>JAJHZJ010000188.1:7535121-8135121 GCA_023548195.1 Bettongia penicillata ogilbyi
CAATAGAGCCTAATTAATATGGATGGTTCACAAAGTTAATTAACAATAATAAATTAAAATCCCCACCTACTTCCCTTTCAAAACAAGGTGGGGGGGGCTTGTTTTTATTTTGTTCTAATGGGAAGAATAGTTTTTCAATTATTTCAATTACCATTACAATTTCTCAAGGTGTCACTTCCTCTACTCAGTGACTGGAGTCAAACTCAATCTAAAGCCACTAAACCATATATAATGATCCCTGTGGGATGCATGTTAACTTAGGAAACCACATATTACTATTATCTATGTTTTATTGCATTTTTATCTATTATGTTCAACATTTCCCAATTAAATTTTAATTTGGTTCCGGTTAGCATTCTCCAGCTACCAGTTTGACACCTCTGCTATACACCATCAAATCATAACTGGATAAAAAGAAAGCTACCTGTAAATAAACAAATAGACTTATGATGGAATCATTGAACAAGTTCATTTTAAAATCATCCCCTCCCCCAGCACACCACAGCAGAAGTATCCTATTCTTGGACTTAGAAGGCTGTCTTCTTTTGGAGGAATTCTAAGCACTATCCAACCTAGGCATGTGTTTAAAACACAAAAAAGCCTATCTTACACTTTTCTGAAACATAACCCAGATATAAACTCATTTGTTTGAAGGATTTATAGATAGGAAAGGCAAACTAGTTTCCTGTAAAGGAAATATTATACAGTTACAGAATAAATTTACAAGTCAAGTAAAGTGTCCTGAAGTCAATGAAAAAATTGAATGGGTAAAGAGAAAAAAAAAGAAACAACTGTAGTAATTCCAAGATGACTTGTCCTTACAAGGCTTCAAGTCATCCAAAAAAGGCACAAATAAATTAATGTACATTAAATGATTTCCTAAGTACAATCCAAGAAATTTTCAGCATTCCCAAAAAACTGATGCCACTGAGTTTTTTAAACTATTAACATTAATATTAAGTGTTAACATTATAGGACATTATATAAATTTAACATGTAAGGGTATGTTTAATTATGATGCTAAAACTTTTCTTTCATTTCTCTAATCAGAAAAAATATGACATCGTAATTCAAGCTTCATCCTATTATCCTATCTGGCTACCCAGGCCCTGAATATGCTCCCTCCCTCATTTTCTCCTTTGCCTCCCGTGTACCCACTATCTTAAGTTACCTGTCACTTTCCTTCAAATTTCCCCTCTTGCATCCAGGCGGCAACGCGTACTCTAAATGAGGGGTTTTTTGTATGACATGGACCCTTTTGGCAATCTGGTAAAGCCTATGGTTCCCTACTCGGAAGAATGTTTTTAAATGTATAAAATAAAATGCACAGGATTACAGAGAAAACCAACTATATTGAGATACAATTATTAAAGTATTAAAAAATTCACAGATCCCAGGTTAAAACTCCTGCTTAAAATGATACATCACTAAGACTGCCAAACCAAAGACTCTGTCAGGCAGTAATCATGTTGTTATATGAAATGCCTATATGCTGTTAGTGTCCTTAAATATTCGAATCTGTACTCTTTTGTGATTAGAGCTTTGGGAATTATCTAGAAAACTAGTGCAGCATTATCTTGAAGAAATAGCACAAACTAAGTAGGAATTAGGCATTCCTTGGCACTGGTTCTGTTCTGGGATAAAAAATAATTTTGTTTACTTTCTACTATGTGGAGGGTGGTGGAGAAAAGGAGGGGAAAGGAAAGATGATGTAATGTGTTCAAATAAATAAAAGCATGTTAATTGGAGAAGGGAGAGAGTATTACAATTGTGGGGGCCTCACAGAGGACATAATAATTGAGTTTAATCTCAAAAGAAGATATATTATTCCATTTTCTCAAGGAGCTCGTAGACTAGTTGAGGAAAACTGATCTTGACAAAGAGACATGCCCAATTTTATACTGCTGATATGTATTATTCAACCTGCTTTACTTCTCATTCTGTAGAATCTAAGAAAGTTTCTTCCTGTTCCAAATCTATAATCATATATAAATATATATGTATATATAGAGATGGATATGACCTTTGTGACCTTGAGCAAATCATTTAAGTTCTTTGAGACTCAGTTTCCTCATCTCAAAAATGAAAGTTAGATGATTCCAGAGAACTCTTAATAAAGCATATTCCCCAACTCTTGACAGAGGTGACAGATTCGTAATGCAGAATAAGATATATTTTTGAACCTGATTGATATGGGAATTTGTTTTACTTCATTTTTCATATTTTTCTTTTTGTTCCTTTTCTCCAATATTGGAAAGTAGGGTAAGATGCAAAAGTAAGTAGAGGTATAGTAGCAAAATAGAATAAGAAAAGATAGTTGAGATATCTTTTGTTTGTTTACTGGGACTGGGTCTCCCTGTCTCTGCAAATCTGGAAGTACAGTAACTCATGAGACTATTACCATTAATAATGGAAACGGAAACTTCAACTTGCTCTGTTTCCAAACTAGGCTGGTTTGCCAATCTTAGGCAACCTGACAACCTTGAATTCTCAGGGATCCACAATAATGGTGCCTCACTTAGTGTATTAACTTCAACACTACTGCTGCTCAGAACTCCCAAGCTCAAGTAATCCACCATCTGCAGTCTCCTTGGTATTAGCAAGGATTATAGGCATGAATCACCACATTCAACTGAGGCATCTTTAAAAAAAATGCAAATGAAACAAAAGGGAAGTCAGAAAGAATCACAGTCAAGCAGGACAGCTTTGAAAGCTGCAGGTAAAATTTATTGTATATATGAAGAGATTTTATGGTATATTTGGAGATATGCATGAGTGGTCCTTTTTTTTAAAAGAGATCCTCATTTTGTTTGGCGCTTAAATATGGAATTGTTAAAAATAGATCTTTAAAATTAGATGAAAGAGCTCAACTAGCTAACCTCTTAAGGCCCCTTCTATCTCACTACATCTGTGATCCTGTGAGTTGCATTCCAGACACTGAAGACAACTGGCACAAATTCTCTTATCCTTTCTGTAACACCTTCACTTTTAAAGTCAATCTTTGATCTTTGCAGGAAAAAAAAAGCCTAGAATCATTTCCAAATGGCCTATGATACAAACACACCGTGATTGTGTGTTTGCTTTTCCATTTTCTGTCCTCTGCAATGTTGTCCCTTAATGAATTAATCTCAGACATCAAGATGTTACAACCAATCTTTGGGCCAAGAGTTAGTCATTACGATTTGAGCAAGTGTCTGTAAATTGGCCCTTCCATGGAGGCATTCTGAATTCTTTATAGATCACTGTGATAATTACCAAAGGCATTCTACTGACAGAATAAGATTTATTTGGCAACTCAGTAAGACCATTATACAAATTGGGAATAAATTGTCCTTTGAAAAGGAAAGTCCACAGGAAATCCTTCCAATCATGGTACTTTCCAAATAAGTATTGACTCTACTTCATGTCAAATTATAGTTTCAGTTATGGAGGGCCTTTAAAAATATGTCTCTTGTTAAACACTTGGCTTATAAATTTCTAAATATCAAAAGGGCAGTCCACACTGAAATGTAAAAGGTTTTGGAAAAAAGTTGATATTGTATTATATAGAATCTAGTAATTTTGCTGGTAGCACAATAAATTTCTAGACATGTATGGCAGCAAGAAGCCATGTAGCACCACATGGGTGGTAGATGATGAACCCCAATAGCAAGAGAGAATATGAGGATAGGGATCAGAAAGGCATGGGGGAATGCCATTGGGAAGATAACTCAAGAGAGAGGTCTGTGCTCCTTTACCTTCCCTGCACATGCACATAGGTTCTTCCATCTTTTCCTGAGAGATAACTTAGTGACAACCTTCCAAATGCCTTCTCCCACCACCTACCTGGTGACCAAATACAGCTGATAATTCCACTCCCTCCCTCCAGCATTCTGCTGTGCACACCGCCTGGATCCAAAGATGAGTAAAGCAATATAGAAAAGACACTAGACCTTGACCTTATTTATTCAAGTTTCAGCTTTTGTGAACTTGTAGGACTAGAGGTGGGGGAACTGGCACTAATTTTTCTGGGCCTCAGTTTCTTCAGCTTCAGATGGAGTTGGTATAATGCTTCAACGGTCCTTTTCAGATCTAAATCTATGATCCTAGAAAGGCCATAAGACAGGTACACAAATTAATCAAGCACTTCTTTAGTGCCTTCTACCTTACCACCTACTATTCACAGAGTGAAAAACAGTTGTGCTCTCAGAAGCTGAGTCAACATTTATATATACACATACCTACATGTATGTGATAGATAGGATAGAAAGACAGGTAGACAGACAGACAGACAGACAGACAGACAGACAGACAGATAGATAGATAGATAGATAGATAGATAGATAGATAGATAGATAGATAGATAGATAGATAGATACAAATTGACTTAGGCAGGAGGCCTCATATAGGTGTTGCTTAAAGCTAAATAAAGAAGATAAAAAACTGAGAGAGGGTGGTGAGTAGTGAGTTCATTAAAGGCAAAGGGAACAACCAGTGCAAAGGTACCTAGACTGGAAAAAAAAAGAAAGAAAGAAAATTGATGAGGACATAGATTTTCACACTCTATCTGCTCATCACTACCTGTTTCTTCCAGGAATTTCCTCCATCAATGTCTATCTGACTTTTTGTCCCCTTCTTTCATTCTTCTCTACTAGCTTCATCCCTAATGTCTCAAAGAGCTCAGCTCTCCAGAGACTTTGATTTAACCCTGTCATTTCCTAACATTATTATCCTCTCTCTTTTATATCATTTAAACTTCTAAAACATAGTCTATACTTGCTGCTTCCATTACCTCACCAGACACACGTCATACTGCGTAATCTAGCTTGAGACCCTACAACTCTATGGAAATTGTTCTTTCTCCAGAGTTAACACTAACCTAACTTGTTAAATCCTGTGGCCTTTTCTCTCTTCAACTCCCTTAACTTTTCTGTAGCACTTGCGCCTAACAATCACCACCACCACCTCTTCCTACTGATGATCCCTTTTGTTGACTTCTATGAAAATATTCTTTTTCTCTTAGTATCAAGCTGACCACTCCCAGGCTACATCCTCATCTCATTCACTAGGTTGGGTATCCCCCAAAGCTCCATCCACCATTTTTTCTTCTTTTTTACAAATTATCTTTTAGTGATCTCATCTACTCTACTAGCTTCAATTATCAACTCTATAAAAATTACTCTCAAATATCTCCATATAGTTCCAACTTCTTTCCTAATCTCCAGGCTTTTACATCACCAAAAGCATTCTGAATGTCTCCATATGGCTACTTTGCTGGCACTTTAAACTTGATCTATTAAAAAAAAAAACCTGAACATTATTTGCAGCTTTAATCCTGCTGTTTCTCCAATTTTCATAATTATCCATGGCACCACTCTCTGCCATCACAGAATCTCAAAAACCTTGGAGTTATCACTCACTCTTCCCTCTTTTCTTGGCATATAAGTTGTTTGGAGATAACCTGGAATGCCTTCCCTAAAAATTACTACTTGCTGAAATCCTTCTTTACCTTAGAGGTCAAGTTTACATGCCACCTCCTCCATGAAACCTTTCCCGACCACTATTCAGCTGAAAGTATTCCTTCCCCACTCATATTTTTATAAAATACTTGAGCTGTTGCTGCATTCTACCCTGTCTAATGATTACTTATATAAAAATGTCATAGCTCCCCTGGTAGATTGTAACCTTTATGACAAAGTCTTGTCATTTTCATCTTTGTATCCCAGTGCTTAGGATAGCTCCTTACATATTAAATAAGTTATTTAATTAAATTATTCATCTTATTATACCCTTAGGCATATTCCTTATATATAGCAGTAGGTACTACAGAACATCATCACTATCTCATCCCCTCTGACAATGAAGTTCTGAACATCAGAAAAGTAGCACTAAGTTGAGTACTTACAATCATTCATTTCTTAAATTCCCTTTGTAAATTTACTGTTTAAACCACCTTGACATAGCATTAAAACCATTGTCACTGGTCTGCAGATGACTAGTCAATCATTTGTTAGCTTTTCCTTTCACTTTTGGTATCCTTGTGACTAGGGTAGCAAGGTGGCATAGTAGATAGAGCACTGCACCCAGAGTTAGGAAGATCTGAGTTCAAATGTGACCTCAGAAACTTACTAGCTATGTGACCCTGGACAAGTCATTTAACCCTGTTTGTTTCAGTTTGTAAAACAAGCTGGAGAAGGAAAGGGCAAACCACTCTAGTATCTTTGCCAAGAAAACCCCAAGTGGAGTCCCTAAGAGTCAGACATAATTGAGCAACAACAAAAGCCTTGTCATTGTGCCCCCAACCCCCAAAGCTTTGGTCTTTGAACATTTTGCTTCTCAACTCTAATGAATCTTAGTACAAAAAAAGCAATTTACCTATTAAATTGGAGTTCCCTGACTGAGGGAGATGGGCACAGATCTGTGTTTCTATAATTTTTTGTTCTTTGTCCTCAAAGACACTTTTCTCTAGGGATAATTTATAGGAGGGATATAACTAATACATCCCAACTAGACTGTGATATAGTATACTTGACTGTAAGTCCCTGGAGCTGGTCTTATCTGAACTTTGAATTCCTCTCTACACCAACTCCAACTGAATGCTCCCCAAAGCAGGTAATAAATAAATTAATATTTGTAGAAAGACACTGAGGCTTGAATTCAGAGCTAGGAAAATGAGATTTGAATTCTGCCTCAGAAACTTACTAGCTATGAGCTTCAATTTCTCCGTATGTAAGATGAGGATAATAATTCTTACTTTGCAGAACTACTGAGAAAATTAAATAAGGTAATGTGTATAGAAAACCTTAAGGTCTAATATAAAGCTGGGTTTATTATTTTAATTTTTAAAAAAAGCATTCTCTGCATCTGATTCAAAGAGTTCAGTTAGAAATGGTCCTGGGATAACTCACTATGCTGATATTATTCTTTTATATCTTATTCTCTATGAATACTATCAACAGACTAAAAATAACTGATTTTTGTAATTGGATAAAAATATTAGAATCTAAAAGCTCATCCCTGAAGACTCACTGAAAGGATACTCAGTGAAACTCTAGTATAAATAAGATGATAGGAATATGTAACTCATGACACAATTTTGATCTCTTCTGCTAGGAATTAAAGCTTTTTATTTCACATAGCATGGAGATTATTAATATTTGGCACAGTGACATCAATTAAAACATCATTCTTAAGGTTTTACAGGTCATTGTTATATCTGGGTGATTGTGGGCAACTTTTTAGTGTGTGACAATGCTATAGTTCCAATGTAGCTATATAGGTCTGTGTTTTTATTAAGAAGAGATGTCATCTAGCAATACATAAAAAAGATAGAGAAATTCTAAATAAAAAATTCTAGCCAACAGGTCATGACTTGTTGCTAAATTTTATACCTCATAACAATGTCTGATACAGTCTACCATTTCCTCACATAATCTACAATGATCACTAAATTCAGGGTTTTTAAGGATGATCTTTCTATAATTCCTGGTGGCAATAACCTAATCTTGAAGCGCCATCATAAACCTTTACATTTGCACAAATAAGCATGACAACCATTTGTTCAACATTTCTTTATCAATATATTGTTTTCTCAGTTCATGTGCACATCACTCATACCACTCTTGATTTTAAGGTAAAGAAAATTGCCACAAACAAACTGATTCCCTCAAAAATACCATATTTTATATCAATTGTTCTTTACATTATTGTGCTGGTAGTATAAAGATCAGTTTTCCACATGGATATCAAATATACTAGCATTATTACTATACTTAGCTCAATTTTGCATATTTACTGAACATGAAGAAGCCACAAATGCAAAAAAATGAGTCAAAGACTTTTCAGTAACAAGCCAAGATTATATAAATTTATGGCACTTTGGGGCCATCATGTTCAATAGTTAGTGAATTGATAACAAGTCACCATGTTTACATGGCCGGGACTTTGTGTACTCAATAAATATTTGTGACCACTGTTTCAGACACTGTGCTATGCATTAGAGACAGAAATATAGAAATAAAAGAGATACTCCCTACCCCCAAGGAACTCCTAATCTATTGATAGAAATAACACGCAAAAGAAAACTGAAAACAGGTAGGGGTAGGAGAGTTATGATAAAGAAATCAAAGAAGTCCAAAATGAGTTACAGCCCAGTGGGAAATGAGGAGATGTCGGAAATGTCTATCCTGTCCATTCTCCTTAAATGGAGGAATTTATGGCTCAACCACCCAATCAGAGAGGCAGATGGTACTAATAAGGTATGAGTAACAAGGCTCACTGTTCTTTTCCCAAGATGATGCTGTTTACTGGTGGAACACTGCTCATCCTTCATTTTCAAAGAGAACCAGTGATATGATGTGTTGACTTGTGTGTGAATTGGATTTAAGTGAGGCAGAACTGCACAAAGTCATTGGCCTCACTCTCTCTTCCTGAGTCACTGAAGTCCAGTGGCAAGAGAAAATTCAAAATGACTGGTGATGGCCCAGATGCAGTGGATGCAGTGGATGATTTTGGTGCCTCTGATGCCTGACCAAGGTCTCAGAACTCCACAGCACCTGTTTTTGACACCTTTATTTATGGACTTATAACAAATCATTCTCATCAGTCCATTCTACTATGGAAAGTCATCCCATGCTTGCAGTAGACATCCCCATAATTCACCCAGCTTTTCAAAATTATTTTGTTTTGGTACAATTGTTATGCTAGCTGAATCCATGCCATCAAATTCAAAAATACTTCTCAGAATTCCAGTCTAAATATGTCTATCTCCTTTCAAAATATGTATTAAACATTGATGTATTTGTCATATGTTTTATTATGAGGCGAAAAATTTATTTTAGTCATTTAGTTATTTCAGTAACTCCTTGATTTCATCTCATAATTCATCTAAGTTAGCCTTAGGGATGAAGTTATATCTATATATTTTTGGCAATACATCTTTGTGTGCCATGTAACTAAGGTCACCCTTGACAAGCAAAATGCATTATTAATATCTTGCCTTTAACTGGTGAAATCTATTTTGTTATGTAATGTCACATAATTTAAGATGAATATTTTCAGTCAGTTTTGTGGGCTACAGGCATTGAATCATTTCAAGTATGGGCTTTTTTTTCTAATTTATTACGTTGTATCATACCTTCTTGTGGTACTACAACATAAAAGAATACCATTTACTCTGCTAACCTCAGTGTCAGAGAGATCATTCTTTTTAAGTAGTACCAGCAGGCAACCCTAGGCTACCCTGTCTATTTCTTTTGGCTGCTAAGGAGCAGTTGCATCACCCTAACCTAACTGGGTTGCCAAACCAACCAATGCTATCACCAGAGCCCCATTCATCAACACCACATTTCTCTTACTTCTCCTACACAACAGTGTTAGGGTGCACAATATCTCCTATATCCTTAATCATCATTCTGGTTGATATTGTACTATTTGCCCCCTACACAAAAGATAGATTAAACCTTTAAAAGATCATTATCATCATAAGATAACTGAGACTCAGAAACCAAGGTGGCACAAGAAACTTAATTGGCCACCAAAAATATTTGATGAAATTATGGATGTAAGGGACAAGTAATTGACACCATTTTGTGAAGTTTTTATCCCTTTTGGACTTTGCATGGTTGTTATCTACAACTTTTAAAGGGCATGGCACCTTGAGTGATACATGCCCTAAGTGACCAGTTCACAGGTTGTAAAGAAAAAAAGACATGAGAGTGTGGGAGAGTGGCCTCGCCCCATTTCTTTGATAGACCAATGCAAAAGAAGTATAAAGAACTTCTCTACTTCTTAAAATGGATCTTCATACCTTCCTCAGTCAGTTTGATGGAATTATAGGCTGTCAAATCACTGACAGAATGAAAAATCAGCCAGTCCCTGACAATCTTAAAAATCACAAGTACATTCTGAGGAATGTTAGCCCTGACAGTCATGTAAAGAGTCAATTAAGGATAAAGAACACAACTCTTGTGAGGGAATCATTCTTCAGCTTTTTTGTTACATGAAAAGGGTTAGGGTGGGCAAAATAGGTAGATAGTTGGGGGAGTGGACTAATTTATGTTTCTCTTATATCAACAATGAAATCTTACTGAAATGCAACTTATCCACCAGGAGATGCTAGGCACAACAATGAGAAGACCTAAATAATCCAGCTATGGGACTAAGCTGAGCTGTGGCGAAGAGAAAACTCAGGGAACCCAGCAAATATTATACCAAGGGAGAGTCCATGAGTAAGGACAGCGAGGCCTTGAAGTGCTGGAGGTGTTCTGATGTGTGTGTAAATATGTGTGTGTGTGCCTACTAGTGTATTCTCTTCATGAATCTACCAGTTATACTATGCTGCACGTATTTGTGGGAGTGTGCTACAGGTTGGCAAGGAGAGGTTTTATTAATAATTATTCTTAGCCATTTAAATAAATTCCTTTGCTTTGAACTAATTCTATCCTCTAGCAAAGTGTTTAAGTTTAGCAAATTGGAGGAGACTCACGAACGATAGTTTTAGGAGTGCAAAGGCAAAAACTACCTTGAACCTGAGGTAATAAATAGTATCGTGGGGCATCATCCTGCAAATGTGAGTTCATAGGCAGCCCAGATAATGAAATTTTAGTTAAACTAACTGTTTTATCTCAATGTCTCCTTTTTTCTTGTGTATATCAACAAGGACATTTTTATCTTCTTCAGGAATAGTAAATCACTTCTTAGCAATTCCAATTCTTTGTTTCTAATAAGCTATGGTAATTGATATTTGATTACTGGAATAAGGGCAAATTCATAAAATGCTGACCCAAGACATTCAAAAAAGGAACTAAGATGCTAAGAAAGACCCAAGAGTATTCTTTTTCCTGATTGTTAGCAAAAGGACTTGTACTTTATAGCACAGAAAAGGCAGTAGAGAAATGGATAGAGAGTAGATGGGAATGGTTAGCAATTAAAGTGTTTACTACTAAATGTCTCTCCTCTGCACTTGTTACACTTTTTTTCACTGACCCAGACAAAATGTGTTCTCTTTGTAAGATTTACAGAAGTGAATAATATTGAAAAAATATTGAAATATTGAAAATAGTGAAAAAGGAAAAGTTTTTTTAAGGAAAGTTCTTCCCCAAATATGACACTAGAGTATATTCAAATAAGAAAAATAAATGCATAAATGTGGTATTCTCTGCTCTCTTCCCTCTTCACCCTAAACACTTTTCAATATAAAATTCCCTAATGATGACAACAGCAATAATGAAAACTCCATTGAGGCCCATCCCATCATCCATCTCTTGGGAGTAGAAGGAAAGCAAAGGATATCATCAAAGTAAAGGAATTCAAGGAGAGTGATAAAAGGACTTATTAATGAATTAGGACTATTCAAGGGAACTGTATAAACTATATAACTTATCACTGTATGTCACAAAAATATCACCTATCAAAAACCCAAAAGTCACAATTAACTGCCCAAAATTATGAAGCAGAGATTTGGAAAATTTTGTAATATAACAAATTCCTGTATATATATAAAAAAAAAACCATCAAAATATTCTTGAAGAGTCAACAAATAAACTGTTATGGAACCAGAGCATTATCACAAATAGAACTGTTGCCCATCATTACTCAGGCATATTTTACTGATCCACAAAAATTTAATAACAAGCTTTTCAAAACATAGATTCCTAGTGCAATTCATAACCATATGAGAACAGGAAGAAGTACATAGCATCCTCTCATCTTGTTGGAGTTGTCCCAAAAAGACCTTGAATGAGCCTACAGAAGATGAGGTTACATATCTGTAAGGGCTAAATTTAAGCTATTATATAAAATACAAATCCTATTTTAACCAATAATGTCAAACTCTTCTATCAAAACAGTAACTTGTTTGGAATATATTTGATTTTCATCCTCAAATCCTGGTAAACATTTGAAAATATTAACAGAGGCAGGAAATAAGAGCAAAAAAATGAAATGGAGGATAAAATTCAATCTTTGAATGATAAGGAATGAATGGATTTACAGAGATATTGCCTAAACAGACTCTACAAAGAAAAATGAAAAATGATGATGGATATATGCCAATGGACTCCTTAAGTGTAATTATATTGATTGATCTTCAGACAGAACCTATAAAAGAGTTAAGATCCAAAAGAAAAACCAAATAGCCTTCAACAGACAATATCCACACAACTCAACCAGCAATATACTCTGTTGTTCATACTGTCTAATTACAAAGGATTATGCTATAATCTAAAACTGCTTGACTGCCTTCATATTAATTTAAATTCCTGACATGTGGGGATTCAGAAAGATTATGTTATTACAAAGGCACTAATTAAATAATGATGTTTCACTAATTAGGTATGTGATGTGTGGGCCTCCATTTCCTCATCCAATTCAATAATTCAATAAATATTTAATAAGTCCCTGTGAACAGAATACAGTAGTATAAAGTAGTAGGAGACATAAAAGGGCCACACCTGTCTGCATTATAATTATAATCTAGTAGGATATGAGGCTACCTCCTCCATAAAACCTTCCCTGATACCCCCCAGTTAATAGCCTTCTCCATGAACGAAAACCTTACATGATGCATTTTTTCATCCTTCTCTTATTCATTTACCTATTATGCTATATTATAATATCCACCCTCATAAGGTGTCTGGGAGGCACAAACAAAATTTCATACATATATATATATATATATATATATATATATATATATATATATATATATATGCCAGTTGCTTACTGCTCTTATCATTAACATTATATTCCCTCACTGTATCATTATATCCCCTATGAGGATGTTAAGCTCAATGAAATCAGGGAATAAATTTTAATTAAACTTTGTATATTCCCCAGGAAAATAAATATTCTCCATACAGCAGGTATCTAACAAGAATTTGCTAAATAGATAAAAGTTCACACAGGTGTCCAAAAGATCCAGAGGCAAGTGATTACATAAAATATCTGTGTATATACTTAATGGTTCCTTCCACCTCTGATATTGTATGAGATATCCATGTTAATATACTTGTGTAAGCAAGCTTTTAAACATTAAACAATTGCAGCAAAATCCATTGAATCCTGAAAACTCTTCTTTCTGGGGGTAATTTAGGTTTATCGCTCAGAAAATGTCATCTGGACTGAGGTTGTCTATTTTGATAAGGGCACCTCTTTCAGCAAAGTGGCATTATGTTGTGTGTCATCATCCCATCTACACAAAGGGCACATAAAGTGAATTAGTGTCAGTATCAATTGTGATAATACATAATTGAGAATATCCTCCTTACAATCATCTATGGCTCTGACAGCTATGACATCAATACACAAATCCCTACCCAGCTCTTTAGAACCTGTGTTCTTCAGCTTTTAAAAACAACAGTACTTTCCAATGACCTGCCAATTATCCATTTCAGGAAGGAGGGGAGGAAAGCTCAAAAAAAATGAAAATTTATATAACAAATCTGAAAATTTATATAACAAGGCCTCTCAAATGACAGCCATCATTTCTCCATACGGGCACTACAATCATTGGAAAGTAGAGTAAGTTAGAAACTTGAAAAAGTATATTTATAACCTCAATAGAAAATATGACATTTTTTTCAAACACACTAAGTTAACTGTAAGGGAGGCAGGAAAGATCTTTTTTTTTTTTTTTTTTTTCAAAAACCTGACATAAATTTTGAGGTCAGAACTTTATCCAATTCAAACAAATAAACATTGAAGTGCCCACAATATATAAAGCACTGTGAGAGGCTCCACTGATAGAAAGACAAGAATGAAAAAACTGTTCCTGACTTCAAGGAATTCATATGTAGATAGTGGAGGATGGTGAGAGGTGTAGGGAGTATGTAATAGGTAACTCGTAACTAGAGGTATCAGAAAAGCTTCCAAGCTTTAAACTAAGTATGCTAAGAATTTTAGGAAGAAACAAGGACTAGGAAGTGAATTGCAGGCATGTGGGGATGGCCAGGCAGGAGATGGAATGTCAAAGTGAAGTACAGCAAGTCGGTCAGTTTGGCTAGGGTGGAAAATGTTGTTTCCATAACACTGCAGATAATACTATTCAGGAAACATTCCACTAAAAAGTCAGCTAATCTCGAGACTTAATTACAGATGATGGGGGTCTGATTTTTAAAAGCCTTCCATTATTCCTATCTTCTTACCAGAGTGACATCTTGAAATGTCAAAGACTTTTACCACAAGGTATCTCTCTCCCTCCTCCCTCCTATTCCCACAATAAAACAAAAGAATCAAAGTGCTAATTATGTACATACTGACTGTTGATATAGACTGAATATTTGCCCTCAGATTGGGAAAGAAAAGCAGATATTTGAGTCTGTTTCCATCACTGCCCCCCTCCAAAAAAAAAAAAGTATAGCCACATAAAACAGTATTTCTGAGTTTTATATGAAGAAACATAATTTCACTCTTCATTCCTAATGGATATATGGTTAATGATCTGGAATTGAAAGGAACCTCAAAGGCTGTCTGGCAGAGTCTAATTATTTTTCACAATATATCAGAGTTGAAAATAAAAGCATTTGCTATGAATATCGATACAGGTCTCAGGATTGTATTGCATTGTTCATATGTAACTATTTTACTTTTAGTTATGAAAAATTATATATACATATATATGTATAAGCCAGTTGATTTTCATAGCAAGTATGTAATACTGCAAAACTCTTCAGCCCTTGAAAATGATTTAAAATTTGGAAGATCAAACACTTGAAGATTTGCTATCATTCAAAGTCTAAGTGTGGTGAGGGGAGAGAAATAAAGAGGGGTTCAGAATTCACTGTCCATTTTACAATGACTCTATAGCAGCAATTATAGGAACTATTTCTTGAGGAAAGGACCCTGCAGACCAAAAACACCAATTCCTACTCATCAACATTAATAAACCAACAAATGATTAAGAAGAATGGCTCTTGGTTTCACATAACACCAGAGAGACTGGGTTTTGTAAACTATGAGTCATAACTACTACCCCTACATCACACTGCTCTCACTCCTCTGAACTCCCATTGTTCCTAGGACATAATATACAATTTGGCAGTTAATTATGCACTGGATTGTATCCATTTATAATTGTTTCCTGTTGGTTCCTCTTGTAACCCCCATCTAGACTGTAAACTCCTTGAACACAGAAGCCATGAATCATAAATTCGTACCTCTTCTCCCAGACCACTCCCTCCATTAATATCTAACAGAATCAGACACAAGGCAAATACAAATATTTGCTAGCTAATTCACCATGTTATGTTAAGTAAATTATTAATGACTTATTAATTCCAGGAACTAAAGTATAAATATAATATTAACTATTACTGTTAAAAGATAACTTTCCTGGACAACCTTAAGAGACATTTTTCAAGCTAACAGATATCCCCCAAAAGCACTTCAATAAATCTTGGTCTACAAGAAAACAATTAGCCTGGTCATTCAGAGAAAAATAGGAAAGAGAGGGTTTAAGACCTAAAATAGATATTGGTTTCTTATTTGGTGACTTTATACCTGAATATAATTAAAATGAACTCTAATCTATTCTATGATCCAACAAACCTTGTAATTACAACAACCAAACCTTTTAAAAAAACTGTTCTTTTATCATGTTGAAGTTTTTGCTTCAATTTTGCCAGCAATTTCATTCATTAAGCAAGTGAAGAGTTCTCAACCTGAGGTCTGAGTATTTGTTTTATTTTTAAAAATATTTTAATAATTGTATTTCATTATCATTGGTTTCCTTTATAATATGCATGTTATTTTATGCATTTAAAAACATTCTGAGGAGTCCATAGGTTCACTAGAGTGTCAAAGAGTGACACAAAAAAGATTAAGAACTCCCGCATTAATAAAGCACATACTCTGTGCTAATACCTTTCCACACCCTGCAGGGAGATATAAAGTTTAAATAAGAAGTAGTCCCAGATAAAATTTGTAGAACAGTGGAGAAAATAATTCATGGTTAAATTTTGCATTAAAGATTTGAAAATGTTTATCTCACAATTCAGTGAAATACTTATGATCATTATTATCTCCATTTTACAGATGAATAGCTTGGAGAGTTCAAGTTACTTGGTCAAGGAACTGATACCAATAAGTGTCAGCGGCAAAACTGGATGCCAAAATTTTTTATTCCAATTCCCTTTCCTGTATACCACAGTACGTTCATTATAGTCAATATACGTTTATTAAATACCTATTAAGAGCAAGGACTGTATTAGACCTAGAGGAGACACATATCTAAATAACATTCCTTTCCTGAAAGCTCTTGTAATCTTATTTAGATAATTTTATCAGCCTAGACATCATCAATAACAAAAATTACAACTAAATGAAAGACTTACTACAAGTAATCAAACACAAAAGTTATAAAACCCTCTGGAAAGCCTCAATGACTAAAAGGGAGAAATTAGAGGGAAAAAAATTCATAAATCATATTAGCCATCACTACCAGACAATGATATGAAAACTACAATACTAAAAATAACCCAAAATTTCAACATGGTTCCAGACAGGCAGCAGAGCAAAACATACTAAATTCAATTCCACATAATAAAAACAAAACAAAACAAAACAAAAACCCCAGAACTGAACTATTCATTATAAAAGCAATGGGAAATATCTAGAAGACACATTTTGAGGCATCTGGAAATGTAATAATTTTCTTGAAAGCTTCCTTACAAGTCAGTGTCTTTTGTAAAGTTGATGTCACTCATCCATGGTCAAAAGGTCACACTCTTTGGCCTGTTTTTCTAGTAGTGTTGATAGGTTGTAAGTTGTAAAAGAACACCCGGGGTTACTAGCAACAGGGGAAGTTGAGGTTCATTTGGAAAAAAAACCAACCAACTTTAGTCTCATTTCTAATAAACCAATCAGTACATATTTATTAAAAGATTGTTCTAAGTACCAGGAACATAAATATGAGGGATGATACAATCGCTATTCTCATGGAACTGAAATTCTAATGGAAAGGACATCAAGTACAAATACAAGCATATACAGAAAAAATGTGGAGTAGCTTGGGACAGAGGGAACCCCCAAATTAAGAAATTTGTGTAAAAGACGGTTAAGTAAGAAAGGAACACATTCCAAGCATGAGTGCTGGTGAGCAAAAAGTCATAGAGGACAGGAGACAGAAGAGTGAGAAGAATATGTTAGCCCTACTTCAATTCTTTAACTATTCCAACAACAGTCGAAATGCATGGAGAAAGATAGTGTAAATAATACCCTAAACTGAATTCTTGGAGCTTACCGTCTGATAGAGCGAGAAGATACAAACACAATTAACTTATAACGAACAATGTTACATGAAAAGTACATTAGAAATTGTATTATCAGGCCACTGGACCCAGAAGGCTCTGGAGAAGAAAGTGAGACTGGGGATCTTGCACAGCCCTCCCTCGCTCAAATCAAAGTCAACTGAAAGTCATGTCATCATCTTGATGTCATGGTTCTCTTCCAGAAGGAAGGACAAACACAGCAACATAGGAAAATTCTTGGTTGAGTGGTGGGTGGGTGGGCATGGGGGTAGCAAGGAAACAAATTTACAAATCTAAAATGAAACCCCAATTAACTTTGTTGTCATACTCAGGAGAAGAAAACTGTTCCTGGTGTACAATGTATCATTATTCTGCTTGCCCTTCCTTTCTTTTTAAAAAGAAATCACTACAGTGAAATTGACAAGGGACAGCACAAATGCCCATTTTGCTTGGACTTTAGCCTGGGGAAGAGGTCACAAAGAAAGGATTATTTGAGAAGTGCATTAAAAGATGGATAAGAATTCAGTGCTGTACAAATTCCTTTTCTGGTGTCGCATCATAAAATGGGGGCAATTCTGGATTCTCAAAAGCAATGTCAGTGATCCATAAACTCTTACAAATTCTACCGTACGGTAAAAGCTTTGAGTATAGTCCTAGAAAGGGAACAAGTCTCCTTTCTGAGAATGAACCTAGCTAAATATTGAGATATTGGAGTGGTTTGCCATTTCCTTCTCTGGGTCATTTCATAGATGAGGAATTTGAGGCAAATAGGATGAAGCAAAGGCCCATCTGTTTAATGCCAACATTTTGATGGTGTTGCTACATGGCAATAAGACATAGAAAACAAATATCGCCAAAATATTAAAAATCTCACCTCCAAGAGGCCACTGTATGGTGTTACTATCAACTCTCATCATTCAAGCTTTCATTTCTGCAGAAGTCAGAGGAAATTTGAGGTGACCATTCAAAGCTGATTGGAAAAGTGAAAGGAAACCACTTTTTTTAGAAGGCAGTGGGAAAAACACATTCCCTTCCTCCTCCACACTATCCATAACAACTGTTTAAAAGGAGTGTTCTAAAGCCAAAGGATTGGGACCCAGCCACATTAAAATTGGCACTAAACCACAAAGTAAATTCAATTACCCTACCAAAATGCTTGACTTTTACAAGAAACAACTGCTAATGAAGGGGAAATTTACCAGTCTTTCAGGGTTTTAATCTTTTATTTCAATGGACCAGAAATTGAATTATTCAATTACAAACTTTAACAGACATACACCATTCCATTTAAGCACAAAGAATATCTAATCATAATTTGGAGACTGAAACAACTACTTTGTTTCCTTCTTATTACTAAAGAATATTTATTCCATTATAGCAAAGTCACTGGATGCTAGAAGACCCAGTGGAAAGAATAAATGAGCTGTTTTCCATGTGAAGGGACAGCTGGACACAATTCAGCAGTTTCACATCACCAGAGACAGCAAACATCTTCTGAAAGAAAGCAATGAAAGCAGGAAAGTATTTCAGCTTTTTGTTTCTCAGTGTTACTAAGATGTTGAAAAGGGACAAGGAGAGGGACTTGCCCAGTAACTTTAGTATAAGAAAAGTTTCTATAAATATAGCTCATCACCTTTTATTCTCTTCTGTAACCTATACTCAGAGAATTTCCTAGAGCACTGAGTGGTTAAAGGACTTGCCTGAGGTCAAATGTAATATATACCAGGCACATATTTGAACCCAGGACACTTATTCACCAAGGATACCTGTCTTATCAGCTAAATAATACTACCTCTCTTAAGATGGTAAAAAACTAAAACAAAATTAGCAAAAAGCCCCCCCCCCAAAAAAAAAATCAGAAACAGGCAGGACATGACACCTTGGTGTGAGGCAACATAAAGATCACTAATGAAAATCTGTTCTAGCCTTAACACTACTACTTGAACTTCTAATTCACCTAAGCAATCCAGTAAAATTAATTATGTGCCAGAAAATTAAAAGCAAGAAAATTGTTTGAAGAATAAAAACAAAAATAACTAATTTGTATATAGTTCTCTAAAGTTTACAAAGCATTTTTACAAATATTATCTCTTTTGATCCTCACAACTGTGGTAGTAGATGTCATAATTATCCCCATTTTACATATGGAGAAACTGAGGATGAGAGAGATTAAGTGATTTACCAAGGGTCACCTAGTCAACAGTGAGCAACAGTATCGTGTCTTCCCAGAAGAAATTGTCTAAAATATCATCAGGAAGTATCGAGGTTGGAAAAACTTCAGTTTTATGTAATACTAGAATAAATTAGCAAAAGTGCTTTCTTTACCTGGGGAAGAAAAAAAAATAATATCCACACATTTTCAGGAGTTCTTAAAAATAGAACTACCTACAGACAAGGGTAAAATTCTTCAGAACTCTTTTCATCTTGTAAATTATTATCAAGCAATTAGGATTTACTAAATATCTATTGTATTCAAGGAAATGTATCATCTAGTCAATTATTGACATATGTCATTAATAATAATAATATAATATATAACAAAATATAATATGTAAATATAATATAATAATAATAATAATGACTGTTTCTGAACAGACAGTATCAATGAAAAAAAGGTTGGGGAGAAGGAGGTTCAAAGGTCCTATTTAGACAAACAGGACATCTCGGGGGGAGTCATAGTTTGGAATGTTTTTGAACAGAAAAATCAGCATGATCCCCAGGAAAACTTTCTTCTAAAATCCATTCTTCTAAAACAACACAGTATGTGTACTTTTTGCACTGATGTCCATTAAAAAAAAGTGGTTCTGAAAAATCACAGCAGGGCTTAAACTATTCAATTTGCAAGTTACATATCAGAGATTTCTTATTCCCCCTTCCCCTTCCTCCCTGCCAAAAAAAAAAAAAAAAAAAACCAACAACAACCAAGCTAACTATAGATAAAGCAACACTGAATTTTAGAATTTAATTTGTTACTATCTTAATCTTCAGGATCTGCTGAAAATAAGGTGTAATAATTAATTATTCCAATAAACAGATTTTAATATCTCTTTAATTATACAAAAGTCAAGGATTTGGTTTTTTAACAACAATTTTTATTTTTGTACTTTTTTGTAAAGTCTCCTTTATAAAAAGTACCTGCCACACTTCACCCTGGCTAAAAATATCCCATAAAGCATTTCTGGATCTGATCTCCTTCCGATGACCCAAGTGGTAACAAGCCCTTTTGTTGGTATTTTTTACCATGGCTCTCCCAGTAGGGTAAGTATTGGCTAAGATAAAAGACTTGATGCTTTAGGATGACAATTCTTTGGCCCTCATGACAGAGGCAAAGGGCAAAGGCTAAAATATAGTGTACTGACTAGGATAAGGAAGGAAGTGTTAAATGGGGGAAACTCTGTGTGTGTGTGTGTGTGTGTGTAAATATATAATTTATCTCATAAGTGTTTGGTATCGAGATATATAAACAACATATAAACATGAATATATATATACATATATGTATGTATATATGTACATATAATAGCCATTCCCCAATACATAAGTGGTCAAAGAATACGAACAACCAGTGTTCAAAAGAAAAATTGCAAAGTATTCACAACCACAAGGAAAGATTCACCAAATCACTAGTAGTAAGAGAAATGCAAATCAAAACAACCCTGGAGTTTTACCTTGCACCTTGACAAAGATGACAAAATATGTCAATGATCAATGTTGGAGGCATTACAGAATAATAGGCACACTAATATATCATTGGCAGAGCTGTGAAATGGTATAACCAATTTAGAAAATGTTTTGGAATTATGCAAATTAAGAAATCTAAGGAATCCACAACCTTCGAAGCAGAGACTCCATTTTGGGCTTATACCACAAAAAGGACATTGAAAAGAAAAAAAAACTCATATATTCCAAAATATTTATAGTAGCATGTTTTCAAATAGTTAACAATTGGAAACAAAGTATATGCCTATCAAACGGGGAATGGCTAGAAGAATTGTGGCACATGAATGTAATCGAATATTACTGCACTTTGAAAAATTATGAATGTGATGAATATAGAGAAGTCTGGAGACATCTATATGAACTGGTGAAGAGTTGAGTAGTAAATAAGGTAAGTAAACAACACACACAATGACAACAATGTAAATGGAAGAACAGCAAAACAAAAAAATCAAAAGTGAATGTAACAATTATAAAGGAGATACAAGAAGACACCCCCCCCTTCCCTTTGTGGAGGTGGGAGGTCAACAGGTGTTATGACTAACACGTTTTCTTCAACATATTGAATGGTTGTGCTCACTTTTATCCATTTTTGTCTTTGAAGAATACTAAATATGAAATGACTCCGAAAAATGAAAGTGGAAAGATACTGTGGATAACTAAATGATGTAAAAAGAAAAAAAACACATCAATAAAAATGCATTTTTTAAAAATGAAAATAAAGAGTATTGACCACTAAAACAGAAAAAAGTGAATATTTTTATTCACTTAAAAAGGAATGATTCTTAGTAATTCTGATCAACACAATAACCCAAAGGGTTCCAAAAGACTCATGATGAAAAATGTTATCCAACTCTAGATAAAGAATAAATGGCTCAGAATGGAAATTGAAGTGCATCTTTTTTTTCTCTTTCCTTTTCTTATTTTTTTCTATTCTTAACATAGATAATACAAAAATGGGTTTTGCATGATCTCATACCTGTAATGAGTTTTGTATTTCTTGCCTTCTTAATAGGTCAGGGAGAAGGAAAAGAGATGGAAAGAATATGGAACTTAAAATAAAATTTAAAAAGTAAAAATAAAATAAAATTTTATTCTGCCCTATGGAACTGCTCCTCCTTTCTCCAGAACTTGTAGCATGTCTCTCACTCTGTCTCTTTCTCTCTGTCTGTGTGTCTCTCTCTCTCTCTCTCTCTCTCTCTCTCTCTCTCTCTCTCTCTCTCTCTCTCTCTCTCTCTCTCTCTCTCTCTCTCCCTCTCTCTCACACACACATATCCATAAAAATGCACTATGTACAATAGCAGTTCTGATGGTTTTGAACACACCAGCCTCAAGCTTGAACCTCTAACTGCTTTCTCTGCTCCATGCTTCTTTCCCTCTCTACAGATTATGAAACAGCAATCAAGAAAAAAAAAGATTCTTCAGAAATGGCTATTGACCCAACTGGACATGTTGTGCTATAAACTCACTGAAAGTATTCTAGGCACAACTAATTCCTATCACAGACAGTATACTGAAGATATGTACTTCATTCTATTCCAAAAGGATTTTAATTTTTTCTACTGCTTCTCAATATTTTGAAAGGTTTTTGTTCCATTCAACTTGGAGATAATCAGCATTTGCTATGACAGTGCCTTTTAATACTGTTTTTAAGTTACTGTAGATCAATGCTATGTTCAAGTGATTGTGAACAACAGTTCCTATGATAATGCTCCAGTTCCAGTACAGTTTAGTGGTTGAGTTCTCAAGGACATTTGAGGACTATATTTGTAACATGGTTATTTATGTCTTAGTCTCTGAAAGATAGTGAGCTTCTGATCTCCAGTTCTAACTACCAAGTTCTGAATTGATGAGTACGCATTAGGTCCTGTTTTTACAGCCCTTAGAGATATATTGCAGTTTCTACTGTTTCTTTGAATAATCTACACAGATCACTAAATCTGGGTTTCTTAATTATCTTTCAGTAATTTGTGGAGGCGATGACCTAGTCTTGAACTACCATTACAGACCATCCTCCCATTCCCATGACTCAATCACTTGTTTTGTATTTCTTTATCAACATATCTGAGTTTATGCAGTTGTTACCCATAAAGAGCCTTTTAATTCCAATCTTGGATTGTAATTCTTTCACATGCTTAATCCAGAGATAAACTCATTTAGTTACATTTTTACAAATCTAACGTGTATATCTTACCAGGCTATGCAAATACTTAGTAAACATATATAAAGATGAGCTCTAAGTAGATAAATGACTTACACATGAGTTCACATCATAAACAAATTAGAGGAGTAAAGAATACCTTCCACAACTATGGATAAAGGAAGAGTTCACAACCAAACAAGGGTCAGAGAGAATTAAAAAAAACTAAAATGGGCAATTTTGATCATATGGAATGTAAAAGGTTTTGCACAAAAAACAATACAATTAAAAATTAGAAGAGAAACAGTTAACTAGAGTGGTGGTGGGGAAGGACAATAGCAAGTTTCCCTGATAAAGATCCAATTTCTAAGATACATTAGGAACAGATACATAAGATGCATTAGGAACGTATTTAAAGTTACAAAAACAAGACCCATTCTCCAATAGATATATGATCAGGTGCTACAAACAGTAGATTTGAAAGAAATACAAACTATCAACAACTATATGAAAAAAATTCCAAATCAGTAACACTTAGAAAATGCAAATTAAAACAGCTCTCGAGGTTTCACCTTATATTCATCAGAATAACAATGATGACAACTAGTAGAGGGGCGGATGAATGAAAACAAGCATAAAAATACACTGTTGGTGGAGCTATTAACTGGCCTGCAATTTAGAACTGTATTCAAAAAACAACCAACTTCTGCACTCCCTTTGACTCATCAATACTACTAAGTCAATAACCCAAAAAAATCAAAGAAAGTTAAATGTGTACAAAAATATTCATAGAAGCTCTTCTTGCTGTGGCAGAGAGCTGAAAACTAAGGAAGAGCCCATCAACTAGGGGCTGGATGAACAAATTATGTCATGGAATAATAATGTTACACTATAAGAAATAACAAAAGGGGTGGTTTCAGAGAAACCTGGAAGACTTGTATGAGGTGGGCAAAGTGAGCAGAACAAAAAGAACAACGTATATGATAGCAACAAAAACTTGCCAACTTTTAAAGCCTTAAGAATTCCCATCAATGCAATGACCAAATACAGAATCATCTGGTGATGATTCATGCTACCCACTTCAAGACAGAGGTAATAAACTCAAAATGCAGAATAAGATACATACGAATGGGCATGACCAATGTCTAATCTACTTTGTTTGACTGTGTATATTTGTCTTAAAAGATTTCTCTTTTTTAATGGGGTTTAAAAAGTGGGAACATGTAGGTCATAGAGTGGTTATTTAAAAAAAAAGGAAAGGAAATAAAAGAGAGTTATTGAAACATTTTTTTTAATCCAGTTGAAAACAGAAGACCAGAAAAAATCATATAGACAACAAGACAGTTTTAAAATATACCTTAAAAGAAAAGCAAACTGTATATAATATTCACAATTTCATAAGCTATCCAGTTTTTTGTTCTAAGTATATGAAAATGTTAATTCTATTTCTAGCATTTTAATTCTAAATATATGGAAATGTTTGTTAATTCGGAAATTTTTTAAACATTTGAATAGTGAATCATTTCTGCTTATTCCAAAAGTATTTCTATAGGTTTTTTTTTTTTTACCTGTTATCATGTATTCTAAGAATGTCTATCAATCTTCTTCCTTTTTGGTGAGACAGTGTTCATATTTCTATAGCTGCCTTGGGGTGATGAACTTTGTATTTTATTAACAATGTCTGGATATATTAGGACACTTTTCAAATTTGTTACAGTTCTGAAAATGTGTGTAATAGTTTTTCATTGATTTAAAGGGGCTCTTCATTTTTAATTTTGGTATCAGGATGCCCGTCTCTACATATATCTGACCACAGCTTTCTCCTCAGTAGCTCTACACTCAACATGTCTTTCCTGGAAGAGACCAAGGTAAATATTACTTTCATCCACTGACTAACCTCTGGATTAAAGCTCAAAATTTTCAATCTCGTTGTGTGTTCAGGTGAACATTCAGAATTGTATGCCTACTAAATACAATTGACAATTTGATATCATGAAAGAGACTCAATGAGATGAAGAAGCCACTTAACGTGTTTCCATGTAGAGAAGAAGACTGTGGCTCAGAGAGGTGAAATTATTTGCCCAGAATTATACTAAGACTAACTAACAGACTGGGCAACTTTCTGCTGCCACCACTGGAGAATGGGGATTAGGGCAGGGGTGATTTCTCCAAAAAAAATCACCTTACAGCCTTCTACTTTGACTTCCCCTGCCATTCCATACCCTTCCCACCCCAGTCTGAAATAGTAACTGCCCACTGAATGATGATACATATAATGATCAAGTCATTTTAAAGTGCTAAATATTTTACTTCAAAATGTGGGAATCTCAGTGGCAAACTATCTTCTGAATGGGTAAGCTACAGGTCTATCATCTCATATTACTTAATTAGGTTGATACCACTTAAAATATCACCTAGATTTTTCCAGGCTCTACCTCTGGAATTCTGAGTCCTTCTGTAATACAATCCTTCGGGTCATTCCTTTCCTACCTAATTTATTCTTATTTTCCACTCCTTGTCCAAAGCTAAGCTACTGTTTTATCTTCTTTATTCACAGGAGAGACGATGTCCTTTGCTCTCAGAGGCCCGGGTTCACCTTCTTGGTTGCAGGGAGCTGCAAGAGCAACTTCAATGTTTTTTCTTAACCTCCCAAATTCTCTGAACTTGTTTGTCCTCTGTTCTTTACAACCCTTGCTCAATTTCCTTGAACTTAGGGATTCTTCTGGGAGCCCTGGGACTCCTCATCCCTATCTTGACTAGTTGCCCTTGCAGCTCTATGTCCTGATTAAGATTATTCTCTCATGTTTGAACTAGCTTTCTGAATCTGCTTCTGTTTTAAGAGCCACCTACTCATATATACAGTGGAGATTAAAGAAAGAAGGGAATATTATTGTATACATGTACACACACACACACACACACACACACACACCAAATCAGAAAAGAAAAAAAAAGCTGGAAACAAGGTAAGTTATGGACTGGAAAGTGACTAAACAAATTATAGCATAGAACGCAATTATAATAATAATAATAAACCAGTATTGATTAAACAACCTCCTATATGCTAGGCACTATGCTGAGTTTACAGAGATAAAAATGAAGCTATCCCTAACTTCAAAGAGCTTATATTCTAACAAAGACAACATGAACATATATGGGCATATTTTTTAAAAAATCAAAAAAAGATACAAGGTAATTTTGAGAGGGTACGAGCAAGCAGCTAGAGGGATCAGGAAGGGCTGAGCGATGAACTTGAGCTAAATCTTGAAAAAAAAGTAGGGACTCCAGAGGAAAAAGTTAAAAGAAAAAAGTATTCTAGACATTTGGGCAGCCAGTGCAAAGGCACAGAAATGGGAGATACAGTATTGTGTGTAAGGAACAGCAAGAAGGCAAGTTTAGATGGACCTTGGAATGCACGGTGTTGAGGGAGGAAAGGAATGTGAATGTGTAGTAAGACTGGGGAGGTAGGATGGTAATAGGTAATGAAGGATTTTAAATGCCAAAGGAGATTGTACTTGAGCCTAGAGGTAGGAGGGAGCCCCTAGAGTTTACCGAATAACATGTTCAGACTGGCGCTTTAGGAAAATTTCTTTGGCAGCTAGGTAGAGGATGTGGATTAGAGTCAGGAAAGACATCAGGCAAGGAGAGCACTTAGAAGGTTGTCCAGTAATCCAGGCAAGAAGTAATAAAGACATGAACATGGGAGAGAGGAGGGTTCTGGGAGTGTAAAAATATTTACTATATTGCGGAGATCAAAATTACAAGATTTGGCAATGGACTGAATGTGTACAAGAATGTTAGAATAAGAGCTAAATGACAACACTGAGATTATAAGAACATAGGTAAATGCAAGGATGGTGTTACCCTAGCCAGTAATAGGGATGTTCAGAAAAGGAGAGAATTTAGGAGGAAAAAGAATGATTTCTATTTTCACAATGTTGGCTTTGACATGCCTATAGGCCATCCTCTTCAAAATGCACAAGTCAGCTGATGGTGCAGAGAAGAAACTAGATCTAGATGTGCAGGTATCATTTGCCTAGAGATAAACTCATCACAGCTGATGAGGTGACCAAGTAAGTATAGAGAAAAAAGAGAAGAGAACCCAGGTCAAAGACTTGGTATACACCCAGAGTTAGTGACACAACATGAATGTAATGGAATTCTAATGCACCGTTAGAAATAATGAATGAAAAAAATTCAGATAAACATGTGAAGACTTATAAACTGATTCGGTTCATAGTAAATAGAACCAGGAAAACAGCATACACAAGGATCATAAAACATTTTTTGCAAGACCCTACTCACAAAGGGAACCACATGGCCAATTAATTAATTAATTAATTAATGTTTCCCCTTTCTCAGTAGAGAGATAAGGGATAACATAAAGAATATTGTATACCATGTAGAAGAAGCTCCAGTGGTTCCCTATTGACTCTACAATAAAATATGAACTTCCTTTTTTGGCATTCAAGGCTCTTTACAATCCAACTGTGGACTATTTTCCCAGGTTTGTTGTATATTGCTTTCCTTCATAAAATTTATGTTCTACCCAAACTAGTCTTATCTCCTATTCCTCTTTATTAGGAATACTGTCTCCCTAGCTTGGCACAGGATATCCCACATACTCCTTGATCACCTATGCCTCTTGGAATGCCTAGCTTTCTTCTTTTCTTCTCAAGAATTACTTTTGAAGAGAGAATAGAAACGATGGGGGACAGGATAGGATGGAGGGAAATATAGTTAGTCTTACACAAAACGACTATTATCAAAGTCATTTGCAAAACTACACAGATATGGCCTATATTGAATTGCCTGCCTTCCCAAAGGGAATGGGTGGGGAGGGAGGGATGGGAAGAAGTTGGAACTCAAAGTTTTAGGAACAACTGTTGAGCATTATTCTTGCCACTAGGAAATAAGAAATACAGGTAATGGGGAATAGAAAGTTATCTGGCCCTACAGGACAAAAGAGAAGATGGGGACAAGAGAAGGGAGGGATGATAGAAGAGAGGGCAGATTGGTGATAGCAGAAATTAGAATGCTCGGTGTACTGGGGTGGGGAGAGGGGACAAATGGGGAAAAAATTTGGAACCCAAAATTTTGTGAAAATGAGTGTAAAATGTTTAATAAATAAATTTATATAAAAAAAAGAATTACTTTTGAACTGGAAATGATGGAAGAAAAATGGCAAACCAGGAGCTGATGATACCCAAGACAAGTAAAGAGATAACAGAAAAATGGAGCTGGCCTTGATGAGTTCAAGTCATCAGACCCAAAGGAATTCCCAAAGGAATACTCTACCAGGTCCTCAAAGATGTGGTAGATGTGCTTACTGAGCCATCATGATTGCCACTGAAAGAAAATGATGAGTGGGAGAAGCAACCCAAGACTAGAGAGGGGTAAATATCTCTATTTTCAAGAAAGAGGAGAGAACAGAATTTACAAATAATACAGAAGAATAAATTATTTTGGTTTCCGGGGAAATTCTAGAATGGATCATTAAAGAAGTAGCTAATGAACATTTTGTCAAAGAAGCTTTGGTTAAATTTTGCAGGACTTCATAACGAATAGAATATGTCAGACAAGTCTTCAAAAAAAATACAACATGGTTACTAAACTAACAGATTAGGGAAAAGTGGTGGATATAATTTACCAAGACACTTTGATAAAGTAATACATTCTATTATTGCAGAGAAGATGGAAAGATGAAGAACTGATTGGATGACTAGAATAACGCTTGGCAGGTATTCTGTGGATAGAACCAGTGATCTGTGCTTAATCCTATACTGTTTAATATTTTCTATCAATGAATTGGATAAACAGATAGATGATATGCTCATTAAATTGCAAATGACACAAAGTTAGGAATGATAACCAGCATGGTCAACAACAGAATCAGAATCCAAAAAAGGATCTTGACGGACTAGAGCTGACAGCTTCACAAATACTTAATGGAGGAGACATTGTTAGGCAACCATTTGCCTAAAAGAGATCTGTAGATTTCAGTGGATTATGTGTTCATCATGATACAGCAATGTTACATGTCAGCCATAAGAGCTAATGCAATCTTGGTCTACATGGAACGCACAATTTCTGATAATAAAGGGAAAATAGTCACTCTGTATTTGTTGGAGGTACTGTGTTCAATTCTGAGGATCATAGTTTAAGAAGGATATGGATAAAATGGAAAGAATCTAGAGAAGAACGATCAGGACAGAGAAGTACTTCCAGGCTATATACTATGAAAACCTTTCAAAGAAAGTGGGAATGTATAACTTGAGGAAGAAAAAACTTGAGAGCTATTTACAAATCCTATCATGTAGAAGAGGGATTCAAATGTTGTTTATAAATTGATCCAAGAGGACAGAACCAAAAGTAATGGGAGGCAAATTTATCCTTAATGTTAAGAAAAATTCCTACTATTAGACCTCCTCAAAAGCGACAGGAGGGCAACCACTTTATGCATGCCTTGCCCTTTTATAATCAGCCAGACCCCAGGGTTCTCCCACTCTCACAAACTCTTTCTTAAGCAAGAAAGACTACTCTCATTTTCCCCATCAAATGCAACATGCAGACCACTCCACCTCCACCTCCAATACAAATATTTTTCAACTCTTACTCAGAGATTGAGTCCCAAGTCAATATTGCCACTGTTTCTTTGAAGCATGTGACAATATAATGCAGCCTAAGTCAAAGCTCTCTTCCACAGATAAATTCTCTGGTCCCTCTTATCCACTAATGTCTGCCTCATGTGTCTGGTATCCCTATTTCACTATATCCTATTCTTCCTTTTTGCCCTTTTGTATTGTTAACAGATTACCCCTTCACATTAGACATTTATCCTTCCTCTGGAAATCTGTATGTATTTTATATTTAATCATCAGAGTACATGTCCCCTTCAATAGATTCTAAGTTTCTTATTGGTAGGAAGTGTTTCATTTTTGTGTTGATATACCCAGCACACAGCATATAGTAGGTGCTTAATTAATGCTTACTGAATGGAAAGGAATTGAATTAAACTGAATTGAAAAGATGCAATACATTGCTTCAAGAGGTCATGAATTCCCCCTCATTAAAAGTCTTTGAGCAGAAATCAAATGAAAGGTTCCATATATTCCAGTGGGGTTTCATTTCAGATGTGGATTGGACTTCCAACTCTGAAATTTCTGTTATTCTGAGATACCTTGGGAATTGGATCATTGCAGAATACTGCTTCTAGAGATTAAAAAAAGGAGGGAGGAGAAAGAACTATGTTTACAAAAATATTTATAGCAGCTCTTCAGTAGTAGCAAAAAATTGGAAACTGAAGGGATGCTCATCAATTGGGGAATGGCTGAACAAGCTGTGGTACATGATTGTGATGGAATACTATTGTGCTATAAGAAATGATGAGCAGGAAGCTTTCAGAAAAACCTAGAAAAACTTACATGAACTGATGCAAAGTGAAATGAACAGAATCAAGAAAACATTGTACACAGTAACAGCAATATTGTACAATGATCAATCATGAATGACAGCTATTCGCAGCAATACAAAAATCCAAGACAATTCTGAAAGACTTATGATTTTTAAAAATGCTATCTATCTCCAGAGAAAGAACTAATGGTGTTTGAATGCAGATCAAAGCATACTGTTTTTTACTCTTTCCTTGCATAGGACACTCCATCTTTTAAATCTAGACATTACTACTGGCTGTCCCCCAGGCCTAAAATGCTCTACCTCCTTATCTCTGCCTCCTGGATTCCTTCAGGACTCAGTAAAAATGTCACAGTGTAAGAAGTCTTTCCCAGAGCCCTATAATTCTAGTGCTTTCCCTCCGAGATTATCTCCAATTTATCCCATATACACCTTGTTTATACAAAGTTATTTACATGTTATCTCTCCTATTAGACTGTGAGTTCCTTTAGGGCAAGATCTGCTTTCACATTCATGTCTTCAACATTTGGATCGGTATGCTTTAGTGTATAATAAGCATTTAATAAATGTATGTCAACATCATGTGGCTATGTTCCTTATCAGTGTTGGACAATATCAATCTAGAATTATGGGCATATTGTTTCTGGTTTTCTGAATGTCCTTTATGCATTTTTTTCAAACTTGCTTGCCTAATTGGCATACTTCAAAAGGTGTAGGTATCATAAATTCCTCTAAATCATCATTCCAATTGAAAGTACCAATTGAGAAATCAGAACTATGAGAACGGAAGGAGCTATAAAAAGTGGGGAAGTAGGAGGAAACCAAAGATCTACTTTTTGTAATAAATAAAATGAGAGATAAATATGCATCTTTGTTACCATATTTTAATATTGATCTTTTTTTAAATCTTGAAAAGTTTAGATTCCAAGAAGGAATTGCTCTTTGAAGATTTTTAAAGTTTATTGAATATGAATTTGACTATCTGAAAAGTATTATGGAATAGGAATGAAGAGCTTTCTCTCATGAACCACATTGAAAGCCAGATTTTCATATCCTGCCCTATAGTAGGACATAACTCACTGATGTTATAACAAACTTAGTAACTGAAGTTCAGTGTCACTGAGATCGATACAGAGCAATATCAGAAAAACTTCTAATAAGGGATTTAGGCATGGCCAGGACTTGATACCAAAACCATAGAAGCAAGGGCGGAGGGTATAACACTGCCAGATGATAAATGGGGAAGGGGAAAAGGGAGAACGTGCCCAGGTCCTAAAATGTTAGTTAGGTGGATTACCTAATAATCCTAAGGTGAAGAGGAAGGAACCTGATAATGAAGAAACTAGGTCAGTAGGACTGCCTTGAAGGACCTTAAGAAGAGGTGGGCCAAAGTACACTAAAGAGACCAGTTCCTCTGACTCTACAACCAATGTTCTTTGCATGGTACTATGCTGCCTCCAGAATAGCTACCTGTGGTAACATCACTTTTCTAGAATGGCACTTACTTGACTCTTTCTAATTGGAAATTATCATTTGAAATTAAGTATTTTATGGTTGTGTATATTTTGTTTAAGGTTTCACCTAAAAAAAAAATCCTTTTATATTGTCTTTAGTCACTGTTTCTGAAATAGTAGGCTGAGGATAGACCATTCTGTTAAAGTAAAATCTTTAATAGATGGGAAGCAGAAATTCATCACAAGGACAGACAGTTCTATAATTCATTGAACTTTACTTATAATTTCTTTTATCCATTCATGGTTTTTTTTGATACTTCAGAAAAACATCTTCCGGAAGTTTTCCCCTTTATAAAAGATCTTTGTTTTCAAAAGAGCACATACTTCCTTTCTCCTCTTTGGACCACTGCTGGCTCAGAGATCTCTTGCTCTTCTGTAAATTATTTTTATGACCTATTTTACTATTGCAACCTGAGATGACTGTGCAAGCAAAAGTATGAATATGATCATTTTTATTATGATTAGGAACACCCCAGAGTATAGAAATTCTATGGAAAATGCAAGTATATATATTATATATGTATATAGAGAGAGTATGTAAGTATATATATAGAAAATATAAGCAAATATAATTTGGAAAATAAAATACATCATGCACAATTTTACATTATTCCAGATAATGTTTTTTCTTAGCTTCTTTCTAAATGTATAAGTCACTATCTATGAACATATAATGAGGACTGGTAGATGGAATACACATCCAATTTTATATATAAAGACTCTTAAATTGTCTCTCTAGAAATGAAGTTTTAGAGAAGATATCTGTTGGGGCAGTACAATATTAGTTGGACACATGTTGAAATAGCCAGACTTTATCTTGAAAAGCAATATGATATATGCCTTGAAATATGTCAAAAGAACCACAGGCCAAAATCTAACAAGAAATAATCATGAGTGAAGACTGGAAAAGAGAATGACAAAACATGCTCCATAAACTAATTCCATTCAATGCCACAAAATCACGACTGCAAAGTATCAGATAACCTTGACGTAGAGTTGTATAAATTTTACTCCCCCTGCCATACTGTGTAGCCACAAACCCCACAGTCCAAGCCCTAAAATGTTATAGATCAGTGAACTCTAGCTATGATAAACAGCCAGGGTAGCTATAACTATAACTTGCAAGTCCATAGCTTCTGGCTATATAATTACAATGCAGTTATATTATAATTTCTATGTATAATGATATCTTTTTCTCCCACACCAGTCTCCATCCCTACTGATCCTACCGGTGCTAGTCAGTTATTAAATAGCAAAAGGTCAACTGACTCTTATGCTAAAGATCTCCAAGATCTCCAAGATAAGAACTGACCTCTTAAGCCAGGAAGACCAGAGGAAAAAATGCCCCAAATCACTATCCATCTGAAATGGAGAAGATGACAAAAAAGAAAATGATAAATGTTAGAGGAGCTATGGGAAAGCCTATGTTGATGCCCTGTTGATGAACCTTTGAATGAATCCAACCACTCTGAAAAGTAACTTAAAATTATACAAAAAAAGTTAAAAAATAGCATGTGCCCTTTGACCCAGTTATACCATTCATAGCCCTGTACTGAAAACTGATCAAAGAAAGAGGAAAGGGCTCTTTAAATGCACAAAAATATTTGTAGCAAGGTGTTTTGTTTTGTTTTGTTTTATGATGGCAAGGATATTGGAAACTTAGAGGATATACACTGAGAGATGACTAAATAAGCTATGTTGTATTGATTTCATGGAATATGATTGGGTTATAACAAATAAAGAAATAGATTATTTCAAAATGACATAGAAAGACTTAAACGAACTGATTCAGTATTAAGTAAGCAGAATCAAAAGAACAATTTATACTATAACATCAATATTATAACAACGAACAATTATGAGGACTTTAATAAACTAGTAAAGCAAAAAGTGAGAATCAGGAGAAAAAAGTATACAATAATACCACCAGAAAAACTGAAAGCTATAATAAACACTATCAATACAATAATCATTTATGACTCAAGAGGACTGATGATGAAACATGCTGTATGTTACAGAGAGGTAATGGTTTTAAGGTACAGAATGATAAATTGTTACTTAGTAGTTTTAGTCATGTCTGACTTTTCATGACCCCACTCAGGGTTTTCGTGGTTTGTCATTTCCTTCTCCAGTTCATTTGACAGATGAGGAAACTGAGGCAAACAGAGTTAAGTGACACGCCGAGGGTCCCACAACTAAGTCTCTGAGGTTTTGAACTCAGGAAGATGAGTCTTTCTGATTCCCAGCTGAGTACTCTATCCAATGCATTATCTAGTTGTACTACAGAATAAGAAATGCACAGTTTTATACACTGCCTTTAAGGGAATTTGTTCTGATTCATTATGCATATTTGTTACAAGATTTTTTTTTATGTTTTTAAATGGTGACAGGAGAAAAAAATGGATTTTGTTCATTTTTTTTAAATTGAAAGGTAGAAGGGAGTAGTGCTATAGATATGAAATGTCACATATATTTGCATGATATTAGTTTTACTTAACTGTTTGACTCTGTCCTAAGTTTCATGAAGTGAGAATAAGATATAAATAAATGTTTATAATGTAAAAAAAAGCATATCAATAATTTTTAAGTAGCATGTGTCCTATGCCAAATGGTCATAACCTCTTCTTAAGTACAGGTGCAACCCCAGATTGACAGGTAGCATAGGACCATGACTTTAGGGTTGAGTGAGACCTTGGAGGTCAAAGGCTAACCCTCTAACATGAGAGATAAAGACACAGAGGTCAAGAGATAACCTGACTCGCTTAGAGTCAGATAATTACACAGTCAAGCTTAGATTTGAACCCAGGTCATCTGATTCCAAAGTCAGAGTTCTTTCTGCTTTACCTCATTTCTAGCTGCCTCCCTCACCCTGAATTTACTTCCCATTCTTTTCCTCCCTTTTTCAATAATACAAAAAATCTGAATTTGTCAAAAGCTGGCATAGCCTTGTACTCACCAGTGCAGTCACCACAACGAGGAAAACCAGCATTGTGAATAACTGTGATACCATAACCATAGAAACCATGTTACATCAAAGCCTACAGGAGTGGTTAACCTGTGGCCTTGAGGTTCTTCAAGGCCTTCTAGGTCCTGGGTGTGAACTTTTGACCGAATTTGGATTCAGTCAAAAGGTCACACCAAGCCTATATGGTCACAGATTCCCCACCCCTGCCTATGATTTCACTTACTCTTGCACTCCCTCCCCAACCCCGCCACTCCAATCTGATAGCAAAATGAAAGGTAAAATGTTTCCAGGCTTCATCTAAATAGGTCTTAGCACTGCTCATCAGCAGTATATGCCTGTACACATTCAAACGTCAGGTACCATTAAACATTTAGGAAGCAACCTTTTGCATCTTATTCTAGCACATTATGTTGGAACAACTAAGTAGAAAATTTTAATCTCAAGTCTAAACTCCAAATTCTCATCAATTTCACCATGGGAGAGCTACACAATGGACTCATTATCACTCCAGCATTTCATAAGAACTACCATTATGCAGAGGCTGCAGAAGAACAGATATGCATACTAAAGCAAAAGAGAGTACATCTTGGCTTTTGAGGCTTCTTAAGAAAAAGAAAATAAAACTATGGCTTTTCAAGATTAAAATGTTCAACAGAGATAAAATAAAGCAGGGAGAATAACAAGTCTTTTGACATTATAACACAAAATTTTGATGGAGGAAGGGGCAAAACACCCTAAGTCAAAAGTTCTTAACCTCATATCTATGGGGTCTGTGAACTGACTGTGAACTTGGATGCAGAAAAAAAAAAATCACATTTTTTAGTTTCACTAACATTTAACTGAAATTTAGCATGTCTTTCATTGATGAATATAGAAAACAAAACTTTATTCTGTAAAGGGACCCATACGCTTTACCAAAAGATCTGAGATAAAGGTGAAAACCCCCTGCTTTAATCTATTATTGCAAATTTCCAAAATCCATTGTGTGTCTGTTGCTGATCTGACAACAGGAAATCCCCAACATAATAAACTGAAATCAGGTACCTAAGGGGAAAGACAAAGACCAAAAGATATGTATAGTTGTAAGAAGTATTGAAATACTTGCTCAAATGTCCTTGTTGCCCATTTAAGGATTGCTGTCGAAGTTTCTAAGACTATGAGGATTCCATAAGTCAATGGAGAAGCATCTGATGGGCATGAAGAGGCTGCAGCACATTAAGAAAATGTACAAATGTGATATAAAGGCTATCAACAGAAGAATGTATGGAGCAGCCACATAGTTAAACAAGAGACAACTGAAATATGGTTTGCATTCTCCATTGGTATTCACATAATCTCAAAAGGACCCCAGCACATAGGTAAACTTATTAGGGATGATTTTACAGAGCAAATGGATTGACAAGAATGAATGAGTTACCGTCTACAATGTTGCAGAGACTATCCATATCAATAAGATTCATCAAGGAATCAAGAAACTTATGGAATAACATAGAATATTCAGATTTAGCCAATAAAATCATAGCAATTGACATTTGATATAGACCTAGATATAGACTATTGATATGGACCTTGAAAGTCTGTTAGGTTGGTAATTTAGGTATTAAAATTCTCACCTACAGATGAGAAAACACTCAGAGAAGTAACTTGATTACAGGTAATGTGTACTAAACAGCAAAGGTAAGATTCAGGCAGATATGAAAAGTCTAAATCTGGCTGGGTATAGTCATGTACTCCTGTAGTCTCCACTACTGGCAAAGGAAAGACTAATGGATTGCCTGAGTTCAGGAGTTCTTTACTATAGAAGGGCTAAAGTTAAGATTGTGTCTACACTAAGCTTAGAGGCCCTGAGAGCAAAGGCCACAAGCCTGCCTAAGGAGGGGCTATCAGGAGTGGGGAACCTGAGGCCTCAAGGTCACATGAATTCCCTCAAAGGGTTGCACTTGAGGACCTGGAGGGTCACATGTGGCCTTAACACTGGACCACTGTAGCATCAATGCGATACCCACAGCAGCCTCTACGGATATGCAGGCATATTTCCAGGGTAAATTCACAAAGTATAAACTCTCTTCCTCAAAGACAAAACCACAATATTTATTTCGATACCAGAAAGTCAATTCCACCATGGTAACAAGTAAGTTTGTACATATTACCAATAGAGGGAGCACAGCCCTATCCAAGTCTTATCTCCATCAGGCCTCCCCACAAACAAACTCCCTTAGGCAAAATGCCCCTCTCTCACCCAGAATAGCTGCTGTGTTCTGCCTGTTCCTTCTCTCTCAGCTCCACCTCACTCTCTCTTCCTGCCACACCCAATCAGCAAGCTCCTCTCACGAGTGGCTCCATGTGACTCAGTCTGTGGGCTGAGCCACAGCTCAAAGCAGGTCACATGGGCCTATTAAGGGGCAGGGAAGATCTTCAAATTCTCTTAACATTACAACCACTCATGTCAGAAACACTGCATGTAAAAGCTTTCATTTCTATCAACAGTAGAGTCAGGCCTATGAGTGACTACTGTACTTCTAGCATGAACAAGATAGGGAAACGAAGGCTTTATTAAAAAAAAAAGGCCCACATATATAATATTGTGTTCAGTTTGTAGCATCACATTTTTTAATTTAATATTTTCTTTTTCCTCAATTACACATAAAAATAATTCTTTAACATTCATTCTTCAGTTCTTCAGTTCCAAATTCTCTTGCACCCTCTTTTCCTCTCCTCCCCAACCAAGAAAGAGAGCAACCCGATACAGGTCATACATGCGGCAACACATTTTAGAAAGCTATTGAAAAGCTGTAAAACATCCAGAAGCAGACAATCAAGCTGTTGAAGCTTCTTGAGTACTTTCCATGTCATGACCAGTTAAGGAATGAGATAAAGATAAGATACAAGAAGAGAAATTTTAGGAAAGTCATGACATATGTCTTCAAGTATCTGAAGGGTTGTCATGTGAGAAAAAGTTTAATCTTGTTCCATTTGGCCATAGAAGGATCAGGTACATTGGGTGAAAATCCAAAGCAATAAATTTAAATTTAATAACAGGAAATTTCCTAACAATTAGAGTTATCAGAAAGTGAAATGTGCTGCCTTGAAACTGTTGGGTTCTCCCTCACAAGAGGTCAAGTGAAGAACACTAAATGACCACCTGAGTTTTACGTTTTAGTGGGATTCTTCTTGAGGTTGGATTAGATGACCACAAAGGCCCTTTCTAACTCTGAAATTCTGTGATGCTGTATTTGTAAAATATAAAAAATTCAAGCCAAGACTGATCTAATTTGGCCTAAAAGTAATATGCTAGGTATAAAATGCATTACATATCAACAATAATTTTCCTTATTTTCTTGTAATATGGGAAGCTTTGGATAACCCATGCCACTTTTAATAGATATCTAGTAAAATATGAGACACCTGATCTTAAAGGCCACATTTAGCTCTAAAGTCTAGATCTTTCTTTTTCTCTTAATAAATTTTAAATTAGCAAGCAATAGTTTTTCAAAATCATTCTACTAGCTTTGAATTGTTCTGAATATATTAGGTGTTCAATTAAACAATAGTTTTTCCCTATAGCATTTCTCCTACTAAAAAGAGTTTTCCAAAGTAAGGAAAAATTCAACATTTCTTACCTTCATGTCCATGGTTCATTCACGGGTACACGTTCAAGTGTTTAGTATCACAACATACATACACACACACAGAGACATGCACACAATGTACACACACTCTCTTAAAACTCCCAAACTAAACCCCTAACCTAGAAGTATTTCAGAAAAATATAAGAAAGAATTTGTCCATGTCATCCTCAAGACCACCTTGTCTCCACATAGTTTTTGAATTGTCACAAATTGCATAAATTATAGAGCCAGGTGATTTGTCAGTATTTTCCAAACAACATTTAATTCTCAGTTTTTCATATGAATAGACTGTCAAAGTGCTTTTCTCTGAAAATGTAATAAATACATAAGGGGCTAAATGTGGCCTTTGAAATATATGTATATAATTAATTCAAATATATTTCTACTTTAATAGTTATCTTTGAACACCCATAAGCATCTGTGGGAAAAGCACTGGATTTTGAGTTTCAGGGCCTGGATTTGAATCCTAGATCTCCTTCATGGAAACTTGGGTAAATTTTCTCACCTCTCAACTTCAATTTCCTCATTTGTTAAGTTAGAGAATAGGGCTATATGCATTTTATAGTCTATTTTATAGCTCTAATTCTGTGGTTCTATATGGTAAAAAAAAAAACAAAACATGAGAATCAGAAGACAAATGGAGAACATACAGTGGGCAGGTATAAATTGTGAGTCAGACTGTTTCTGATATGCCACATAATCTGTGATTTCCCCCACCCCGCTCTAACCAAATTTTAAATTCAGGAAAGTTAGCACCCACTTGTAATGGTAATTATGAGAGTTAAAGATCTTCCCTGTCCATGGATGGGCCTGCCCATTAAGGGAAATTTGATTAGAGGAGATTTGTTTTGGAGGAAGGCCCACATCTTTTGAGGCACTGATTCTCAAGGGTTGTGATGCCCTCTGGATCTAAAAAGTGTGTATATACTCTAAGGTAAGGTTTTGGTTTGGGGGCTTACTCACTGGAAGTGTTTGTTTGGCCAGACAAGACTCTTGGAAGCTGCTAAGGAGCCTCCAGGCTTTGAAAACCCAGATGTTGGTGTTTCTCTCTGTATATATATTGTATATATTGCTTATGGTCAGACAGTTGGAAGTCCTGTCTGTTGATTTTTAGTTCTCTGAATTTTCTCTGAAGTTCAGGGTGCTGACTTTTTCCGCTGAACTAAGTGAATGATATTTACTTGATTAAAGTAGATCACTGATCCCTCAAAAGTTGTTTTTCTTTTAGAAAAGCAGATCTAAGAACCTGTACAGTAGACCCTCCTGTGTATGCTGGGAGAATGAACCAATTAGTTTCTACGTACACAGTTTGGTGTCATCCTATCAGTAGATGTATCTGTTTTTGCTTTGCCTGTATAATTGAGGGGATCAGAAGGTAGAACAGACACTCTTAAAATCCAGGTTATATCACCAGCATGGAAATTCACTTTTAATACAACGTTGGTAAATCTGAATTTCATGTTAGTCACACCTTATTCTTAATCTTATTAATGAAGGCCCACGAGGCTAAAATTCTATTCCTAGCTTCATGATTGACTGTGAGAATCCAGAGCAACTCTTCATCTTTCTATATTTTCTTTTTTTTTTGTTTGTAATGGAGACTGAGATCTCAACCTGTCCCCCAACACTGAAAATGTTGCCTATGGCTTTAAAATGTTGAGTAACTTACTCTAGATCACATAACTAGTTAAGTTCACATGGCCATCCTCCTGACTACTAAACCATACTGACTCTTGATTGTCAAACCTAATACATTTTTTAAAATGCCAATTTACCAAAAATTCAGACTAGAATAAAAAAAGAAATAAAAAAGTAGGTCCTTTGTTATGTTATTTGTTAGCAGTACACCATAGACATCAATAACAAATGTTAATTTTGCTATGCTCTATAGGAAATGGAAAAGTAATGACTTCATTCTGGAATTCTTTAAAAAGAAACATTTGAAAATACATTTAGTCCACGGTGCACAATTAGCTCCTTATTACACTGTCCTGATCTCTAATTGCCTGTGTCACACTTTATTACAACAGCATCTAATGAAGTTGGTCTTATTCACTGTTTCATATTCATCCAACAAACCTTAGACACTGAACAGAAAAATGCAATCAATAAAACAGAAACCCATCAACAAACATTTATTAAATACCTATCATGAGTTAGGCACTGAGTTAAACTTTATTTCCAAAGACAAAAACAAAACAGTCCCTGACTTCAAGGATACTACAGTCTGAGAGGAAAAAGTTGAGGGGGGCGCAGTTTAGGGGGAGAGGAGAGGTCTCATGTAGAAATTAACACAAGCTATCTTGGAGGTAACAAGGAAATCTAATGAGCAGGGGCCTGGAAGACAATTTATGCGAAAGCATAGGTCAGTCACTCAATAAAGCATTTATTGGTTGTATTTAAAGTACGAATAAAATTCAGGAAAATGCTCCAAATGATTCCATTCAATCAGACACCTCTAGGCATGATGTCCCAAGGAAGAGTCATCAGCCGGTCAACAAACATTTATCAAGTGCCAATTATGCATCAGACACTAGACTAGGATAAAATCTGAGGATGCAAAGAAAGGCAAAACCGTTCCTACTTTCAAGGGACTCTCAGTCTAATAGAAAGACAACATTAAAACAACTATGTACAAAAAAGATATCTACAGGACAGGATATGGAATGCCCTATGTGAAGGACAGTCATAAGTGTGACACAATATGTGGATAGGACAATGTTTACCAACATTGTAACACGATTGGGCAAGTTAGTTGGGGCCATGACATGACGGGTCTTAAAAGCCAAATGGAGAAGTTCACATTTGATTCTAAGAACCATTGGAACTAACTTAGTATGAGAGTGACATGGTCAGACTTGAACTTTAGGGAACTCATTTTAGTACAGAGGATGAATTAGAATGGGGAGAGATATGTGGCAAACAGATCAAATAGGAGGAAGCTTCTACAGTTTCCATGTCAGAGGTAATGAGAGCCTGAAATAGAGTGATAGACCATGTAAATGGAGAGAAGATGTAAGAAATGTTATAGAATTACAAACCACAAAATTTGTCAACTGAATGTATATGTAGGGGAAAAGTCAGTGAGAAGTCAATGATAATACTGAGGTTACAAACCCAGGTGAACAGAAAGAGGATTCTGCTCTATACAGAAAAGAGGAAATATGGAAGAGGTGTGGATTTGGGAGGGAAAGAGCATAACTTCATTTTGGATACACTGAGTATGAGATGCCTGTAGGGCATCTAGTTTGAAATGTTTAATAAGTAGTCAGCTGGAAATATACAGAAGGAATAAAAGAAAGAGTAGGGCTAAATAAATGTATCTGAGAGTAATCAACTTTGATATGATAATTAAATCCACTAGAAATGATGCAGTCACTGGTGGTAGGAGTCTACAGGACAGAGCCTTGAATCACAAAATTGATCCAAATTTGTCATCTCTCTGTCAGTTGCATCTTACAATAAATAAAGAAAACCAATAACCAGATTTCCTGACTCACATCAGCCCTTTTCCAGGAGTCATTATCCATAGCTGTAACAATTTAAAGCAAAATTCCCAATACTATATACAAAGAAGTTCTAGTACTCCTGTGAGAGAGAAAAAAATCCCAAAGACATGGTCTAACAGAACAAGCACTGGACTGGGGATCAGGAAAACTTAATTCTAGTTGTCATCACTGCTCTGATCAACCTGGGGAAAATTAAAACTTCATTCTTTCAACTTAGTTTTATTAACTACTTGTACATCTCCGCTTGTAAAATGGAGATGTGATAATCAGGCATTCTATAAGCACCAGGCATTACTTACAAATAGCACCTCTCAATACCCGTTATTCCAGAATGGATTAGGGAAGGTGTCTTGCTAAATAATCACTTGACTAGAAGAGGGACATAGATCTTGGAGGTTTCTGACTCTCTGGCAAGCTTGTCTTTAAAAAGTGGCAACTACTTAAGAATTTAACTGGAGCATGGAACTAAATTGGGGAATTCAGAGGCAGACAAAAGATGTATAAAGCTCTTGAATATCAAAGTATTAAATTTCTAAAATTTGAACTAAAAATATCTTTTGAAAAGGCCACTTCAGACATTTACATAGCAAGGGATTTTTACTGCATCTCACCTATGTGTTCCTATCCACCAGCTTCTTGATTCCAACCTGTATTTCTCATCTATCCTCCAAGCCCTCATTAAGGTTTTGTGATGGTGTTTTTGTTGTTTTTAAACCACCAGTGACCAGGGTTTTTCTTAGCTCAGGTTCCAAGTCGAGGCATTCTTGGCTATCACCCCAGGCACTTCTGCCTGAATGTCCCTAAAGTAGCAAGCCATTTTCTTTCTTTCTCTGAAAAAACAGAACCTCTCATTTCTTTTTTTTAAATCAGATTTTGTATCCTCAGCATTAAAAATTTGCTAAACTTTCACATTATTTGCAAATTGCAGCTGCTACATATAGTTTGCTTTTGGCATCTTGAAAGCAATGTTTTCAAAAGATTCTACTTTTTTTCCCTGACACCATAATTATCTAAACACAAAAAAGAGGGAGGTGTAAGAACCTGAAAAGATCATTTGAAGTGAAAATTGTTATTACATAAAGGCAGACATGGGGGAAAATATCCCAAATAATCCTTTCAAATAATTCAGCAATTTGAATAATGACTTTCTTACAATTTTGCTCAGTGGGAAGGTTTACTAGGGTCAGATGGTTCTCCTAAACTATATAGTTTTCTTTTAAGCATTAAGCACCCAAGTAGTATGATGGAAAGAGAACCGGCCTTGAAGTCAGAGGACCTGGCTTCACATTTCCTATCTCTGTGACCTTGGGAAAGTAACTTAACCTCCCTGGTCCTCAGTTATCTTCTTTGTAAAATGAGAGCACTGGACCAGATGGCCTTAGAGTCCCTTTGAGTTCAAGATCTATGAAACTAAATGAGTCATTGGTAATTTCTCTTACCCACAAAAGATATGCATTAGGAGTACTGAAAGAAGCAGGGGTGGGGATAAACCAGAAACTTTTTTTTTTCCATGAGATACATCTACAAAACAGAACAGTTAATTCTGTCAAAGTTTTGTTTGTGTGCCATTATATTTCCTTCGTATATATACTCTTGTTCTCCTACTTCACATTTTGTCTCATGAATATTTGCTCAAACTCAAAAAAAAAACCCTCCATACAACTAACTTCCATGTTGAATTATTGAATATCTCTTCCAGATGACTCACTGATATAGGAAAGAAAATATCCCCATCATCTTACAAAGAATTTTATCAGTCTGTGAAAACTATATCATAATAGTGATTACATTTTAATTAGTCAAGTATGGACAGCTAAGAAAAATCGATGAGGACAACAGAAATAGGAACAGATGAGTGGAATAAAGATACCAGATAATTAACCAAACAAAATTAAAGTATTGATCTTTCATATACCTATTGAAAAATAAAAACCAGAAAAACACTCCTTTCTTTGGTAATGTAAATGGGAAAATGGAGCAGCATTTTGGTAGGAAATGGATTTAGACCCTTATCTTATTCCATATACCAAAGGTAATTCCACCTCAATAATAGACACTTTTTTAAAAAAGACTTGCAAAGATAGATGATGTTTTTGCTACTAAGCAAAGAGAAGTGATTACTAAGAAAAAGATGTCCTAAATTACACCAAAATAAAATATTTATATACCAAAAAATAATATAATCAAAAAAGAAAAGAAAAGAACAAGTGGGGAAAATATTTGTTAAATGCTGCAGATAAAAACTTGATATCTAAAATATATAAGGAACTGTTAACATTTACAAAGGTAGCTCTTGAATCTACCATGGTCAAATGATACAAATGGACAATTATTGAAAGAGAAAATACAAATTGTTAAACAACTGGAAAAAAATGTACAAGCTTACTACTAATAAAAAGGTACATATTAAAACAACTTTGAAGTTCTGCCTCACACATACCAAATAAACAAAAATAATTTAACTAACCAAATTTAACATTTGAAGAACTATAAAAAACAAAATGGTAATATTCATTAAAATTGGCTTGCTTCTTAATGTAAAATTTTTTTGGAAAGCAGTACTGATATGTAAGAGAAGTTACAAAATAATCAAATGCTTTATCTAACTGGATGGTGCTATCAAAGATTTTTTAAAAAACAATCAATTCAAATATTTTTGTAGCAACATTATTTGTAATTGCAAGAAACTGGAAATAATCTAAATATTTCACAACAGAAAAGTGACTGAATTGTGATAACATTATAGTGGGATATTATAATATGATGTGTGTGTGGATATAGATATATAGATATAGATATGGAGGTAGCTAACTGCCTAGTACAGTAGATACAGTGCTGGGCCTGAAGTCAGGAAGACCTGAGTTCAAATTTGCTTTCTGACATTAGCTATGTGACCCTAGGCATATCACTTAACTTATATTTGCATTATACATATATATGTATATATACACATACATATTTATATCTGTGTGTGCATTCAAATACCTCTTTTAAAACTCTGGAAAATTAACGAGTGCCTCCTCCAAATTTTCCCAAGTAAATTTATAGTTATGTTATCACATAATCTCCTGGGCTCTTGGGCCCTTCGTCTGTAAAATGCAATTGTTTGACTAAATTTCCTCAAAGATTACTTTTCCAGTGTTAAACACTATAGTCCTATAATGAAATTTGCAGATATGGTTAAGTACAGGTTTTAGGGAGAGCTGATGAGTTCAATTTTGACAATTTGAGGTTTCAGGTGGCTTTAGTTACATTAAGAAAAAAGATATTTGCATGTGCCCACAGTCTGGACTATGCCTACTATTCGTATTAAGAAATATTATTCATGATTAGTAGAATACAGTGAATTTTTCATACTTATTTGCAAGCCAAATGTATTTTGGGAGATAACATAACAGGCCTTCAGCTGAGTCTTTAAAGTGATTCTAATCAAAACAAAGATAAAGTTCACAATAACCAAATTATTTAAGAGTAACGTGGGTCAATAGCAAATACAATGCTCTGAAGTTCAGGGGAGGGGAAACTGCAACCTCAAGGCCACATATGACCTTCTAGGTCCTTGGGTGTGGCCTTTTGACAAAGTTCAAGTTTTACAGAGCAAATCCTTTTATTAAGGGGATTTGTTCAGCGAAGGTTAGATTCAGTCAAAGAGCTGCACTTGAGGACCTAGAGGACCACATGTGACCTCAAGGTCAAAGGTTCCCCATCCCTAGACACTAGTGGCAAGATTTCAAAGTTCAGATGGGACTGGAAAACAGTAATAAAGAGTCAGCAAACCTTGTAAGAAGCAGGACAAATCTTAAAAAAGAAAACATTTTTTCTTTTATTCATAACTTTGTCAAACAAGCCTCAAAGTTCTGAAATCTTTCTGAAAGAAAGCTCCTGTTCGATTCCAATAACTCGATAGACAAAACATTCCTTGTTCTAGCTATGATGATATACCATCCCTTAAGAACAAAACATGTAAGCAAAGAAGCTTTGGCTCCTTCGACAATCTTTCTCAGGTATGGAAGGACATAGGTAAGGAAAAAAACAAACTAAATAAGAGATATTTTATTTATATAGGTAAAAAAAATAGTATGGTGGAGGTTATTTGGTGACAAACATCTTGCTGGACTGGGAATCAGGATGACCCTAACTTCAAATCCTACCTAGGATATTTACTGGTTGTGGGATTCTGGTAAGTCATGTAAGTGCTCCCAGACTCAGTTTTCTCATCTGTAAAATGGAGATAAAAATAGCACGTATATCTTAGGGTTGTTGTAAGAACAGAATAAGACCATATTTGTAAAGTGCTTTGCAAACCTTAAAAGTGATATATAAATGCTAGTTACAGTAGAAGGTACAATATAATTTATGATTCCAATTCCCTTGATGAATGATTATAAAGTTGTTTACCATGCTTCAAATTTTTATGCAACAACTTATGCCTTCTATAAATATTTATAAGGGCCTTTATTTTCAATGACTTGAGCTAAGTTTAAATTTTATTTAAGTGAAATATTTCAGAGGCTAATTAGAAAGACAGAGTAGTAGAAGGGAGAACAGTTCATACAGAACAGAATAAAGAATTAGAAAGTATGCAAAAATGGCATCTGAGCAACCAAAATATGTCACAAAGGCCATTTGCTTATAAGTGAGATCCTTCTGAATTGTCTGATTACTGTTATTTCACAAAGGGTTCTAATATGCTTGGTTATGGGGTTTCTAAAACCACAGAAAATTAGAAACAGCAAAAGAAGTAGGAAAAGGGCCTCCTCAAGCAGATATGCTAGCAATAAAGAGAAATTATTAGCAAGAATGAAAAACCTATTAAAAAAACCAAGAAGATGCAAAAATTTAAAATGCATAGCAGCCTGGGACCGTTTAGTACACAAGCAAAAAAGCACTATAACCTTAAGCATTGCAAAAATCCCTCTTTTACAGTATAATGATGTTCATAATCATGACTGATTCACAAAAAGTTAAATTACATTCAACATATTCTGTTTAAAGCTTCAAATAAGTATGACAATATTGTGGAAAGATTTCCATATCAAATGATTTTTTAAAATTTTCTTGTAAGTTTTTATATGGCCATGAGAATTGGACTATAGGGAAAACTGAGCAACACAAAACTGATGCTTTTGAATTATGGTGCTGGAAAAGACTTTTGAGAGTTCCTTGGACAGCAAGGAGATCAAATCAGTCAATACTGAAAGAAATTAATTCAGACTATTCTAGTCAGTAGAAGGTCAAATATGAACCTGAAACTCTGGCCACATGATGAGAAGATGGGACTCACTGGAAAAGACAGTGATGGCAAAGATTGAAGGCAAAAGGAAAATGAGACAACAGAGCATGAGATGAAGAGATAGTGTCATGGAAACAATGAACATGAACTTGAACAGACTTCAAGAGGTACTGGAGGATAGTATGTGCTATGATCCACGGGGACACAAAGTGTTAGACAGAACTGAACAAAAAAACCTTAACTACCCAGGAAATGACATGATCCAGATCATCCTCCAAGCATTTTTAAACAGATATTATACAGTAGAAAGAACACAAAATACTAAGTCAAAAGACCTGAATTCTAGTTCTATCCCCACCAGTAATTAGTTTTGTGACCTTGGACAATAAATTCTTGCCTCTATGATGTTGTACAAATTGAGGGGCTTGGGCTAGAGGTCGCTTTCAGCTTTAACAGTCAAAGAGTCTAACCCAAGTTTTCCATTCTTTTCTAAGTATATTTAGAAAGCTTCTTAATAACACAATCCTAATATATCTAGAGCAGAGTTATAATACATCTGCACCAAAAGATATAAGAAACAGGCATTCAGTAAAAACTGACTAATTCTACCTTCTGGAGAAGGCAAGATTAAATAATGAAAGCCAACTAGAGCAAGAAATGCTAACTCTGAAAGTGTTCAAGTGACATTTCCAAACCAAAAATTCTGTTTAAGCCATAAATGAAATCCAGCAAAATGCTCCAAACAGTTCTGTATACTCGAGTCACTCTCAGAATGATGTCCCAAGGAGGCTACTAATGGGTAAAGGAGTAGCCAGTCAACAAGCATTTATTAAGTGCCTATTATATGCCAGTCTAAGTTGAAGACAGAAAGGCAAAAAACATTCCTTGCTCTCAAGGAGCTTATAGTCTAATGGAGGAAACAACACATAAACAAAAATCTACAAAGAAGACACAGCATAAGCCAGGAGCACTCTTAGAGGGAAGGCATTAAAATTCTTGCAGATGGTGAGACTGTAGTTGAGACTTGATGGAAGCCAGGGAAACCAGGAAGTAGAGATGAATTAGACGGGAGAGGATTTAAGTCTGAAGATTCCCCATTTTTATCATGCTTGCATAATAGAACTACATAGTGCCATAACTGAACCCATGATATAGCAAGGTGATTTATGACAGAATTCTTTCAAACATATTTCTTGCCAACATTGGTATTTCTCTATGCTATCTGATGTACTGACATCATAGTATCATGTATTACAGTCATATTTGACTTTTCATGACCCCAAATGGAATTTTCTTGACAAAGATAATGGAGTGGTTTGCCATTTCTTTCTGCTGGTCATTTTACAAATGAGGAAACTGAGACAAAAAAAAGTTAAGTGACTTGCCTAGGAACAGACAGCTAGTAAGTGTCTGAGGCAAGATTTGAACTCTGGAAGATGAGCTGACTCTAGGCCTGGCACTCTAGCCACAGCACTACCTAGCTGCCTATGTGCTCAAGCTCCATCAAAATCCTTCAGGAAAGGGAAGTTTTACTTTGGTATTCCACTAAATAACAATGTTACTCTAAAAAAAGGGAAACAGCTCTTATACAAAAGTGGGAGCCTCTATAGGGACTTAGGTGAAGAAGATTCTTGGAAGCTACTAAAGTCTCGGTCAGTTATAGGTTCACATGACCAAGATGAAGAATGTTACAGATGTAGAAATACACAAGTGATTTACTACAATCAATTTCTCATGTACATTGTGTCTCAACTCAAGCTGTACATGTTCTAAAATACATGACAGTGAGGGATTTAATGAAGGCAGAAAACACCTGGGCTCTAAAGACTGTTTATCACCTATTGCCTAGCACAGTGCTCTGTACACCTTAAGCCCTTAATAAATGTTTGTTGAATAGAAGTGAATTTTATCCTTAAAAGCTGTGCAACTATTTTTTTTCTTTTGTTTCCAGTTAACTCCTGTTTGGATTCCATTGGGTAAGCAATTATTTCTGTTGGAAAACTACACAATTTTGAAAGTAAACATGCAATGAAGTCCTTATTCTAGAGTAAAGAATCATTTTATAAAACGGATAATCACTTTCATTATCTTTTGTGTAAATCTAGGTTTTCACATATTAGGGTTTCTTAAAATAGAAAGTCTTCAAGTGCACTGTGGCTGCTGCTGGTTGAAACTGGTATCACTCCAAGGAGTTTCTCCAATAATACACACCATGCTTTAGTAGGTTTTAACATTTTTCATAAAGACCAAATCCACATTTTAAAATTTGATTTGTTTTACTTTCCCTAGTTTTCAAGAATTATCAAATCAATTAAATAAGTGCAAATATCCAGAAACCAAAAGCTCATAATAAAATCTGAAGCAAAAAAATTCTTATCTTTCAAACATATTTTCTATTTTTATTATCATGAAGGGTAGACTGGTAAAAAAAAAATCAACTAACCTATTATAGGTGAGGAGGAAAAAAAGCAGGAAGTATATAAACCACAGAAATATTATGTACTTAGCATTATTGTGCATTTAAATATAAAATTGAATGCCAGCAAATTTATATTTTATTCAGTTATTCACCACAGTGAAATAAAGACTTTACTCAACAAATGGCTTCCAGCTGCAAGTGATAAAATTCACTGGGTCCACAATAAAATTTCTAGAGAGCTACAACTGATAATATTTTCACAATGATTAGTTTTCAGGAGAAATCATAATTGAGGAAATTGGGTGGAATAAAATTACCAGTTATTGTTACTGATCAGCACAATGCGTGGCACATAGTAAGCATCTTAAATATTTTTTCATTCATTAATTCCTTCAGTAGTATATTGAAGGTCTACCATGAGCTCCTTGTTGTGCTAAAGGGATGAGAAGATGACTAAGACATTGCCTCTGTCTTCAAGAAGTTTACAATTTAGTAGAGGAACTGAGAGCCTGGAGAGTCAATATAAGAAGTTGGAAAGAGTTAGCCCAGAAGGTTGGAATTCCTCTCACAGTGGCTGTATGGCCTTGGTCAAATCAACTAAGCTCTCAGTGCTCTAGGCAACTTTCTTCATTGGTAGAAGGAATTTTCTCACCTGGGAGTTCCTATACCAACGAAGTTTTAGGTTTGTCCTTTTCCCAACTGATTATTAAAGACAGTGCCCCCTCCCTGGGCTAGATTCCCAACTCAAACTCCCAGGTCAGGTTTCCCCAACCCCAAGTTCAATGTACTCTGCCTGCCTCACTCTCAAATTATCTACTTCAATGTTTAGTTCCTCCATTGACTCCTTTGCCTAAGGTACTGCTACAGACTTTTGGAAAGAATTGGGACCCACTCCCTATAATCAGCAGGTGTCTTGGCTCTGGGATCTGCTATTTCCTGGAGAAGATTCCAGCTCCAATTGCCAGACTGTCGACTGCTCTTATTGGCTTACTCAACTCTAATGCACAGCTGGACTCCCAGTAGGTTTGACTCCTTTTCTTTTTAAACCCTCAGTCTCTCCCAGTCCTGTTAATGAATGAGAGGAGAACATGACACATAATTAACTGTACTGATGCCATCATTTATTTTAGAGACATGAACAAACTCATGTGATTCTGTTGTAAGGTGCCATTTCTGGAAAGGTGAGAAAAAGAAACAGAAATCTCCCTTTTCCCCTTGCTGTACTGTCCAAAAAGGAAAAGAAAAAAGGTGAAAAGCCATCTCAGGAACCAGATTTTTCTATAACTTACTCTTCCCCACTGTAAGAGCTGACTCTCCGCAAATGTTGTTGGTTTGCTTTTCTTTTTAATACAGGTCCAAGGATTATGGTTGTAATTGCAGCCAATCAGATTCCTGGACAGTGCTAATTACCTTCATCCAAGTCCCTATAATCCTTTCAAGTTGATTCAGGAACTTCTTCATACCTAGCTGCAGATTGCAGGAAAATTCCTTAATACTTTCTTTACAAAAATAAACAATGGTATTATATAAAATGACAGTTAAGTATATTTTTTGAAAAAAATTAAAGTATCCTAAAAATGACTGTATGAACTTTCATAAGAAAGGTATTCTTTAAATTGCACAGCTTCATGCATGGTTGATGGATCTGTGAACTGATCCAGTCTGGAAAACAATTTGGAATACTGAAAAAGTGACTAAAATAGTCCTACTTTTTGACCCCACATAGTCATATGCTCCAATAAAATCAAAGATTAAAATAAAGGTCCCCTATATAACAAAGCATTCTTTGCAGTACTTTTTTGTAGCAGCAAAGAATGGGAAACAAAGTAGATACTCATTAATTAGGGAATGGTCAAGCCTACTGTGTTTCATGAGTATAATAAAATATTACTAGACCTTAAATAATGATAAATACGGAGAAAAATGAAAAGACTTTAATGAACTGATGCAAAATAAAGTTGAACGGGGATGCCAACAGACTGGATGGAAAGAATAAGGAAAAAAACTGAAACTAACTTGTGAATTATAACAATTAAGCCTGACCCTGAATTTCTTCAAATACGAGAAGGCACCTCTCTCCTTTTTTGAAAAGGTAGGGAACTACAAGTGTTCTGCATGTACTGTACACACATAAAAGACACGTTAGTTAATTTTGAGGAACTAAACCATTTCTCATCTTTCTTTTTTAATCCTTGTCCTAAGGGACAGTTCTCTGAGTGGTTAAAAGAGTTATATTAGGAAATAAAACTGATTAAAAAACAAAAATAGAAATAAAAATTTAAATAGACAAATTCAACAAAACTACATTTTTAAAAAAGAAAATGAAGTTTCTAAGCATGGGTTAAAAATCAATTTAACAAGGACATCTGCTAGTAGTATAATGTGAATTTGAGATTTAAAAAATGAAGTGTAGAAAAGTACAAGAAATCTCTGTCATAGATATGTTCTGAGGGTATTTAAAATGACACATTTATCTTAATTAGGCCTTAAAAATGTGCTTTATAAACACCTTAAGACAAACATGTAAATTCAACATCCACTATGCAAATTTAATTGCATAGAATATCAGAATAGATTTTCTTTAGAACTAAAGTCTGCATTTCTACATGAATTTTGTAAATCAACAGCTTTATATTGTTCCCTATTAATATAAGGGATGAAATTAACAGCCACAAAGAAAGGATTTTTAAAAAGAGTAATTACTAGCTCTGTTTCAGAAAATGAAAAACATTGAGTGCCGCTCCTGTGCAATACTACCTCAACTTGCACTCACATCTTGTGAGTAAAGGTCCCCCAGGTGCAGCTACTACTTTCAGGTTCAAGGGTTACCTGCAAGGACTCAGCTTCTACCAGTACAGCTCATGAGCCTTCTATGATGTGCTTAAAAGTAAGTCAGCAAACACAATTAATTCAAAGTAAAATAATTTATTAAGGTGCCACAATAAAAACAATAGAAATAAAACATTTCCTTCTCCCATAAATACATAACATCAATAAAAAAGGTGGAAATAAATATAGTCCAATGGTAATGAGGCACACATGTAAAAAATATGAACTATATCATGCCTCTAAGAAAGACCTCAAGAGTTTTCTACTTTCCCTGATGCCCTTGTACTGTTGTCCATTATGCCTGGCATCTGTGCTGGGCAGGTTGCTCTGCTGCTAGGTTGGGCCTTCTGTTAAGAGGGCATAGTGCTCCTAGTAGACATTTTGTCTCAAGGGGATTCCCTAGGCTTGGTCCCCACCAGGCAGCTACAGTCTCCACCATTTCCAGCTTCAGAATCCAGAGGCAGTACTGCTATGCTTTTCCAGAAAGTGGTGACCATCACATAAGACTGGTAGGAGTTACCATAGTTCAACTCTGAGGCATAATGGCACTCAAGAAAGCGGTTGGAGAGCAATTATCCTAAAACAGGATACCCTGTTTGAGAGACCACACCCTAAATTAGGGTGACTATAGAGTGCATTTTCATTAATCTTCAACGCAGCAAATGAGGCCATAACAAGGCAATGTTGTTATTGCACATAGGCATTTATGCCCTGAGGGCAATTTCATGCTTTCTGCTGGCAGTTCAGCAGTCCGTAAAAATAAGTTATTCAAAGCTTCACATAGTTTACCTGGTGCAAAGTAGCCTACAATAGTATTACTTCCTTTACAGGATCATTAATGATTCATTCACATTTGAAAGAGGCTCATCCTACACAAAATGCAAACGCAGTCTAAATACACACATTTTCAGAATAGCCATTGTGGGAATTGGTTTTTGCTTTACTATGCATATTTGTTATAAGGATTTTCTTTTAATGGAGTGAGAGTTAGGGATAAGAAGAGGGATAACAAGGTACGGCTATCAATTTCAAAAAGAAGGGTCATTGAAGCATTTTTTTTTCCAACACACAGAAGATAACAGAAGGAAAGACAGAAGGAAACAGATAAGCATGACAGGTCTGATGGTTGCATTTGAATTGGTTATAAAAAGGGAAGGAAAGCAAACTGTAAGTAATTTGCCCTTTCATATGCAATCTTCTTTTTCTGTTCTACTTTACATGGGAAAACACTCATTATACTTGGTGTTTATTAAGGTTAGATTTAAAATAAGGAAAAGTCATAAAAACAAATGCAGTCTGAATAAGGTGCAATTTTATTTCATTATTTCTGTTACTTGCCCCTTTAGGTAGTGAAATTGACCAAGACCACAGACTAAGCCTCAAGTCAAGACTCATCTCCTTGAGTTCAAATCTGGCCACAGACTCTTATTAGCTCTCCACTTCTGAAGAGATCTCCTTTTTAGGAAGTATTTCCTCATACCCACCCTAAATCTTTCTTTCTATAACTTTCATCCATGTCTCCTAGTTGGTTTTTACTGAAGCCAAAAAGAAACAAACAAACAAAACAAAACAAAACATCTCAACCCTAATTCCTTTTCTTTTCAAATATTTAGAAACAGAAAAAGAAGTAATGGAAACAATGTCACATCTTCCCTTTCTCTGAGTTGAATATTCCAAGTTCCTCAAGCTGATTCTTATTTGATACGATCATTATACTTCTCCACATTTTCATGTCCATATTCTAGATGCTCTCCAGTTTAGCAACATCCTTCCTAAAACATGGTGCTCAAAAGTGAACATGGCAGCCCAGATGTGTCCTGATCAGGACCAAGTAGAGAGGGATTACCATCTCTTTATGTCCTGAATGCTATGCCTCTCCTAATGCACTGATTAATCATACTGACCATACAAAACACACATTCTGCTAAAACCCTCAGATCTTTTCCCAATGAACTTCAATCTAGTTATGTTCATCTACTGTGAAATTGATTTTGTGAATCAAAGTGTCAGACTTGTAGTTTTCCACCTTCTTGAACTGAGTTTCACATTTTAACAAGCCAAGATCTTTCCCATTTCTGATTCTCACAACCAATATATTACCTATTCCTCCCAGCTTTGTGTCATCTGCAAATCTGAGAAACCTGCATTGTGTGGGTCAGTGTGGCAGAGTAAACATGGTTCCAATAAGACCTGAATATAAATCCTACTTCTCAATTTAGTAGATCTGTAACCTTGGACAAGTCACTTAACTTCTCTGAACATCAGTTTCTTCACCTATAAAATGAGAATGTGGGACTAGATATTTTTTGGGATACCTTGCAGCTCTAAATCTATGATCCTACGAATAATGATTAAAATGTCTCTCAGAACAGGACATGTTCTTTTTGTGTCTAGCTATTCAACCAGTTCCTGTCTCCACTATAATCTTGCCTCTCTCTCTCTTTCTCTCTCTCTCTCTCTCTCTCTCTCTCTCTCTCTCTCTCTCTCTCTCTCTCTCTCTCTCTCTCTCTCTCTCTCTCTTCCTCTTTCTTTCCCACCCTCCCTCTAGAATTTCATTCTCAACTTTGTCCTCTCTGTTGGACTGACTTCCCCTGCAAAATTTAAGGTCATGAGATCCCTTGGAAAGCTGCTCTCCAATAATGAGATGCATTACCCACTCCTAAACTCCTATCCTTTCCCCTTCAACCATTTCCTCCATGTTAAAGGAGGAAAATAGGATCCAGAATCTGATTCCTTCAGTTGGTCCCTCCACTCTCCATAGAAAGAAATTATCATCAAGTCATGAAGTTACAAGCTATGCTGTTTTTAGCAGAGAAAGAATTCCAACACATGTTGAGATAACTGAAGTCTCTCCTCACCATATATGCCATGTTTCTATGCCAAGCTCATGATGATTTCCTCATTTGCTATTTCTCTCCAGGTAATATGTAGATTCCAATAATAATATTGTTTCTGTTTCTCACTCCATTGACCTTCACCCAAATGCTCTTCATTATGCTTAACTCTGTGGTTCCTGAGATTCCTCATATTTCTTAAAATCTTATTCTCCTTTTTAATCTACCTTGCTCCTTATGAACAAAGATAAACCACTCCAAAAGAATATGTCAATTATGGGACCCATCTCACTAAGTTTCAGTGATAGTCATAAATTCAAACATGTCTCCTTCCATTAGATTATTTGGTTTATCTTGATTGATACTTATATTTTATATCTTGATACATAGAAACCTAAAGTCCCATCTGTCTTATTGCTGAGTCTTTCTTGAATTTTATCTCCTAAGAATTCCTTCCTCTATCTATTGTTATTCTTTCTTCCATAGCATAACTACTCTGTATGATATTCTAGTGCAGTGGTTCTAAAAGAGTCATCCATGGAATCCTAGGAATCCCCAAGACCCTTTTAGGAAGTGCAAGAGGTTAAAACTATTTTCATAACAATAAAATGTTATTTACCTATTAAAGCATTCCTCCATTTTCCAACTGCATATCTGTGAGTCTGAATTTTTTCATATACTTCAACCAAAACAATATACCATAACAGATTGAATACAGAAGTTTTAAGGAGTCAGTTGTCTTCTATTAAGACAGACATTGAATAGATTGAAAAAAAAACATAAAATTATATCACTTTTCTATTTTTCTTTCTTTTAGAAAATATATTTTTCCTTAAACATATTACTTACAATAACATAATGGATTTAATTGATATTTTAGATGAATTTTTAAATTATCAGCTTTAATTTCTAATGTGGTAAATATTGACAGATATGATCCATATAAACAAAAGCTCTTTGGGGTCCTCAATAACTTTTAAGAGTGAAAGGGGCTCCTGAGAAAAATTAATTTGGGAATCACTGGTTTGATGGATATCCATAAGAAGTTTTCTTGTCCTTTCTGTTTCAATGTCAAAACTTTTTTTAAAATTAATTTGCAGAAGTCCAGGTAAATACAATTTTTTGCCAGATCTCTCCAGGTATACTCCATCCCTGGCCAATTATAGTTAAGTTTTGGTCCAGAAATCCAAATCATGTTCTCAAACTCCATCTCCTTAACTACTTCACTTCCCAAACTCTCTCCCTTCTCTGTTTTTTCTCTGTGACTAGAAGCAAGGACAAAATGCATCAGTGCTACTAAGATATCTAGTTTCTTTCCCAAGACTTCATAGTCCTTAGCAACACTTTTTAGATTACTCCTGGCAGTATCATTTGTCTCCAAGTGAATCATCAGAAGCAATAATAGTTATTAAGTTTTACAAGTCTGGAAAGGTTCTCCATCCCCTAGTTACATGTTAATGGCAGGTCAACAAAGTGTCTGCCTTAGTAAGCCCTCAGGAAGAACTCACCTAGCATCAGTATTTATCTCTCCTTTTTATAATTCTCCTTGGATGATCAGTCATTTAAAGGTACCAAGTGATCCACATCATCAATCCTTGGAAAACAAATAACAATTTTTTTCTCAGAAAATACAGATACTTCCTCCTTCGGGGGAATAACTTCATATCTATTATTTTACTCCAAATGTTCGATAGTCATTCTTCTCTGTGTCACATTCTTCCACTGCCTAACCTAACCTCCTTTGCCTTTTTCTTCCTTAACACCCACATATAGTAGCTTTGAAGACCTGAGTTCAATTGCTGCCTCAGGTACTTATAAGCCACCCATGAGAAAATCACTTAATCTCTGTCTGCCTCGGTTTCCTCAGTTGTAAAATGAAAAGAGAAGAGGTAGTCCTCAAATTTCTTTATCATCTCTTCTATAAAGATAAAGGTCTCCACTTTGACCACAGCTAGCAATTATTAGGCTTTGTAGCCAAGCTTGTTGTTTACAATTTTGCAGTTTTCATCTTCAATTATTCTATGGTTTTTAGCATTTCCACGTACATTGTGTATATTGTTTTCCTAGTTCTATTTACTTGTGTCAGTTTACGTAAGTCCACATTTTTCTATTTTGGTTTTGTTCTTAATTTCTAACTAAGCACAGCAATATTCTACTATATTCACATATCACATTTGCGCAATGAATAGACATCTACTTAGTTTTTAATTCTTTGCTATAACCAAAGTTCTATAATAAATCTTTTGGTATGTAAGAAGTCTTTAGTGGTTTGTTTGGTTTTTTTTGTCAGTGATCTCCATGGTACACATGCCCAGCAATGAAATCTCTGAGTCAAAAGATATGGATGTCTTAGCCACTTTATTTGCATCATTCCAAATTGCTTCCCAGAAAGACTACCCTAATTCACAACTCTACCAACAGTGCATTAGCGTGCCTTTCTTCGCATCCTTCAACTGTAATTATTCTCTTCTCTGTATCATCTTTAACAGTTTTTAGTGTGTGAAGTCAAACTTTAGGGTTGTTTGGATTTTCATTTGTCTTACTGATTTGGAACATTCTTTCATATGATTGCTAATAGTTTGAAATTATTCTTTTGAGAATTATTTATTCATATCCTTTGCTCACTTATGTACTGGGAAATGGAATTTGGTCATATATTTCTGTTAGTTGTCACTTGGTATCTTTGGATACTAAAACTTTACCAGACATATTTGAAACAAAGATTTTCCCCCAATAGGTATTATCCTAAATGAATTAATTTTGATTGTGCAAAAGTTTTTCAGTTTCATGTAATCAAAATCATTTATTTTGTCTTTTGTAATTGCCTCTTTCAATTGTTTGGTTACAAAATTAATCTCCTACATCTTTGAATGCCATATGATCTGTTTCTCTTCTGATTTTTAATGGCATAATCTTTAGTATTCAAGTACTATATCTATCTTGAATTCATTGTGGAATATGGTATGAGATGTTGGTCTAGTCTTATTCCTGCCAAATTGACATTCAGTTTTCCCAGTAATTCTTATCAAATAGAATTAGTTTCTAGGTAAAAAATAAAATAACAGAACTACTGGCCACACCATATTATTGGTCAGCCATAAAATCCATAATTTTTTAAAGAATAATATTTTAATAGATATCACCATACCAAATACTCCTAATTTCTAAGCTAAGAAGAATAAAAAGCTCTCAAAATATAGATATCTGATTGAAGAAATGAAAACCATGTGGGAATAGGATATACAAGAATGGATCCTCATTGTCCTATCTGCTAAAGTAACTGCCCCCAAAGATCTTTGCAGGGATAAGTTTTACTGAAGAAAAGTTTGCATCCCAATACTTTTTATTCAATTATATTAAAAATTTATTTTATCTACCTGTATAAGAGTTGACCAGACATTAAGTATCAAAAACTAGCAGTTAAGCAACTTGTCCCAGGACCATTTCCATCTGAACTCCATAGGAAGAAAAGTGAATATCATGAGATAATAATTATTAATAACTGGCATTTATATGGAATTTTAAGGTTACAAAGCATTTTCATATGCATCTCATTTGATCTTAACAACAATCTTATAAGATACAGAGTTCAAGTATCATCCCCCTTTTTATAGAGGAAGATGAAGAAACAGGCTCAGATAAGTTAAGTGACCCAGGCTGAACTGAGATTCAGGGTTTACTCTGGTTATATATCAATTCCCTTGTATAGCCTGTAACTGAAAGTGTATTATATTATATTACTATAATGTTATGTTATATAATTACATATTATATATTATATAACATTGTATAATTATATATGCTATGCTATATTACTTAGTCTTTTTTAATTAAAAGTCCTAACAAATAATAAGACCCCAAAATGCTCAAAATCAGCAATGTATCTTGAACTAAATAAATGTTTTACTTATTTTCCCTGCTTTATTTTCAAAATTCTTCATTGCAACTTCTCAAGTTTTATGTAGACACCAACACTGATTTAATTATGCCATTACTAATAATCTTACTTCTCCTACTGACAAATGATCTGGGCTTACTACCATGAAATCAAAATTTAATGAAGAAAACCTATTTTAAGTAAATGTTTTAGCAATATCACAGTCACAGTTAGGCAGCACAGTAGACAGAGTCTCTGATGTTCTATGTCATGAATGACTGAGTTAAAATTGAGCCTTCACGTAGGTTTGACCATGAGCAAATCACTTAGCTTCTATTTGCCTCAGTCTCCTCAAATGAAAAAAATCACAGTTTCACAGGGTTGTTGTGAGAATCATATGAGACAATGCTTGTGAAGCACTTAGAACAGTGTGTGTTACACACTAAGAACTATCTAAAATTCTAAATGCTATTATTATCATCATCATTCACAGATGAGTAAGTGTAATTTCAAGAAATCATTTATAAATCAACTATTACTCATTTTCACATAATCAATAGCAACTCTTCTCACTTGGGGCTAGCATCCTCCTTATCTACTTACCATATGCTTAACCTATTTCTCCTCCCATTGTCCATTCTAGACTCATGGCCTAGAAAGACCAAAGATCATGTGGTCTAATCTCCAAATTTTAAATATGAGATATGACTTTCTATGATTCACTTGGCAAGATAGCTACATAATGGAGATTGAAACCCATTCTCCTAAGACCAAGGCTAGACCCAAAGCTCTTATCTCTCTACAATACACTTCTTTGTGACCTTAGGGAGTATAACATAATTTTAACAGCCTAAGGAAAACACAATGCTTAAATGCCACAATATATTTCAAGGGCAAATAAAAAGAAAATTTTAATAATCTAAACTTTTCATAAGGCTAGCTGCCCAGAAAGGACAGCAGCTATCACAAAGGAACAAATCAGTAATGGTAGAATTTCATACATTAATGAGGAAGTGTTGGGTTTTTTTGTTTTTTTTTTTTAGGGAGGGAGTAATTGGGTCTGTTTTGTAACCATCAAATCCGACAGCTAAGCAGTCACCTATTCTATTTGTCTATGAAGTCAACTCTTTGTAAGTGCTAGAATTAAAATGAATTTCATACAATGTCAGAGCAGTTAAGAAAAGTATCAAGGCATACTTTTTTGAAGTATATGAAGGGTAAGTTAAAAAATATTCCAGGAATAATCTTCATTGGAGTAATAGTGGCAATACATAAGATGATTTTGAAAATCCTAAAAACTTGCTGATTAAATCACCAGGAAAAAAAAAGTCTCACCATTTCAATCTTTTCCTGTAATTTACTATAACTGCCTTAAATGGATAAATGTTGGCAACACATAAGGATAGAAGTGGGAATGATTCCAATTGTATAGTAACTACTTTATCACATGTATTCTCAGAAAATATGACTATTCAGAAAAGTTTATTAGGTATCATTATGGTTAATAAATGGGATCCATAAGATGTACTTATTTTGAATTAAAAATCATGGGTACTTTACAAATGTTGGATTTAATTTCAGGAAATCCTACTTATCCATGAAGAATCAGTTTGATTCTTATTCTTATACTCTTTAGTACAAAGAAAGAGCTGATAAATTTTAAAAGTACTTATTAGCAAGACTAATTGAGGTTTTTATAAAGGTGGAAATAATTAAAAGAACAGAGTTAATGAAGAGCAATGAGAATAGGATGGAAAATCTGTTCATCTGTTCACACCTTCAATACACTTTGAAAAGACACAACAAATACAAAAAAGAATAAAATCTAAATGAAGTTTTTGTTTATGTTTTCTTCAAGGAAGAAAGCAACATGATGACATCTTTTCAGAACTCTGGGACATATTACACTCATCATGTTGTTTTTCTTCTGGTGAAATAGAAATGGTCTAAGAGGAAAGAGTTTAAACTGATTAGGGTCGTAAGCAAGCATGGCATACAAGTAAGGGTAAAGAGAATATACTCAGTTCTGTATGAAGCAAAATGTCACGGGGGCAACATTTGATTTTATCCCATGTTTATACTGTGAGAAAGATGTTAGGAGAATTATAATTTACATGAAGAAAATTATTTTTTGTTTTCCGTGTTCCATGAACACCTTAATGGCAAAAAGAAAATTATCTTGAATAGGTGGCTTGGTTTGAAATTAGAATGGCTCAAAAATAGCTTTGTTTTCTAACAAGCAGTTTTACAGTCTTCCTAAGGAGGGAAAAGCCTGAAATGGTTTGGAATTAAAAAGAATGATCCATCCCAGCTTTAGTATGGGTTGAAGGGAATTTGCTCAACAGAGGGAGCTACTATTTTTAGATGTCTTATAAAATATCTAACTTAGAGAGCTATATTTTAGTTAAAAAAGTAATTTATTTTATTGAACCTGAAACCCAGTTTTTTGAAGACATATCAAGTGAAATCATATCAAGTTTGAGAAATGGACTCCTACTAACAAATATTGATGTTTGACATGATAAATATAAAAAGCAAAAGAATAGGTGGGAAATTAAGCCTAATAACCTATAAGTATAGATCTGAGGAATTCTCAAGGATGAGAAAAATTCCTGTGAACTACAGAAAAGCATGTAAGTAAGAAAAGCAACAGATGAGGAGGAAGGAAGAGGAATTGCTAGAAGTGATGTGTTTCAAAGTGTTTGCAAAAACACTACAAAATCCATCATGTCCCAGAAGTTTTAACTGTTTCCTACTCAGTCTAGCAGGAGTATTATCTGACTTTGTTATATAAGTCCTTGGAAAAATAAAAGTTGCTTTGATTATGAAGTGAGATGAAACACATCTATTCTGTAAAGAAAAGGACACTTGTAGTAAAATTCAGAAAAGCAACCCAGAGAAGAAGTGAACACAAACAATTATACAAATGGGAGGAAAATGATAAAAGTGAGTCAACCAAATATGATTAAACTCCACCAAAATGTGCATAGCTGCTTGTATTGCTCCTAATAAAAGGATTTTAAATTTTAAATCTAGGACATATCCCTTTTACTAGAGAGTTTGATTAGTTTAATACAATAATTCTTCCCAGCAATAATAGCTACCCAGCTGTTTAATATATCCCTTGAAAGTGTGTTATAAAATGAAATCAACTACACAGTGACCAGTTATTTTGGCTGATGTATAATATTCATTGAAGTTCTAAAACATCTATCATAGGTTAAAAGCAGATTACTAAAATGCATCCTGTAAAATACTTTTGCCTCTGAGACTGAATTTAACAGCATGAAAATATCTTAAATCTTATGCTGGGTTGAAGCATTTTGAGACCACGCTCACTACTGATATCCTGTCAATACAACAATTTTGATGACAGTATGCTCTCAGAAAAACCTGAAAAGACTTTCATGAGCTGACACAAAGTGAAATATATTGCATACAAAACAACAGCGATATTGTAAGATGATCAGCTGCAAGTGACTTGACTATTCTCAGCAATATAATGATCCAAGACAATTCTGAAAGATTTATGATGAAAAATGCTGTCCATCCCCAGAGAAAGAACTGATGGTGTCTGAATACAGATTAAAGCATATTTTTTTTACTTTATTTTTCTTGATTTTTTTTTTTGGTCTACATTTTCTTTCACAAAGTGACTATTATGGAAATGCTTTGCATGATTACACACATATAATCTATATCGACTTGCTTGCCTTCTCTATGAGTTGGAGTGGGGAGGGGGTAAGAGAGAAAATTTGGAACACAGTTTTCAAAACAAATATTAAAAATTGTTTTTACATGTAAACGGAGAAAAATAAAATGCTAAACAAAAATACAATTTTTGTTTTACTGAGTGTCATCCACAAAACTTTCTATTCGACTTATTGAAAGATAAGAGGAGGAATTTCCTATTTAGTAAAGTAGATTTTTCATACAACAATTTTATTTATAATCACAATAGTCCAATTAGCACTTGTTAAAATTAAACAAAATGCTCCACTATTTCAAAATATATTACCTCTACTACCAAATGAATGCCTGGCATAGCTAGTCAGAAAAATCTGACAACTGTTATGACCCCTCATTATGGTGAAAGATTTTACTTCCAAATCTTGAAGCAGAGAAATTAAATCACAGAATTAAAACAAAAACAAACAGAACAAACATAGAAGCAAGAAAGTTTGACTGGCATTTATTATTATTAATAAAAATTATAACTGATATGAATATGGTAGGCTTGCAAACCATTTCATATACCACATTTGGCCCTCACAACAACCCTGAGAAGAAAATGGTATAGGTATCATAATTCCCATTTTACTGATGAGGAAACTGAAATAAACATGGTTAAATGACTTGTCCAGAGTCATAAAGCTATCAAGTGTCTGAAGCTAGCTTTAAACTCAAGATGAATCTTCCTGATCCTAAGCCCAGTGTTCTATCTACTGCACTACCTAGCTGCCCCTTCTATCTACTACTAGATCATATACTTTGACCTTGTAGCAAAAGAATTTGTTCATACTTACTTTTAGCATTTTACTGACCCAAAAGTCTCCCTCCCATCCCCAACAAATACACACGTTCCAAAAGAGCACAGAATACACCTCAGGCCTTGCCTTATCCCAGGGGGCTCAATGCAATTCAAGAACAACTACTGACTGCTGAACTTGATGCATTAATAAGCTGGGACCCCTATGAATGCTATAGCTAGTTCACAAATTGAAAATAAGTACCATGCCTCAAAAGTGTTACATCACACTTAACAAGGCTGACTGTAAGAAGACTCCCTTCAGTACCCGAAAAATCATAGCTGTAAGTAACTGTCAGGTGCTTTACTTAGAAGATTTTTTTACACTGCAATTTAGGTTCCCTGCCTCCCCCACCTCCTCTCCTTGCCTCACACCCACCTATCTGTTCCCACAGTGGTTTGGTTTTTTTTTTGGCCCATATAACTCAAGAACAAGATAGGACTTTGTGATAAAGAGACCATTGTCTAAAAGCCCAGCGTTTCCTATGGGAGCTGTGCTTCAGTTTTCATGTTTCACATACTGAAGACATTAATGGAAATCCTAAAAATAAGAGACATCAAAGTTGGGCAAGTAAGGAGAGTGTCAGTAGCTTTGAGGAGTCCAAATGCTTTTCTTTCAATTAATGAACATATGCTGTTCATTCTCGGCCAAAAGTAAGATCAATCAACCAATTATCATTTATTAAGAACTTACTCTATGTGTAGCACTGGTCCAGGCACTACAGATACGAATTCAAAGAATGAAACAACTCTCAGAGAGATTACATTGCATGGGGGAGGTGTGTGTGTGTGTGTGTGTGTGTGTGTGTGTGTGTGTGTGTAATATATTAATGCATATTATGTATACCATATATGTGAGTGTTATGCATATAAAGAGAATAAATAGAAATAAGTGCAAGGTTTCGAGATATTTCCAGATGTATACTGGATCCAGCTTGTATGGGCTCCGGAAAGCTGATTGCTAAATTTTCAGTTTGAGCATTTCTATCTCAGAAATTGGCAAAAGCTACAGGTAAGGGCTTAATGGGTTGTTGCTATTTTATTGTCTACACTGAAGGAAGTGATAGAGGAGGTGTTGATAATCAGATTGAAAGCGTGTCAGGATTACATTTTACGTCCAGGTAGCCAATTGTTAAATATTTACCAATAAAAGCACTAGCAATTGGAACAGTAAAGGCTACGTGTAGAAACTGGTGCTTGAACTATATCCTGAATAAAGACAGGGGTTCTATAAGGTAGAAATGAACAAAGAGTCACATTCTAGGCATAGAGGATTATCAGTACAAAGGCACAGAGATGAGAATGGACTGTTGCATTTCAAGGACAGAAAGACAGTTTGGCTGAACCGGAGTGCAGGAAGGAGAGTAAAGTATAATGAGGCTGGAAAGATAGTTTGGGGACAGGTATTGAAAAGTTTTAAAAGCTAAACAAAGGAGTTCTCTTTTACTCAAGAAGAAATTGCTGGAGTTTATTGAGTTGGGGAATTCTATTGGTCAAATAAGAACTTAAGGAAAATCTTTTTAGCTGCTATATGGAGTATGGAATGGAAAAGGAGAGATTTGATGGCAGGGAAACCAGTTAGGAGATCCTTGAGTAATCTAGGTGAAAGGTAATAGGGACCTGAACAAAGGTAGACAGTAGATCATAGAGGAAAGATTAAAAGAAAGTATAAGAATTAGTGATTGGCATCTGGATTAAAGGGGGAAAAGGAAGGAAATAGAAGTAAATTGTTTCAATTACAGATTATGTGCTCATCACAACTATTTCACCATCTTACTCTCTTTAAAGAAGAGGATGGGAAAAGAATGGGGGAAAGAAGTATAACAATATGTGATGGAGAGTAATATACAATTAACCATTATAACTGTGAATGTAAATGGGACAAACTTACACACAAAAAAAGAGGCTAGTAGAATGGAAATAAAAATAGCATCCAACAATATGTTGTTGACAAGAAGCATGTGTGAAATAAAAATTCACAGAGTTAAAATGAAGGGAAGCTGAAATTCTTATGTTTTAGTCAAACTCAAAAAAAATAAGAATAGCAGTCATGACCTCAGATAAGGCAATGGTAAAAATAGACATAGTTAAAGTAGACAGAGAAATTACATTATTCTTAAATGCACCATAGAAAATGAAATTATTTCAAATTATTTACAGTGCATGTGTGTATGTGCATTGAATAGCATGGCATCTAAGTACTTAAAGGATTGTAACTACAAGGAGAAACAGTTGGCAAAACTATAATATCTGGGGGTCTCATTGTATACTCCCTTTTAGATCTAGACAAAGGTAACAAAAAGATAAGAAGGAAGTTAAGGACTTTCACAGAACCTTTGTAAAATTTTAACATATTTAGTTTCTGGTAATTACTAAATAGGAAGAGAAGGAAGTATACATAATGCTCAGCAATTCATAGTACCTTTAAAGAGACTGAAAATAAGTCAGGCATAAAAACCTGATCAAGAAATCAAGAAACAGTAACCCCTTACAAACTACGATGCAACAAAATTACGATCAATAAGTGGGGGGGAAGACTCCAATTGAAGTGGGAGTAAATTATTTAACCAAATTATGTCAAAGGACAAAACACAGGAGAAATAGATAATTTAATCAAAGGAAATGACAAATTAGACAACATATCAACACTTTTGAGATGTAGCCAAAATACTTCTTGAAAGAAAATGTATTCCTTTAAACATATTCTTTCCCACCACCACTCTCCAAAAGAGAGAGAGAGAGACAGAGACAGAGACAGGGAGAGAGACAGAGAGACAGAGAGAGAGAGAGAGAGAGAAATAAGAGTTCTATGAACTGGGCGTGGAATAATAAAATAGGTTAATTATTAACTAGTCTCAGAAAGAAATGAAAATTAAATTATCAACATCAAAAATGAAAAAAATGTGAAAAGTAAAGATTAAATAAAGGGAAATGTTAAAAATTATTTTTGTAGGATCAAAGATTTAGAGCTAGAAGAGACCTTAAAGACCAAATCCAACCCTCTCATTTTATTAATGTGAATCACATAGCAGGTAAGTGACTTGCTGCAATGTCAGGATCTGATCTTAATACTTTCTGAATCCAAGGCCAGCACACTATCCAATATACTAAGTATCTGCTTCTATTTTACCTGTGTACTGAAAAAAATAAAATTAAAAAAAGATGGGTATTAACAAAAATGTAAAATAGCCATATTAACAATAAAAGAAAAAAGAGAATTTAAATAACCCATTCTCAAAAAAATAAAACAAGGAATACATGGGCTCTCAAAGAAGAAAGTACCCCAAGATCAGTTAATTGTATAAGTGAATCGTAAAAAGCCACTCAAAATTAATTCCAATATTATATAAACTATTAGCCAAAAGAGAAATAGGACGGATCCTACAAAATTCCTTTCATGATATAACTGTGATCATGATACTTAAGTCACACAAACAGAAAACAGGAAGAAAAATGAAAACACTATAGAACAATATGCACAATGAACATAGACACAAAAACATCAATTCAATATCAGGGGGAAAGGCTAAAGTGATATATTTTTTTAAAAAGTACTATGACCAGATTGGATTTGTACAAGGAATTCAGGGTTGGTTCAACACAAAGAAAACCATAAACATATTAAACTAAATACACTATAATAAACAAAAAACATAAAAATCACACAATTATATCAATGGACAAGAAAATTCTTTTTGCAAAATACATCCATTTTAATTTAAAACATTAAATAGCATAGGAATAAATAGACCTTGCTTTAGAATGCTAAATCACAACTATATAAAATGAAGAGTAACTATTTTATATAATGGAGAAATATTAGAAGCCTTTACAAAAAAATCAGGGATAAAGCAACAATGTCCATTAGCAGCACTATTATTTAGTATACTTCTAGAAATTATACTCACTTTTCATAAAAGACAAAGAAGAAAAAGCACTTGAGGAAATAAATATAGGCAAGGAAAAAGCAAATTACTTCATTTTGAAGATTATATGATGCTCTGAGGGTTTTTTTTAACACTAAAAATTGAATTAAAATTTATAGCTAACATTTATATAGTGCCCAATATATGCTTGACACTGTATACTAAGTGCTTTACAAATATATAATTTATTATTCCCATTTTATAGTTGTGGAAACTGAGGCAGGCAAAGGTTAAATTACTTGCCAAAGTAAGTAACTGAGGCTGGATTTAAACAGGTCTTCCCATCTCCAGGCCCAGCATACTATCCACTATGGATAGGATCAGAGGAATTAAAAAGGAAAATTTTGATTATATAATAGGGAAAATCAATATGACAATTAGAAGGGAACTGGAAAATAAATGAACAATCAAAACAAAACAAGTTTTCCTGATAAAGTCTGATATCCAAGACATCTAGAGAATTGATTCATATAAAAATGAACAAAAATCATTCCCCATCAGATAAATGTTCAAAAGTTAGGAACAACCAGGTCTCAAAAGAAGGAAAGTATATTATCAACAACCACATGAAGGAATTACTCTAAATAGGTAAGAGAATTGCAAATTAAAATAACTGATGTTCTGCCTCACACATACCAAACTCATAAAGATAAAAAAATAAAATAAAAATGTCAATTGTTGTAGGGGATATGGTGAAGCTATTCATTGGATCAGGCATTCTGGAACTCAATTTGGAAATATACCCAAAAAGCCACTAAACTATGCATATCCTTTTATTTGCTGATACTACTACTAAGCTCATAACCCAAAAGTATAAAAGAAAGGAAGATATTCACAAAAGCAATTTTTTTGTTGCAGCAAAACATTGGAAACTAAGAAAGTACCTGGCTGAGAATGGATTAATAAAATATAGTTTATGAATACAATGGAATACTATTGCTATATTTTTGTAAGAAATGGAAAATAAGACAGATACAGAGAAAGCTAGAAAGACTAGCATGAACTGATGCTGGGTGAGGTGAACAGAGAAAACTATTTTGTGTGATTTCTACAACAAAGAAAAACAACTTTGAAAGATTTAAATGAAGCTTATTTGTTATGAGGATGTTCTATTTTTAACTGGGAGGAGGACATTAGGAGGATATAGGGTTATCAATACTGATGCAAAAAAGAAATAATAAAATGAAATATTTTAATGTATAGAAAAGAACAGAAGGACATTCAGAGGGAAATACAGAAAAATGAACAACTGGAACAAAAATACTGAATTTATTATATATTTTTAAAAATTTACATAATGGGAGTTGCAATTTTATATTATATATATTCTATATACATATATATATACTTATTGTTCCTCTACCTATGAAAATGCTCATATTTGTTGATGTTGGTCAAATTCTGAATAACAAAAAACTATTTTTTAAAAATTCAAAGACTAGGGTAACAACATAGCCTAAAACATCAAGAATACTTGAATTCAAAGGATACTGTAGACTTCATTCAGATAATAAAAATTCTTTCCCTAGGATAAATTATTCTACAAGTATATCAGCAATATAGTAGCTTCACTTCTCTCTTCTATTATCACACATAACCAAAGAAAGGCATAGTATAAGTGTCCCCACTCAACCATTCAAAAAGAATGATAGGTGCATCTTCCTAAGTTTGAAACCCTACACCTCTAACAATGACTGGTAGAGCTGTGTTTCCTAAAACTGGTAATGGAGACTTTAATAACATACAAGCCTGGGTTGATTTATAGGCAAAATACAAAAATTACTTTTAAATATTTTCTGTTCAAGTTCTACATGCCATAGTAGAAAACATTTCATCCTTGTTTTATTTGTCACTACTTAAAAAAAAAAAAAAAAAGCGTGGTTTATAAACAAGAGAAAACCCAAAAAGGAGACAACATCTTGGAAGAGATTGTGGTCAACAATGTCAAATGTTGCTGAGAAGGAAATAAAGTCAAGAACAAGGTAATGCCCTAAGAAAGTGCTGAAGGGTAAAAGGATTAGAATTCAGTAAGTCAGTTAAAAAATATTTAAGCATTTCTTAGGTTCCAGGCACTATGCTAACCTCTGGAGATATAAGGAAAGGTAAAAATAGTTCCCGCTTTAAAAGTGCTAATATTCTCATTGGAGAGACAACATGAAAATAACTAGGTAATTATAAGACACAGAATAGATGAAAAGTAATCTGAAAGGGGAAGGAATTAGCAAATTGGGGGAAGGAGGATGAAAGGCCCCTGTAGAAGGCCTCTGAGTTGAGCCAGGGAAACTAAGAGGAGAAGACAGAGCATTCATTACAGGAATTCATTACAGGGCAAAGACAAAGAAAGAGTGAGAGCAAAGGAAATGGAGGCACCAATTGCATGAGCCCTTCTCAAGGAGTATAGTCACAGCAGAGGAGAGAGACATAGGATGACAGAGGTCACAACGACAGTGAAGAATGGGTTTGGGAACAGGTTTGAGATGGAAGAAACGCAAGAGATGGACAAGTAGATGACCCAGAGAACACAAAACCTGTTGCATTGAGTATGACTTCCTGACTCAAATATTAGAAAAAAGTACCCAAAAAGTGGCATCAATGGCAAGAGGCTTAATCTGATGTCCCCAATATTGATTCCTTCTGCTCCACAAAGTGCTTTAATATTGTGTGAATATTTCAAGTGATTTTTTTTTATATTTTGCTTCCTCCCAAGCAGAATATAAACAGCTTGAGGGCAGGGATCCTCAAAGGGGTTTTGCATCCATAACACTCGCTACAATACCTAACAATTAATAGGCAATGAATAAATACTAAGTGAAAGGAGGAATGGGTGAAAGAATGAATGAATGAATGAATGAATGAATACACAAGAAAATTCATAGTGAAAAGTTGGCAAGAAACAAAGGAGAATGCGATTTACTGACATTCTCAAGCTGGAGAACAGCACTCAAGTATGCTGGTACAACTTTACCACCCTATCTACAACTGAGCTAATTTTTTTCTAGCACTTTCCTGAGTAGTCTGCAAACTGCCAGATGGATCTAACAACTGAAAAAAACTGAGACTTCTCTTCTATCTCAAATGGAATGGTCTCAGGAGAAAAACAGTACTACAGAATTTAAGTGAGAGAAAGGATAAGATTGCTTCTTTATGCCTATTTCACTGGCCATCAGATGATTTCCTCTTATGGGAACAACAGTGTTCTGGAAGCTAAAAGGAAAGAACTCACAAATTAACTTTAATTAGAGGTTAAAACATTCCAGTTTGAGTGCAAGCTCTTAGGGCAGGGACTTTATCTTTGTAATGGTTTGTACAGTGTTTAGCTTCCTTTGAATAAAAGAGAGAGTACTAAACTCTCAACTTAAATCTCAGATGTTTATTTAAGCTGAATGCCACATTTAAAGTACTCATAAACACAGTGACTGCTTGGGAGGTCAAAAATCCATAATGTATTTTTTTCCAACTCTGCTAGTGACTAATGCTCAAAGTGTTTTAAAACACTAGGCAATTTTTCATTATCTATTTCATGAATTATACACAAGTCATAAAATCTTGGAACTATAAGGGATCTTTGAGATCATCTGCTACAATCCTCTTCTTTTAACTATGCCAAAGGGCTATAAAACTGTGCATACTCTTTCATCCAACAGTACCACTTCTAGGACTGTATCCCAAAGACATAAAAAGGAGAAAGGACCTACATGGACAAAAATATTTATAGTAGCTCTTATTGTGGTAGCAAAGAACTAGACATTGAGAGGATGCCTATCAATTGGGGAATGGCTGAACAAGTTGTAGGATGTGCATGTAATAGAATACTATTGTGCTACAAGAAATGATGGGCAGGCAAATTTCAGAAAAACCTGGAAAGACTTACATGAACTGATGCTGAGTGAAGTGAGCAGAACCAGGAGAACATTGTACACAGTAACAGCAACATTTTGCAAAGATCAACTCTGACAGATTTAACTCTTCTCAGCAATACAACAACCCAAGACAATTCCAAAAGACTCATGATGGAAAATGCTATCCACATCCAGAGAAAGAACTATGGAGTTGAATGCAGAGTGAATTACTATATTTTCACTTTTTTGTTCTTTTCTGTTTTTTTCTTTCTCATGGCTTTTCCCTTTTGTTTTGATTCTTCTTTCACAACATGACTAATGTGGAAATATGTTCAACATGATTGCACTGTTATGTATAGCCTATATTAGATTGTTTTATGTCTTGGGGAGGGAGGAGGAAAGAGGAAAGGGAGGTAAGTAGAAAAATTTGGAACTAAAAAATTTTACAAAAATGAATATTGAAAACTCTTCTTTCATGTAATTAGAAAAAAATACTATTCAGTGAGAAAAAATTTTAAAATAATCCCTTTTCTATAAAAATAAAATAAAATAAATTATAATTGGTCCATTAAAAAAAAGCCCTCTTCTTTTAGGGATGAGAAACTGGCCCAGAAAGGTAAAGTAACTTGGTGCATGGTGGGTGATCTAAACCTAGAATAGAAATATCGATTTCCATTCCCATTGTCTTCTAATACATCACTGTCTCTCATTTGATTTCCATGAAGGCTTACCCAGAACTCTAATGGCCATCCAGTACTCTTCCTACCCCTTAAATGCCATCTGTCATATATGTATATATGTGTGTGTATGTGTGTTAGTGATTTTTTTTTGTTAAAACAAAAATATAATTAATCTAAATGGAAAATTAGGAAGTAAAGTTGACTCAAAAATTGTGTGTGTGTGGTGCATATAAAACCTTGGTTCAAATTGGGCATCTTTCTTCCTCTTATAATATTTTGTTTCACATAGATCTGAGTATGTGTCTCATTCCTTGTTTAAATGCCATAACTGCTCACTTCAAAAATAAAAATGGCTAACAATCATAATAATATGATAATACCTAAAATGTATTTAACATTTTAAGACTTAAAAAATGCTTTACATTTCTTATCACTTAAACTAACTAATCACTCTAAGTTCTTCCTCCCTCTCAGGTCACTAATCCTATTTCTATAGAAGAGAAACAACACAGTAATAGTAATACAATCCACAGTTATAGAAAAGATAAACATACACACATACATCCATATATCCCATGGCTAAACGTAAATCCTATAACCACAATGCATCTTGGATTATCCAAAGGTTTTAGTAACTGTTATATCATTATTTCACATAAATAATTAAAAAGTTAACTTCATATTCTGAGTATTTTAAATGTGAGGATTAACAACATTTTTTGAGCAACAACCCACTCCAACAAATTTTTAAATACAGTGAAATGGCAAAAAAAATGAGATTCAAAGTTGGCGTAACTAAGGTCAAATCTTACCTCTGCTTCTTACTACCTGTGTGACTCTGGTCATGTCACTAATTCCCTTTAGAACTCAGTTTCTTCTTTTGTAAAATGAGGTCTCTGGTTTAGGTGATTTTTAAAATCCATTCCATATCTAAATCCTATGATACTAATCTTCTTTCATAAACTGAAGGGTACCAGTTTACCTGAATTTCTCCAGAACAACTGCTTATAAAGGTAAATTAAATTCCCTGAGAAAGGGAAAGTGATTTGGCAACAATCTCAGGAAATTAGAATACACAGTCTCTTCTTAGTAACTGACCTTCAATTCTTTGTCATGTTAGTTATTTTATCTCCCTTATACCATATCCATCAACATTACATTATTTGAAAGTTGCATCAGAGAGAGTGCTCTATAGTAACAAAAAGATGACAAAACTATCTCTGCTAGCAGAATGAACAGAAACCAGATAAATTCTCTGATAAAACCAATCAATCAAATAAATATACATGTAATCATTAAAGTAAGTCTTTAAAGCAAGTTCCACAGGAAACAGATAGTTGTTTATTAATCAGATAGACTGAATAAAAATGATTGCTTTAATGGTACAACTTCCTGACAAGATGTTCTATGTCATTCATGACTCCAAAAAAGCAACATAACAAACACATAAGAAAGTAGTTTAGATAACTAGACTCCTAGATCATAGGAATATTGAAAAAACAGATCACATGGAAATAAATTCCAATCTGTAGCTTTGCTGTTAACACCAAGGTCTAAGGTTCTTTCCAGCTTTAAATCTCCATAATTATTAATAAATATGCTGTTTCTAAAGCAAAAATAGACAATGAAAATTCCTTTGGGAAGCTGACAATGAGATAAATAATATACACCTGCATTATAAAAATTATTCTAAACATACCAAGAAGTATATTAATTCCCCTCTTGGCTTGTAAGGAAGATGCTATATAAACTGTGTTTGTTTAGCATGAAAATATTCCAATCCTTCACTGCCTGCTAAGTAAAGTCACCGAGGAGACAGAAATATGTGGAAGGTCTCCTCTAAATTATAAAAAGTTAGTCCTCACTGGGAGCTTGAACAACTCACATAATCCCTTTAGGCTCAGTTTCCTCATCTGTAAAATATGAGGTTGGAATTAACCTCTAAATTCTCTTTCAGGTCTACATCTCTACTACAAAGAATAAAACACATACTATACACTAAAATATATATAAATACATGCATGCAAATGTATACACATATAAGTTCCTTGACAGCAATATAAAGAAGACAGGAATTCAGAGAATGAAAAGGTCAGTTCAACCATAAGTATTCTATGCATAGAATAGGCAGTTAGATGGTTCAGTGGAAAGATTTTCAGGCCTGGAGTCAGGAATATTCTTCCTACTAAATTCAAATCTGGCCTCAGACACTTAATAGCTATGTTATCCTAGAACAGCTCTAAGAGTTGGATCAAAAGAAACAACAAATGGCTAGTTTACTGTACATGAGGATACAAAGACAAAGTGAAACTGACCCTGACCTCAAGGAATTACAAGGGCTAAATAGATAAGTAAATATAAAGCATATACAAGGTAATGCAACATAATTGTAAGAGTCAGAAAACACTTAAAACTGGGGATTCTGGAGATGGGGAGGAGATGAAAAAAAGCACCTGGGAACTAATAAGGCAAAAATGAACAAGACACCTTTTCTAAGGAAAGGTGACACTTGAACTGAGCCTCAAAGGATAGTTGGTGTTTTCATAAAGTCTATCTTTAACTAATGTCTAGTATAATATATACTAACCTCTTTTAGGTCTGTCTTTTTCAAAGATAACAAGGAAAGAGTCAATCCACTTAGCCATTACAGTCAAGGATATCGCTAAAGATAAGTATTTATTGAATTACTCCCATGAAGACACATCCTAGGTGCTAAACTGTGAATGGTTATGGGAAATAATGGAGCCAAACTCTTTACAAAAGTCATCTGTTCCAGACCTAGTAATACTAAATTCATAAATCCAAAACACTTCTCAACCCTTCCTTGAAAGATATTCAGGCCAGAGGTCACAGAATGCCTTCGCTAGGCATTCTACTAACTTAATCACCAATGCAGTTTTCTTAATGTCTTCTTTTGGTTTAATTGACCTCTCTTTTCATAATTTCTTCACATTCCCTCTTGTTCTGTCATAGAGCAAAATGAAGAATCAACCAAAAATTTTGTTTTAACTGTTTTTCCTAATTATAAGGAAGGGCTTGATGATGACTGTAAGGGGGAGAAAGGAGTCCATCCAGAAATGACAATGGACTGTGATGTTACAAAAGTCATCTGTACAACATTTTAAAAGAACTAACCACCAAGTAAGTATATATTTGTGGTCTCTTTCTCATTTAGTACTATTAGACTGTTATTACATTGCTTTAGTGAGACATTGTCTCTGTCCTTAGACAAGTTACTAAATAACTATTTATATATGTTACTACAATTAGTTATTACACCATTCAACACCTCTATTCCATTCTAATTAAATAACTATTTATACACGTGAATATAGTTACTAAGTTAATTCATTATACAAAATCTCAACAGTTTTGAGAGAATAACCACAGATACATACACAATCAAGAAAAACTAGCTGCATAATCTTGAACAACTTCCTTCTCCTCGCTGGGTTTCATTTTTCTCATCTGTAGAATAAGGGATGCAGTCTAAACCAGGGACGTTAAGGCCACAGTTCCCCATCCGTGGACTAATATCTAATTTTCCTTCTAGCTCTAAATTTCTACCACTTTATTCCAAACCTTCAATAATCAATATATCCTGGATCTTTAAGGATAACTTTTCTGTAATTTCTGGAGGCAATTACCTGATTTTAAATCACTATCACAAATATCTTCCTTTCAATAACCAATCTGCACAACCTAGCCATTTGTTCATTATTTTGTGTAGGCATATTGTTGATAGAATTCATCAAGGTGTCACTTTTAAAGGAACTTATGAATTCCACTTTGGGATCTTAGCTATGTAATAGGCTCCATCCACAGACAAACCACCATGGTTATATTTAACAAATCTAGAGCTGTATACTTTTTGTCAGATTCTACTATTGCTTTGTGAAGTGAGAACTATTTGTTGCAGAAGTATTTTTGTGTTAATTTCTCTACAGTTGCTTTCAGTGAGGAGCATTTTGTAATATTGTTAAGAGTTTTTGGTTAGATACCTCCTAGATCCATCATGGCTCATTTTACCATGCCAAAAAGTAAGTTAAGAATGGTACAGTGTAGGTGTTAATTGTTCTAAATATGTTCTTCCCATTAAGCTTTAAATTCAGCATACCACTCAGTTTCTCAGAACACTCGACCTCAGTTTCTTCCTTGATAGCCATATGCTCAATGTGTCTCATTATATGGAGAACAAGGTATATATCATTATTGCCTTCATCTCCTGATTCAGTTTAACTCCTCGATTCAACCTCCAAGCCTTCAGTCTCTTCTTCCTGGGTCCCATGAAAAATTATACACTTATTAAGTCCAAATGACATTTTGATACCACTGTACAATGTTCATGTCTAACAAAGTGGCTATTTAATAGGTTTTTCAGCAGTCATATTGCTTGATGCCATCCATACACACTGACTAAGAAAATATTTTGGGACAACTCCCTCTTTGGTTTGAAAGTCATGCTCAGTTCTATTCACAAATGATAATGGGTTTCAGGCTAAGCCAAACCACAAAGAGTTTAAAATGTCTCCATGGAAAATCCCACATTTTTTAATCAATTTTCTTGATATTATTATATTGGCAGATTCTCATAAATAGCAGTTTTCAATGTAAAACATCAAAAGCAATCACACCCTAACTATGCATGGACCTTATTTGTGGTATGCACTTAAGTTATGAATGATGAAAGCTCTGAAGTAAAAAAGGTGGCACAAAAGTTATTTTCAAGTGGTCATTTAATAATCACCAAATCCATATACTAGGCTTCCCATTAAACCCTTGAGACTTTCTAGCACATACTTTGCTCCTTAGATAGAAATACTGGGGTTTTTGCTACGTCAATTTTTGAGCAATAGAAACTGTGAATACCTTGTATAAAGTATAGAAACATGTATCTGGCCATATTTCTCACTTGAAAGAGTCTCTTACATTCTCATTTCTGAGTAAAAAATACATGGTGGTCTTCTGTTAAGAGAAATGTGATCAAGCTTGCATCAGAGAGGAAGCTGGTTAAGGACTTTGCTAATAATTTATGTACCACTGTGAAGCTCTTGTGTTAATATCATGAGCTTATCTGAAACCACTACTTCCCAGTTTTGCAGAGAAGCTAGAATTCAAGTCATATGCTTTGATATAAGCATTCTGTCTTTATAATAACATATGCAAACTTTCTTCTTTGTACTTGCTCCAACTTCTGCTTTTGTTGTGTTGTACTTCTTTTGACCATATAGATGTTCAGAAGTTTTCCTCATCTTTCTACTTTGTATGGTACGATGGATAGAATGCTCTATCAAGAGTCAAGAAGACCTGAGTTAAAATCAAGCCTCAGACATTTACTATGACCCTGAACAAGTCTTACATCTGTTTGTCTCATTTTCCTTAACTTCAAAATGGGGATAATAATAGCACCTGCCTTGCAGAGTTATGAGGATCAAATGAGATAATATTTGTAAAAGATCTCAGCATAGTGCCTAGAACATAGTAGGCACAAAATAAATGTTTATTTCCTCCCTGTTCCTTTCAATTTCTTTGCTTCTCAAGACCCTGTTGTATAATTTTTTTATTTATACTGAATACTTTATTTTGACCTTTATGCTACTTTTATTCTTTGAATCATCACCCTTTTGTCTTTCATTTTCAATTTTTGTTTGGTGATAGCTGGAATTTCTGGTGTGGTTTTATTTCCTGAATTCCAACCTGCAGGTTTCTTTACCATTGTCTTTGATGGGTAACATGGTATTAAAGTTTTCTATTACATGCACTAGTTAGATATTAATGTAATTGTCTGATCAATGCCTTTTAATATATCTTCAATAGCTCTCTGAAGTCACTTCTGCCACAGTGGTGTTTGACATGATTTTAGCAGCCTATCACAATAGCTTCACCTTTTCTAGCTTAATAATATAGCATCTATATTAGCTAAACTATACATCTACACTAGCATCGAGTTATTGTGCTAACAACTGTTAGGTACAGATCCTGAAATTTTTCACACATTCTGTAAAATACTGTATGATATAACTTGTTTATGATGATTACAATAGATACTGACTTGTGAAAATTATTCTGCTATGCTATAACTGTTTCACTGGTTGAATTTATCCTGTCAAATTTTTTAAATAGTTTTTTGAAATTCTAGTTCAAGCATCTCCATCCCCCTTTGAAGATCATTTGAAAAATTTGTGCTGTTTTTATTATTCATCTAGTTATTAGCTATAATTTCTGAAATTTGCATTAGGTAAAGATCTTCAACTATCTCATGGTCTTCAATATTTCTTTCTTAAAATTTTAATAGTTCATCAGTTTATTTCTTGCTTTGTCTACTTTATGTTTCAAGATGAAGCTTGTTTATTATCAATATATTTAGATTCTTATATATTATATAGAATATATGTTTATATAATATGTTTTGTGTCATATGTCACATATAAGATTATATTATATATAGTTGTATATCATACACTTGTGTATGTGTGTATAATATATGTGTTATGTGTATATGAATTGTCCTTCAGAGTGTTTGGCATGACTTGGAGCTGAGGACACCCTTAACAAAAAAGTTACCTATAAATGGTAACATGGTCTATTTTGGGATAGAGCTAAGATGGCAGAGTTAAAAGAAGGACCTGCTGCAGCTCTCCCCCCATAGCCCATAAAATACCTGTAAAAAATTACTCTAAACAAATTCTAGAGCAGCAGAAGTCACAAAATGACAGAGTAAAAGAGATTTCAAGCCCAAGACAGTCTGGAAGGCCGACAGGAAAGGTCTATTGCACGGGGCTCAGGGCTGCGCTCTGCTCTGACCCAGCCTTGGCTGCACAATGTTGAAGGGACAACACTGGAGTAGGCTTCAGGGCACAAAATCACAGGTAGCAGCTGCAGTTCTCAGATTTTTGAACCCACAAATGCCAAAGACAGCATCAAAGGTCAGTGAGAAAGCTCTTTCTCCTGGGTGAGAAGGGAACTTAGTATGGCCCCAAGGTAGCAACAGCCACTGCAGCAGCGGTGTCCACTTTTGAAACCCTGGGCCTAAAGGGCCTAAAGACCCTGGGGGGGATCGAGCAGCTCATCGGGGTCTCAGTCCTCTAGGGTGAGGAGGAGTGCTGACATGGTGGAGCTAGCAGAGGTTCTAGGGAGAGAATCCTACTCACAGTTCCAGGACAGAAAAGAGTGCCTGTTGCTCCCAGACCACAGCACAGGCCAAGAGAGAAGTATACTCCTCTCCTTTGATTGTGTCACCATGAAGGAACTAAGAATTTGCAGGCCCCCAGAGTATACCCTCCACTTGACAAAGAACTCAAAAGTCAAGTAACTGGCTGTGAAAATGCCCAAAAAGGGAAAAAATAAGACTATAGAAGGTTTATTTCTTGGGGAACAGGTATTTTCTTCCATCCTTTCAGATGAGGAAAACAAAGCATACCAACAGGGGAAGACACAAAAGTCAAGGCTTCTACATCAAAAACCTCCAAAAAGAAATATGCAATAGTCTCAGGCCATGGAAGAGCTCAAAAAGAATTTTGAAAATCAAGTGAGAGAGGTGGAGGAAAAATTGGGAAGAGAAATTAGAGTGATGCAAGAAAATCATGAAAAGAGAGTCAACAGCTTGCAAAAGGAGACCCCAAAAAACGTTGAAGAAAATAACACCTTTAAAAATTGACTAACCCAAATGGCAAAAGAGGTCCAAAAAAAAACTAATGAAGAGAAAAATGCTTTAAAAATCAGAATTAGCCAAATGGAAAAGGAGGTTCAAAAGCCCACTGAAGAAAATAGTTCTTTAAAAATTAGAATGGAGCAGATGAAAGTTAATGATTTTATGAGAAACCAAGAAATTATAAAACAAAACCAAAAGAATAAAAAATTAGAAGACAATGTGAAATATCTCATTGAAAAAACCAATGACCTAGAAAAATAGATCCAGGAGAGACAATTTTAAAATTCTTGGTCTATCTGAAAACCATGGTCAAAAAAGAGCCTAGACAGAAAATGACCTATTTCTAATACAGATTGTGTATATAACTACATATAAAATACAAGTAAATATAAACACACATGGAAACCATATATTTACTCAATTATGTATTTCTATCATCTATTCAACTATTCTAGAGAAAAAATACAAAAGGCTCTAAATTTATCTTTTAAAAACCTATTCCAGATAAAAATGTGTACCTACAGAATGATGCCCATGAAAAATCAAATATTATCATTACTGAAAAGAGAGTTGAATAGTTATCATTTCTTATGTACCATATATAGGGTGAATTAATGTTGAGAACCACTTACCTAATAAAAAATTGTCCAGACCTGCCATATATTGAGAGTATGCAGAACTTCCTTAAGTCAAAGTAAAGAATAAGCAGCAAGCAGAGCTCCTGATAGAAAGCCCAGGAAGAAGAAGGTAAGATCAAAATAAAGCAAAAATGCAAAAACCCTAGGGAAAGAAATGTAGGGTCTCCACAGTTCACTGAAAAGGGTTTTTTTTTTCCTCCTGATTTGTAACAACATAGTCTGTCAGCAGACACAAAAGATACAGTCACAACAGACCGGAATAAACCACAAAGTAATTGATTCTCAGCTTGGAGCTTCTGGTCCTCATTCCCACAAAATCACTCACGTTTATAGAAGAGTTCCCCTTTCCTCTTTCAATACTTCTTTAACTTCTGTCATTCACATCACCACTACTAGAAGTAGGACTCATTGATGTTCCCTAATAAGGTTCCCATTTTTCCTTCATCCTGCCCTTCTACTCAATATGTTGATTCTCACATGGTTTTCCATGGGCTCCTATTAACTGTTAAAAATTCCAAGGGTTACTTTCTGTCCTCTGGACGCCTCACCTTCCTCTACTTGTCAAAAATAATAACTTATACTTGCATAGCAATTCAAGGTTTATAAACTGACTTCCTCACAATGAAATAAGTGGTAAAATTACTACTGTTGTCATTTTGCAGATGAAAAAACTGAAGCTCATTTCTCAAATACATATGTAACTGATTCAAATTTGTAAGAATATAAGTCACTCCTCAATTGATAAATTGTCAAAGGATATGAAAAGGCAATTTTCAGATGAATAAATCAAAGCTATCTATGGTCATTTGAAAAAAATACACTCAACACTATTAATGAGAGAAATGCAAATTAAAAGAACTCTGAAATACTATCTCTCACCTATCAGACTGGCTAATATGACAGAAAAGAAAAAAAATAAATGCTGGAGAGGATGTGGAAAAATTGGGACACTAATGACTGCTGATAGAGTTTCAACTGATCCAACCATTCTGGAAAAGTAATTTGAAAAGATTTTAAAACGGTGTGTACCCTTTGATCTGGCAATAAAACCACTAAATCTATATTCCAAGGAGATAAAGGGAGTGGTGGTGGGGGGAACCAATTTGTATCAAAATTATACATATTTACAGCAGCTCCTTTTGTAGTAGAAAAGAATTGAAAACTAAGGCAATGGCTGAACAAGTTGTAGTATATGACTGTAATGGACTCTTACTGTGTTATAAGAAATAATGAGTCAGTGGGTTTCAGGAAAACCTGGAAAGACTTATATGAACTGATACAGAATGAAGTGAGAAGAACCAGGAGAATACTGTCTACATAGTAATAGCAACACTGTATGATGATCAATCGTGAATGACTTAGCTCTTCTCAGAAACACAATTATCTAAGACAATTCCTAAGGACTCATGATGAAAAATGTTATCCACATCTGGAGAAAGAGTTGATGGAGTATGAATGCAGAGTGAAGCATACTATTTTTTATTTTCTGCATTTTTTCCTCCTCTGGATCTTTGTCTTCTTCTACAACCTGACTACTACAATATATTTTTCATGATTCAACATGTATAATCTATATCAAATTGCTCACTGTCTCAGGGAGGGAAGAAGGGAAGAAAAGATAAAGAGGAAATTTGGAACTCAAATTTGCTTTAAACAATGAATGTCTAAAATTGTCTTTATATGTAACTGGGGAAAAAATAAGATATTACTTAAAAAAAACTGAGACTCAAGGAAGTCAAGGTCAAGTGATTTGCTCAGGGTTGCATTGCAAATTAAGTGTCAAAGACTGGAACCTAGATCTTCTGACTGACTCCAATTCCAAAGTTCTTTCCCCTCTACTTTATAAATAATAACAAAAAATAATTACATTCCAAAGGAAGCATTACTAGTCCAACAGAAAATACTGTCAAACTATGTTATTCAAAAAGAGAAGGCAAATAATCATCTTTCCCTTGAGCTATATAAACTAATATTTGGTATAGTAAGAAGACACTGGGTTTGGAATTGGAACCAATAACCATTTACAACTTGTATGTCTTCTGGTAAGGCCCTGTCTGGGTCACATTTTTTTCTTATTTGTAAAATGGAAAAGTTAGATCAGGTGATTCCTTTAAACTCTAGGACAGGAGTTCTTAATCTGGAATCTCTGGACTTTTAAAAAAATATATTTTGATAAACATATTTAAATACAATTTGTTTCCTTTGTAATGCCTATGTATTTTATGAATTTACAAATATTTGGAGAAGAGGTCCAAAGACTTTACTATACTGCCAAAAGAGTTCATGATATAAAAAATATGATCAAGAACTCATGTCCTCGAGACTATGAATTAAAAGGGTTTTGGGCCTCTCACCAAAAGAATGCTGAACAAAAATCTAGAATTATGCAGTTGTGAAGTTTGATTCTTGATTTTGCAGAGATCACAAAGAATTCAGCACCACAGCCTGAATTTCTACTCCTTTTCATCTCTTTTGAATGTCATTTATATCCCCTTCATTATTATGGAATTGTTCTTACACTGTTTATTTCTCCTGAAACAATTTTTGTAGAAGTCCTGAGTGCAGGCTAACCACGGGAGCCTTCTAAACACTCAAAACATAAACCAGCACTTGTGCCAAGTTCTAATAAACAAAATTCAACATTTCCAACACAAGGGTTTCCTAGTACCATACTAATAGCCAATTCACCCACAAACAATCCATTCTTCTGAGTCTTTTGTGACTTTTTGCCTCTTACTGAAATTGTACATAATAAGCAAAAGGCCAATTTTGATTGCTAAACTAATTCAAACCTTCTGTCATGTTTACTTTGTTTCTGAAGTTTAACTATTCTTTTAAAATCTACTCTACAAAGGATTTAATACATCCTGCAAATGAGATGAAGGCATATATAACACAAAACTAATCCATGCTGCCATTCAAAAAAGCTCTGTATGGTTAATCTCTGGAACTGGGAAAGCAAACATCTAGTTATAGCTGACAGTTTAAGTTCACAAAATAAAAGTGATGATTCCTGTGTAGGCTGCTGCCCTTCACCCAGGTCATATGATGAAATGCATGTGAACGCTTCAGTGAACAAAGCTCTTAGCATTTGGTTATTTTAGCATATTTTCATGGACTTTTTAGTTAGAGGGTCCATGTTAACACAAAGTTTTTTCCAAAAACCATTGCAACCCTTTCAGATAGACTTTCATGACATATTGTCACTCACTGCTGGACAGCTGAAGAAAAAAAAACAGTATTCAAAGAGAAAAGTGAGTCAACGAAGTCAAAAGGAACAGCTTGTTTTCACATTTTCTAGCTTTAGGAACTTAATAAATAATTCCTGACTCACCGATCCCATAATCCCACTAGTTGCAAAATTAAAAAGCAAGATAGCATAGATTGTGGAAAGAATCCAGGACTTAGTCAGAAGACCTGAGTTCTAGACTGGTTTCTGTAATTTCTTAACAGTGGCACCATATCAGCTAACATCTATAAACCCCAGGTTCTTTATCTATAAAATGAGATAATAATGTTTATACTGCCTGCTCCCAGAGTTGGGAGACTTAAATGAGATCATTTATATGAAAAGTGTTCTGTAACAGTAAAATCCCACATATGCACATATTTTGTAATTATTAAGCATTTGTTGAATTAGTGTGTTCCAAAAGGGGAAAATGTGAGGATAAAATGAGATAATATTAATAGAAATGCTTTGCAAACCACAAAACACTATACAAATGCTGTTTGTTATTATTATTTGATAATAATAACACCTGTACCTATCCCTACCATATATTATCTTAATTTTTATCTCCCTAGGCACTCAGAATACACAGTAGGTATTCCAATGTCTATCCAATGAAAACTAAATAGAGAAAGTGAATATAAAAGAAAATGAGCTTACTTTTTCAGCTATGTTTTTTAGTTGTGGCAAAAGCTATAAGAAACCACATTAGTTTCTCTTATGAACTATCAAATACAATACTTAAATCTTGATTGTATCGATTAGTGTATTTTCTCCAGTAATATAGACTGCAATGCATCTGTGCCTATCCATGCCATGGGACTCTCATCTATATCTATCTGTAAATTCAATGTGAGAAGTCAAGCCAATGTACTCTGGGGTCTTTGACTTATTCTCTTGATATAAGTATGCTAATGGAGCACATAAGTTATAAATCTCCATTCCTTTATGCTTAACATAATCCTAACCAATGTTGAGCACAAGCAGAAAATTAAAATTATCTGCAAAGCATATTTTTGAGGATCAATTTTTGATCAAATGAGTTAATTAGTAGTTTGCTAATATTTTACTCAAATAAAAAGTTTTGTAAAAACCACAAATTAACTAGAGTTTAATGGGGCTATAAGAAAGATTTGGATAGTATTCAATGTCTAAGAAGTGTCAGAAAGAGAAGTTAAGCCTATTACAACATTTCAGCCATAAATGTCTCTGTGTTTTGCAAGACCAGTCTATAAAATGTCTGGCCAAGCAACTCCATCAAGGATTATAAAATGAATGTTCATCCATATATGTATATATGTATATGTATGTGTGTATATATATACATATGTATGTATATGTGTGTGTCCATGTATATGAAAATACCTGTACATATATATGTATTCTTAAAGTTAGGAAATATAATACCAAATATGAAAATATGGCAGCCTGTTGAATTCTGTTGCTAGCTACACAAATTGCTTACCATAAATAGTTTCTTCAGGGTCTCAGAGAAACAGCTGTATGAAGCTTCTGCCAGGAAGAGGCAATTAAAATTACAAAAACATCTTTTTTCTTTTTGGTTATTGTCCATACCACAAAATATGCTGTTTTCTTCTTTCTCGGTAACCTTCTCAGAATACTACCAAATTTTAATACATTTCATATCTATTAGAAAATTTTGTTCTAGTGGAAACATAGGAAAAGACTACATTTAAAGTGACTGGGGGAGGGAGGTAAAATGAGGAGACTATATCCTTAGGCTAGCAGATGTGTCTCATTACACAGTTCTGCAAATGAACATAATCCTAGAAGTCAGGAAATTAATAGAAGGGAAAAAATGACCCCAGCAGATGTTCACTAGTTCATCCTTTGCTCCTCTCCTCCTCTCTTCTAGAATAACAATTTAACAAAGTGATGCTGGATGACTATGAGTGTTTATAATAGCCCAAGAACGGTTCACAGCCAGATGAATTTTCTTGTATTAAATCATTTTGAAAAGATATTCTATAACTTACCCTGCAAAAAAACATCAGTGCCAGAGACTTATAGATTGAGAACTAAAAGGGATCTCAGAGATCATCTAATCCAACCTCATCATTTTACATATGAGGAAACTAAGGTCCACGGAGGGGAGTGATTTGCCCAACATCAAAATGTGCATGTGACAAAGTCCTATCCTCTGATTCCAAATCCAGAACTCTTCCCACTACACAATGCTGACTCCTGTTAAGAAGCCTGGTTAGGAGTCAGACAGTATAATGGATACACTACTAAACTTGAAATCAGAAAGACCTCAATTTGAAACCTAGCTGTGTGATCGGTCAAACATCTAAAAATATCTCTCAGTCTCCATTTCCTCATCTGTAAAATGGAGATAATAATAGCACCCACTTCCTAGGTTTGTTCTGAGAATCAAATAAGATAACATGTATAACATGCTTTGCAAACCTTAAAGTACTATATAAAGTGCTTATTATCATTAGTCGCAGCACTGTGGTTAATATTATTATTATGCAAAGACAGTCCTGAAGACAGTACCTTTTCAAAGTATGGTTTTATCAAAAGAAAGCCAAAGTGAAGTACCCAAGGTAAAATTGGGATAAAGGGCATGAAAAGATATCCAATTCCCATAGACTTGGGAAATAACAGGGAGTGAAGAAAGGAGAGGTGAAAATGGGAAAGCTAGATGAGGGCTTGATTTGGAGTCAGAAGACCTGGCTTCAAATCTCAACTTTGCCAATGTACTATCCATTTTGATCACCAGCAAATCACTTCCCTCAATAGGCCTCAGAAGCTATGATAACTTTCAAAGTTCCCATCTAGCTCTAGATCTTATAATGGAAAAAAGCCCGAAAGATTTTTTTAACTAACTTTTTACTTGCTTTGTGACCCTGAGTAAGTTATCTTCTTCCTCCCTAATTCTCCATTTGCACATCATTACTAAATCTATGATCCTATGATTTCTAAGATGCCTTAGTTTTTAATACCATAGAAGCCTATGAGTCAAATATTTTCAGATTGAGACAGAAATGAGAACTGGTATGAGTATTCATCATCTTTAGTAAATCATATATGTTGATTTATTTGGTCTTCTAGATAAGGATTATATATATATTTTTATCTAGCAAACAAGGGTGCTCTGCAGACCAAGATTGCAAAATTATCTAGAAGTCTATTTATTGTTCCAGCAGTTCTCAACTTATAAAAGAATTGCAAGCCAAATATTTCACTCATAAGTTTGTTATCCGGAATTAGGTGCTGGTTAGATTCCCAAAATGACCCAACAATAAACTTATTTAACTCATAATCATAGTCTAATTTTGAGGAAAGAGTGCTAGGCTCTTCATTAAGCATGTGGTGCAAACAGGGTTCTTTCTGATGAGAAGTAGTAGAGAGGAGGCTAGGTCTGCTTTGCTCATACTCTCTGGCCCAGTAAATGCCCACTGGATTATTTAGCAGATGGTGGGAAGGAATTTTCTAAGTAGCAGCCCTGAAGTTCCAGGGAGAGTATGTTGGCATCCCTAATTAAAACTCTGGGTAGCATTTTACCATAACAAACACAAATAAAAATGAAGCAGTGATTGTTTCCATGTGGCAATTACCTCACCTATAAACTGAAGAAAGTAGAACACGGGGCATCTAACGTCCTTCCAAGTCTAGACCTACGACCCTATGATCCTGTTGTAAGGAAATTCATCTCATGGAATATGCTCAGAGTTGTCCTTTCTGGTTCCAGCCAAAGATGTTTGTGTGCGTGAGATGATGAATTTTTCTAGTTGCTTCCATCTGCATGTTATCTCAGTACTGAAAGGACTTAGTGTTTTGGTATATTATGATAAATCCTAGGCGACACCTGGTTTCAAGACCCTTCCCTGAGACAGCGGCAGGGGAGTTAGGTATAGTACCATCTAAAAAGAGATTTATTTTTGCTCACTTTCTTCCTTTGACTGTGTGTGTGTGTGTGTGTGTGTGTGTGTGTGTGTGTGTGTGTGTGTGTGTAAAGTAGAGCCCTCTGTCTCTGGACTTCTTGTACAGGAAAGGATGCATGGGCAATGATTTCCCCTCATCCTATGAGCAGTCCAACATAGATCATGAGTTCAATTAGAAGAGTCTAAGAGCCTGTCAACTTTTTCTGTTTTGTGTTTCTTCAGCAGGTGATTAAACATTGTTCATAAGGTTGAGATGTTCAGGTTTGGAGTGAACCTTGTGAGCTGGAGAGATGCTGAATCTAACAAAGAGTTAACTGAAGCAAGGGAAGGTTCTGCTTTAGAGAAGACAATACCAGGAAGAGGAACCTGAACCTCTGACCTGATTGATTTACCGTAAGAGATGGACTTTGAGGAAGACAGTGGAAAACTAAGGTGAAATATAAAATGCCTAATCAACAATTCTGCAAACTACTTTCTGTTCTAATGAGGTCTAAGTATCAGCCTCCTGCGAAATTGGAGCAGCAGTTATAGGTTAAATTACTGAATCCTGTCCTAAGTCACCTGTCAATATGTGTTGTATTTTGTGTATTTGAGCATTACTTTTATGTCTAAGAAATAAATACCTGTCCAATATGTGATTCATATTATACACTAATAACCTTTTTATACCCTATCTTTATGGAGACCTAAACATGGACCTCAATCTAATCTTTAAATAATTCATCAATGAGGTGCTGTAGTGGAGGTTTGCTGGGCCAAGAAATATGAGAAAAGGAGGCCTAGCCACCCCCCCACACCTCTCATTAGAGAGAACCCAGTTTGGACCACATGCCTAGTGAAGATGTATGTGGACCAGTGGTGCCCTAGTCCCTCTGAGCCAAGCAGTGGTTCCTCAAAATTATACTATAATTATGTGTTAAATAGGCAGCAAACTGTACTGTGGAATTTGTACAGTGCTGGGGTATGTTGAGGATATTTCAGTGAGGAAAAGTTAGGGCAAGGATGAGGAGGAGGTACAAGTGAAGAAGAGTAAGTCAGGAGCCTGGACAGCAGCATTAAGAAACATTTATCCTCCTTCTTCCAATCACCAACAATCCAGACAACAACTGTGGGGTGGGAACTCGGGCAGGTGCGGAGGCTCCTATAGGAAGTACTGCTCCACAGAAAAGGAAATAAATGTCTTCTGTTTGACCCTAGCCAGCAGAATGAGAAACACTTGAGAGAAACTGTAAAGAGGTGACTAAATTTAGGCTTGATGTAAGCAAAAAACTTTCTAACACTGAGCTATTCAAAAGTAGAAAGAGCTATACCTCAGGAGGAAGCAAATTCCTTCTCAGTGGAGCTCTTCATGGAAAGCCTGGATGATCACTTGACAGGTATATTGTAGAGGAGATTATAGTACAAATATGGGTTGAACTAGATCACTTCTCAGACTTTGTGTTTTGATGGAGAGGAGGTTAGAAAGGAATGGTGGGATCAGCTTTTGCTTTTCCTTCTCTTCCCTGTCCTCTGCATTCCCTCTAGCTATACCTCTCCAAGTTACAGGATTGGTGTAAAAAGTAGAAAAGGAGATAGGGAAGAGAAAAGTAGCATTAGGGTTCTGAAGGCAGTAGGATAGGGTTTGTGGTTATAGAAATTAGCAACTTGCAGAAAGCAGAGAGGGGGAGTAGAGGAAAGTCTCCACTGTTAGCAGGAAAGGAAAGGGCATTATTATACATATATACATACATATACACATATATGTATATATACATGTGTATATGAATGAATATTTCAGGCATTCATAAGTTAAGAACTATTTGAATTCTAATTGGGAGAAAACATGTAACAATGGAAAGTTTTTATTTCCTCACAGAGGAAGAGGGAAAAAAATTAAGTATTATTATGGAAATAAACCAATTAGACCCAATTATTTTTTACACAGTTAAAGTTTTGTTCAGTTGATTTAGTCATGTCCGATTCTTCATAATCCCATGGACCATATTGTCCAAGGGGTTTCCTTGGCAAAGATTCTGGAGTGGCTTGCTATTTCCTTCTCCAATGGATAGCTAATATTTCTATAATTCAACAAATATTTATTAAGTATCTAAGGTATAAGCATCTAAGGCTAGGCACTGGGAGGAAGGGAAAGAGAAATAAAATTTTATAAGACATGATATCCTTGTAGAATATAGGTGATTTGTGTACTAAGGAGTTGCAAATAAATTGCTAGGAGAAGTAAGAAAGTTGAACATTGTCAACAGTGGAGACCAGGGAAGTCTTCAATTGAGCTGGCATCAAAGGATGGGCTGGAATTCAGTCATTGAAAGATTATTAGGGAATAGAGTGAGCCAAAGGAGGAAAGGTACGAGGCATGCTCAGGAAAAAGCAAGTTACTTAGTTTGACTGTACTGTAGAATATGTGGAAGGAAACAGGACATCATAAGGCTGGAAAAATTGGAGGGTTCTAGAATGTGGATGGCCTTGAATAGTAAGGAGTTCAGACAATTTTTTTCTGAACAGAGTAATGACACAGAGGAAGATGAGTTTGGCAGGTGAGTTAAAGAATGGAGTTGAGGTACTTGAGCAGAAAATTGGGAAAACTTATTGGATTATTTTTTTAATCTAAGAAGGTGTTAGAATTGTGACTGTAGAAACAAAAAGAAGTGCAGAGATGCAAGAGATATTTCATAGGCAGAATGAACAGAATTTATTAAATGACGATGAGAAAAGTTAGGTAGAGAGAAGAGCTAAATATAGAAAAGGATAAATAGTCAAGTAAATAGTCTTTATAATGGATCACTATTATGATGAAAGAACCTACATCTACTGGCATTTGCTCTCTGTTGTTTTATTCAAACCTATCTAGGAAGCCATGCCTCAATTTTCATGGACACACAGGACGATTAATAGCTGGCTCTAAATTAGCTACAATTAAAGCTCATCTTCTCCTTTCTATTCTCCCTTATCCTTATCTTTAGCCACGTACAACTGATTGCTTCCTGACAACTCACAGATATGCCCAACATGAAATACACATACATGCATGTATGCATAAATACAACCCCTCTCCTCAAGGAGTTTTAAAAGAAATACATAGAAAATCAACTTACCAACATGATACAACATAAAAAGCAACTTACAGACTACATGCATATCTTTAGAACACATTCATTTGGACCAGCCTCTGATCCAGAATCATTATTCAGAGTACACTGGGCTAAAGTTTACCTTTAATCTATGATAAAAGGAGTTTATAAATTATAATGATAGAACCTCACTATTATTATGGCTACAGGGACCTTAGAGCTTATCTAGTCTTATCCCCATCATATTATAAATGAGGAAACTGAGAACTAGAGAGGGGAAGTGATTTGATCAGAACCTCCAAACTAGTTAGTGAGAGCTGGGATTAGAACCTAACCCTAACTAACTCTAATGACTCCCATCAGAAGGCTCTCTGCATCACTCCTTCCTTAACAGTGTAACTCTTCAGCTCCTGGGCCTCTTATTCAGCAAGCATCATTACAGAATATTAGATTCTCCTGTTTGGTTATTCCAGAGTTGGGAAGGTGGAAGAGGAGAGGAAGAGAATAAGCATTTATATAATACATACTATGTGCCAGATACTATGCCCATAATAAGGAAATCACCAAGATACATAAGGACAAATGAAAGAATCTGTCCTTTCTTGACTACTAGCCCAAAGAGGCTGGCATTTGCATTGTTTATTCCCCTGCCTGTACCCCTTTGCCCCATTTGTCTGATAAATGTAAAAACCTAGTGACTACCTACATCCTTGGTCATTTGAGTTCTACTTTAAAATCTAGCAACAGAAAAATCACTACTTAACAAACTAGAATTTTGCCAAAGATCAACATTAATCTTACCTGAAAAGACTCTAGAATGATTAGTTTTTAAAAAGTGACTCAGAAATTCATTGCCTTCTGAACTCATCATTCAACTGAAACTGTTCTCTCCAAAGTTACCAGTGATTTCTTAACCACCAAATCCAATGGCCTTTTCTTAATCCTCATGCCTCTGGACCTTTCTACAGTCTTTTTACAGTATTGATCACCCTCTTCTCCTTGACAAGCTTTCTCTTTTGCTTTCTCCCCTGGTTCACCTCTTACCTATTACACTTCTTCTCAGTTTCCTTTTCTGAATCTTCTCCTATATCATATCTATTAACTGCGTGCTCCCATGGCTTTATTTGTCAGATCTATACAAACAAATCTCAGATCTATTTGTCCAACTCTTACCTTTTTCCTTACCTTAGGTCATGAATCTCCACTTGTCTGTTGGATATCTCCAAATAGATGTGCATTAAACATTTTAAACTCAATATATTCAATAGTGAACTCATTTTCCTTCCTCCAAAAACATTCCCTCTTCCTAACTTCCCTATTCCTGTTAAGTAATTCTACCATTCTACTAGTGACTCCGGCTTACAACCTGGGTGCTATTCTTCACTTCTCTCTCTCTCTCTCATCTCCAGTATCTAATCAGCTTCCAAAGACCTGGTGTTCTACCTTTGTAGGATCCCTTGTATACCCCCCTTTCTCTTCTCTGAAACTGTTACCACTCTAATACAGAACTTCATTACCTCACACTTGAACAGCTGCAGTAGCCTGCTGGTTGGTCTCCTTTCTTCAAATCTCTTACCCATCTCTCTTCTATTCAGCTGTCAAATAAGTCTTCCTAAAGTGCATGTCTGATCATATCACACACACACACACACACACACACACACACACACACAGAGTCCAGTAGCTACTGGATTTAATGTAAAATCATCTCGTTGGCTTTTAAAGCCCTTCATAAACTAGCCCCTTTTTATATTTCCAGTCTTCTTACACCTTACTCCCCATCATGTAGTGGGGGAACCAGGGACACTGGCCTTGCTTTTCCACAAACAAGACACTCCATCTCATATTCTAGCTTTCAGCTCCAAGCATTTTCCCTCCCATGCCTGGAATTCTTTCCCTCTTCATCGAAACCCTCAGGTTTTCCTGATTCCCTTCACATCTCAGCTAAAGTTCCACCTTCTGCTAGACCCTTGTCCTAGCTCTTAATCTTAGTGCCTTTCCTCTGAGATTATCTCCTATTTATCCTGCATGTACCTTGCAGGTATATAGTTGTTTGCATATTTTCTCCTCCATTAGACTATAAGCTAACTCTTTGACACAGGGAACTTTTCATTGCTGGGTTGTTTGGTTTGTTTTTTTTGTTTGTGTGTTTGGGGTTTTTGTTTTTGGTTTTGTTTTGTTTTGTTCTGCTTTTCTGTGTAAGCTCAGCACTTAACACAGTGCCTGGCACATCGTAGGTGTTTAATAAATGTTTGCAAACTGATTATGAGATTATGATGAAAAAAAAAACAAGATCATGAGAAGCCAGAACAAATTATACCAATTAATCTTATTTTCTTTTGTAACATTACAAGAAAACAGTGGAACTAAAAGGGAGCCTAAAAATCATTTAATATAAACCCATCATTTTTACAGATAACTGAAGCATTTTGTCCTTGCATCCTCAGCATGGAGCATAGTATTTTGTATGAAGTAGACAATAAATGCTTCTTGAATGCAAAAATAATTAATTCAATTTGGCCTCAAAATCATCAAAATTCACTGTATTACTCAGTTAGTTTTGTCTCCTCTTCACTAATTTATGGGTCACTTTAGTTATTAGAACAAAAAGAAGAATCAGTAACTGGAGTTGACAAACTTCAAAGGAGAGAGAGAGGGAAAGAGGGAGGGAGAGAGGGAGGAAGAAACTACCCAGGATCAAAGATGCAAAGGACAAGAAAAAGCAGTTACCTTCTAGAACTGCTGCTGATTAAGGACTATATAAATAACAGCCCAAATGCCTGATTACATCCCTAGACAGATTACAAGGGAAATAATCATACACATTCTTTTTTTCCCACTCAAATTGACATTTGTTAAAAGGCTGCTATGTCCAAGTCACTGGGTTAGTCTATTGCTGCTTTAAATGTAAATCTTGCATAATTTACGTCAACTCCGTAATATGGCTTATGACCATGTCATCCCCTTAAAAGCTTGCAAATCCACCTTACTTCTGCTGCTCCCAAAACATACCCACTTTGAGTACAATAATGCTGGGATTGCATTAAAATATTTTTAAATAGCTTTCTGAGTCACTTCTGGAACATTCTAACTTAGCAAAATGTACCTCAATCAAATATTTCCTTGCTAATCTGTTTTTCTCTGTTCCTGATGAAATGACAAAATGCAATAGGTCATTTCAAAAATAACTGAGGACTCATTTTGATAGCTGATTGTAAACTTCTTGATTCAAGAAACATTCCACAAACATTTAACAAGAAACTCCTAGGCACAGAATAAATCCAATATACAATGAACAAGTCAAAAAAAGAGAAATAAAATTATACATAAACTTGAAACTGTCAACAATTTTGATAAAGGGGAAAATTATAAATTTTAATAAAATAATAGCAATAATCACAGATTTTTCTGTGTACTCCTCTGAACATCTTTTATTTGTTTATTCATAAGAATGTGTTGCTATTATTATGTGCTATGTACAGTCTTTCTCATTCCTTTTTTTCTCATCACTTCTTTTGAGTTTTTCCAGATTTTAGTGTAGTCTTCCTATCTGTCATTTGCCATGGTCTGGTAATATTCCATTACACTGATATGCCACAATTTAGTCACAACTCAATTGCTGAACAAAGAAGCTAATACGAGTTTCCTAAGAACTATTTTAAGTGAGAACATGTCTCAGAACTGAGAGAAGAAATAACCCACTCACTTTTTGTTGACTTAGATCACATTAATACTTTTGAGGCCAGTGATGAAAAGAATTGTACCCAAAATTGTTACACAGAATTCAGTATCTCTCGTGTACAGAGGCTCCATCTCATCAAAGAAACAATCTTACAGATAACTGAAATTTAAGATCCAGGACCATTTCTACCTTCCTCAATGCTAGACTGAATAATTGACTTGAAGCTACCCATTTTAGACAAGGTGCTGATGTAGACACCGATATAGACATAGATATGGTCTTAGATATAGATGTCATAAATATATATGCATGTTATGTGTGATATACATATATATGTACATATATATATATATATGTGGATATTTTAAAAATTATCTACTTCCCTAGCTTTCAGCAGGGGAAAAAGAATGTTATTTCAGTGCTGTACTGACATCTTCCATTAAAACAGATGAAAATACATTGCTTTAATCTTAGACTTGAAGACATTTCCCTTATGTATATACAACTAAAGAAGCCACAGAAAGTGCTAAAGCTCATGCCTGAAAATTTAGATCTCACTATATGAAACCTCACTTTTCCAAACTTTTCACACTATATTAAATGATCAAAAGGATTCAGTCTTAGAAAATATATATAAGTATACCAGAGTAGAAATGATCGATGAAATTGAGTCTCAAACATTTTGATAAAGGAAATATACACATAGCTTACGACATTAGTTTGAAATGCTGGGGCTATAAGAGGTGGATGAGGTGCCTTGGGCTACTCAAAGACAAATGTGTGCTATATACATTGGACTTCACATGTCCTCCAAGCTTCCCCACCAACATACTTCTGAATATAAATAAGAGATGCTGCTGCGCTATTCACAGAAAGAGGAATGTGTGGCATACACCAGACACTTATCTGCTGCTGACTTTATCAGACAAAATACGCAGGTCTATAAGAGCTGTACTAGAGATCACTCCGGTTAAACTTGATACAACTGATCTGAGCAGCTCAAAAAGGACAAGCGGAGCAAAGGTGCCTTGAATTGTCTTGTCATGAGATTAATGCTCCAAATCAGTCAACACTATATTTATTGAGCACTATTAGGTACCAGGCACAGGACACAAACAGTCCCTGTCCTTAAGGAATTCACATTCTAAAGGGGAAGAGAAGATGTAAATAGATGCTGTAGTTGCTGTTTGTACTTGAAAAGAACCAGCAACATCACAATGTTGGAGTGAAGGTACAGTGTGTTCGACTATGGCTGATCAGTCCAATATGAACTCAGAAAACTCTATCACAGGTCAGTTACAAGTAGCCCATTTGAACATTTGGGATGGAGATGTCTGTAGATTTACACATCTCACATTTCCTTTGTGATACTTTGCTTATGGAGCACAGGACCTTCTTTGATGTAAAAGCTATGTACACAGTAAATGGAAAGTAATCTCAGAGGGGATGATGCTCCCTACAAGGGGCATTTTAATATGGAACTAATTTTTCACTTTACAAAAATCACTAACTTGTTTCCCCTTGTCTCAAAACTTCCCAAATCCAGTGTTTGCTAGGCTTGACTGTACTTGTTTCATAACATCATAGAATATCACCAGGATACAACACAGGAAATTAAAAGGGCATGTTTTTGCAGATGTGGTTTTCTACAATCTACTATGAATGATTTGTGGGAATAGTTTCTAGTTCGAATGTGTTAAAGATTATTTAGAGCTTTGTAATAGGAAATCCAAGAAAAGGAATTTCCATTTTCAAAAATGTATAGAAACGTATTTTGCAGACAGTGATAATGCAAAAACATCGAAGAAATCTATTTGTAGTAAGGAATAAATTGAAATAATTTCTTTTCCCCATGAATAATCTGCATTGTTTATGGACTCTCCCAACAGCATTTTAGCTAACTAAGCTTTTGTGGGCTTGTCACAAGATTAGTAGTTTTTTTATATTTCTTTTTGCCTAAATAAACTTAAAATACACAAGAGCACCTCAGATGTTGTGGGAGTGTTTTGAATAGAGCCTCAACAGCAATAATAACATAAATAAATCAGCAAATAAATAAATGTTTCAAACTAAGGGCTAGTTTAAAGGGGTAGAGAAAGGGCAAAAGGGTGAGAGATGGGAATGGAAAGAATTTTAGAGGTCAGATCTGTGCAAATAGGATTTCTGCCAAACAACAGTATGCTGCCCTGTAAACAAAGTCTGAGGGGAGTCTTCATAACTCATGGGACCGTAAGAAAATCTATAATTAAAGAATGTTTTCAACAAATTCTGACAACTTTTTCTTCGATTCCTTTCTTTCCTTCCTGGTTTGTTGTTCCCAGACACTTCCTGGAGTAGTGATTACCAAAGTCACAATTTCTAGCATAATTGGTAGAATTCTATGCGTAACATTTCGTATTATTCTTGCTAAACTATATAACAATAAGAATGAGGCCAACATCATTATTTCAACAACACAATATGTTTATTTACCTGAGAAGAACAAATGTAAACCTTGGTCAGCAAGATAAAAACTATCTGAGAGTAATGTCTTACTTGGAACTAATAGCCATCTAAGGAGTCTGCAGAAGTGGAAGACTCTCTAAACACCAATCACAACAGATTAAACTGTACTGAGTTGATATATAAAGTAAACAGTATATAACTACTGATCTGTAGACAGACAGAAGTCAAAAAGTATAACATTTAGGCACTATCGATTTGTTATTACGGACATCTGACCCCAAACTTTCACTTGCATGTTAAACCATCTCTTCCTAGAATCAGGAAGACCTGAGCTCAAATCTGACTTCAGACACTTACTAGCTGTGTCATCCTGGGTAAGTCGCTTAAGCTCAGTTTCCCTCAGTTTCCTCATCTGTAAAATGAAGATAATAATAGTACCTGCTTCGCAGGGTTGTTGTGAGAATAAAATGAGATACTCATTGTAAAATACTAGGCATAGTGCCAGGATCATAGTAAATGTTAGTTATTTACCATTACCATTGTTAGACTTCTTATCTCAATCTTGCTCTGTTGCTAATGCACAGTTACATTGATTTTCTTTCCCTGAAACTTACAAGACTTCTATGCCAATTTCAACAAATATTTATTCAGCTTCTGCTGTGTGCAAAATACCAGTGCTCCAATGACTCTATCTTTAGGGATAATTTTTCTTTACCTCAGATTATTATTACGCGTCTGCATCCATCAAGGGAAAAAAGGGAACTAGAACTACGAAATCCATATATCACCAGGTGAGACTGAATGAGGAAAATTTAAGGAGAAACAGCATGCATAAAGTGAACACGAGGTCAGGCTATGAAAAGATAAAAGAAACTGAACAATAGCATCTCTTATAAGAAAGCACACTCTGAATGGTGGGGCTGACATTTCTTTAGCAGCTCCTACATCTTGCCTCCCCTCAAAGAGGAATCCAAATCACAGAAAATTAGGCCTGGAAGGGGCCTCAAAGAGGATCTTGACTGATTCCCTCATTTTATGAAGGAGACAGCTGAGGCCCAGATAAGGGAAAGTATCTTAGCTGAAGTTACAAAGGCAAGAATCAGGAGAGTAAAGGTTTGGAATCAAGAACTGGCACTTCAAATCTGGTGTCTATTAGACTGTACTATGAATCCACTCCCCTAGTTTCACTGTCAAGGACAAAGCTGCTCACAAAACGGAAGTGACCCTTTAAAGACACAGAAACAAAAGAGAACCCAGATTGTACAGCACTGCTTTCATCTTTTATCCTTAACTTACTCTGTGCTAAGTTGTATTGGGGGCAGGTAGGTGGTATAGTAGATAGCATGGGAAGACCCATCTTCATGAGTTCAAATCCAGTCTCAGACACCAGACGTGTGACCCTCAGCAAGTCACTTAATAATATTTGCCTCAGTTTCCTCATCTGTAAATTGAGCTGGAGAAGGAAAGGGCAAATCACTCCAGTATCTTTGTTAAGAAAATGCCAGATGGGATCCTGAAGAGTCTGAAATGACTGAGCAACAACTTGTATTTGTCAATCTGTTTTTTGGTAAGAGTGTTCTTCATTTATTTTATATACTCACTGCCTGGTGTATCTATCCAACTAGCTGATAAGCACCCAGTGTCTAGATCTACTCGGGAAATGTGGCCAGATTAACTTCTCAAGTAGGAATAGATCTAGTCATCTCCCTTTCATGCTGCCCCCCGCCCTTCATTCTCACAAAGCACACATTCACATCCATGCACACACACATCCACACAAAACAGATGTTCCAGATACCAGAATAACTTTACCACAACCACAATTTAGTTCTTCACCTTATGGACAAAAGAAAATGTTTATCATGTAGAACATTAAAAGCCTAGAACTAAAAAGACTGTGTGTACTATCATGTGGGTGAGGTATAGACAAGCAAATGGCTGTGTTTAGAATTCTAATAGCATAGAGAAAACAACACCTTCTTGCTCACAGAACTACTTGGTAAAAACTAGAATCCTCATAAGGCCCTATTTAACAAAGTGTATTTGTCCCAGCTTCTGACAATCTGGACTGGTTTCCCCCCAAACAAGAAGCAAGAAGTAAAAGTTTCCTTATTGACTTCAAGGTACTGCAAAATTTAACATTTAAGAAAATAGATTAAAGAATCTGTTTTCACTTTAGGCACATTTTTAATAGGGAAAAAGTGCTATATTTATAGCAGATAGGAAGTATTAAAGTCTTTTCATACACAGCACCTAAGTTGTCTTCTTAATATTAGTTTCCAAAGCCTGGTTCTCAGATCTTGGTTGTCTTACGAACAAATCATAGGGAATTCTCAAAGACCCTGTCCCGGTCTTCTCTTTCCCCTTCATGCTTTCTCCCTGCAATGCTCTCTTTTACTCTCATGTTTAATTATCATCCCTACTCAGATGATTCCCAAATCTGTATGTATATAGCCATCCCCTAAACTTCCCTATTTCTATTGAGGGTACCACCATCCTTCTAAGTCATCCAGGCTCACAACCTCAGAGTCATACTAGACCAGGGATGGGGAATCTGTGGCCTCAAGGTCACATGTGGCCTTCTAGGTCCTCAAATGTGACCCTTTGACTGAGTCCAAGTTTTACAGAACAAATCCTTTTATTAACGGGACTTGCTCTGTGAAATTTAGATTCAGTCAAAGGGCCGTACTCGAGGACCTAGAGGGTCAGATGTGGTCTCAAGGCCACAGGTTTCCCACCCCTGACTCTTCCCATTCTCTCACCCACTATATCCAATCAGTTGAGAAGTCTTTCTTAATCATACTTCCACAATATTTCTCATATCTCTGTATCTTTTCTTTATTCATAACACACATACACTCAGGTCCTTATTATTCCTCACCTGGACTACTGGTCTCCTTATTGGTCTCCATGTGTCTAGTCTCTCCTCTCTTCAAACCATTCTTCCATCAGACTGCCAAATTAGTTTTAAGATTTAGGTTTAATCATTGACCTCCTGGGCTCAAATGCTGTACTAACTGACCTACTAATATCGATTCCTTGAATTTGGTATTTTGTCTCCTGTTTCTGAAGATGATGTCCCATATGTGAAATGTGCATCCTCCTGACTTGTTTCCTATAATCCTGTTTCTTTCCATTTTTGACCCAAGTGTCACCAGCTCCATGAAGCTTTTCTGGATCTAGGGGGTTTTGGGAGACTATAAGGTCAATGAGTCAATTTTTTTGGATCTTCTTTAGAAAATGAACATTGCATTGACAAACATTAGATTGGTATCATAAAAAAAAATAATAATAGCTAACATTTGTATAGTGCTTACTGTGTTCCAGGGACTGTGCTAAGCACTTTACAATTATTATCTTATTTGGTCCTCACAACAATCCTGGGAAGTAAGTGCTGTTATTATCCTCATTTTACAGATGAGGAAACTGAAGCAAACAGAGATTAAGTGACTTGCCCAGGGTCACACAGCTGGTAAAATGTCTGAGATTAGATTTGAACTCAGGTCATCCCAGACCTGCTCCCTATCCATAATAAATCTGGAAGACATAAAACTAATTTTCTTTATCTTATTAGAAAAATAGAGCATTGTATGCTCATTCCTTTTTGTTTATTTCTCACAAGTACCTTTAAAACTAATAGAAGCTAGAAGCCTCAATATTCAATGAGATCATAGTTTCATTCAAAATAGGAACTTAAACCATTTAAAAACAAATCCAACTAATACATTTGTAATTATTATCTAACTATGTGATACTTTTAACTTAAATAAGCCAAACATAGCAATCTACTGAGCAAGCAAACACATTTTAATGTTCCTAAATATGCTTGGGTTTTGAAACTGAGCAAAGTTGATTGCTTTCAAAAACCTATTTCATAGATTTTAAAATGTCAATTTTTCTGGTCTCTTTCTTTTTTTTTTAATATGCCTCCTCTCTTATCCTCGTAGCATACAAAATCGCAGAATTTTTTACATCTTTGGCTAAAGGTTAGTTTCATGAAGAGGATGGCAAGATGTACTGCTAAATAGAATTCCCAAAGTGTGAAAATATGCCTTGACTTCTGTTTCTGCCTAGTCAACAGGCTTTGAATCTCAGGTACTCTTGTAGGAAACTGAATGCCCATAGAACAGCTTACTCCAGGGGGACACTGGGATTCATTTTCTCTCCACAGCCCTTCTATTCCACAAAGTAAGAACACATCATTTTCATGTCCCCCTATGACAAATAATCTCCAGAAGTATAAAAGATGAGGGTTACCCCAGAGTTTGCCCACCAAATGGAAGGAAGTTCAATCCTTTCCCACAAGTTGTAAGACACAGTAGATTAGAAAGTTTATCTGATTTGGGATCTGAAGACGCCTGAGGATTCTTCTTCTGCTACTTACTAGCTCAAAGATCTGCTGCTCAAAGAATTCTCTTTGGCTATCCCCCATGCCTGGAATGCTCTCCCTCCCTCCTCCACTCCAACTACTAACCTCCCTAGTTTCTTTTAAGTCCCCACCAAAAGGTAGCCTTCTTCAAGGAACCTTCCCCAACCCCTCTTACTTCTAATGCCTTCCCTCTGTTAGTTATTTTCTATTTATCCTGTAAATAACTTCCTTTGTATATATTTATTTGTAAATTGTATTATCCTTCAGATTGCAAGCCCCTTGTCTCTTTTTGAATACCTGATGCTTAACACAGTGCTTGTCACATGGTAGGTACTTAATAAATGTTTGCTAACTTGAAATGAACTGAATTAAAAACAGACCTTGCCACCCAAAGTGGGTCACTCAAATACTGAAAGGGGCTTTGACCCACACCCTCAAATATTCCTTCTTTGAATTTAATCCCACTGTTCAGTCCATAATAAGATCTAACTTTAATAGAGCACTTAAGATGAACAAAGTGTTTTCCACATATTATCTTATTCAATTCTTACAGCAAACCACGAAGACTATAGTACAATTATTATCTCCATTTTACAGACAGAAATAACTGAGATTCGAGTGACAACACTGATATTTAATATTAGTTTTGTGCTTTTAATAAGGGCCAAAGCCTGAACTAATCAATCAGACTGCTTTGTTTTGCTCTAAAAATGCCCTTTTCTATGTCAGCAATTTCAAAGACCTGTTTATGACACAATGCCTGCAACCAGAGTGGTGAGATTCATCTTTATCTTGTTTCACAGAGACATTTACATTTACTATGTGGGGAAAACTCAGATATCCTGGGATCAGCCTGTCCACAATCACTCCACTAGAGGAGCTTAGAATCTGGGAGTGGAAGAGACCTTAGCTAATCCAAACACCTTATTTTATAGAGAAGGCCTAGGGAAGTTAATTGATCTACCCTAAATCAACTACTGAATTTGAACACAGTGGTATTTGTATTTCACCATACTAAATCTCAGCTAGGAAATGGCAGAACCTGGATTCTAGGTCTTCTGACCACAAATTCCATTTACAACTCTACTCCACCAGTGCCTTTCAACTTGTAGGAAAGGACTGTTATTCTATCTATGTTTTCTGTGTAATCTATGGAGTCCTCTGAAAATTCTGAACTTCTGAAAAGAAGTGAATGAAACATTAGCATTGTGGAACTGAGCCTGGTCTCTCCAGCAGAGTTGCACGCACACTCTGCTGCAGACACTTACATATTAATAATGTATCTTTTTCATTAAGCTAACCCCTGAAGGGATAAATAAAAATAAATAATGTTTAGAGAGTTGAAAACTACATTTAGCTAAATTGACAATATCCTGTTGTCTTCAAAATGAAAGTAAGCATGTAACACGCTTCCAAAAAGCTTCTATCTTCCTGTCGCAACATCCCTTTTTACCTAGTTCATACTCAGTAAATAGAATACTGGAATTAGAGACTTGAATCCAAATGAGATGACATTTACTTAGTCACTTAATCTCTCTGAGGTCTCGGTTTCTTCATCTCTAAAATTGGGTAATTGTCAATTTGTAAAATGGGATAATATAAAATGGTAAAAACTACCTCACAAGTTTTGTATGAGTCTCCAATGAGAAAATTAAGGTAAAGCACTTCAAAAACTTAAAACAAATATATAAATATCTATTGTGATAATGATGATGTTGATCTTAGAGAGGCAGCATGGCAAAGTAAGTTGTGAAATGTCCTCAAAGTTAAGAATTGGATTCAAGTCCTACCTAGAGACTTCTTCATTCCAAATGTTCAAACACGCTATTTGTGACCAACATGTAGTAGAGCCTTTTGAATTCATATTGGACTGATCCGCCAAAGTCAAACACACTGTACCTTGACTCCAATATCGTGATGTCATTGGTCTTCTTCGAGGAAAAAGACAAACAAGTACCACCATCAGATCTTTTTGATACAAATGCTTCCTCATGCAGTGCTATAGAGGTGTGAATCTTGGAACAGCATCATCTCCAAAGAAGCAATGTTGCAGGTGAACCAAGGGCAATAGGGATATATGATGAGTGCTTGAGACTGCGTAGCGTAGGGTAAAAAATATTATTGTATGTAGTAAGAGTCTAAAAGCTGCACTTATACCCACGAACTATAAAAAAAACCAATAGGAAGACCTCCAACATGTTACACAGAACTTCTGTAGAAGATAAATAGGAAACTTGGACAAAAAGAAGGCAAAAGATGAGAAAGCTTAAACAACACATTGATGAAAATACAGATCCAGTGAAACACATACAAGGACTTGGCACCAAGGTCAAGCTATACAAAAAACACAATTACAAAAAAAGTTGACACTTTCTGCCTTCAACCAGATTATATCTTTTTTTTTTTTAAGGGGGAGAGGGAAACCTAAGGCATAGCAACTAGTCTGCAGCTTATTGTTACAGTCTTAAGACAATTTTACTGGGACACCAAGAAGTTGTACCTTGAAGTTGTTTACACAATGTAACATGGTACTTTTAAAGGAATAGGCTATGGTGTCAAAGGACTTGAATTCAAATTCTTCCTCCAAAATGACTACAAAGTTATAATCTCTCTGGACCTCAGTTTCCTCATCTGAAAAATAAAGGAGATGGACTAGATGACTCCTGATAAGTCCTTCTAAGCTCTCCATCTATCATTCTATGAACCAATTCTTGAAGATTTCAAGGAGAGCTGTCTATTCACTTCCTCAACCACTCTTTACCTCTACCTGTCAGTTTTTTGTTGTTCAGTCATTTTTTAGTCATGCTTGACTCTTCATCCCCCCACATTTGGGGTTTTCTTGGCAAAGACACTGGAGTGTATCTTCCATTTCCTTCTCCAGCTCATTTGACAGATGAAGAAATTGAGGCAAAAAGGATTAAGTGACTTGCCCAGAGTCACATAGCTAGTAAGTGTCTGAGACCAGACTTGAATTTCTGAAGAAGAGTCTTCCTGGCTCTAGGCCTGGCACCCTATCCATTGTGCCAACTAGCTGCCCCCACCTGACAAAGTAAGGTTATGCCTTACAGATAAGATTTGCATTTTTAACAATCTTTTCAATTTCTTTTTTTTTACTCTCAAATATATTTTTCCCAAATGTATTAGTTTATTTGTTTTCAGTTTTCAACAATCACTTCCATAAGTTCCAAATTTTCCCCCTCTCTGTCCCCCCTCCCTCCCCAAGAAGGCATGCAATCTTACACGGGCTCTACGCATACATTTCTGTTAAGCACATTTTCACATTAGTCATGTTAAATAGAAGAATTAAAATGAATGAGAAAAACCATGAGAAAAATTAAACATAACAAAAGAGAAAATAGTCTGTTTCTTTCTGTATTCCATCTCCACAGTTCTTCCTCTGGATGTGGATGGCATTTTTGTATCATGAGTCCTTTGGAAATGTTTTAGATCCTTACATTGCTGTGAAGGGTTAATTCTATCAAAAACAGTTTTTGCACACTGTGGCTATTAGTGTATAATGTTCTCCTGGTTCTGCTCACTTCATTCGGTATCAGTTCATATAAGTCTTTCGAGGTTTTTCTGAAGTCTGCCTCTTCATCATTTCTTACAGCACAACAGAATTCCATTGCATTCATATGCCACACCTTGTTCAACCATTCCCCAATTGATAGGCATTCCCTCAATTTCCAGTTCTTGGTCACCACAAAAAGAGCTGCTATGAGTATTTTTGTACATTTTCGTGTACATGTACATGTTTTCAATTTCTTAACAGCAAATAATGTGAAAACTTCAGATGTGAATGTAAGGGAGGGGAAAGAAGGATAAACAGGGAAGGGGTAGTGTAAATGGCAAGGAGATGTTTTGTGCCCTTCATTTACACAATGAAAACAGCTACCAAGTCAACCTATACATACAGTCAGTCCTGGTTAACCTGCTTATGTAAGCCAATAGCAAAGTTTCTACAAATCAATTCATAAGAAAATCACAAGGCAGATATAGGTTCACCTAAGCATTTTATATAGATTATCTTCTTTATACTAAGAAAGAGATGATACAAAAATACAAAATCACTAAATGTTAAGAGCTGGATGGGATCTTATAGACCACCTATGATCTATTCCCAATCTCCCTATTCCCTATCTCCCTATAAAAGAGATGTTAGACTATTTCCCCAATGTCACACAGGGAAGAGGAACAGCAGAGCTTGGTGTATACCTTAATTCTCATTGTTGTCTCAAGGCCTGATGTTATGATAGATGAGGTGCCCAGACTTGCTTTAGTGGCCAAAAGTTTTTTTTCCTTTATGATATGAAGAAATTTTATCAGACTGGCAAATTAAAAAAAAAAAAACAAAACAATTCCCTCCTCCCCGACATAAACCTAGTTAAGACCAGTCTCATGGGATCATAGAACAGGAAGACCATCTAGGTCAATCTCTTTATTTTATAACTGAAAAAAATAAGCCCTCTCTGGGGCTCACAGGAAGTGATTTGCCCAAGGTCACATCTAATTGTTGGAAAAATCAAGATCTACTCTTGCTGATATCATCTCAGACTTAGAAGGGCCCTCAGAAGCGGAACTATAACTAGTTAATTTTGTGTTCAAGGTCAAGAATATAAAATTGCAATCCCAGATACTAACACTGGAATTGGGCAGAACAGATGTAGTTTATGTATTTTTCTGCATGCTACCCTTGTTATAATTTTGCTGAGAGTCTATGACATCTAACTTTTACCTAACTAAAAATGCCCTCTACACCACACCCAGAAAGTGGTCATCCAGCCTTTCTTGATGAACAACTATATCCTAGAGAAACCACTTATGTATTTATGATAAATGCTAATCGCTAGAAAAGTTTCCTTTCTTTACAAGAAACCTAAAATCACCAATGACCTTAAAACTGCCTCTGGTAGTCCCAAATAAATACAAAGCAGAGTTATATCTGGCATTCAAATGCTTCAGAGAGTCCTGACACAGCATCACACCTATTTCCCATTCTGTGCCATATAAAGAGTCCTAGAAGCACAGATCAGCTCTCAATCACCATAGCTAGCATGCATATAGCACTTTAAAACCTGCCCATCTTTTTTTTTACAAATACTATCATATCTGATTCTCACATCAACCTTAGTAAGTAAATGCTATTATTATTTCCCTTTTAAAAATGAAGGAACTGAGGCAGACAGCGACAAAGACAGACTCGCCCAGAGTCATCCAGCTAATAAGTACCTGAGGTTGAATGTGAACCCTGGTATTCCGGACTCCTGCATTTTTTCCACTGTGTCACCTAGCTGACCAGGCTGGTCTTGAAAGAAACGTTATCAAAACTCAATTCCCTGAAGGCACTGGGCTTCTTTTTTAATTTTGCATAGGAGATTTGAGAGGAAGGGTAGAGTAAGACTTAGGAATGATGTTGAAAGCATAATTTTAAATGGGGGGAAAAAGGCCTAGAAAGTTCCAAACTTCACCTTTTATCTAAACTCCACTTGAGGCTCTAGTAAGATTAGAGCAGTTGCTATTCCAGTGCCAGCACAATAATTACTCTTTTCTAAATGCTACTTTGCAAGTTAATGCGCATCACATAAGCCAAGACACAGCTCAATACCAGCAGGTGTTGGGGTGCTTTGTTGTGCAGTTAGGCAAAGGGAAAAAAAGAATACCAAGCATCAGTCTTTGACCTCACTATGAATTTGCTCTAAAATCTAAGTAACCATCACTCCATCACATTTAATCCAAACATAATTAGTGATGAATTTATGAGGGGAAATACTTTTTAAGAGATATGCCAATGCAAAGATGTGAAGCCAAATTCTAAAATCTCACTTTTTAAAAAGTGATTCAAAGTGGTTTAATATCATGCTGAGACATTCAGATTTTTTAAAAGAGCCTAACTATAAAGAATTTCAATCTTTTTCCATAAAAATTACAGTTGCAACTCAGTTCAAGCAAACTCTAGCTATGAAAATTTGTATTTATGCAAAAAAATTACAAATATCTAATAGCTTGACAAAAGGCTCACAACAGGACCGCTTAACATATCAAGGTCCCCTAATGAATTCAAAATATAACAATTTGCATAAATTCAGTTCAGTCACAATTTTTCAGGAACAAATAAATAGCATAAAATAAAGTTTTCATATTTTTTAAATATAGATGTAGAAGTAGTATTGTTCTTGTTTTCATGAAGGTCTCATGCACTATGAATAGCCAAGCATAAAATTGCAAGACAAGCCCTCAATCTTCTAGGAAATCAATGGGCCTGATTATTTTTCCTCAGTGAACAATCAACTCGGATTCATTCCCTTGGATCTCACTCAAAGGTCACAACTTGAACTGAAACTGAAGAAAAACTGGAAAATATGCTACTCAGACTAAGTAACATAGCTAACGAACTAATTAACCTAACTAACCTCAAATAGAAAGACCTCATTTCAATAGGGGGTCATGGCATTAGCAATCATACTTTAAAACCAGAGTATCAACTAAATGAACTTGGATGATAAGGCATTTGTAAAAGACTTTACCTAAAGACTTCTTACATAAACCATAAACCCAACTACAAATACTCAGCAAGTAAGCTAATTCATTTTTGCAAATCTGTAAACCGGATAGAAGCACCATTTTACCTAAGTAGAAAGTTCATGATGTTCTTCCAAATTGCTTCAGTTCTATTCAACAAGCATTTATTAAATTTATTAAGTGCAGGAGGCTATGCTAGATATTAGGGATATAATTGTAGAGATATATTGTCAATATGAGTATAAATGCCATAGTGAATGATGGAACCAATTCCCCAAAGTAATAACAGAGAAAATAAAATTTAATGAATTAGAATACCACTCTCAAAAAGTAAGTTATGATTTTTTTTAAACTTTGATTCTTACCACTTAAAATATTAGAGAATTACCTGGGACACTAAGAGATCAAGTGACCTACCCATGAGCACAGTCAATATTTGCCAAACCCAGGAGGATTAGAATATGTCTCCCCTCACTCCAAGTCCAGCCTTCCATTCAAAATACCAATGTCTCATAATTCAAATATCTATTTATAAATGTTCTTTACTATTTTTGCTCATACAGATTCTGATAATATGAGCAAATTTCATAAGTTTATCACATCACCCTAGTTATTTTAATATTTCCCTTATCATAAGTCCCTGCCTTCTAAACAACATGAGCGAATGCTATAATTATGATTCCCAGGCTTCATTATATTCAAGAGATTCTTGGCATAGTATCAAGGAAGCACATTCCTAAAAGAGGGAAAGTAGCACTTTTCTTGTGTGTTGATGAGAAAGACAAATGCATTTTTATCATTTAAATGATAAAAGGCATAACACTATAACCCAATGCATTTTTTTTAATTGCTGGAAAATTGACATTCAATGACAACCATATTTAAGCAAATGAGCTAACAAACTGGGAAAGTACAAAGTGTATCTAGCTGTGGATATTGACATTAAAAGCTAAATTTTAAGTAGTATCAAGGCTTCTCTGTACAGATCTTAGGTTTCTTAGTCAAGATATGCTAATGCAACCCATTAGAATAAAAAAGTTGAGGTGTTATGCAAATAAAATAATTAAAATGTCAATACTTTTTGAGCCAGAGATTACTAGGTTTACACTCCAAGAAGGCCACAGAAGAGAAGGAAGTCCCTATGTACATCAAACTATTTGTAGAAGCACTATTTTGTGGTAACAAAAAATTGGAAACAAAGTAGATGCCTATCAAGTGGGGTATGGCTAAGCAAATTACAGCACATGAATGTAATGGAATATTACTGTGCTGTAAAAAAAAGATGGAATGTGATAAATACAGAGAAGCATAGAAAGTAACATGAAATGATGTAGAATGAAGAAAATAATATATACACAATGATTACAACAATGTAAATAAAAAGAACCACAGGGGAAAAAAATCAGAAGTGAATGTTATGAAATTATAAAGAACAAGCGTCGCTTGAAAGACATATGAGAAGATACCCCCACACTAAACCTATGGAGAGATGGAAGGTCCACAAAGTACTGCACATTGCACTTTTCTCAGACTTTTTCAATATATTGATGAGTTATACTGATTCTTTTTCTCTTTCTTTTCTTTCTTTTTTTTGGCTTTAAAAATACTACTTGTATTATGGAATAACTCTTTGGGGGGACAGGGGAGGAATACTGGTGAAACTATAGTAATGTAAAACAAAATACATCGATAAAAATGTATTTTTAAAAAGACTAAAGTGTCTTTGGAGCTAGGAAAAGGAAATCTGAAATATTATGGGAATAAACTTTTTTGTAACTGAACCCAACCTCTATTGAGAAATCAAAAGGCATAACTTAGATCTCATAGAAGAGAACTTCAATGAACCTCAATTGTAGCTTTATCTTTTACTTAATGACTAATTTGTAAAAGAAAAAAAAAGGACAAAATAGACCCAGAGAAGCAGCTGTTATTTATAAAGTGGATATGAGCCCAAAACATAACCAAACATAAAGTTAAAGATAAAATTTAACTCTTAGAGAACAAGGTAAGAGGTAAAGTAGACAGTAATAACAGAATCCACTTATCACACTGATGTTGGGGGACAATGAAAACATCTACATGAAAATGTTACTTTTTTGTCTTCTCAGTAAAAAAGGGGCTCTATACTTGATATGAACCATAGCATAATTGAATTGGTACTAGGTTAGCTGAAACTGCGTCCATAGGAATACCCTCCTCATTGGTGCTGGTTAGAATTAATGCAAACCTTCTTATCTTGTGGTTCTTAAATTTCCTCCTAAAAACCTTCCATGGTAGGTGGGAGTCAATGGGCTATTCTCTGGTTATACGTCACTCATGCTAAAGACTAGTTCACTGCCAATCAATCCTACATAATTCCTGGCTAGTAACATCTTATAGCCTTACTCTCTACATGCACTTCTTGCTCTTTGGGTAACTTGCAATTTTAATACTTCCAAGGCTATGATACTTCATAAATCACAACCACAGTGCATGACTAAGAAAATGGATATTATAAAGAAGAGCCATTCTTCAGGTACAAGATTTGGTCATTCCAAACACCATATAGCACCCCAAAGACAATCTGTCTTGCTCTGCTTTTCCCATTCAACTCAGGACCCAGTGTATATATTATCTGTACAAGATTCATGTTTACTGAGAGAGTATCTCTATAGATAGTCCATTCACCTTTCTATGATAGTCTAGAAGCTCTAGATAATAGGTACTCTTTACCCATCTGCCCTTTGTTCTTTGTGGTAGCATCCTAGTAGAATCCAGGTCACTGCCCATCAATTGAACTGGTTATAAAAATAAGAGCATCTAACTGATTTTATACATTCATTATCTCACTGATGACAGAATTAGCTATTTCTTAGCAGAATTTTATTTGATTAAATTTTCCAGTTTGGAACTAAGGATATTGCCAAATCCTCAGGTTTCTCAGGGCTGGTCTAATTTAGAAACAATCACAACCAAAGAGTTAGTTTTATCCTCAGAAACGCTTTCAAGACGTACATCTTCACTTTCTTACACTAGTTTCTATTTTGTAAATTGGAGTCGCTCTGGAAGAATATAAAGAGATGAGTAAGAATAAAAATTTAGAATTATATAAAGTAATCAAAAAAAAGAAGAGAATGAATTAAAAGACATTGTGATCATAATCAGTCAGAATTTGAAGACTGAGACTTTCTCCTGAAACCAATTTTATCTAATCCCTTTAATCAGAGCTCACTTGAAGACAATTGCTAAGACTTTACTTCTGCTCATAACATGATCAATGCAATATATAATCCAGTATGAAACAGAAAATTGCATAAGCCATTTTACCCTTTTATGATTTAAAGTGAGAGGGGACAAGAAGACATGATTACAGCAATTGTAGCTAACTCAAACTTCTAAAATTTAAAAGTGCTAACACTGACATTTGGATGTGTCAGGTTAAAAGCAAAAGACAAAAATTTTTTTTCAATCTAATTGAAAACAAATATTAAAAATTAAGAGTTTCCAGTAACATTTCTTAACCAATAAGCAATGATAATATATGAAAAAAGTTCTCAGAAAAATTGCGTAACAATCATATGAAAGATAGCTCCAGATTACTAATAACAAGAGGAATGTAAATCAAAATAGGGTGGGATTTTACCACACATTCAGTATAAAGACAAAAATGAAAAAAAGATGGGAATAGTAAATGGTGTTGAGGGCTGGGAAAAGAGGCACACTCCACTGATGGTGAGATCTAAATTGGTCTGACGGTTCTGGAAAACAATTTGGAATATACTAAGAAAATGATCAAAATCTCTGTTGCCTGACTACACAAAGGTCAAAGGCATAAACAAAGGTCCAATACATACCAAAATACTCATAACTGCATTTTGTGCTGGCAAAGAAGTACAGTCCAAGTAAATGTCTCTCGACTGGGGAATGACTGACCAAACTGTGATACACAAATGTAATGAACATCACCACCATAAGAAACATTCTTCAAATGAATTTCCTTAAACAAACTTAAGTCACTTCCAACTTACTAATCATAGCATTACCTTTATTTGTCTCTGTAAAATAAAATTTTCTTCCAGATAACAGAATGTTTATAAATACCCAAATCAGCAGAGGTGAGATGATATGTATTCTCTTTGTACTTTGGGGATCAGTTTTAAGCTCTTAGTGATAGGTATTATGAAATAAAATGGTGGATTTATATTAGCTTGGTGAAACATACTAGTCTATATTTATTTTTTCACCCCATATCAAAGAAAGTTTCTCCCTCACTGTGGCCCAAACCAACTGGGGATAACACATTGCCTTAAATCCACTGTACCCCCAAATTCTTACCATAGCATAAAAATTACACTGACTTTTGGGATACCCTATAAATAGAATGAGCTTATATTGTATTTTGCTCCTAAGTAGGTCAACTAAATATCATGTAGATGTCAACATTCCCCAAATTCATACATAAGTTTAATGTAATATTAATTTAAACCTCTCACAGAATATTTTGGTATATGTACTACTAGATTGAACACTCCAAATGTAATTTTTTTTAGAATGACAAATTTATCATGAAATTACATAGAAGAACATGCTAGGAAGAAGGCCACTTTGAAATAAATGATGAATGGGACGGTTATATCACCTCCCAGATTTTTAATACATATCAAACATCAAAAATTATCGAAACCATGTGGCATTAATTTTAAAGCTGAATGATTAATCAGTGGAATAAGAGACTGTAGAAATGAAGTTAAAATATTATTATCAATTTAATATGGAACAAGCTAGAAGTAATACAGTGGAGAAAGAAATCACTATTTAATAAATGTTTTTGGGGTGACTAACACCAAGAAAAATAAATAACTTGGATTATTACTGCCATAACGCAGAGTAACAGCCATCACAGGGGTCAAATGAAATAAATATGAAGGATCTTGCTTATTTGTCAAAATAAACAAGTATAAGAGTGTATTCCTTTTAAATTTTAGTAAAGATGAGAGTCTCTAGGGGCAAAGACAGAGAAAATGAGATTTAAGAGTAGGCCCTTTTAGGTAAGACAGAAACATTCCCCCTCTCACCTTCCGAGATTTTAAGTAGCTCATATGCATATGAAAAAGGCTAAAAGAAACAAAGAGAGAGCTTACTTCTGGGTTTTTGCTACAATTCCCAGCAACTTGCCTGTGTAGCAGAGAGGAAGACTTGGGCTATGGACTTACTAAATCTGTATAAATTAAGGTGAGGGCACACATAAATGAGGGAGAGATAACTCAGTTCTGAACCAAGAAGTTCAGAACCACCCTCCAGAGGCTCCCTATCACCTCCAGCATCAAACACAATCCTTCATAACCTGGTTTTCCTCCCGTCTGCCTTCCAGGCTTCTTATACTTTATACCCCTCCCCAAATACTCCAAAGTCCAGGGACCCTGGCATCCTTACTATTCTTTCTTAAATAAGACACTTCATCTCCTAACTCACTGGGTTGTCCTCAAGACTCTCCTTCCTAGTTTCCACCTCCTGGCTTTCCTGACCTCTTTCAAGTTCAAGGTAAAACCTCACCTTCTACAGGAAGCCTTTCTCATCTCTCTTAATTGTACCTTTGTCCCTCTGTTGAATTTTAACAATTTATATAGATTTTTTTGGCACATAAAGTACTTGCTTACTTGCACTACTGCTTCCCTCACCTAGATGGAACTTGGTGAGAACACAGACTGTCCTTTGTCTTCTTTTGTGTCCCCAGTGCTCAGTACAGTGCCTGGAACATAGTAGGTGCTTAATAAATGTTTACTGACTAATAGACCAGGAGGTGATAAACTCTATACCCAAGGTCCTGAGGAAGCAGAATTAGAGAAATTTTTGCAAATACTAGACTAAGGGTCTCTGTCCTTTCCAAAAAAGCAAAGTATGACACAGCTAAAAGAGCACAAAGCACCAAGTTTTGAGGTGAGTTATCTACAGTTGCCCATCAAAGAGCAAGTCCAAGGAGTCCACCAATCAACCCATCTAGCAGAGAGAGCATGCTTTGTGAGAAGATAGACAAGTAGCCAAGTAAACTGTCTGACCCATCCTGGCAACAGACTGAGCCACCCAGAAAAGACGTTAGTTACTCTCTCTAAGAGAGTAACTCTAAGCCTAAATCATGTGTGAAACCACCTATCACCAATGACCCTCCCCACAGTAGCAACCTAAGTGAGGGATCTCTGCAGGACAGTACATGAAAACACTGCAGTTCCAGAGGTATAAAATGTCTTGGTCACACTGGTGATAATGTAGAGAAACAAACAATTCCGATTCACTAACATAATCCTTTAAGTTTGTACCCACTCTCTCCCACCAATAGACTCTGAGAATTTGTGGGGGAGAGTATAGACCAGAGTTTGCTGAGGAATGTTTGTAGCTACTATTCTTGCTGTGCTATTTGAATAACTGACTTTGTAAAAGAGTTCACTGAGTCTACTGATTGTACCGGAGAAGGCAACAACGGTGGTTCATGAGCTGCAGTGTTACAAGTGGCAGCTCCTTCATCACCTCCAGAACTGTGAGCAGCCATCAACAATCTGGGAAACCAAATTATCAGTAAAAACAGGAAAATACTTTTATCTCAACTGTAGAAGCAATGAACTGATATGTACTGAAGCATTCAAAGACAAAAATCATAAGATAGATGTTAAAAATGAAAAATTAATGAAATACAATAAAGTCAATATCAAAATGAAAACAACATAATGGAAAATGTGCTACAAATATAATAAAATTACACTATCCAAAAACATGTAAAGAATACAACATAAAGTAATTCCTGAGTAAATGTATGTGTTTATATTATTAATGGGTGTATATGCATAGATAGATAGAGATAAAGATATGTAGCTGTTGAGTCATTTTTCAGTTGTATTTGACTCTTTGTGACCCCATTTGGGGTCTTCTTGTTAAGGATACTAAAGTGGTTTGTCTTTTCCTTGTCCAGTTCATTTTATGGATAAGTAACTGAGGCAAACAAGGTTAGATGATTTGCCCAAGGTCACACAGCTAAGTGTCTGGGGTCAGATTTAAACTCAGGTCCACCTGACTCTAGCACTGGCATCCAATGATGTCAGCACTCTACCCACTGTGCCACCCACCAGCATGTGTGTGTTTGTGTATGTATGTATATATGTATGTATGTACGTATGTACATTCACATACACACAGACATACACATCCTCACTAGCAAGTAAACAAATATAAAAAGGCAGTTAAAAATATACAAAAATAATAAAAACCTAATTTTACTGGAAATATGGGGAAACACATTTAAACATACCTAGTGACCCTGTGAGTTGTCCAGTCTTTCTGGAGAAAATATAACAATATGTAACAAAAGCAACAAAATGTTACATCTCTTGACACAGTAATTCCATCTTGGGTATTCTACCCCAAGGTAACAGAAGAAAAAAACATTTTGTATAAAGATGTTCTTAATGGTGCTATTTATAATAAAAAAAAAATTGGAAACAATGCAAATTTCATAAGATAAGTTAATGACTTAGCAAACTATAGTACATTAACAAGATCAATTTTATACAACTCTAAAAATCACAAGAACAGGAATTATAATTATACCTAGAAATGCTTAGATGAAGTAATGTTAACTGAAAATAACAGAACAAAATAGTTTGTGCAGTCTGATTTTGGCTCAATCAGTTACTGAATATTAAGTGCTAACTATCAGCTAGTCACTGTGCTAATTATAGTGAAAAGAAGAAAAAAAGTATCAGTCTTAAAAAGTTTGTTATCATTGGGGAAACAGTATTTCCATAAATAGCAATATTCAAAATGTTGTTGCTTGTCCTTCATTTTCAAAGAGGACCAATATCATGGGGAGATTTAACTCATGAGCGAATGGGATTTAAGTGAGGCAGAGCTGTACAAAGTCATCAGCATCACTCTCTCTTCCAGAGTCATCGAAGTCCAGTGGCAAGACAAAGTCAAGACGACTGGCAAAGGATCAGGATGCAGCGGATGAGGCATTTGAAGCCTGTTGGTACAACCTGGTTCAGCCTATGTGCTGAGAGAGTTAAAAAGAGTGTGTGGCCACTAAGTATGCCAAAACTTCTTGGAGCCAGGGGAGAGTTGAGTGCCAGGCAGGCACCAAGGATGGATAAGTAGCCTTGAAAATGGCTTAACAAGCCCTCACACCAGAGATGCAAGTCTTCCTTAAACACCTTATACATCCCATTTCGGAGAAGATATATACAGAGCATCCGTGTGTGTGTGTGTGTGTGTGTGTGTGTGTGTGTGTGTGTTCATTCTTCATTGCCAAAGAAGACCATGCCATCAGAGAAATAATGACATGACTTGCACTTGACTTTGTTTTGAGTGAGGGAGGGCTGTGCAAGTCACCAGCCTCACTTCTCCAGAGCCATCTGAATCCAGTGACCAGATATCCATCAGGATGTCTGGAGATGACCCAGGATGAGGCAATATAGAGCATATAACCTCAGAAGGAAAAGCACCAGCAGAGGAGGAGACCAGTCTAGGTCTCCAGCAGCAAGTGGTGTTTAACCTGAGGCTTGAAGGAAGCCAGTGATCGTAAGAAATGAAGGTGTGGGAGTAAAGTATCCCAGACACATGGAACAATTAGTGCAAAGGGAAGGAGACAAGATACGAAGTATCCTATTCAAGGAATAGTAAGCAGGCTAAGTAGTTAAACCACAGAGCGTATAGAAAGAAATAAAGTGCAAGAGGTCTAGAAAGCCATAAAGGAGCCAGGTTGTAAGGAGCTTTAAAAACCAAACACAGCAGTTTATATCTTATTCCAGAAACAAAAGGGAACCATTGGAGTTTCCTGAGTAGGAGACTCAGAACTAATCTTTAGGAAAACCTCTCTGGAGGCAGTTGGAAGAGATCTGAGGAAAGGAGACACTAGGGTCGGGCTGTATGAATAAGGGAGTCTTATCAGGAGAGATATTATAGAGAAATTGCAACTCTAATGTTTATTGTATCTACAGTTTACTTTCTCTAAGTTTATTATTTTGTCTTCTTTTGTTTGTTTTCCTCATCTATATTTGCTATCATCACAATTCAATTCAACAAATATTTATTAGGTACCTCCCTGGGGTAAGGACAAGAAAGAGCCCAGCCTTGAAGGAACCTCCATTGCTCAATCATATTTCAGACCTGCTTTAGCCCAGAGGCTAAGATTTTTTAAAGAGACAGCATTAAAATAAAACTACCACTAGACCATTTACCAATAAGAACTAAGTGTCTTTAAATGATCTAAGAAATAGAATTAGAAGTAGATGAATGAGCAAAGAACAAAAAAAGCTCCTGGTCCTGATAGAGTTAAAGAACTCTATTAAACTTTTAAAAGAATAGCTATTACCATTACTATAAATATTATTCTCAAAAATTAGAAAACAACTCTTTTTCTTTAGACAAATATATTCCTAATATTAGGCCAGAGAAAATTAAAATACAGAAGGAAAACTACAGACTAACATCATTAGTAAATACCAATTTAAAATATTTTAATAAAATCTTGTTGAAGACTAAAAATTTATCCAAGACATATTCATTATGATCAAGTTAGATGCATACCAGGCATGCAAAGATGGTTCAATATTAGGGAAACAATCAACATAGTAATATAAAAATAAAACTATTCAGAACCATATAATTATCTCACTAGATGAGGAAAGAGTTCTTTGACAATGTACAACACGCATTTATGCTGAAAGTCTTACAAATTATAGGCATAGAAGACTTTTCAACATTTTGACGGGAGCAGTACAGTACTGACTTCCCTGAGACATCTTCCTCCCCCTATAAAACCTCATTGGCCCCAGTTTCCCTTTTGAAGCTTTCTGATCGTGGGTAAAAAGGTCCCAGCAGCATGTAGATGGCACGTCAAAGATTTAGTGAGCCATCCTATCCAGATGAACTCTTAGATGAAGACGAGTGTCCCTGCATCTGTTGCATATCCTTGCTGTATTAGAGCAACGTAAAGCTCCTTTGTTAGATGGTCAGTGATTTCTGAGGGCTTCCATCTTCCCAACACAGAACCTGAACCAAGAGTGTGCTGAATTTAGATCTGCATCTATAACAAACATTATAAAAATTATCTATCTAAAACCAAAAGCAAGCATCAGATGCAATAAAATTCAATAGAATGTTAGAATACAATAGACAATAAAAGCTTTCTCAATAAATTTATAATAGCAAAGATTTCCCACTCACCTCACTATTATTCAGTATAGTTCTAGAAAGGCTAGCAATACCCTTAAGAAAAAAATTAAAGGTATTGAGACAGGCAAAGAGGAGATAAAACTATTCCTTTTTGCTGCTGGCATAATAGTTTACTTAGAAAATCATAGGGAATAAGCAAAGATAATAATTGAAACAGTAGTTTCAGTAACGTTGTAAGCTATAAAATTTATTCACATAACTCAAGGGCATTTGTATACCATTCAGACCCAAAAATCCAAGAGGCAATAATAGAAAGAGAAATTCCCTTATAAATGACTACACAATGAACAAAATATGTAGGGATTGATCTGCCAAAGAACACAAAATACTTGCTTAGATTAAATTATAAAGTGTGCCTTAAAGAAATAATGAAAAACTGGAAGAATTAAATATCTGGAGAAATACTCAGCACTCATGACTGGCCTATGTCAACAGAACAAAAATGACAATACTACAAAAGCTAATTTACAGTCATAATCCTGCCAATCAAATGATCGAAGAAATACCTTACAGAACTCAATGAAATAACATCATAAGGAATTTGGAAAAAGGAAATACCTAAAATATCAAGAGAAATAATGAAAAGAGGTAGGGACAAAGGTGGAATAGCATTTCATCACAATAATCTGGTATTGGTTGAAAAATGTTCCATGTTCCAACAGAACACGGAAAAAAATCAGAAATGATGGGACTCAAAAACCCAATATTTAATAAACCAGGAAATATAGATTACTTAGAAAAGTCAGTTAAGGCTACTTTGTGGCATGCACTTTGCTAAGTGCTTGGAATAAAAAGAAAAACAAAAGATGGTCTCTGTTCTCAAGGAGTTCAAGAGGATACAACATGCAAACAACCAAGTACAAACAAATTACACACAGGATAAAAATTAAGGGGGATCTGGAAAAACTTCATGTAGAAAACATAATTATATCTGCTCTGAAGGAGGCCAGAGAAGCCAGGAGGTAGAAATGAGGGACAGCATTCCATGCACGGGGAACACCCAGTAAAAAGCTAGGAGTCAAGACATGAGTATGTTATGTTTGAGAAACATGAAGAAGTCCAGTGTCACAGAATCTCAGACTGTAGGGAAGTGTGTAAAGTATAATGGGTAAGAAGACAGTATTGAAAATTTTGCTGACTCAATGATCCACTGTTCCCAGACATGCTTGTCACTCAGTGTTGGGGGGAGACAGTCCCCTGATATATATATATGAGTGTGTGTGCATGTGTGTGTGCATGTGTGTGTATATATATATATGTATGTATGTATGTATATCACTTGGCGAAGTCATCTCTTACCTGTCTGTACCTGGAAACTGTCCCATATTAGGACAAATGTCCCATCTTAGGAAGGAATTCCTATGTAAGAGCCCAATCTCTTTTGCTGATATGGACCTATACTAATCGTCTTTATTTCATTATGAAAGTTATCAATAAAAGCTGCCTCCATCTCTTAGCCATCACTGATGATCCACCTAACAAGGGGTTGTTACCTTGACCTACTTATAATAAACCCCTTTTAACTCACTTTGTTCTGAGTTTTGCCCCTTTAATCAGTGAAAGCCCAAAGAATTTTCCTTTCAACAGCTAGAAAGGCTGAGGTAGCAAGAACTCCCTATTTGGGAAAACTGGAAAGCACTATGGAAAAAGTTAAGCTAAGACCAATAACTTAAAATATATTCCACCATAAATTCTCAATGTATATGTATGTGACCATAATATTAAACAGCATACCATTCATTAAAAAATCAGCAGAGAAGCCAACTATATGCCATTCACAGTTATGGGTAGATGTAAATAAGGGAAACAATTATAAAACATAAAATAGATAATGATTACATGAAACTGAAAAGTCTTTGCACAGACAAAATTAATGCATCTAGGATGCGGGAAATGTTCAAATGCGGGGAAATTTTTCTATCAAATTTCTCTAAGATTCATAAACTAATATATTTATGTAAAAGACCAAAATCCATTGCCCAATAGATATTTAGTCAAAGATATGGACAACTTTCAAAAAACTGTAAAATGCTTACAAACAACAATATGAAAGAATACTCCAAATCATTAATAATAAAATATAAATGAAATGAAAACAACCCTGAGGTTTAACCTCATATTTAGTAAATTGGCAAAGGTGGCAAAATATGAGAACAATCAATGTTGGAAGGGTTGTGAGACTCTATATACCATCACAGTATTTCATCTCACACTGTTGGTGGAAAGCATCACTTTGGAAAGCACTTTGGAATTGTGCAAATCAATAGGCTAAAATATTCCTACTCTTTGAACTAGAGACTGCCCCCCTAAGCTTATATCTCTAGAACGTAACTGCAAAGAAGAATGTCCTTATACCAAAATATTCATAGCATCACTTCTTATGGTGGTGAAGAATTAGAAACAAAGTAGATGTCTACTGATTGGGGAAAGACTTAATAAATTATGGTACAGGAATGAAATGGAATATTATTCTGCTTTAAGAAATGAGGAATATGAGGTATACAGAAAAGCATGCAAAAATTGACACACTTTACATGACAGAGAGAAATAAGCAAAACCAAGAAAGCAACATAGACAATGACTAAAACTAAATAAATGGAATAAATCACCACAATCAAAAGTGAGTATTACAAAATTCCAACAAACAAGCATGGCCCTGAGGAAGAGAAACAAGAAGAAACTTCCATCCTACACCCTTGCTGAAGTAGGGGTGCACTGAGGCATGACATGTTACAAAAATTTTCAGACTATTTTGATATGTTGATCTGGTTTTTAGTCTTTTTTTTCTTTAAAATATAATATTGTTATATGAGATTGTTCTCTGGGAAGAGAAGAGGTGGGGGACACTGGGAGGTGATATTTTAAAAAATCCAATGAAAAAGAAAATTATCATACATTGCCACAGTTTGATAAAGTCTAAGGTAAACCAACCCAGAAAGATGCATACCTATTTTTAAAGATTTTCACAGAAGGCAGTAGTTTCACATCCCCTCTTATTACCATATTATCTCTTTGCATTATTGAAGACTCTAAGACCCTTTTTTTCTCCTTTCTATTTGATTAAAATTATTTTATTCTCTTACTTTACTACTCTGGAATTCTACTAGGACTGAAACAAGTTCCCACCTGGCTTTAGATCACTTTATTTTTCATAAGTTTCTCAACTTTGATACCTTTTCTGCTACAAACTGAGCTTCTTCCTCCGTCAAACACTATCTTTAGTTCTTATAGATCAAACATGAAACACCCCTTTACTCACAGTAGCTAATGGAAAGATCTACTGGCTTTTAAACTAAAATACACACTAACAGGAAGAGAGGAAAGGAATAGATTTCTTTTAGAACTGTTAACCACAGAACCTCACTTCAGGGTATAGGTTAAGTAATAATACCTGCTAAGTTCTTAGCAGTAAGATGATTCAAGACAAGAACAGAACACAAGGGCAATGAATGTGGCAGTTTCTGACCATCCATATTTTGACCATTTAAAGACAATCAGGTAAATGGTCAGGTGGCAGAATTTTATTTTACTGCTGTCTCTTTAAGAAGTCTTAGTCAAATGGACCCTGGCAAAGAAGGTCGGATCCTTGATTGAAAAATGGAAATTCTTTCAAGGTGGGGACTCTATTTGTCTGGCCTGAAGCTAGGTACCTGATAAATATTTGTTGTGAGGAATTGTGATGATAGTAAATAAAGATGAAGAAAACAAACAAAAAAAGACCAAAAAAAAGATAAACTGACAGATAATATCGAGCTTTAAAAGTTGCAACTCTGCACATCCAATAATCAGGCTACATTTTCAGGGTTCATTTCTATCCTGTGTAACTAGAGACAACTCTTGGTCTAGCTAAACCTGAAGAGAAGAAAGTGGAGTTGGCTCATTCCCTTTTCCAACCATGAGAGTAAGCAGATCATATTGTTTCAAACAGACTGGCCCAAGAGGAAAGGAGAAAATAACCCAATCATCTGAGCATTAAATTAGAATATACAGTATTGTATTGTGACAACTGCTCTTAGATATTTTAGGACCAAATATACCAGTGTAGTGACAGGATTCCTAGATGTCAGCTCCATCTGCATCAGAATTCTCCTAGACAAGTCTCCTACCCTCATCGTATGTCTATTCTCTCAACTAAATGGTGCGACATTTACCTGCACACTCCACCAGCCTCACAAAGATGTTTGGAGAATTAAGCAATATAAACAAATACAGGATCCTACTGAGATCTTTGAACTGTACCAAAATCAGAATGTGACAAAATGAGGCATAATATAGGAGTGATTTTTAACTAAAATGAGGCATATACTTCACCTTTGGAAACTATTTCAAGAAAAATATTTCATTTCATCGGTGTCTAAAACTCACTGACTGCCTGTTTGCTGAGTCAACTGTTCTTTATTTCTCTCTTTTCACAACAGGATCCTCCTGTGTAAACTGCACAGGGGAGATCAGTTTTCAGTGTGGTACACCTGTGCTACAAAATAAATAAGAACACAAGGTAAGTTCCATTAGGTTAAGTTGTTATGAAACCAATGGGAATAATTTGTCAAAGAGAACTACAGAAAAATATTCCAGCTTCCATTTTTGTATTATTTAAAGAAGAAAAAGAAGGAAAGAATATTTCAGCCTTCTGAAAGATAATATTTCCCCTTCACTGCACAGGTTTACCCTATAAGATTCCATAAATTATGAACTCAGTTTTAAGGATTAAAATTCTATTCTTTCTTCAACCACTATTCTCTTAATTGCTATTTTAGCTCTTATTGGGTAACAATAACATGAGATGTCATGGCTTAGCCTCATTTTATGGACAAGGATATAGGGATTCATTAGATCAGCTTTAGGAGCTTTTATTTAAGTGCTGGTTACTTTACGTCTGTGTGCAATTGATTTGTTATATTGTGTATTAAGTAATACATAAATGTGCAATCATAACTTGGGGATGGGGGTAGAGACCCATAATTTTACTTGTGTAAGGATCTCCAATTGAGGATGCTTCCTTCAGCAATTCAGGATTGCCACCATTCCTACAGAATAACTTTTTGGAATTCCGTCTCTCCTTGTCTCCACCTCCTGGCTTCCTTCAAGTCTCAGCTGAAATCCCACATTCTATGAGAAGCTTCTCTGGTTCCCCTTACTGCTAGTGCCTTTCTCCGGAATTATCTTCTGTTTATCCTGCATATATCTTGTTGGTATATAGTTGTTTGAATATTGTCTCTCCTGTTAGATTGTAAACTCCAAGAGAGTAAGGACTTTATTTCTCTTTCTTTACATTCCCTGTGCTTAGCACAGTGCCCGACACAAAAGCATAATAAATGCGTGATGATTAGCGCATATATTACTCTGCAATTTATAGTCTAAGAGAGTTGCCAGGGGTTTTGGAAGGTTGTGATCTCCCCAGAGCCATACAGATACTAGTATATGCATCAGACAATGTACATGAATCAAGTCTTCCAGACTAGAAGGTTCACTGTGTAGTCACTATTCTCCCATAAAATGCAAATTACATGATGAGGTGACAGACAGTTAGACTTAACGGATAGACAGTCTGAGAATCAAGAAGTGGTTTCAAGTCCTTAGAATGAAATATATAGGCTGTATTATCACTGGCAAATCCCACTTTAACCTCTGTATCCCTAGGCAACTCTCTAAGACTAGAGGTAGAAAGGAGTTGTTTTTCTGTATCACTGGAGGAAAATACTGTACCTCTGAGTTACCAACATTATTAAAATTATAGGGTGCATGTGTGTGTGTGTGAGAGAAGCGAGAGAAGACAGAGAGACAGAGACAGAGAGATGACTAATAAGTCTATATTAAAAACAGATGTGCCTCATTTTACATGCTATAGATGTCATGCCAGAGTCTTGCTCAAAGCAAAGCCTAGTTTAAAAGCAGGAGAGAACTTCATAATTTAAAAAATTGATGTGGTAATCCTTTAGTAAAACAAGACATTTGTGTAAAGCAAGTAATTCCTCCCAAATTTTTGTCAATCCAGTTTTTTATCTATCAGGTTTGCCATGAGTTATACTTGCACACAAAATAATCTCCTAATGCAGTCATCACAGTCACTTTATAATACTGTCCTAGAGATAAAACAACATTCTAATGAGGTTCTTTTCTACTTCCCAGATTAAACACTCTTCAAGGGAATTCAGGATCTTAGAGGGGATCCAATAGTGGCAGGCTGAATTCTTCTAAATAGGAAATCACGTTTTTTTAGCAAGATTCTGATAGTTATGCTCAGTTTCTCTTAGATGTGAAAAGCAGAGAAGAATCCAATAGTAAATAATCTACTCAACTAATTGCTTTCTTAACAAGGTGCCCTACAGACTCAACCAAATTCCAGATCCACACCATCAAGACTTACTATTATGCTGCACTGAGTTAGATGCAGCCGACTTAAAACCGGCTAACTGCAGCACTTTTGACTCCCTCAAATCATGCAGTGCTAAAAAACCAAAACTCTGCTATTAAAGTCAAATTCCCTGACTTAGGAAAAGGGTTGCTTCTTCTCTTCCTTTAATCTACACTAAGAGATTAGCAAAGTGTCTAATTATTATCCTCCCCTCTCGTAAGAAATATTTGCCTAGATAAACGCTGTTAATTCCCCAAAGAATTCATTCATTAAGACTTTAAGAAAGAATTTTGTTGTAAGAGAATGCAGATTTTAGGGAATAATCATATAAGAGAATATTCAAATCTAAACCATGATTACAGAGGGAATGAAAGAAATGGGCCTCACTTTATCATTTGGAAATGTAACTAGCTATGAAAATAGTACGATGAGAAAATTATACTTGAAAAAGGGAAGTATAATACTTCTGTTTTGTTATAGCTATTTTCAATAATTTACTTAATGAAACAAATAATTTTAACACTTTTCTGATCAAAATATTTCTTTTTGATTTCTACTAGTTAATTTTTAAATTTTTATTATTAAACTAACAGTCATTAAAGAACTATATCAACATATCAAAGACCAAAAAAATGGAATTTTTCTTTTCTGGACCTGTGATTTCATTCATGCAGGAAACTCTCTCTACCAGTACCAATCTATAGCTATTCTGGAACTTAAAGTTTTACAGAATTTCCTACAGCACTCCAAGGTTAAGTGAATTGTCCAGTCACCTAGCCAGTGTATACTGGAGACAGGATATGAACTCAGGTCTTTCTGACTTTGAAGCCAGTTCTCTATCTACTATGCCATGACTACCTCTATGAAATTATGAGGTTCTAGCATGCTCAGTTTGTTTTTCAAGAGTATATAAAATTTAGCAAGGTAATAAAATGCTACTGTCTACGTCCTCTTCTGAATTGTCAAAAGCACTTAACACATAGCTATTAGATAAAACTGATATCCTGAATGGGAATATTTGGTTTCCAATTTAGTAAATCATCACAAAATATTTGATAAAGGTACTAGATAGAGGGTGGGCTAAGAAAATCTTAAAGTACGCATAATTTACATAAGTAAAGACAGCTAGTTGAATAGTAGATGAATTATCAGACTTGGAGGTGGGAAAACCTGAGTTCCATACTGCCTCAAATACTTACTAATTGTGCAACCTTGGACAACTCAAATACATTTCTTAGCCTAAGTTCCTTTATCTGTAAAATGGGCATAGCAGCACCTGCATTATAGGGTTGTTTTTCTTTTTATCTGGGGGGGAATGTAGAATCAAACGAAATAATGTGTGGATGATGCTTAGTAAATCTTAGAACTCTTTATGGAGACTCACTATTTTTATCATTATTTTTAGGTGCCAGAAATGACATTCCATGGAGTGTGGAAACTTTGAAAAATTAGAAATTCTGCATGAATTTTATGCTGCTCTAATGAAAAGCACATTCCTAAAAGAATTTGTTTCTTTTTCGCAATGAAAGGGTATTATATTACTTGATGAGTATTTAAGGAAAATAGAAGTGCTGCAACATAATATTACAGGTTCCAGATGCTATCATATCAGTTCCATTATGTTAGTAGGTACAAACTTGGTTCTGGATGGTAATCAGGCCTATAGTCATGATAAACTTTTTTAAATCCATTTAAAAATTGAATGCACTATCAAATGTACATACAATTTTAAAATGGATTTTAAAAAATTTGACACAGGAGCTCTGTGTCACCTGAATTGCAATCAGTACCACTCAGTGCATAGGTAAAACAGATGATGAAAAACAAAGAACAGGAAAGAAAAGCCATATGAATATAAAATGGATCCATTTTCCTAAACACCCACACATAGACAGTAGTTTCTGACAAGAACATTCCCTGGAAAAAAAAATACAGAAAGTTTTTTTTTTTTTTAAGAGGAAGAAATGCTGCCCTGTATGAAGATTAGGAATTATTTCTTTTTGTAAATTCTTTTTTTTAAGACCCAAATACTGATTCTTCAGATTTCATAGTATTTAACCAATTAGACAACCATATACTTTTCCTGCAAAGAAAAAGCTGACTTGATATACTTTGCCTGTCTGGTATATTCATTTCATGCCCTAGATTTCATCATTTCTACTAGATTTGAAAAAAAAATCCAACAGACTATACATATACCTAGTCAAGAAAACCACATCACTTACCTTGGCACTGGAAACCTTGTTTCCCAAACCCCCTGAAAAAAAAGAACAAAATCTCTTAAGAAACTTTGTGTTGGATAATAACATTCAAGGAAAATAAGGGGCAAGCTATTCTTACATATTAAAGGTTATCCAATAAAACCCTCTGATCTTGTAGCAAAAACACACTTCAGAGCAGTGAATGCTCAGATTACCACCTTTACAGATTCAACTTTGGAAAACACTTCCACAAACTACCCTGAACCTACACTGTATAAATATTTTACAGTGTCACAGTTTTCATCTTTGCATACCTATGCTGTTGATACTCAGCTTTCAAAACTTACAGGCATGACATTAAAAATTGTACTATTTGTTTTCCAAAGTACATCCACTGGAATAAAAAGCAATTGTAGTTTTTTTATCACTAAGGACTAAGTAGTCTTTTTCTCCCTCTACAAACAGCATAACTAAGCTTATTAAACTGTTAAAAGTTTATTTAGGATATACTGACTTCCCAATGCCTAGAATTTGTGAAAGCAAACGTTCTTAAGATTTAATTTTGGCTGTAAGTGCTCAGTTTTGTATGTTGTTTGCACTTGAGATGAATAATCATTTAATATTTACTGAGTTAACCTTATGTACAGACATGGGTTTTCAGGAATCATTTGATACTATCTGTATCCAGAGTAAAAACGGTTTCAAGATAAAAACTTAAAATAAATATTGTTGCAAAGCATTTCTCCCCCCCAAAATAACTGAATTAAAACTAATTCAAAAATGCAGATTAGTTTAGAGTGCTTTCTAATATGATACACTAAATAGAAACATTTAGCTTCACCGCTTCAGGACTCAAATAAAAACTTTGGTAAATGTAGAAACTATAAATCAACTGATAATTAAAAAGTGTTACTAGAGCACACTAGCATAAGTGAAATTAGTAACTGAAGCAATTATCTAGCTATGAGGCCAAAAGAAAAAAGAAAAGAAGAAAGGAAGGAAAGAAGAAAGAGAAAAGAAAAAAAGTTTTGCCACAAACATCTAAATAATTGAAGTAACAATAGGGGCAGGTGAATTGTTTGAATTGTCTGGATATTTATTGTCCATTTCACTTTGCCTGTCAACCCAGAAGAGTTTTGTTCCTTTAGTCTCTGATACTAGGAACATATAAACCAAATGATGCACACTGGAATTCAGAACAAAATAGAAAATAGAGTTCTATTTTTAAGGGATGTAACAATAAAAAAGGAAGCATTAAGAGCCTGAAGTAAGCAAAAAATACCACCATTAAATAATGGAGATAGAAAGCATACTCTTACAATATTTGCTACCTTCCTTTGCTCTGATGCTCTAACTTATTTCATATATTCACATCTGTAACTATCATTAAGTATAACAACTTCATTCAAATTATAATTTCTGATATAATTTCTTTTTTTTTAGAGTACTATTCTTTTTAGAAGGATGACAACACTAACCCACCAATTTGAGTTAAATGCCCAACACTGACAGATTTACACTGAGTTTATTTTTAACCCCTTCAGGACAAGAAGATGCCTATAAGAAACATCTGGCTGGAGTTAGGATGTAGTTTGAGTGTGGGTCTTTTAGAGTATAGGATTTAAATATCTACTACATTTAGCAAACTATTGCAGACTGCCTACATTTATGAACCGGAGACAGAAACAAAATGTATAAAGTAACAATTTGGGGGGAGGAGGAGGAAGAACTACTTTCCTCCACCTAGTAATTTTATGCTCAATTGTATGTATCTTTAGTTTTAAATAATTATCAGGTGCTTTTATTCCTTATAGCATTTTTCTTAAATAATCTTCTCATCTACAGACCTGTAAAACTAATCTTGTGTTGACAGGGTCTATTTTAAATTCCTCTTGTCCTTTGCCTACTCTGTTGCTTTCAACAGTTTGCTCCTCTCTTTCTCCCTCCCTGACTCTGTCTCTCTGTCTCTGTCTCTCTCCCTCTCTCTCTCTTTCTGCCTGCTTACTCAGAAAAGTCGAAATCTTTTTGTGCCCAGCAGTTATATGCTACAGTAGGCGGGGGCACAAGGTTCAGTGGAGTGCAAGCTGGAAGGAAGGGAACACGCAGAGAGTCAACACGCGCCCTCTGGCAAAGAAGAGGCTTGAAATGAGTGACAGCACAGTTGCAGCAGCTCCTCAGTTTCTCCTGTGTGCGGTTCTTCTGACAAAACTGGGGAAACTCTTCTCCCTTTGGCTTTTTATTTTTTTTCCGTGGCCCACAAAGCCGCACACCATTGCTCTACAACCTGTGCGAGTGTGCGCATGTGGAAGAGGGCAGTCTGAATTTATCAGCGTCTGTGTGTGTGTGTGTGTGTGTGTGTGTGTGTGTGTAAATGTCAATGCTTGGCAGTGCCAGCCTCTATTTCATAGCCTGTCAGGGAATGCCAAAAAGAAACTGTCAGGATAGACCCCGCCAGTGGGTTTGTCACCGCGTGGAGGGGATGTCAGTAAAGTGAATGATAGTAGGTGTGGGTGTGTTTGTATCTTTTAGTGTGTGTCCATTGGTGTTTCTCCGCCACTAAGCTCTGTGGGCGGATCAGCCTGCGTGTGTGTGTGTGTGTGTATACATTACTGTTGTTAGCTTTCCCTGAGGTGTTCATGAGTGTGAGTGAGTGTGCATGGGCGTGTCAGCCGAGTGCCAGGGCGATGAGTGTGCATAGGTGTGAGAGTGCAACTGCCCACGGGCACTTCGGGTTGAGTATGTTGGTGACTGTGCCTGTCCCAGCGCCTCTCTCTACCACCACCCTCCCCCCACCGCGCCCCGCCTTTGCCCCACACTTCCCCTCTCCCCCGCCCTCCATTCTCTCCGACCCCAGCCCAACTGGGGCGTGCGCCTACCAGATGAAGTCAGTGCAATGGCTGCAGAAGGTGGGCTGCTTGAAGAAGCGGGCGATGAATTTGTGGTCCTTGACTTCGTGCACGTTCTTCTGCCTTAGCGCCCCTTTGCGGGCGAAGCGGTTGGCCACGTCCTGAGACGCGGTGGAGTCGTTGGCCGGGAAAACGTCGGCCATGGTCCCCCCCAAGCCACCACCTGCCTCCCCTGGGAAAGCCGGAGCCCGACGAGGGAGTGGGGAGGCTGGAGGGGAGCAAGAGGTGCCGGACACCTTCGCTCCTCTCCCCGGGAAGAAGGGAGGGCAGGAGCCCCGGGGCCAGGTGGGGGACCAAGAAGTCCTGGCCGGAGAGGAGCGGCCGGCGCCCGATCCGACGCGGCTGGGGCTGCTGCCGCTCCGGCTGCGGGGAGCCCCAGGTGCGGAGCCCGAGTCGCCGCCGCGCTCGCGCCCTCGCGATCTCCACTCTCACTGACAGCCGGGCTGGCTCCGCACAGGCTTCCGACTCAGCAGCCGCGGCCGCGGTAGCAGCGGGGCTGCTGCTGCTGCTGCTGCTGAGCCTGCTGCGGCTGCTGCTACTCCTGCTGCTGCTGCTGGTGGTGGTGGCAGCAGCCTGAACCGGCCCCGCCGACTGAGCATGCCCAGAGAGTGCGAGAGTGTGTGCGAGTGTGTGTGTGTGCGTGTGTGTGTGTGTGTGTATGTGAATGTGTGTGTGTGTGTGTGTGTGTCCCGGCTCCTCCGCGGTGCAGGAGTTAGTCATGGGGCGGATTCAGAGGCTCCATGTTTTCACCGCAGCCCGGAAAGGGGGGGTGGGGTTGGGGGCGTGGGGGCAGACAGAATTTTCAAGAGGAGGAGGAGGAGGAGGAAAAAGGGGGAGGAGGAAGAGGAGAAGGAGGAGGAGGAGGAGGAGGATGCATCTCGGGGGGCGGATCTGTCCGCCTTTTTCGTTTGTTTCTCTTTTTCTGCCTCCCCATTTCAGTCTGCTTTTCCTTTTCCGTCTTCCTTTCTCGCCTCCGGAGTTTTCGGCGCATAATCTTGGGGCTAGAGACGATCTTAAAGACCATATTCCAATCCCCTGATGTTGCAGATGAGGAAACTAAGGTCCGGAAAGGTTGAGTGACTTGTCCAAAGTCATACAGCTGCTGAACTGTGTGTGGACTTGAACCCCCAGAGTCCCAAACTAGCACTCTACCAATCTTGCTTGAAACAGTGTATACTCCCAGAATTAGTAGGTAGACAACTCAGCTTTCAGACCTTCTCTCTGTGTATCTACCGGCCTTCTGTCTGTCTGTCTCACTCCTTCAACACCCCTCACTCTGGGTTATTGTGAGGATCAAATTAGATAATATTTGTAAATCGCTTAGCACATTCCCTGGCAGGTAGTTGCTATATAATATTACTTCTACTCTGCCTCTGTTTCTGTGTGCGTGTCTCTTTCAGTCATTCGCACAGCTAGTAAATTTCTACACTTCCTCCTTCCTCATCGTTTTAGGAATAGGGTGAGTTGGTGTTGATTGGGTTCAGTATTCTTGTTTGTACTTCTCCATGGTGTGACCCAAGAGATTTCAATTTTCTAATATTTGTGCATGTCATGAAATTTCTTTCCCCTGCATAAGGTAATATACATATGTATATATATATATATATATATATATATATGTGTGTGTGTGTGTGTGTGTGTGTGTGTGTGTATGCATATATATATATACATATACATGAAGGAAGGTATTCATTTTAAAAAACTGAATATTGAACTTCTTAGCTACAACTCAGGTAAAACACACACACACACACACACACACACACACACACACAAAAAGGGTATTCAGTTATCTGGCTGGTTCTTTCACTCATTTAGTCCCCAAAGTGGAGGTTGTATCCTCAGTGGACCATAGCATGACTCCAAAGCAGGCTGTGGCATAATTCTAAGGGGTAACTAACAGGAAGATGGGAAGATAGATCTCAGCCTTGTGACAGCTAATTGCTAGCTAATTGTCCCCAAGGTAATTTCACACACTTTTTCATTGCCCAATACTCCTCCACTCTGTTCCATCCCAGGCTGGCCTCCTCTATCTGTCGTCAATGGCTGGGGTCTTCAGTCTGGGGGGGGGGGTGCCGGGGGGATGGGAGGGGTGGTTATAACCAAACCGGGACTATGAAACCTGCACTAATATCCACAGGCAAAATTTCCCCACCCCATTGGACCTGCCCTTCCTGCTCCCATCTTGCCTCTGGCACCTTTTCGAATTTTGTGTTCTAGAAGGTGCCCAGGGGCTGGTGAATAAGAGTTGTCATTCCATCCTGCTTTTTATTTTCCATGGGACAAAGTGAGTAGCACAGAATGAACAGAAACGAATAGATTTCAATCTGCGTCACTGATCTTGTTCCATTATCTTTCCCCAAAACTCACTCCTTCTCAGAACTTTCCTATTTCTGTAGAGGGTACCTCCAAATCCTTACAGTCAGTCATGTTTAATTTAAAATCTCTGTCATCCTTGACTTCTGCCTGTCCTCCACCCCACATATCCTATGTTGCCAAATCCTATCAGTTCTATTCCCACACAATCTCTTCTGTTCATCTTCATTTCTATGCTCTGAAAACCACTTCCTTCATTCATATCCTATTGTCTTCCTGCCTCAAGTTTTCCCTTATTCCAATCAATTCACCACATAGCTAACAAGTTGATATTCCGAAACATATCTGAAGGGACAACTAGGTGTCATAGTTGATAGAGTACTTTGCTTGGAGTCAGGAAGACTCATTTTACTGAATTAAAATCTGACCTCAGAAACTTACTAGCTGGGTGATCCTAGGCAAGTCACCTAATCTTATTTGCCTCGGTTTCCTCATCTGTAAAAAGAGCTGGAGAAGGAAATGGCAAACCACTCCATTATCTTTGCCAAGAAAACCTCAAATGAGGTCATGGAGTCACACACAACCCACAACAAAAACAAAGATCCCTCTGACCAGGTCACTGTGCTATCTATTGATTCTTACATCAGTTATTTCATTTTTGTCTTAAAATTTTTATTTACATTTTGCTTTATATGCATAATTGCTAATATGCAGTATGTAGCTAACTTGTAAATAAGTAAGTGTAAATGTATGTAAGGTGAATGATTTAAATATTTTTTGACAGAGTACATGATCAAAAAGGTTTGGAGACCTGTACTCTTTAAAATGATTAATATCTATGTGTATATCTCATAATGAGTAATCCTAGTTAGTTATTATATTATATGTATGATAACTTAGGCACAATGTTGAAAGACTTCCTTTGTTTAATAAAAGATTCCAGACTCTTAATTTAGAAAATAATGTTGTATTCTAATATTAATTACTGTAGAATATCCTGGTGCAGGGCATAACAACACATTGGCAAATTACCAAATAAACTGCATGAATAACAATAGTAGGTACTTACTAGCATGCAAAGACTCTACAGGGAAATATGGTAAATATTCACCTGTTGAAAATTTGATAGTTTTTTTTTTGAGGATATAGAAACAGATGAGGGAAACAGACATCTCTTGTCCATTCTTAATTTTATTAATTTGCCCAAATTCAAAGACTGACAAACTCACAACAGCCTGAAAGAGCACATAGCCTCTCTTTTTTTTCCCCTGAATTAATTCAAAGTAACTATAGGAAAATAATCCACATTACCCCAGTATGTCCACAAGCAAGAATTCATTGCCAATTTCATCACTGAGTTTATTAACAATGAAGAGGATGATGATTGTATAAATCAATCATGGAATCTCAGAGTTGTTAAGGAAAGCCAGTGGCCATCTGGTGCAAAGAATTCTCTTGTAAAGTCCCTTACCAGAGGTTATTCAACCTCCATTTGAAGACTTGCAATGAAAGGAAACTTGTCTTCCAATAGCTTGTTCCACTTTTGGACATTTCTCCCCATTAGGAGATGTTCTTTATACTGAGCTTATATCTACCTCCTAATTTACAGTCACTTCTCCTTGTTCTGCCCTCTGTAGCCAAGTAGAACAAGTCAGTTCTCCTCGTCATAGCCCTTTAAAAGTTATCAATCCACTCTAAGACTTTTCTCTTTAGGCTAAACACACCGCCTTAGTTTCTTCAACTAATGTTCATGTGGCATTTGTATAAAAAGTAATATTATAAGCACACCCTCCACCCTGGACATCTACTCCTGAGACCTACACAGTCTTCCCTTAGTCCTAACTCAGATAACAGTAGATAAATGCCAAATAAGTAGTAGGAGATAATTGCTCCATGGGTTCAAAGGAAAGAGATAGAATTGTAGCTGTAATGTGTCATGCACTGTAGAATGGAATGTAACAGCTTGGAGTTTCCCAGAGGGGCCTGCTATGGGGATTCAGTGCCCAAAACTTGGAACTAGTCCAGCAATAAACTGTGTGTGTACATGTGCGTGTCCTGTATATGTCACATACATACATATATCATATACATATATGTTTGGAACTGCAAATTAGCAATCAAAAACACTTTATAAAGATAAAATGTTTTCATTCTAACAAAGAGTAAGGGGTGAGAACAATTTGTTCCAAGGACCACGAAGACAGCCAAAGCAGGCATTGTAGAGCACTTAGAGCTTAGTCAGGCATTAAAGACACCAAAGTCATCCACTGCATCCCAGGGGCCATTAACAATCATTCTGAGTTTTGTCCTGCCACTGGACTTTGATGCCTATGGAAGAGTGAGGCTGATGACTTTGTACCACTCTAACTCACTTGAAGCTAATTCACAGGCAAGTCAAAACATTACCCATCACCCACTATTTTACCCCAGCATTGTGATGTCCTTGGTCCTCTTCAAAAACCAAGGATGAACAAAAAGAAATGATACAAATGGTCTCTTAGAACCCTAAGGTCACTAGGGGCCTTAGAATCAAATGAGATGGAGGGTCTGGTCTGGGCGTGGTTTTTTAATTGTGTTTTTACTATCTTGAAAGACAAAAGGAAAGAGACAGGAAAAGATACACTAAGAACAAGACAGGGGGCTTATCTCACATACTTGGAAGGTATGCAAGTAGAAGTAAATATAAATGAGGAAAGGAACAGGTATCATTTGAATCTCACTTTCATCTGAACTACTCAAAGGAAAAAGACAACACACGTGTGCAAATATAGTGTAGAAATGTAGAAATATGTTCCACTTAATGGAGAAAGGGGAAAAGAAGAAATGAAAGGATGAGAAACATTACAGCTAGGGATGGTTTAATCATAAGCAAGACAAACCCAAAGTTGGGGTGAATCACGAAGATGGGTTTCAGAGGGAAAAAAAGGCAAGAGTCTATGATTAGAGTCTGAGTAAAAGAAAGAGAATAGGGGAACGGGAGTGGAAACTTTCTATCAGGCAATGAGCAATTTGAGCTGACTCTTCCTTTTCACATACCTTTTCTTATTTTTAAAGAGGGAATACGGAGCAAAAGAGGGAAAAGTATAAGAAAATATGCTTGAGGAAAGTACATAAATTTTAAAAGGTTTTGCATAAACAAATACAATATAACTTAAGAGTGGAAGGGAAATAAAACAGTTAACTATGGGGAAAATCTATGCAGACAGTTTCTCTGATAAAAATCTTATTTCCAAGATATATAACAGATATTCAAATTTTTAACAAGAGCTGCTCCCCAACTGATAAATGGTCAAAGGATATAAATAGACAAAAATCTAAACTATCAATAGCTATATTAAAAATGACTAATAATTAGAAAATGCAAATTAAGGCACCTCTGAGGTCCTATCCATCAGGTTGACAAAATTGACAAAAATAAAAAATGACAAATGTTGAAGGATTTTCAGGAAAACACTAATTGCACTAATTGGTGGAGCTGCAAATTGGTATAGTCATTCTAAAAAGCAATTTGGAACTATGCCCCCCCAAATTAATTAACTGTGAATACCCTTTGACACAGAAATACTACTATCAGGTCTATACCCCAAAGACATCAGAGAAAGTAGAATATGTCATATATGTGCAAAATATGTACAAAATATTTTTGTAGTGGCAAAGGGCCTAGAATTAAAGTGGTACCCATAAATAAGGGAATGACTGAACAAATAAATGAAGTGGAAGAGTTTTTGACAACAAGAAATGAAGGAACGTAGGAAGATATGTATGGATTGAACCACAGTGAAATGAGAAGAACTAGGAAAATGACTTATATCATAACAACATTTTTAAAATGAACAGTTTTGAAAGACTTAAGAACTCTAATCAACCCGATGATCCATCATGTTCTAGAGGACAGATGAGGACAGATCAGGGACCTGATGTATTAATATATATAAAGAGACATAGTTTTGGATGTGGACAATTTGGGAAATTATTTTGCTTGACTATACTTATTTGTTACAAGAGTTTTGTATTTTTTTAAGTGGAGATTGAGGTAGAAGGGAGAAAAATGAATTCTCAATACTTGAAAAAACTTTAAAATTTAAAATATAAAATTTTAAAAAATGAAATACATAGAAGAGTACAAAAGGAAGGCTCAAAAGAAGTACATACAAGCAGGCCAGCTTTGAAAGCTACAGGCTGACTTTATTACACACTTAAAAAGAAAATAATTTGTTGTTGAGTCATGTCCAACTCTTCATGATTCCGTGGACCAGAGGTTTTCTTCGCAAAGGTACTGGAGTGGTTTACCAATTCCTTCTCCAATGGATTAAGGCAAACAGAGGTTAAGTGACTTGCCCAGGGTCACACAATTAGTAAATTTCTTAGACTGGATTTGAACTCAGATCTGTCCTCCTGACACCTGGCCCAGCACTCTGTCCACTGAGCCATCTAACCAACCCATATGAAAAAATAAAAGAAAATTGTATACGACAGGAAACTATAACCTTATGTGCAATCCTATTTTTCTGTTTGACTCTGTATGTTGAAATGCCGTCTCCTTTTTTTATTTGTTAAAGTTAAGAATAAAAAGAAAATTAAAAAAAAGAAAAGAAAAGAAACAGACCCCTAGGAACTCAACAAGCAGAGACACTGAACTGACAAGGAAGTAGTTGCATGAAGTCTCTATGAAGAGAAAAAGAATAGACCCTGCAGTACCAGAATTGTGAGTTTTGTTGCACATGTATTCTACATATGAGCCTCACTGTCACTGTACTCTTAATTTGAGCCCATTCCCAATGCTGTTTTGTGTATCTGTGGGAGAGTGAGCACCAGGTTTATGGAAGAAATATTTTGCAATTACTATTCTTAATCCGCAGGGCAACTAAGTGGCACAGTGGATAGAGCGCCTGGACTGGGGTCAGAAAGACTCATTTCCCTGAGGTCAAATCTGGTCTCAGATACTTACTAGCTGTATGATCCTAGGTAAATCTCTTAACCTTGTTTGCCTCAATTTCCTCATATGTAAAATGAGCTGGAGAAGGAAATGGCAAACCACTCCAGTATCTTTGCCATGAAAACTCCACATAAGGTCACCAAGATTCAGACATGACTGAAAACTAATAGATAACAAAATTCTTAACACACCATTTTAGTAAAAGTTTTTACTAAGAAAAGAAAGGAATGAGACAATGTAGGGTAAGATACCCTGCCCCTGTCCCTTCTCCAGGCTCAAGTCCCTAGCCCTAGGGATAGGCAGAGCTTGCTCTAACAGAGAAATTGAGGCATGGTCTCCAGGAGCTTAAGTGCAGTGAGAGATAGGGTCTTCATGCCAGCATAAACATTTAGAAACTTCACAAGTCTATCTTTATTCCTTCTCCCCAGGAACTGGCTCACTGCTTCCCTTTCCATCTTTTGCTTCTCTTTTCTCTATACACATATGTTCTTAGAGACTATCTCAGCCTTTATAAGTTCAATTATTATCTTTGTGCAAGTAACCCCAAAATCTGCCCAGGGTACCCCAAAAGTCTTAATGTAGATTTAATCTAGTAAAGTTTAAATCTGCTTTAAAACTTTTGGGATATCCTGTATGTACCATCCTAATCTCTGCTGAAATTCATTCCATAATCACTGGCTGGCCATCTATACCTTGATGCCCAGTAGGCATCTAAAATAAAACTCATTATCTTCCATTCCCACCCACCCCCAGTCTATCCCTCTGTCATATTTCCCTCCATTATAGTTTTCATCCGTCTCCTTCGATTCACTGGTAGCCACCACCCTGGTTCAGGCCCTCATCACCTTTTGCCTGCACAGTTGCAATAGCCTGGTTTTTGTTTTCTGTTTTGCTGTCTCCAGTCTCTTCCCAATCCATCCACCAAAGAACTGCCTAAGTGATTTTCCTAAAACACTGCTGCAACCTTGTCACTTATCTACTCAGAAATCTACAGCAGCTCCTGGTAGATGAAATCCTAGATTTAGAGCTGGGAGGGACCTACGAGTTCAGCATATCCAACCTTCTTATTTTCCAGAGGTCCTGAGAAATGGAGAGATTTGCTTCTAGGATAAAATACAGACTGCTTAAGTTGGTATTTAAAACCCTTCATTATCTATTTCCAACCTACCTAGTTGTCATTTAGTCATTTTTCAGTCAGATCCAACTCTTTGTGACTCCACCTCCATAACTTTGCATGGGCTATCCTCCATTCCTAGAATGCACTCCTTCCTCACCTTCACCTCTCAAAATCCCTTTAAAGGCTCAGCTCATGTGCTACCCACTATGAGAAGCCTTTCTCATTTACCTGCTCATCAGAGCTCTTCCCTTTCTCAATTTATCTTGTCCATTCTTTATCCATTTGCAAGTGATACACATGTGTATGCACACACACACACACACACACACACACACACACACACTCCATCCCCTAAGAAAATACATGTCTTGAGAGTAGAGACTGTTTTTAATTTTGTTCTTTGTATTGCCTGCACCTAGAAGTGTGCACTGTAGTAAGAATTACTCAATAAGTTATTGTTGAATTGAATTAATCAAGTTTCCTCTTTTTCAGCTTTGTTTAGACCTTTGTAATGGAAGACCAAACTCACATATAGATACTTCAGATGCTCTGAGGTAGGATGGGTCTCCAGGGCTCACCTACTACTATCTTTTCCAAATTCTAGAAAAAGACCAGAGAGGTCATAAATTATTGTTTTCTAATACGATAACTCATGAATTCCAAGTGATGAGGTGCTTGAGTGTCTGTGCTTGGACCCCAATTCTAAAATCATATTTCTCTCTAAAATTTATACTTCTCCCTAGACTCAAAATACTATCCTAGGTAGTTTCTCCCCAGCCCAAGGATACAGCTTGCCCTAGAGAAACTTTTATCTCTTTTACTGCTACAGTAGCCAGCTGCACCTATAGAATTTATTAGTCTGAACCAACTGTGTACTGGCTGAACAAGTGTGTACTGGGTCACAGCGACATTTACTACTCACTGACCAATCATATGTATCCTAGACTTGGGCAAATGTATACTCCCTTACATTTATCTTGTCTAGCAAAACATTGATGAGAACAGCCTGACATTCCTTAGTCAGTCCTGATCACTATTTGACTTAGAGATGTTTCAGGGCTAAAACCACACCTCCATGTTCCCTCCCCCCTACCCCCACCCTGTGCTATTTCCCAATGAACTCTGGGTAAAATGTCTTCACAGTAGATACCAAAAGTGCATGTTCCTTTAAGAACTAACCACTGCTTAACCACTCCCTAATCCCACCCTGAATCACCTAGTTAGCATATTTAGCACATGTTTTACTATAGAATATTCTACATAAAATTTACCTGGACCCCTCTAAGGTTGCAGGTTCCCTAAGAACTCTTGCCCACTGAAAAGTATTATAAATCTTTACCTTGATTTCAAGAATGCTTGAGTCTGCAAATTCATTTCAGACAAAGTACCCCTGTACTCTAGTCTTTGCAAGGGTCTCACCTGGCCCCTTCCAGTCCTCATCACAAGCACTATATATCCATCTTGATTATCAGTTAATATCAACTAGTCAGCCGATTAACTTTCAGAAAGAAGTATTTACTAAGGTAGTAGAGTAAGAACAGTGGACCTAAAACATCCCCCACAAGTAGAGGATATAGTCTGCCACAATCATATAAACAGTCCAGGAGAATGTGGATTCAAGTTTAGAGCTCCCAACTACTAGACCTCCATTGCTGAAATCCTTAAGATGTTGCCCCTTAAGTATGGTATAGTTTTTCTACTAGGTTCTTTATGGAGGCTTAAATCTACTTTTCTTCATCTTATCAACACTGTTCTCAATTCCCAACACAAACAAATATTGCCACCAGCTATTGCTGTCCCAGGAACACTGCTAGGATGACCATAAAAAAAATATAAATCCTTTAGTTCTCTGAAGTTTAAGAGGCTTTTATCTGGTCAAGAGGGAATGAGAAGCAGAGAAGGCAACTAATGCCAGGTCCAGGACTTCCCCTACATTCCTCCCATCCACCCAAGTAATGCCTTCTCAGGAACATGGCCACAACAGCTTTCTTCTGACCCCAACACTTGCTGGAATCCTTTATTCCAATTAGCTTGCTGGTTTTACACAAGCTGCATGTGGTTTCAGCCATTCCAAAGAAACCTCCTATATGATGTCACTGCAGTGCATCCAATGGCTTCCACAGACATCTAAATCTGTGAAGGATTTTTCATAGTCTAAAGTCTATGACTGATTCAATGTGAAGTGTCCAGGTCTAGTTCACACTTAGTGATCAACTGAAATATGGTCTCCCCTAATCAAGATATCTGGATAGAGCATCTTGTCACTTACTTTTTAAGTGGGGTGCAGTAATTCACCAGGTTCAGTTCTACTTTTACACTGCCCTGAGCATTTCTAGTTATAGCTACTAAGAGAAAGGAAATTAATATGATATAATAAATAGAGGAGTGAATTAGGAATCAGAAAACCATCATTTTCCTAGTTTCAGCTCTGCAACTTTTACTTTGGGCAAATAATTTTACCTCTGATACTCGGTCCTTTCATGGGCAAATTGGGAGACAGATTTAAATAACAGCTAATGTCTTTTCCATCTTTGAATTCTATAATTATGTGGAGGGGCAGGATTAAATCATGAACAGAAGAAAATTTCTAGGTGGAGGGGAGAAGCAGTGAAAAAATGGGACTAAGTGTGCTGCCAAAGAGACCAATGAAAACTTGCCCTAATAAACTAGAAAAAAAAAGATCCTAAAATGCAAAAAAATCAATCTTGGATAGAGAATGAGAAGTGGGAAGTGGGGGCGTGGGGGAGAAGAATATTCTACTCTCTACCTTCTCTTCACTTGAAATCAGCCTTTAAGAACTGCCTTGGACCAGCCCTAAGGAGAGGCATAGGTATGGCTGTAAAGGAAGGGGATCCCGAGCAGCAGCTAGTAGGAAAAAAAAAAGAATAGAGTAAGAGCAACTAGGACTCTAGGGCAACAAAATCTCAGTGGGTACCTTCTGATATATTAAAATGCTAACACATATAATAAAAAGCTATTATGCATAAATTACACATTTTTAATATTAGAATAATGGTGAGCTATTTATTTTGTTCCATAAGGAATACTTAAAATGCAGCTTTCAGGAGAATGCAAGCCTGCAAACCCAGGCTAATATATCCCTTTTGTCCACATCAATAAGAATTTATCAAATCCCTACCACATTCCAGATACTATGCTTGATCCTGAGGACACACGTATAAAGAATGAAAAAAACCCAAGTCAAAAGGAACTGATGTTCCAACATGGGGGACAAGTGCATACATAAATATGTGCATTATGAATTCAAAGTTAATAATTATAAATATATATAATGAAACTAAATATAGTATAGTTCAGAAGTGAGACTATTAGTAGTTGGGGGAACCATGAAAGGCTTCATGTAGAAGATGGTGCTCTGAACTTTATCTTAAAGGAAGAGAGGAATTCTATGAGGCAGAAATGAGGAAAGAGTACCTTCCAATGGAAGTACAAGTCAACCAGTATAGCCAGCCAAGGGTGTTTGCCATTGTCGTGGAGAATGTCCAACGCAAAATCTGTCTTTGCCACAAAAAAATAGATTGTGTTTTCCATCATAAAAATGTGAATGCTCCTGCACCATCCCTGGCACCTAATAAGACTCCCTTTGACTCTGAGCTTTATAATAATGTGTCGATGCTGAATGCAAACTCTGGTCTTTGTACCCTGGCATCTAGCACAGGGTGCTTGGCACACAGTATATGCTTAATAATCTCTTGCTAATTAATTAACAAGGTCCTGTAATCTACACATCAATTGTATGCTTTGTATTTGTGTATGTACACAGGACAGAACATGTCCATGCTGCCTTGAAGATGAGTATGGTATAACAGAGACAGGTATATGAAGGGGTAGAACATTTGGGGTCAGGTACTAGTTCTACCTCTGATGACCTTCGGTACTCAGAACAGTTCACTTAGCCTGCTTCGACACCTCTAATGTAGATGGCCATACTAGTTCATGCTTAGACAACACCTTATCTATGTTCTCTTATTCAGTCTTCACAACAGACTTGTCCAATAAATAGTGCAAAGATTATTACTACCATTTTTCAGATGAGGAAATTTATTTAAATGATATGCACAAGATCACACAGTTAAGAAAGGAAGAGGTAGAGTCAGGATTTGAACACAGGTCTTATCAATAAATCTATCAGTTGATGTTTATTAACCTCATGTTGTCTTTAGTCTAGTGCCAGCCACTGGGAAGAGATACAGAGTTTAGCTAAGACAGTCCCTGCCCTCATGGAGCTTATAGTCTAGTGGGGAGACAAAAATTCACATAGAAATTAATCCATGATAAGTGCTTTATAGTTGTGTAGGAGGAAGTACCATAGAAAGGAAGTCTACGAACACGGATGTGCTAGAGTCAGCTCTTACTGATGTGAGAGTGGATTGTTTAATTTTCATTGTAAACATTTATGCCTCAGAAACATTGAGAAATCAAGGCTTGCACTATTTTGTTAGTAGTCTAGACTTTAGAAAATGATGGAGAAAATGTTAAAAATGCAAATTAAACTTAAAAAAAAAGAAAGATTACCTTGCAGATACTTGGGATAGTCAGTAACAAAGCACAGAGACGGCAAATGAAATACCATACAAGGAACAGAAAAAGAGAAATCCAGCTTGTCTAGAGAGCATAGTGCAAGAAGAGTAATGTTCAATAGAGCAGAAAAGATCTGTTGGAGATAGACTGCACAGGACTTTAGTGTCTAAACAGCAGAGATTATATATTATCCTGGAGACAAATATGAAGCCATTGCAATTGACTTACTGAGAGGTCATGTGGCCAACTCTGTACTTATGTAAAATTATTTTGTCAGTATAGTGTATAGGATGGACTGAAGTAGTGAGAGACTTGAAACTTGGATAATAATTAGGAAGATATTGCCATAATCTAAGCAAGAGTTGATGAAGGCCTGAGTTAAGATGAAAGGAAAGGGACAAAAGAGATGATATAAAAACAGAAGTGACAAAATTTGGCAATGAGTTGGGTATGTAGAACAAGAGAAAACAAAAGTTAAGGACATTACCAAGGTTATCAAAGTAGGAGACTGGAAGGGTGGTGGTGCCTTTAAAAGAAATAGGGAAGTTTAGAAGAAAGAAGGGTTTAAAAGGAAAGATAATTCAGTTTAGGAGATACTGAATCTAAGATGTCCCTGGGACATTTGGTTTATAGTGTCTAACACAAAATTGGTGGTACAGGAATGAGACTTAGGGGAGAAACTGGAGCTGGAGATATATGTGTATGCACATTTTTTATGTATATAAAGATATATGATGAATATATAGAGAAACACACATACACACACACACACACACACACACACACACACACACCATCTGGTGCATGTATACATGAAAATCCAGAGAGGAGCGAGTATCCAGGAAGACAGGGCAATCAAAAATCCAAATGCAAGAGAATGAGAATTTAGAAAAAAAATCATCAGATTTTCCAACTAAGAAATCATTGGTGACTTTGGAGAAAGAAATTTCACTTGGGTTATTAGCAAAAAGAAGCCAGATAACAGAAGATTGAGGGGTGAGAAAGAGAGGAGAGGGAATGGAGTCAGCATGGTTAGACAGTTGCTAAAAGGAGGTGCTAGGACTGCTAAGTGGTACCATGGATAGAGCACTGGGCTTGGAATCAAGAAGACTCATCTTCATGAGTTCAAATCTGGCCTCAGATGCTTACTGGGTGACACTGGGCAAGTCAGGGAACTCTGTCTGCCTCAATTCCCCATCTGTAAAATTGCTGGAGAAGAAAATGGCAAACTACTCCTGTAGTCTTATCTTGAAAACCACAAACGGGTTTATGAAGAATCAGACACAACTGAACAGCAATGACAACGAGAAAAGGAGGGGAGTAGAGGACAATAGCTTAAGGAGATGGTAGGGTCTAGTGAAGAATTTTTTTTAAGGATGGTGAGATTTGAGTATATTTGAAGACAATAGACAAGGAACAATAGATAGGGAAAGGCTGAAGATTTGGGAAGGGATGATGAGGACATAATCTGCTGGAGAAAATGACAATAAGAGGAAGTACAATTCTCACTATATCAAATCCAGCAAGTGGTTGTCCATACTCGAAGATTTCCAAAGAGGAAGAACCCACCTCTTTTGAGGCAGTCCATTCCACTTTTCTATAGTGCAAAATGTATTAAAAAAAAAAAAGAAATGAAAGAGAGAAAAATTTTCCTGACATTAGTTCTGAATCTACCTCTGCAACTTCTACCCATTGCTTCTCTTCTCTCTGGATCCTATAACAGATCTTCAAATATTTAAGCACACTTAACCTGTTTTCCTTGAGTGATCTTTTGTTTAGGTCAAACCCTCCCAGTTCCTTCAGTGGATCCTTGTGTGTCATGGACTCAAGGTCTTTCTCCAACCTGATTGCCTCCTCTGGTTACTCTCCAATCTTTCAGAGTTCTTCTTAAATCACAGTGCCCAAAACTCAACACAAAATATGAGATCTGATAAGAGCAATATAGATTGAGAATATTGCTTCTCCATTCTAAGAACTTTTGCTCTTCTTAATGCAACCTAGAATTGTATTAGGATTTTTTGTTTGCTTTGCAGCTATCACATTACACCATTGACTCATATTGTGCTTGCAGAACTCTAAAACCTCCAATATTTTTTCAGAATAATTGATATCTAGTTCATGCCTCTCACATCTTGTAATTGTAAGGTTAATGTCTTTTTGTACCCAAGTATAAAACTTTATGCTCATCACAAATGAGTTTCATCTTTTTAGATTCAGCCCAGTACAAAATCTTTTCAGATCATGACACTGTCAACCAGTATGTTAGCTATCCCTCCCAGCTTTGTTTCATCGGCAGATAGGATGAGCATACCATCTACACTTTTTCCCAAGACAATGATAAAAGTATTAAACAGCACAGAGTCAAGGACAGATGCTGACTTTGAGCCGTTAACAACTATTCTTTCGGTCCAGTCATCCCACTAGTTCTGAATCTTTTTGATTGTATTATATTCTGATCCATATCTCTTCATCTTCTCCACAAGAATGGTATGAGATGCTTTATCAAAAAGCTTTGCTAAAATCTAGAAAAACTATATTTATAGAATTTCCATCTTCTAGTAGTTTGGTAATCTTGTCAAAAAAAGAACACGATATATGATCTGTTCTAATTGAAATCATACTAGTTCTTTATAATGACTGTTTCTGTCATTAGATATTTGTCAACCATCCCTTTACTGATCCATTCCAAAATTTCAGAATGAAAAATTCGAAGTTAGCAGTTAGCTCAATAGCGTATAGCTTAAAAACTCTTCTTGTTTTTGGAAATCAGTCAATTGGTACATTTGCTCTTTTCCAACAAAAAGCATGAGTAAATAATTTGTAACTTTTCTTGACTCACTAATCCACTAATGGAAGCATCTTCTTGGAAAGAGACTTGCGTGACTGTGCCTGCCCTATGATGCTACCAGAGCTGAATTTCTTCACTCTCCATTTCCCCCTCTGTTCTGTTACTGCCTGACAAATAACTGTTGCTTACTCTTAGGCATATTCCTATTCCTTTAAATTTTGTTTACTTTGTATTTTTACTTTGATGATGACTTTTTTATTCATATAAAGATGAGATGATTTTAATTTCATTCTGAGTGAATATCTTTGTTGCAAAGGTGTGGGTGGGGAGGTTAGAAGAATACAAAACACTGGAGCCAGTGGCTATTTGACTACCAGAAATTTAACCAGCTGAAAAATCTCATTTCCAGCCTAGCAATGAGAGTTCACCTAGGGGCTCATTATTTTTGAAAATCTACATTAATAAACTCCCTAAAATAAGAGGAGGAAAGAGCAAACACATGAACCTGCCAGATCATTGCCATGAACTAAAACCTCAACCTTACCACTTTTACTACATCATCAGCAGGTCAGATGGCTTTAAAGGCAGGTACCTGAAATACCAAAGGAAAATTCTATTCAAAGTCAAGTATATAGAGAGGAGAGAGAGAATGTGTGTGTGTTGGGAGGGCTAAATCCTTCCTTTAACCAAATTCTGCTGCCTACAGAACATCTGCTGGCAACAAGAAATTTTTGGTAAGTTTAAAGGTTACCTATCCTGGCCCCTTTATTTTAAATGTGTCTCATCAGGTCCTATCCCTTCAATTTACACTCACAGTTGTAGTCCCTAAGGAATCCAAAGGTACCAAAAGGTTCCATGTGGGTCTTCATATTAATCCTTAATAGTCAGATGGTACAATTAACTCAAAGCAATGGTATTTACTGAAAAGACATTGGATAAATAAATATAATAAAAGTCTCCCTGTAAAACCTGGGGCACAGTATCCCACAAATATATACATTACTGGAAAGAGGGAGCATACATATAGAATAGAAGCATAAGTAGTGAATGAATGTTGCCTAGGCAACCCACACCTTTAGCAAGATCCTGGTGTCTTTAGACTACTTGTGGTGTTCTTATCCTGCTTCTCCTAGGAGTAGTATCTGTGTTAGGAAGGTCACTCACTCAGTTAGCTTCCCTAGACCGGCTCTTCTTTACAGCTCAGCTCATGTTTAACTATCCTTCTGTGTCTGATTTCTGCTGAGCATAGCGTCTCCAGTAGAGCAATGTGCTCATTACAGTGTTCTAATGCCAATAGGGGAGCAACGTTTTTTTCTCTCTTTCCCACCAACCCTTAATCTAAAAGAGATGCAAGGTAAAATGTAAATAGTAATTACTCAAGAGCCTGGTTCTTCCTTCATAGCAAGCTCACTTTTTAATTTTCAAGGAAGAATTCACCTAAAACAACTCTTACTGTCTCAATTGACTCCAGAGCTAGCAAGTCTACCTTTTAAAGGCCATCAAGAGTGTAGCTGATCCTTCAGCTTGCTGATGTCTAGCTGTTCTATAATTTCATCAAGTTCTGTTCAGAAACTTCTCTCAATTTAAAGGAATAAAGTACTTCAGGAGTGCTTTAGAAGTATAAGTAGTTCTTTTCCCTTCCTTTGTACCTCCTTTACACTCATCAGTTAAAAATTTGTGGTTCCCCAGAAAATCAGTTGTGCTAATTTTGGCCCATTTGTTTACATTCCCAAATGATTATTTGGGGGAAGTTGAAGCATTGTCCTTGCAAGTGAATTCCAAGTACCTTATACTAAAAAAAGTCTAAACAGAGTCTATGTGACACAGTTTAGGGATAATCCTCCATAGCATGGAGCGTAGGATAATCTCAAATGAAATGCGATAGAGACTCCAAGTGTAACATAAATGGTAGATCTGGAGATTACATCACCTCCATAATTATGGTCACACAAATTAAATTATGTAAATAGTGTTTTATAAAATTCTCATCACCTACTTGATACTTATAAGAATCTACTCCAAAGGAAAGAAAATGAGCTTCCCTCTTCAGAGGGAAAGTATGATGCAACATGAAATGCTGGAGCATGTAGAACTTTCCTAACCGGGACTGGAGATACAGGTTGACTCTCCTTTAGTGAGAAACCAAACCCTTTCTCTAATGGGATCCCGTAATCTATGGGAAACCTAAATTATCTCCAATCAAAACTTGCAGCATATAGAATATGCCAATTGAAAGTTCTCTAATGGGTGACTGGAACACATTGGGGACCCAAAGTGTTTCCAATAGATCCTTGTATTTCACAGAGCATTTCTAATGGAGGTTCAACCTCTTAAAAAAGACATCCAATTCAGAAAATCCCCCCCACAAGTGTGAAGCGTAAAAAAAGAGGAATAAACACTGAAGTTGATTACTGGGTTGTTGTTGTTTCCATAGGTAAACTCAAAAGAAAAGGATATCAAATTAATATGGATGAACCCTCATAGCAATTTTGCACTCAACCATGCAAAAGTTACCTCAAATATAGGTATCACTTGTAAAGTACATACAATAGAATATTAAATGCTGAATTACAGTCTGAAAACAAAAGAAAAGATAAATATACTAAATTTTCCACTGGAGCCTTGCTAAGCTGAGGTTAGCCAGATGGAGGTCCTGGACAATCCTGCACACTAGCTCTCTCTGGTATTACTTCCTCAATTCATATTCGTGTTCTGGATCTCTAAGGGGACACCTACCCCAGGCTCAGGATACAACGTGTGTTTGTAACTCAAAAGCCCCAACCAATACATATTCCTTTAATTGTCAGCCAGTTTGCCCATATTAGCTCAAATCAGAGGCATTTACTGAAAGGCATGGCATGAACAAATATAATGCAACAAACATTTCCTCCCATAAACCTATAATATGCTTCCTGAAATACCCACAGTATTGGTGGGGAAAATAGGTACACACATGCGTAAAAATTCCCCCAGCACGGTTGATCCCCAATGATTGTCTCACGTTGTAGTGTCCTCACATTTTCCTCCCTGGATGCAGCATCTCTGCTAAGTTCATTTTGACCCTGCACTGAGTTTTCTGCCTCTGTCTCTGCTAGGTCCTGTGTTTGTTTATGGATGTCTTGCTTTGGTGCAAGAGTAGAAGTGAGAAATCTCCCCGCCACCTGCTGGACTCTGGAAGAAGTGCAAGGGGGTTTTGGAAGCAAGTCTGGCACAAAAGCAGAGTATCTCAGGGATGGGCGTCTTCAATTATCCAGAAATCTACTGGAACTCTTTCTCTTCTAAAAGTAGAATAGATAATAATTTCCTGAATTGTCTAAGTGATAATTTCATCTTTCAACAACTAGTGTAAATTCTGTTCTGCATCTGATTCTCATTAACTAGAAGGAACTGATTGCTATGGAAATGACCGGAACCTTGAAGGGTGATGAGCATTCTCTTCAAGAATTTGTGGCATAGATTTGAGTAAATTAAATATAAAAATTTTCAGAATAAATATTGCTTTGCAGATTAAAATACTTGGGAAATATCAGCCCTAGAAGGATGGGAGATGTTTAAGAATAAAATTATGAAGATCCAAAGGAGAAACAATTCCAATGGGGAAGAAATTTGGGGTCTTATCAGAAGACTGGATACAGAGGGAACTTACCAAGTAACTTATATTTTCAAAAAAAACATCTAGGAGACAGAAGCAATATCTGGAATATACAAGTATGTCATGGTCCTGCAAGAAAAATATCAGAAAATAATGTCTAAAGTTCAAAATTAAGTGAAGCTGGTAATGGAATTTCAGGACAACAAAAAGATCTTTTAAAATTATGTATTAGGAGAAAAAAATAAGACAAAGGGATAAGACCTTTATTCAGGACTGGATGAAATGACATGTGACCATAAAAAGATTATAAAGATACTTAATTCTCAATTTGATTCTATTTTCTCTGTCAAGGAGAATAAGCTTTGCTTTATTAATGACAGAAGAAAAATGACATACTCAAGATAAACAGGAGACAGTAAGAAAACATTTAGTTGCTCCTGATGGATTAATCACCTGACAGAGATGAACTACATCCTTGAATACTTAAAGACATAGTGCATGTGACTGTGGGGCCATTGTCGGTGACATTTAGAAAGATCATGGAAAACAGAAGAAGGATCATAAGGTTGGAAGAGAAATGTTGTTTTGCAGTTCAAACAGGAAAGAGCACAAAGTCCTTAGATGGCAAACTAATGAACTTTACTTCATTTCTTGGAAAAATCTTACTGTTGTGTTATTTCAGGTGTGCCTAACTCTTCATGACCCCATTTGGGATTGTCTTGGTAAAGATACTAGAGTCATTGACCATTTCCTTCTCCAACTCATTTTACACAAGAGGAAACTGAGGCAAATGACAGTCACAAGCTAGTCTGAGATTTGAACTGGGGAAGATGAGTCTCCTTGACCCCAAACCTGGAGTTCTATCCAGTGTCACCTAGCTGCCTCATGGAAAAATCTAGACTGGAACACTAAGGGGTTTATTGGTCAACATCCAGAAAAGGAAGTCAGAAAGCCAGAAGGGCTTAATGAAGAACAGGCCATGCCAAATTAAGTATCTTTATTTCTTTCTTCCTTTTTTGCCCCAGATCATTAAATTAGTTGATGAGGGTAATGCTATTGACATAATTTACCCAGATTTCAGCAAAGCTTTTGGTGAAGTATCTCATGTTATTCTTATGGAGAGGATGGAGAGTTGTGGACTAGATTATAACACAATCAGATAGATTAAGAATTGGGTGGATGGCTGGACATAAAGAACTATTAGATGACAGAGTCAGGATCTAAAAGGGTCTCAATAGGCTAGCATTGAGATGAATTTATTTTCATGAAAGTCAATGATGACATGTAAAGTCTAAAACTTAGGCCCACAAAATATCAGCAAGTCAGCTTCATAAGTACTATAGGAGTGAGATGACTGGACAACAGGGTAACCTGAAAAAGATCTGAGAGTTTTGGGGAGCTTCAAGCTCAGTGAATCAATGTGATGAAGCAGTAAAAAAAAAAAAAACCCTGAAAAAACAAAACAAAAAAACCAACCTAATTTCTTCTCCATATGGCAGCCCTTTAAATAGTTGAACACAGCTATCATATTTCTCCATCCCCTTCCTGCCCCATCCTAGTCATCTTCTCTACAAGCTGAACATGTCCAGTTCCTTTGATTGATCCTCATGGCATGGACTCAAGACTGCTCACCATCTTGGTTGCTCTCCTCTTGTTGTCTCCAAGTCATCAATGTTCTTATTAAACTGACTACACAGTTTCAAATGAGATCTAATGAGTATCAAGTACAGTAGGGCTATTATTTTCTTGCCTTTGTGGATCCAGAATCAGAAAGCAATCACCAAGGCTGTTGTTTTTGTAATCCTTTTGTAAAACTTTATTTTAAAATGTAAAACAAATTATTCTTAGTTCTCAATCCCTACAAAAGCAGATAGTAGTAGATTTTTGCCTAACAAAAATTAGATTTAGAGACAGGTTGCCAACCCCTGCTCTCAATACCAAGGATGCATTTTTTCTTTATTGCCATTTTTACTTCCTCTATTAGTACAGTTGGAACTGTGATGTTAGATTATAAATGTAGTTATTCCATTTTTTGTGATGAAAGAAACAGCTTTTTTAATAAGGAATTTTTCCAGTTTTCCCATTTGTCTCTAGTTTGCAATCTCTCATCAATTTTTAACCTTAAGTGCCCTTGATTTTGCTTAGTTGGTTATCTTGCCATGTTTTCCTTTAAAATGATTTTACCCTTCACTATTTCTCTCTATTCTAAGAGAAAATACTGCTTATAATTGCCCATCATCTTTCTTTGGATTGAATGGGTGATGGTTCTGGGTAATTCTCAATATTGACCCTAGCACTAGGACAGGCTGTATGCAAGAAAGTAATGACTTGTTCCTTAGCTTAATAATATAACCCTGACCCATGATGAGGATCAAAGGAATTGTCTTTGCTGTGGCCCTGTTGTTTCTGGTCTTGTTCCTGCTCATCATTGCTTCTTTACATGGGGAGACCAACTGTGAACTGCAAACATTTGTCATCACCCACCATATGTCCAGACTCAGTCCTTCTAAGGAGTGGGAGAGGTCAAGAGCTGAGATTTCTGGTTTTAATTCTCAGAACTCTGATTATGCCACTAGGAGGCCACTTCATTCTATCCTTTGTTTTATAATCTTTCTGGATTAGTTTTTCTTTTCCTGTTCTTCTCATGCCAGATTTCTCATAGCCCTAAGATTAGCATGTCCAGTAAAGGTCTTCAACTATTTAAGTCATGGAAGGTCCTTCTAGGTCCTTACTACTGAAGTGCGAGGTAAGGTGTACTATCTACAACATCTTTTGCTATGGGGGCTGGATTGGCTCTTTTCATTAAAAAGGGATTGGAGCTATTTTTGAAACCTAATTGGCTACATTCAAGTCATTAATGTACTTCCTGAATATAAAAAGGACAAGAGGTATTAGTAACTCCTTCTTCACGTTTCTGACTGACAGAGCAGCATAACTAAAGCTAGCAAAAGTAAACTGTGTTGGGTTAAATCAATACTGTGTCTTCACTAAATATTCCCCACACACCCCACCCCCCAATGGCTGCATAAGCCTCCTTTGGCTTACTGTTAAATGTCTCTAAGCGCTTCATTCCATTCCAGTCTTGAACCTGAGCTACTAAATTAGTCTGGTCAACTTTGCTGTATTGTAAGCTGCAAATTCCTTTTTGGTTGTTCTGATTTTACTCATAACAAGAATGCCAAGACTGATACCACCCAGGTCTTCTGGCAATATGTACACTTATTGATCAGTGGGCAAGGATCTCATATTTAGAGTATCAATAGTCAAACTGAAGTGTAATAGTGGTATAAAAATTGTGTCTCGGGACTATAAGGAAGAAGGAAAGGAAAAAAGGAAGGAAAAGGAAAGGAAAGAGGAGAGAAGGAAACAAACATTAACCTGCTATGTTTCAGGCACTGTGCTAAGTGTTTTATAGATATTTCCTTTGATCCTCACAACAACCCTGGGATATAGGTAATATTATTCTACGGTTGAGGAAACTGAGGCACAGAGATTAATTGACTTGCCCAGGGTCATAGAATCTGAAGGTCATATTTGAATTCAAATCTTCCTGACTCAGGTTCATTCTATACAATCTGCCACATGTTTTTTTTTTCCTCACACCTTGACATCATCTCAGCAGAAGCAGAATTAGGACACATGGGACCAAGGACCATTTTTATTTTGCCTTGCTTCATAGGTTGCCATGGTAAAAAAAAAAATCACTGTGTAGCCAGCTTACTAGTAATATGCCTCTCTATAAGAGTCAAATCAGTCCTCAAAAATCAGACTCAGTCTGCACACCTGAAGCCTTTGCAGTGGGGCTGTTTTTGTTGTGTTTATCTTTCCTATTTGAAGAGGATGATCACATCAGAGAAATGATGCCATGGCTTCCACTTGACTTTGAGTGAGGGAAGGCTGTGCAAGATCACCAGCCTCAATTTCTCCTCCCAAGCCATCTGGATCCAGTATGGTAGAAGGAAGGGAGGAAAGAAATAAGTATTTATTAGGTGTCTACCATGTGCCAGGTACTAAGATAATCAAAAATATTTTCTCTTTTGGTCTTCACAACAACCCTGGGAGGCAGGCACTAATATTGTCTCCATTTTCTAGTTGAGGAAACTGAGGTAAAAAAAAAGATAAATGACTTGCTCGGAGTCACAGCACTAAGTGGCTGAGGCCAGTTTTAAATTCAGTTCTTCTTGACTTCAGGTCTAGTACTTAACCTAGTGTGCAGCCTAGGGATATCGAAGTTGGCCAACTGTATCTTTATATACTATATACCAAATATAGACAAAGTATTGGGGTTTGATATTATTAAGCGCTAAGGGCGAGGGGTAAGGTCTAGGAAGGGAATCAAGAAAAGTCTCAGGTAGGAAGACAGCTGAGTTGGGTCAGGAATGGAGCTAGAAATTCTGAAAGGCATAGGTGGAGTTGGAAATAACTGGGTAAATCTTCGAGATTACGCCTCAAAACTTGAATTCACAGAATGTCAAAGCTGGAAAGGAACTCAATGATATCTCATCCAGTTGAAATGATAATCTCTTCTACAGCATACCAGACAGGTAGACATCTATCCTTTGCTTGAAAAGGTTAAGGAGAAATCCTACTACCTCCTGAGGCCATTCCTTCTTTTGAATTACTTTCAATGTTAGAAAATGTTTTTTTCTTCTTTTATCAGGCTTAAATTTCCTTTTGAGTTAATATGAATAAAATAAAGACAGCACAACCCCCTGATGTCACTCAGTCAAAAAAGTACTTGTTATATGCTTACTGTGTGCCAGGTAATTAGTGCAATCACTAATCTCTAAGGATACTTAGAAAAAGAGTAACAGTTCCTAAAATCAAGGTACTCACATTCTAACTGAAAGTATGTAAATAACTAGATACATAAAAGACACATAGAGAATACATAGAAAGTAATCTCAGAGGGGAAGACACTAGGGTCTGAGGTTTGGGAAAAACCTCCTATAGAAGGTAGGATTTGAGGAATCTTGAAGGAAACCAAATGACAGAGATTAGGAGGGAGAACATTCCAGGCATAGGTGACACAGTGCAAACGCAGAGACAGAAGATAAGTGTTGTGTGAGGAACAGCAAGGAAACCAGTGTGTCAGGATGGTAGCATATGTGGTTGAAACAAAGTGGAACTTCAAGAATGAGAAAATTATTTTCTAATTTTCAGCTTTTTTTTTTAGTATTTAATTTCAATTTTTATTAATTGTTAAAGTTTTTTTAGTTTTCAATTTGAATTTTTTTAAATTAATTTTTAAAGTTTTTTTTTAGTTTTCAATTTCAATGATTTTTTTTTTGTTTTCTACTATTTTTTTCTTTCATCAATGTGCCTGCTTTCCTGAAAAAAAAAAATGTCATTTTTCAACTTTGACAATCTGACAGGTATAAGTGGGACCTGAGGGTGAATTTAGTTTGCTTTCCTCTAGTTATTTGTGATTTGGAATGTTTTTTCATGTGGTTACAGGCAGCTGTTCTCAGGTAATTAGTTATTTTTAGGTAGTTTGTATTTCTTCTTTCGAGAACTACCAGTTGATCATTTCTCAATTGAAGAATGACTATTATTTTGGAAATGATGTATTTTTGTCAGAGAATCTAATGGCAAAGATTTTCCTTAATTAATAAATAATAGTAAAATGATGATGATGATGATAACTAGCATCTATACATAGCTTTAAAATATTTAAAATGCATTAAAAGTATCTCATCTTACCTTCAAAACAATTGTGAGAGGTAGGTGCAATTATTATGTCCCTCTTACAAATGAGGAAATCAAGGCATATAGACATCAAATATCTTGTTCAAGGTCACACAACTGGAAGTATGTGAGACTAGACTGGAAATCAGATCTCCCTGATTTCAGATCTAGTTCTTCTTTGTCTCTGTTTCTCTTCTAATCTTAGCTATGTTTGATTTGTTTGTGCAAAAATATTTTAATTTCATATAGTCAAAACTATCTAGTTTATCTTCTGTGATTCTTTCTATCCCTTATTTGGTCATGAACTTTTCCCCAAGGCAAAAGATTTAAAATATCATTACTTCCTTGTTCCTCTAATTTATTTAGGATGTAAACTTTTGTATCCATCAGGCATCCATTTGGACCTCCTCTTGGCATGTGGTTGAGGTATTGTCCTAAACTTAATTTCTGCCAGACCATTGTCCAGTTTTCACAGACGTTGTCAAATGGTGAATCCCTACTCTAAAAGCTAGGGTTTTGTGTTTATTGAATACTAGGCTACTAGGTTTATTTGCTTTTGTGTGTTGTATGCACAATCTGTTCCACTGATCAACCTCTCTCTGTTTTTTAAACAGCAACAAATTGTTTTGATAATTGCTGCTTTGCTGCTTAGTTTGAGACCTGACACTGCTAGTCACCTTTTTGTCCATTAAAAAATTATCATTTGTCCTCAAGATTCCTGACCTTTTATTGCTCCATATGAATTAAGTTATTTAGTTATTACGTTTTAGAGTTTTTTTAAAGTAAGTTTGATTAATGTGGTAATTATTTAAGATAGTAACATAATCCATATTATTTTGGCTTTGTTTATATAGAAGTGATTAAATATTTCTCCATTTATTTAAGTCTATCTTTATTTCCACAAATAGTGATTAGGATTTTATATGTTCACTAGTTATTTTAACAGAATTTCTCTTTTTCTATATCTTCTGGATTTTGGCAATCTATTTGGTAATCTATTGTAATGTGATGAATGTGGATTTATTTTATATTCTGCAACTTTGTTATAGCTATTTTTAATTAATTTTTAGTTGACTCCCTAGAGTTCTTTATCACAACATAGTATCATCTGCAAGAAGCAATAGCTTTGTTTGTCCTTTACTATAGTGGTTACCTTGGTTTCTGTATTTTGTGTTATTCCTATAGCTAGCATTACTAGCATGATATGAAATAAAAAAGGGTACAATGAATATTGTTGCTTCATGCCTCACTCTATTAGAAAGGCCCTACTATATATAATTCTGACTCTTGATTTTAGTTATTTACTACTTAGCATGTCAAAACCCATTTATTCTTATATTTTCTAACTTTTTTTTAACAGAAATGGGCAATGCATTTTCTCAAAAGCCTTTTTTTGTAGCAATTGATATTATATTATTTTGTTGTTCTTGATAACAACATGGTTAATTATATTTATAGTTATATTAATAATGAATCAGCTCTGCATTCTTAGGATAAATTCAACCTGGTCATATTTTAGACCATTTGTGTATGTTGTAGCAACCTTTTCACTTTTCTTAAAATGTTTGCATCGGTGATTTTGGTCTGTAGTTTGCTTTCTCTGTTTTGATTCTTCTTCATTTAGGCATCAAGATTATAGCAGGAATTTAGCAGGATCTCATATTTTCATATTTTTGTAAACAGTTTGTGTAATATTAGAATTAGTTGTTTTTTAAAAATTTGATAGAATTTTCTTGTGAATACATCTGATCTTTTAAAAATTTGTTTGGGGGTTTACTTATGTAATCCAATTTCTTTTTTATGATATTGAGTTGTTTTAAATTATCAAATTTTGCTGAATTCATCTGGGAATTTAATATTTTGTAACCATTTCATTCAAGGTGTTGGATTTAATGGTTACAGCTGAACAAAATAGTTTCTAAGGATCTTTATTTCTTTTAAAAAAAATTCCTTGTGAATTCTCCATTTAAATTTTTTTGATACTTTGGTTTTTCTTATTTGGTTTTTCTTATTATTAAAATTAGCTAATAGTTTATCTAAAAATTCACCTCCTAGTTTAGTTTATTAATTCAATGGTTTTATGTTTTTTCTTTCAATTTTAGAATTATTGTCTTTGATTTTCACATTTCTATTCTGGTATTTAGTCAAGCTTTTTTGAATTGCTGGTTTTCTAGATTTTTAATTATACACTCAATTTTTTGATCTGTTCTTTATGTCTTTTGTTGATCAGAGTCTAGAGTTTTACAATTTGAACTGCTTTGGTTGCATCCCAAAAAATTTGGTATGTTGTTTCATTGTTGTCATCTTTAATGAAGTCATCTATAATTTTTATGAGTTATTTAGTTTCCTATCGAGTTTTTACTGTGTCTGTTATGGTCCTTTGTTGACTATCATTTTATTACACCGTGGTCAGTAAATGATGTACTCAATATTACTGATATTCTATTTTTGTAAGGTTCTTTTACTATAATACATGACTGATTTTTGTAAAGGTGTCATACGTTGGGGAGAAATATATACCTTTTATTCCCATTTAATAATCATCAGAAGTCTATCATATTTAACTTTTCTAAAATTCTATTCATGTCCTTAAATTCATTCATTCATAGTTCCTTCCTTCTTTCTTCCTTCCTTCCTTTCTTTTTCTTTCTTTCTTTTTTCTCCTTCTCTCTCTCTCTCTCTCTCTCTCTCTCTCTCTCTCTCTCTCTCTCTCTCTCTCTCTCTCTCTCTCTCTCTCTCTTTCTCTCTCTCTTTTTCTTTCTTTCTCGTTAGTTTTGTATGGATCTGAAAGGATTTGTTATTGTTCATCCTTCCTTCTTGAAGAGGACCAGTGATACCACAAGAGCGATGCTTGACGTGCTTAATTGGATTTAAGTGAAGCAGAGTTGAGCTTTTTAAAATTTCTCTTTATAATCTACTTACTTTTTCTTGTAAATATTTAGATGGTATACCATTCAACATGTATGTGTTAGATATTGTAATTAATTCATTGACTATGGTAACTTTCAGCAAAATGTAGTTTCCTTGCTTATTTCTTTTAATTAAGTGTATCTTGTCTGTTACTGTGTCTAAAATCACGTTTGCTATCCCTGCTTCTTTTAGTTCAGCTAAGGGATAAATTATTTTGCCCTAATGATTATTGTAATTGTGTGTGATTCTTTGTGTTTCAAATATGTTTCTTGTAGGCAATATATTGTTGGGTTCTGCTTTCTAATCTATTCTGCTATCTACTTCTGTTTTATGAAGGAATTCATTCCATTCACATTTACAATTATGATTTTTAATTGTCTACTTCTCTCCATCATATTCTCTTATATTTTTTCTTCTCTTTCTCTAATCTCTTTTCAACATGGAAGTATGGCAGTCACAATTTTGGAAAAGGTGTCCATTGTTTTTATATTGACAAATTGCTAAATAATAATGTTAATTTGCCTTTGAATGAGGCTATGAAATAAGATTTAAAATAGTAGGCAGTTAGGAACCCTCACCCCGCCTATATATTAAGCACTTACTTTGTGCCAGACACTGTGCTAAGCACTGGGGATAGATACAAGCAAAAAGAAAGACACCCTTCACCCTCAAGAATGGGGGAAGATAATCCACCAAAAGGGAATTGAAAAGCCAGCACAGAGTAAAGGTAGTCATCATAGAGCCATGATGTTGAAATCTGAAATATCAGAAGCACAGTCAGGAGGTAAAAGAAGATTGGCAAGCCTGGGTCCCTTGATAAAATGTAGGTCTTCGGAAAAAACTCACTAGTGGGTCAAGAAGGGTGCTAGTAGGGGAAGGAGGGCCCAGGGACTGAAGAAGGGTCCAAGGTAAGACCGTAGCAGAAATATGCTGTTAAAGTCCTTCAGAAATAAATCTGGGACTGGAGTAATAGCAGCGTGTCTCTTTTCACTGCTATTTTATAGAAGCATTTCTTGTATATGCAATATATCTTTGTACACAAATTTGTAACACCAGACATGTCATTTTGTGATATATCTATATTCACAGGGAGAGGTTGTTTTTTTCTAACTTTGATACACACTTTAGTGTAAGGAATAGATTAGGAACTGGGATATGATTGTGAGGTTTTGCACTCACAAAAATTTTAGCTCAGTTTGAATTGTTTTTTAAGGATAAGTTCATAGGATCATAGATTTAAGTTGGCACCATTACAACAACCTGTTCATTTTACAGATGAGAAAGCTGAAGCCTAGGGAAATAAAGTGACTCCCTTTGGGTCACCGAAATAATGGAATCACTATTCCCAGGGTGCAAAGAGCCTCAAGCCTTCTGCTTGAGCCCTTTTCACCATACCAGGCTGCTCCACATGCCAGTCTGTTGCCATGAAAGATGGGTATTTTATCCTTTCCCATTACATTAATTGTTTTCTCCAGCAATGGCTTGGATTCAAATATACATAAACTACTAAAACTCTGTTTCTTGAAAATCTGGCCCATGAGATATAATCAATAATTTCTCAAGAAGATACTATTTTTAATGTGTTTAAATCACTGAAAAAAGATCTTATACAAAATCTCTGAGTAAAACTACTGCTCCCTGATCAGATATCAACAGGATTCCTCTCTACTGTTCCAAACAGTTGTCATAAGTGGTCATATTAGTAAAGCTCACAAACAGAAGTTTAACTTCAGTTGTTTGGCCCAGAGCACTGACTTCATCATCTTCATCACAGTTGTCCCCTTAATGGAAATAAAGGAGACTTTCTCCATCATTCAAGCCCTTTTCTTGGGGAAGCACATTTGACATTGCTATCTGGCACTTCTATATTTCATATATGAAAGGATATTCAACAAAGATACTGCAGCATTTGTCTTGGATAGACATACTCTTATTCTCCCTCCCAAACCCCTCACATATCTCGACATGGAACTGGAACCCTAGATCTGGTCAGCAGAGCAGGATGTGTATGACTCACTGTGTTGGGACATCTGCCAAGTCTGAAGGGCCCTGATTTCATGTGAGTAAGCCTTTTTGTACACTTAGCTGAGTCACATCATTTTTGCCAGAAGCTGCTAGTAACCTACCATTAAGGAAGGTAGTGCTTGAGCATGGGCCAATCAAGTTATAGGAACAGTTCTGTTATCTTTCAGGGAGAAAATAGCCCTAAATCATGTGTCAGAGGAGGAGGAACATTTACAGTGGCTCTATTACAGTGCAATCTGCAGCTCACTGACCTGTTTTCATACCATGTAACTCCTTCATGTCTATCCACAGATCTACACCAGATACCCCTTCCTCCAACATTCTGAAGGCCTTCTTCTAGACCTATTGGCATTATATGGGTATAACTATTCCTTCTGCTCACTACATGACCTGTCTTCTTTTCCCTTCCATATCTAGCTAGTGAATCATTTTTATCACATTATTTGAGTAAGTAAATAAGACGTTCTAAATCCAATTAAAGTTTCCCCTCTTCACCACCACCCCCCACATAGTTTGTGGTTCCTTTGTCTGCTACCTTTGAATTACCTGAATATTTGTCTCAATATCCGTCTTTGCTTAGTAAATCTCCATTCTCCAGACCTTCGTGATAGAATCAGGACTTGTCATCATATATTCATAGGACTTTGAGTTGGAGGGCAAGCTTAGAGATCCACTAATACAGTCTGATCATTCTACAGATGAGGACATTTGAATCCAGATTTTCTGCCTCCTGATTCAGTGTTTTTGCACAGTTGTAATTAGAAGACTAATTTATTTCATTTTCTAGGTTATGTTGACTTACTGTAACTTCCATTTACCAAAAAAAGTACTGCCATCAACTACAAAGTGATCACCCTCATGAAATGAGTCCCAAGATCATTATTTTTTTTGGCAAAAAAGTAAGAGTGCTTTTTGCATTCAGAAATTTAACTTTGTCTTACTTATGCAGAGGATGTTATTTCCTGTTATATCACCAAATGGATTTGTTCCAAATATATTTACTACTGTAGACTCTTCAAATGACTTTCCCAAACCCTCAAATCTCCCTTTTTAATGGAAAAAAAGAATGATAACAGTAGAAATTGTCCATAGGTATAAATTACCCTCCCGCAATGTCATGTTGTTAGAAAAGCTGTGGATTCAGCTAGGTGAATCAGCTGTACTTGGAGTCAGGAAGATGAATTCAAATCTGATCTCATATATTTACTAGTTGTGTGACTAGGCAAATCACTTAAGCTTTGCCTCAGTTTCCTTTTCTGTAAAATGAGGATAAGCATAGCACCTACCTTCCAGGATTGTAGTGAAAATTAAATGAGACAAGATTTGTAAAGTGATTTGTGGACCTGTAATTGTAACTGATGTAGCTATATAACTGATATATTGATATAGCTACAATTGTGTATTATTTTCACCAACTAGCATCAGGGTCATTCCACAGAAACATTTTCTGCTAGCCAATCTAATTTATTAGATTGTGGACCTATAATTATTAATTACCCTTTTATCTATTGTTTGAAAGATTCTATAAACATCATCAGCAATGATGATAATAGTCGCCCACACATAAAAGATTTGCAAGCACTTTATGTCCATCATCTGACTGGCTCCTCACAGCAACCTTGTGAAGAAAGTATTGTGGGTATTTTATTCAATCTCCATTTTAATAGATGAAGACACTGAGGTTGGGAGAGGTAAAGCAGCCACAGCTAATGTCATTAAGAACCAAACAGAAATAATGCCTTTCCCTAAAACGTTGAGTGGACAGCTAGGTGGTGCAGTGGATAGAGGGCTACATGTGGCACTCGTCTTCCTGAGTCTCATCCTCCTGAGCACAAATCTGGCCTCAGATGCTTACTAGCTGGGTGACCTTGGGCAAGTCACTTAACCCTGTTTGCCTCAGTTTCCTCATCTGTAAAATGAGCTGGAGAAGGAAATGGGGTTCACAAAGAGTTGGACCTGACTGAACAAGAAGACAAAGCATTTGAATAACAGACTGTAGGTATCTGAAGGTTACTCGCTGACCAAATTTGAGTCAGACTATCCTGAATTAGCCCAAAGAAACAGCAAAAGGTCATTTCCCACTAGAATTGGATTGCTGCACATTTTTCTTTTTGTTTTTAAGTTTTTATTTTCCGTTCCAAATTCTCTTCCTCCCACCCCACCCATTGAGAAGGCAAGCACTACAATCCTCATTATTCATTTCACACATTTTTCATATGAGGTTTTGCACTAGCAGACTAGCAGTACTGAAGTTAGAAAACCTTTAAATCAGAAGAAGAGGAGGTACTAAACTTGAAAATGGCAAGCATGTTTTCATTCAGGCATGTAACTGATATATTGGTATGTCTACAATTGTGTATTATTTTCACCAATTAGCAGCAGGTTCATTCCACAGAAGCATTTTCCGCTAGCCACCAAAATTTATGCAGCACACAATGAATTTTTTCCTGCTACCTTTCCCTAATGTCAATCTAATTTATTGAAATGGTTAACTCATAAGATGGTGTCCCTGAAAATTGCACAGACACAGGTGGTATATTTGACCCTGTCTGGCCATCTTTCAGATGTCTGTCATTAGTCTCACCAACCAATTCCAATGACACTTTGGACATGACTGAAATCATATCCATCCTTATCCTGGGAAAACAACTCTAACTGTATACCCTACTGATTAATTGTGGGTCAACAGTTATTTTTATATGTGTAGACAGCACATTTAGACAATACTTACACAGTGACTGCCAAATGGTTACATATTAATCTGTGCTACTTCTGTCAGACATACTTATCATCAGTGTTGACATTTCTAAACCAAAAAAACCTCTGAACAAACTCAACAATCTCACTTTCAGAGAGAATTTGGTGCTAATTAGACAGGTGTCTTATAGAGATCTATGCTATGATAACTTAGTTTTTTCTAAATTGTAGACACTGTTTAAAATCCATATAACTACTAGCTTAAATGTTCTAGTTAAAATAGTTTTACAGATACATGTATGTCTTTGTGTGTGTATGTGTATGTGTGATATCTATGTAACAGAAAACCAAATATTTTCAAGGACAATAAAGCTTTTTTTTTTTTTAACTGGAGATCTCCTATATACTGAAAATGGTAAGTTGGTAGATCCATCTCCTGGACTCTGAATAAATTGCAGAACTGAGGCAAGCCATTTAGAGAGAATTATATTTGATGGCCATTCTTATATGAACGTGGTTTGCCATGTTGGAATTCCCACTTGTCGATCAGTTTCAGCTATTCCCCCTTCAGGGGAGCTTTACTTGAAAGCTCTTGCTTTTGTTAATTTTTAGGCAAATATCCACCTCAGTCTTCACTTTTAGATATAAGAAATATGTTAAGAAGATTTATTATTAGATAAATTTAATCATGAAAGAGATTCATTAACATGGTTCAAAGAACTGGATTAAATGATTTTCTTTTTATGTTTTGATAGTTCACTTCTTTTTTCAAATACATTTCATCTTTTCTGGATATAGCACTCTCACCAGCAATCCACCCCATCACTACTAAATGAACCCTTCCTTAAAATAGGGATAAATAAATTAATTTAATTAAATCAAATAATAAACTTGATTACTTAAATTATTTAAATAAATAAACAACCAGAACTGTGACTTCATGTGACAGTAGCCGACATTCCAAACTCATAGTCTTTTACTTCTCTGATAAAGGGGAGAGAATAGAACATCCTTATCTCTTCTCTGGTTCCAGCATTAGTCTTTATAATTACTCAGCAACTATTCTTATTCCTTAGTAGCACTCAGGGCATCTTCCTCTCCATCTGGGGCCTCCATAACAATCACCCCAGGTTCAAGATACTCTATGTATCCACATCTACTCAAAGTGGTAGCTCATAAGCCTCTATTTACATTTTCTCTAGTCAGATAGCACAATTAGTACAAAGTCAAAGTATAAAGTGAAAGAGCCCAGTAGGAACATTTGCAATAGAATATTCCCTCTATTAATTTAAAGAACAAATATGTCCGCCATCAGTGAAGAGAATGAAGGAATGGCATATGATGGGGCCACAGATGGGGAATGGTGTGCAGAAACAATCGATATCTCTGATGATGTGGCCTTTCTCCCCTCCTCTCATCTCCTATGTCAACTGGGGCTGCTGTAATAATGCTATTACTGGACTTTCTCAATGGCTGTGTTGTTTTATTGGGCTCTGCTGATTTTATCATTAAGTTTCTACTATTTTCATGCTGACTGTTGCACTGTAGTTGCCACTGGAGCATTGCTCTGTTGGTTTTATGTTTTCCTTGGTCATGTCACTCTCAGACATGCCGGTCCTTGTTGATTTCAGCTAAGTGGTGCTTAGGTGACTCTTGGGGACATAGTTTGTTGAACATTGCTCCATCCTACTTTTTTATGGACCCGTCTTTTCGGGGTCATCTGAACCATTTTAGTTTTGGTCTGATAGGGTATAATGATTAGAATTTTGACTTGATCAACATAGACTGATGACTATTTAGTCATAGCCAACTTGCCAAACTACCAACCTGGGTTAAGATTAGGTCTTTTATTTTTGACCTCTGCTACTGGCTAGATTGGTTACAGATAATCTACTAGTTTATTGTCTGATTTTTTTTATCTTCCCCAAATCCTCTTCAGAATAGTATAAATTAAATTTGAACCAGAATGAAAGGTAAACTAAATAGTCAAGGTTATTGTTCTTCACCCCTCTGGACTAAATTCCTATCTTTATTTACATATCACTTTCAGCAGTAAAAACTAGTTTGTTTTGGTTCTATATTTTGGCCAGTGGGAAAGTCTTATCTTCCTGCCCTTATAAGTGAATGCATGATGCTAAAGTTTGCCTTTGTATATCTAACTCATTGTTAAAACAAATTTACTGGATATATTACAAAATGTTATTGAGCACAATGAGTATTTTGGTCAGTCAGTGTAAGAATTTATCTTTTAATATTTTAATCTCACCTGCACTGCAGTTATCACCTCAAGACTGAGTGCCCTGGGCAGCTATACTTTTGTCCTTTGTAATTATTACCCTGAACTTTATAATACTGTATTTGACAATCAATACTTAGAATCTAGACTTTGTTAGTATACGTATAGCTTTGGGGAAACCATTTCCCTTTTCTGAGTTCCATTTCCTCATATGAAAAATGAGGGTGCTGTATTATATGATCTCTCAAGTGCCTTCCACATTGAAACCTATGAACCTATGAGTTTAATCGAAAGTAGCAGGATTATGTGCACCATATGTAAAATCGAGCAACTCCTTTCCAAATGACTCCATCTGCCAGATTTTTGAGTGGTCTCTGAAAAACGAAAGAGAAGTTATTTGGTTAAAAGTCACCTACAGGGAAGCATAATAGTAGGAAATATTTTTCTTTACATTTCAATTTTTGTGATCAAATCCTACTTTAGTCATACGTAATTTTATATTGTAACCTACTATTGTTCTCCTTTCTACTTCTCTTGGAAAAAGCACACTTTTCCATGAATGAGAGTTGAGTGCAGGGAGCAAGGTATGGAAAAGCTGCATTCGGTGAGAAAGGAGGGACCTTTTCCAACACTTGTCATCACAATTTGTTGTTCTCTTGGGTGATGCTAGTTGAATTAGAAGAAAGAGAACAGAGGGAAATGAAATTGCACCTTCCAATCTCACCAATACTGAAAAGGAGGAAAAGGAGCTGGAGTCATTATATATTAGTTTATGGCTTCTTTGTTCCTTCCTTCCTTCTTCCTTCCCCCTCCTTTCCTTCCTTTCCTTTGCTTTTTTTTTTTTTTTTGTAGTATTGGTGCTAGTCTTTTAGCAAGGTATCATAAAAATCTGTTAAAATATTCCATAGAGATGCTAAATGTGAATGGCAATTCATTTCAGTGTTGCATTAACAGCAACAATCCTCACACAATAAATGGAGCTACTGTCAAGAGCTCAGGAATGATATAGAGCAGAGGTCACAGTAAATATAAAATCTGAAGTCTATTATAGGCTTATTAAAGGTCAAAAGAAAAGATACAAAGGACTCCAGTCATCTGAAAAAGGACTGTCAGAAGATAATTCCATTGCATTTGAAATGGAAATAAAATACAAGGTAGCAAATATGTTTATAATATGGAAAGATCGCTAGGGCTCTACGATCATTCCAAACATGTGACATTAAGTTGCTTTGACTGTGGGCAGACTTATTCAATTACATTACTGAATGTTATTTTGTTGGTTTCTCAGGGAAACTTCCAAAAGCAAATAAATACTATGGACTGATGACAGACTTTCCCTTTGATAAATGGCAGTGCAGCCCACCGAATTAGGGAAAACACCAAATATTTGTTAATATAAGTCCATGCGTTCATGCCACTACTACTGACAACCATTACTGTCTTCATTATCTCATTAGTTACAAGAATTTGGTCTCATCTATAATTGCCTCCACTGAAAACCTCTTTCTTTTCCTCTCTTTATCCTCCTTCTCTCCCCTCTCTACTATCTGCAGATTGCAGCGTGTTTGTGACTGAGTCTTACAGAGTGATGTGGATTTCAGATAGTTTAGGTGACGTTTTCATTTGGCTCATATGGGGGTAGGAGTTTGAAGCTAGCTCTTCCTTGCTCCAAGTCTAGCACTCTGCTATTCCGTCGTACTCATCATGTAGTATAGAATATTTTGATTGTCAGTATTTGTGTCTGAGAGTTTAGGTGATCTTCCCATAAGTTGTCATTTAGCCCATGTCAGAGTAGAGATTTGTTTTGTTTCTGTCTTTGTATACTTAACCACAAGGCAGAATGCTGGGCGCATAGTAGAAGCTTAAATGCTTTATGAATTGAATTCACATCGCTCTTAAATATTTCTTGAGTTGTTTACTGAAGCATACTAATGGGTAAAAAAGTCAAGAGGCTTTGTTTAAACATATAATTGATTAGATTTGGTAATTGAAAACTAAACAGAACTTTGTAGAGTCTTGGTTGGTTGGATAAATGATAACTAAATGGATAGATAAGTAGATTGTAGATAGATAAACAGATGGATATCTATAGCTAGATGACAGATCAATAGGTAGGTACATGAATAGAAATATGATAAATGAGTAAGTAGGTAGGATAAATAGATGGTAAATAGATACAGATGGCTTCAGAACTTTGACTTCATCAGTGGAGGAAGATCCCAGTGAGAAATTCCTTTTACCAATATAAACAGGCAATACAAATAGTCTTAGAGAATTGCTTCTCACTTATGTCATTGATGCTCAGCTGTTTCTGTCACATCTAACTATTTGTAACCTCATTTGGGGTCTTCTTGGCAAAGATACTGGAGTGGTTTGCTTTTCCTTCTCTAGCTCATTTTATAGATGATGAAACTGAGGCAAACATCATTAAATGCCCAGAGTCACATAACTAGTAAGTATCAGAGATTGGATTTGAAATTTGATTTTCCTGATTCCAACCACTGTGCCACTTAGCTGCCTGCTTCTCATTTAACTGAGTGCTCATTCATTTATCCATTATATGTCAGGGGTGAGACTTGAAACTGGATCATTCCAACTCTGGCCATTCTGACTCAATCCAGCACACCAGACTGTTTCTTGAATACAGTACACATACCAAATAAATTCAAAGTAATTTCAGTGTGTGTGTGTGTGTGTGTGTGTGTGTGTGTGTGTGTGTGTGTGTGCATGTGTGTGTGTTCAGGAAGTAGAACTAAGTGAGCTGATATGAATTCTAGGCGTGATAGACAGCCTGGTATGAAGACACTGAAATGAGAGAGTAAATGCTGCATATGAAGAACAACAAATGGGCCAATTTGGCTGAAATGTTGAGTGAATCATAGGGAGTATTTTGTAAAAGGCCTGGACAGAAAGATTAGTTGGAGCCAGATTATGGAGAGTTTAAATGCCAAAGAGAAGAGTTTATATTTTATCCTAGGAAAAACAGCGAGGAACTCTCAAAAGATCCATGTTCATATTAATTGACTGCCATCCTTTGTTCCTGTGTATCCTGTGGTCTTTATTGCTGTTTCTTTCTCTTGTTTTCATCCATAGACAGTCTCCATCTGAGCCCAAGCATCCCCATAGTACCTGGCATCATGCATAAGATCCTTCATATTTCCCTGGTTAGTCAACATTAAATTGTGAAGCATATCATACTCTCATAACCTTCAACAAAAGACCACACTCAAGGATCCCAAAGCATCAATTTGGTAGATCAAAACACATTTTTGTTCACCAACAAACTTTCTGGAACTCTTCAGAAGTAAAGAGCCTCTCTAACACTTCCCATATAGTTCAGGCTCTGAGGCTTCTACCCCTAGCCCTAATTCTTTTTTTATAACTTTATTTATTTTGAACAATTCAACATTCACTTCCATAAGTTTTAAGTTTTCTCTCCTTCCTTCCCCTCTTCCCTCCCCAAGACAGATTGTAATCTGATATAGGCTCTACATACACATTCTGATTAAACATATTTTCACATTGATCATGTTGTCTAGAAAAATTAGAACAAATGGGAAGAACCATGAGAAAGAAACAGAACAAAACAAAAAAAGGAAATAGTCTCCTCACTCTGCATAGTTCTTCCTTTGGATGTGGATGGCATTTTCCACCATGAGTCTTTTGGAATTGTTTTAGGTCCTTGCACTGCGGAGAAAGGCTAAGTCTATCAACATCAGTCATTGTACACTGTGTCTGTCGCTGCATACCGTGTTCTCCTGCTTATGCTCCCCAAGCCCTAATTCTTGCTACCAGGTTGAGTCCCAAGAGTCTCTTCTCCTCAGGGTTTCAGGAGGAAATTTGGGTGGTGGTTTTTCTAATACTATTGCTTCTCTGACACCACCAGAGTGCTTCCCCAACTAATTACCTGTTGATATTAATTAGCTATCCAGAGTTAGCTAGCTTTTAGAACTGGGTATTTACTAAGGTTATAATCCTGGAACAGTTGGCACAAAATAGCCCTCCAAACTAGGGACACACTCTCCCATAAGCACATTCAGAGTCCAGGGGAAAGTGGCATCAAACATGAAGAGCAAGTGTGCTGAGATCCACAACTCCCTTTTGATGGAAGTCTTTTTCTCCTTTGGTAAAGTCTTCCAGAAGGTCCCACTACTCCTGAGGGATAGGTGAGAAAGGGGTGTCTGTCGAGCTCCTTGTGAAGTCCTGAAATTGCCTTTCCTTCTTGTTTCCTTGGCACCTGAGGAAGACACTGCTGTCTCCTACTGCCATTCCAGGGAGACTGTAAAGATGTTGATGTGAAGTAAAAATTCTTTAATCTAATGAACTACACTTTTTCAAAGGAGGGAGGATACAAAGGTTCTTCTTTTCCCCTTCCCCCCTCCAAGTCATTTCTCCTCAGTGGCTTGTCTGGGATAGATTCCACCACTCTACTACACAGGCATTAAAATGCCCAGATTCTGTTCTAGTTTGCTATTTTATACAAGACCATAGTCATGGCATGACTGAGTCTCTGCAGTCAATCCCAATATACTTTCTATGCGGTCATTTAACTTCATCCAATGGCTTTCACTCTGTCCAAAGTGATTAATGACTTTTTTACACTTAGTTAAAAGCCTTTGATTGATTGATTCAGTAGAAGTGCTTTCACCATATACTACCATATGTTGTTAGTATCTTAAAGTCAAGTAGGTTGATTGATTCAACTGCCACCTCTCCTCCATCCACCCCTTCCATCTACACAAAAGGAAAAGCTGGGAAGCCATCTTTGGAGGAACTACCACATCATTCCATCACACTTATCTATACTAAGATTTCTCCCCATTCTTCAGAAGATTGTCAAGAATATCCTCTAATAAATCTCATTTAAACACATAAGTCTTTCATATAGGTTTTCTACTTTTCTCTTTCCTAGTAAAACTCTAAGATACTACACAATCAGTCAGTTTTGGAGGTATTTGCTAATAATTGTAGGATCTAAATAAGTAGAAAAACTTTCTTTATGATTTTAAAACTCTTCAAACTCACACAATGATTAATCACTCCAATTGCTGTTGTAAGTGACCAAAATTTAGATATTTAGGTAGTGATGACCAATAGACAATTGGTGATATAGGACTGGAACTCTGGAGGTAAAGAGGTCTGAATTTGTAGATATGGGTGTCATCTGCTTTGAGATAATAGCTGAACCCCTTAAAGTAGAGGAGATTACTCAAACGGTATAAATAAAGAAGCGAAAAAGGTCTAGGACAAAGTCCTGCTGTCAAACCACACATAGTGGGTGGAACAAGATTGGCACATGATCCTGCAGAGGCTTAAAAAATACATTTGTAACTCTTGAAACTTTTCAATATCTGGGTAGTTGGTGGGATTACACACACACACACACACACACACACACGTGCACACACACACAGAAACAGAGAGCACAGAGTGAATTGAATAGGATGGGATCATATCTTAAAAAAATGAAGTTAAGTGGTGAGAGAGAAATGTATTGGGAGGAGAGAGGGAGAAATGGAATGGGGCAAATTATCTCTCATAGAAGAGGCAGGCAGGAGACTTGTTAGTGGAGGGAAAAAGAGAAGAGGTGAGAGAAAAACATGAAGTTTACTCTCATCACATCCGACTAAACGAAGGAATAAAATGCACTCATTTTGGTATGAAAACTTATCTTACAATACAGGAAAGTGGGGGAGAAGGGGATAAGCAGGGTAGGGGGATGATGGAAGGGAAGACCGTGGGAGGAGGAAGCAATATGAAGTCAACACTCTTGGGGAGGGAGAGGATCCAAAGAGAGAACAGAAGCAATGGGGGGCAGGATAGGATGGAGGGAAATACGGTTAGTCTTACACAACATGACTATTATGGAAGTCATTTGCAAAACTACAGAGATATGGCCTATATTGAATTGCCTGCCTTCCCAAAGGGAATGGGTGGGGAGGGAGGGATGGGGAGAATTTGGAACTCAAAGTTTTAGGAACAACTGTTGAGTATTGTTCTTGCTACTAGGAAATAAGAAATACAAATAATGGGGAATAGAAAGTTACCTGACCCTACAGGACAAAAAAGAAGATGGGGACAAGGGAAGGGAGGGATGATAGAAGAGAGGGCAGATTGGTGATGGGGAAATTAGAATGCTTGGTGTATTGGGGTGGGGGAGGGGTAAATGGGGAGAAAATTTGGAACCCAAAATTTTGTGAAAATGAATGTAAAAAAAGTTAAATAAATTTAAATAAAAAAAGAAAAAAATACATTTGTACAGGTAGTAGGTGAATATTTGAGAAAATAAGACCCACAAAGTCAAAAATTTCAAAGAGGTCAAGAAGAATAATAGCTAAGAAAAGATATGGCATATTTAGTAATAAAGAGATCACTGGTGGTCTTGAAGAGAGGAGTTTCAGTTGACTAGTAGAGTCTAAAGTAGTAGTAGTAGACACACTACAAGAGGTTGATAAATGAATGAGAGATAAGGAAGTGGAGGCACTGAGTACAGACAGCTTTTTCTAATGGAACACCTGGAAGCACATCCCTCAACTTGAAGGTTGTGTCTCCTAGAAAAAGGCTACCAAAAGTTCATGTGACTCTCAAAACTGTAGTTGGTGAGCTCCCTAACAGTGTATTTACCTTTAATAGTCAGGTGGCTCAGTAGATAGAGCACCAGCCCTGGAGTCAGGAGGACTTGAGTTCAAATTCTACCTCAGACACTTACTAGTTTTGTGATCCTGGGCAAGTCACTTAACCTTATTAGCTTCAGTCCTTCACCTGTAAAATGAGTTGGAGAGGGAAACGGCAAACCACTCCAGTATCTTTGCCAAGAAAACCCCAGTCAGACTCAATTGAAACAACTCAATAATTACAACAAATACCTTTAAGTATCACCTAGATTCTCTGTTTCAAGCAATGGCATTTACTGATAGAGCATTTATGAAGAAGAAAAAAATCCCATAAAACAACATATATTCACACAAATACATATAGTAACTATGGGAAAAGTCAGTCCACATATGAAACATGTAGGGAAGGGCACACACTAGAATACATTAATCCATGGAAAATTCATGCCTGCAGTGCTGCAAAATCCCCGTTTTCTTCTGGTGAAGTCTTCATGAAACTCTAACAGCTGGGGCTGCTGTGTGACTGTCTGCAGTGGCCATACTGTTTTTGCCAGATGCTGTTTCACTAGATGCATAGTTTCCACTGGATGATGCCAGGCATGCCTCCACTTGGCAGGTGGCTGTGAAGCTTCTCTCTGTTTCCAGTTTCTGGCTTTTGTTGAAGCCCTTGATTATAGTGTTAATTCTTCCTCAGGAGAAAAGTAGTCTCTGCCATTCTTAGCTGTTTTAGAAAAGCACCAGCCCTTCCTTTATTTCAATCTCTGAACCAGAAAAAAAAAACTTCCTACATATATGTGGGACAAAGGGAAGGGATAAGACTTTTCAGCTTTTTTCATTAAAGAGTAACCTGGCTACAGGGACTCTCATCCTTGACTTTAGATTCTTGGCTACAAGGCCTCATTCTTTTTCCTAAGCACCAAGTTATTTAGAACAAAAAGCATCAACACTGCTAGCTAAAAAGTTAGTGCCTTTCTGGCTCAGTTCTAGCTTTTGAACTGCCTTGACATCTCTAGACTTGAGTCTCTTTGTCAGAGAACTCACTCTAGCTTATGAAAACAGTAGGACATAATCTCCTGAAATCAGAAGACCTGGCTTCTGATCAAACCTCTGATATCTATTACCTGTGTCACCTTGGGAACTTCATTTGACCTTTCTGGTCCTCAGGAAGGGGTTAAAAATGTGACCTTTAAGGTCCTTTCCAGTTGTAGTTCTATGTTCCAATGATGAGCATTCTCTATCAGCTCTGATTTTAATCTCCAAAATTCTCCATCCATGTAGCGGCTATTCATCCAACGCTTTCAAGGACCTTGAAATTATAAAGTCCCCTACTTTCTGTACTCAAAGACCCTTCTATTCTCCCATGTAGATTAGTGGGTAGGGAAAAGTCATAAAGATATAGCTAAACCCAGGACAAAAGCCTATGTGTCTAGGAGATAATGTGGATTCCTGGTCTTCCATATATAGCCAGTCAAAGAATTTGGTTATGAATGGATGGGGTGATGACGAGCAAAGGTCTTTTAAGGTTGGAGAAGATATAGGCACAAAAAAAAGAGAGCCAGTATATATGGAAAAATTAAAAATTGGAACAACAGAAGGGATTGTTGAAGGGGCAAGCTCTTAGAGGAATGTGGAAGGAATAACGAGATCAAAGGCACAACTAGAGAGGTTGGGTCTTAGCAAGGAGAAGAAATGGCTTCCTCTGAGTCTAGAATAAAGCAGAACAGAATGAAGGATGATGTTAAGGGGATTTGATATATTGAGCTGGGGAGGAGGGGAAGCTTAAGACAGCTTCAAGGGAGGAAATTAAATCCAGAGAAGAGATCATGATCTGGGAAAACATGGAGAGATGGAGTGATGGGAAGTTGTAGAAAAGACAGAAAATAAATTTGAGAGTGGTGAGGTACTGGGAGGGATGAAGATATAGGAGGCTACCGTTAGATAAAGGAATATCAGATGTAGAGGGTGATGAGGTGTGTGAGTTAGTTATATGTGCTAGAATAAATAATAATGAATTCATTTTTAGTGATATATGACTAACAATTTATGTACCCTTTTTTAAATGTGGGTGCTCCCAGAATACCTGTCCCTATTTCAAGGAAATCTATGGGTCCAAATAGAAAGCTTATGAGCTCCCGCCAGTGTGATTACTTTTTCTCCAGTTAGCCAGAGGATACAACTAATTGAAAGTGAAGTCAATCAATGAAACAGCATAGGAAGAAGGTTCGCAATGAACATTAACCACCTATTCCCATAAACCCACAAATATAGCAATCAACAGTGGGGAAGAGAAAACATGAATAATGCCATAGGGGTTTGTGGGTAGGGATTGTGCATGGTGAGACACCTTCAATGCTGCAGGAAGACCCCTGGTAATATCTTCTGCCAGGCACAGAGCCTAACACAAAGCAGGTGCTTAGAAATTACTTACTGATTGATTGATACAGCACTTTATAGTTAGAAAAGTCTTCTAAGATGGTGGGGGTGATGAGGGACTAGAAAGATGCAGGAACCACTAAGAGATCCCCGTCAACCTAGTCTGGAAAGAATTCACTGGACTCAAGCAATCTTAAGTCAAGTAGGCAAAAATGTTTATTACTATTACGCTTTTCAGCGGGAAAGAGTTTTTTAAGGAACCTGCAATTTAAAAGTTATAGATAAAGTTTATATAGATTATTCTACAGTAAGATGTATGCCAAATATGCTAGCTAGGTGCTTTGGGGTATGATTAGGGAGTGGTTGAGGAGTGGTCAGTTCTGAAGGTAACATGCACTTTTGGTATCTACTACTCAGGTATTTTCCCCCAAATTCATTGGGAAATAGCTCAAGGCAGTGACTCATGGAGGTGTGGTTTTAAGCCTGAAAAGTCACTAAGTTAACCAACTGTCAGGGTGGACCAGAAAAATCATGCTTCTCTCATCAACGTCTTGTTAGACAAGACTAATGGACAGGGAGTACACGTACGTGTAAATAGAAGATACATATGATTGGTCAGTGAGTAGTAAATATCATTACGACCCAGTGCACAGCTAGGTTAGTAAGCATGCAGCTGGCTCTAAGTGATAAATTCTATAGGTGCAGCTGGCTACTACGGCAGGAAGGGAGATAACGGTTCCTGCTGGGGCAGGCTGTCCTTGAGCTGGAGGGAGACTGCCTGAGATAGTGTTTTGAGGTTAGAGAGAAATGTGATTTTTAAGAGAAATGTGATTTTAGAATTGGGGTCCGAGCACATGCACCCAATCAAACCATCAGAGGTATGGGCCATATACAACCCCCTCTTTTTGGAATTGAATTTGCTCTCATTATATTCTCTGATATAATGATAAAATTGCAAAATTCCACCAGATGACTTCTCAGATTTGAAAAGACTTCCATGTGATACAAGTTGCTTCGCAGAAGTTCAGTGTGTCATCTATCTCTGTAGCACTGAGAGACACCTGAAAGCTACACATCAGTCATTTGCTGAGAGATCAGAAACTCCTCCTTGCTATTAGGATCATTTGGGATCTTTGCTTGGATAAACTTTAGCATTAGAAAGCTAACACCTTGTGCCGCCTCATTGTTTCAGTATTCCAAAAAGAGTCCAGGACATTACCTTATTCAATCCTTTTAACAATTCTCTGGAGTAGACAGTGAGAACATTGATGATATATATGGGAAAGTGAAGCTCAGGGAGATTATATGACTTACCCAAGGTCACACAGTTAGTAAATGTAGGCTAGATACCAGTTCTTCTGACTCCAAGTTGGGTCAGTGCCGCTACACCACAGGCACCTAGGAGAAGTAGCAAATAGAGTCCTGGGCTTGGAGTCAGGACGACTTGAGCTCAGATTTGGTCTCAGATGCTATGTGACTGTGGGCAAGTGATTTAATCTGTTTGCCCCAGTTTCGTCAAATGTAAAATGGAGACACTAATAACATCTTCACAGGGTTGTTGTGAGAATCAAGTGATATTTGCAGCACAAATATGTATACTGTATATATATATATATATACACATATATGTATGTATGTATGTATATATCTGGTATATTGTAGGCACTATAGAAGTCTTTATTACCTCCCCTTCCAACCCTGAAATAAATGAGGATCAATTAATGTTTTGATTGTACAGAAACAACCGAAGTAGAAGATTTCACTTAGCTTATGATTTTATCACTGGGAAACTACCTCAATGGTTCAAACATTTATCTTCTGGACCAATGAAGTCTCAAGAATGATTTCATTGACTTTTTAGGGAAAAACTATCCTAAATTTTATGACTTAGTAGACCTTGCACCTCTCCCTTAACAGTAAGGTCCAGAAAGTTTACTAAGGGACTTCCCCTTCTTAAATGGTCTTAAGACTATTATTGGACAATCTTGACCTTGGTAATAGAAGATGCCTAGTACAGGCTGCGTGGAAGAAAGAACTTAGTTCATGTTAAAAAAAAAATAATAAAAAGCTGAAAGAAAAGGCCTCAAGTAATGAAACTATCCATGAAGGAATGCAGCATCAAAGTGAGCAAATACAGAGAAGAGCTAAGATCAGAAATCCCAGTCTTTACCTCCCCTTCCTCCCCACCCCCGCCTTTGGAAGAATCTTAACCATCTGGTCCATCTGGTGAGGGATGTCAGGGGCAGTTCACTGTTGATTTCTCAGTGTAAAGTGATGATAACGAGCAGGAGAAGTGCCAAGAGCATCAGAGTCACAAAATAGATTATGAGGCTTCTGGCATAGTCGTCAAATCTTATCATGGATCAGGGTCATCTGTAGCAAGGTAGCTAAGAAATCCTAAGCTTCTTGCATACAACGTATTGTGGAGTCTGAGTTAATATCAAGGCTTGTCTCTTCCCACTACACATTCAGTATTCTCAGGCCCAGTAACCAGAATATACCCCACCTCCTTAGAATCCAATCAGAGGAATGATACCAATTTTTTTGCCTTTGTAGAATCCTTTGCTTCAAGGATAACCCTTTCTTCTACAGGAGCTGGGTCAGGACCATCTCCTATTTTCACACATGGACTCAGTAATGCCACCAATTGTGATAAGGCAATGCCTTTCTTACGAATAAATCCAATTTATGTAGAAAGTTTCAGTTTCAGGGGCAGAGTCAAGATGATGGAGTAGAAGGACACACCTGCTCTAGCTCTACCTCCATAGCCCACAGAATACCTGCAAAAGTGACTCTAAACTAATTCCAGGTGGCAGAAGCCACAAAATGACAGAGTGAAAGAGATTTCCAGCCCAAGACAGCCTGGAAGGCCTACAAGAAAGGTCTGTTGCACCAGGCTCAGAGAAGAGTTCAGTCTTGCATTGGCTACATAGCATGAACAGGACTGGAGCACGGTTCAGGGAGGGGAATCATGGACAGCAGCTGCTGTTCCCAGATTTCTCAACCCACAAATGCCAAATACAGCTTCAAAGGTCAGTGAGAAAGCTCTTTCACCTGGGTGAGAGGGGGGCGTGGGTCCAGTCCAAACCTCAGGCCCAGGGCAGCAGCAGACACTACAGCAGCACCGTCCATTTTTGGAACTCTCAGTCTTTAGACTGGGGGAATGGAGCAGCTGATCTGGGTCTCAGTTCTGACTGGCGGTTCTGGGGTGAGGAGGAGTACTGGCATTGTGGAAATACTGGAGGCTTTGGAGAGGATCATGGGCAGAAAAGCTTGTGGTTGCTCTCAGACCAGAGCACAGGCCAGGAGAGGAGTTTACTTTTTTTTTTTACTTTTATTGTGCCATCTTGGAGGAGCTGAGAACTTTCAGGTCCCTAGAGTATACCCTCAACTTGACAAAGGATTCAAAAGTCAAGTAACTGTCTGGAAATATGCTCCAAAAGGGAAAAATATAAGACTATAGAAAGTTAATTTCTTGTCAAAAAGGTACTTTCTTCCATCCTTTCAAATGAGGAAGAACAAAGCATACCATCAGAGAAAGACATAAAAATCAAGGCTTCTACATCCAAAACCTGCAAAAAAAAATATATGCAATGGGCTCAGGCCATGGAAAAGCTCAAAAATTTTGAAAATCAAGTAAGAGAGGTGGAGAAAAAATAGGGAAGATAAATGAGAGTGATGCAAGAAAATCATGAAAAGAGAGTCAACAGCTTGCTAAAGGAGACCCCCAAAAATGCTGAAGAAAACAACATCTTTAAAAATAGACTAACCCAAAGATGGTGGGGTAGAAAGATATACGTTTACGAGCTCCGAACCCACAGCCCATAGAATTAATGTAAAAAGAGATCCCCATAAGTTCTGGATCACTGTAAGGTGTGCAGAAACAGAGTGGAAGAGATTTCCATTCCAGAGAGCCCTGGAGAGCCGTCCCCAGGGTCCATCGCGCCCCGGAAAGTGGACCCCACCCCAGCGCTGCCCTGGCTGCGGCCCCAGAGAAGCTGATCCGAGCAGGCTTCAGGGACAGAAGCTCCGGCGGCCAGGAAAGTCCCTCTGCCCACAGAAGCTACAGGTCAGTGAGTGAGACAGCTGGGCTGGAAGAGGGGAGCAGGGTATCTCCGTGACTTGGGCCCCCTCGGGAGGAAGCAGCAGCGGCAGAGGCGGGGGGGGTGGGGAAGGCAGCAGCTGCGGCAGCAGCCGGGGACTCCCCCAGCAGCAGGCAGGATCTTCATTACTGAGAGTCTCTGCATAAACCCCCTGAGGGAGCTGAGCCTGGGAGACGGCCCTGCCCCACCCCGCTCCATTACTGAAGGTCTCTGCATAAAGTCCCTGAGGGAACTGAGCCTGGGAGGTGGCCCTGCCCCCACCCGCTCCATTTCTGAAGGTCTCTGCATAAAGCCCCTGAGGGAACTGAGCCTGGGAGTTGGCCCTGCCCCCACCCCAGCACCAGAACTAAAGCTCACATTGAATAGCAGCTGCTTGCCGCGGAAAGCCCATTTGAATCTCAGAGCCCAAGCACTAGCTGGGTGGATCTAGGCGGGGGTGGACAGGAATCTCAGAAGTCAAGTAACTGGCTGGGAAAATGCCTAGAAAAGGGAAGAAAAATAAGACTATAGAGAGTTTTTTCGAACAGATGCAAATGATGCCGACTTTCGGATCTGACGACGAGGACATATTCTTGCCATCAGGGAAAGACGTGGAGGGCGGGGCCTCAGTACCCCAGACATCCCAGGGGGATGTCAGGTGGGCTCAGGCCTTGGAAGAGCTCAAAAAGGATTTTGAAAAGCAAGTTAGACAGGTGGAGGAAAAACTGGGAAGAGAAATGAGAGAGATGCAAGAAAAGCATGAAAAACGGGGTCAATACCTTGGTAAAGGAGACCCAAAAAAATGCTGAAGAAAATAAAACCTTGAAAAATAGGCTCACCTCAATTGGCAAAAGAGGTTCAAAAAGCCAATGAGGAGAAGAATGCTTTCAAAAGCAGAATTAGCCAAATGGAAAAAGAGGCTCAAAAGCTTCCTGAAGATAATAGTTCTCTCAAAATTAGAATGGAACAGATGGAGTCTAATGACTTTCTGAGAAACCAAGAAATCACAAAACAAAACCAAAAGAATGAAAAAATGGAAGAGAATGTGAACTATCTCATGGGAAAAACAACTGACCTGGAAAATAGATCCAGGAGAGACAATTTAAAAATTATGGGACTACCTGAAAGTCATGATCAAAAAAAGAGCCTAGATATCATCTTCCATGAAATTATCTAGGAAAGCTGCCCTGACATTCTAGAACCAGAGGGCAAAATAAGTATTCAAGGAATCCATCGATCACCACCTGAAAGAGATCCAAAAAGAGAAACTCCTAGGAACATTGTGGCCAAATTCCAGAATTCCCAGGTCAAGGAGAAAATATTGCAAGCAGCTAGAAAGAAACAATTCCAGTATTGTGTAAATACAATCAGGATAACACAAGATCTAGCAGCTTCTACATTAAGGGATCAAAGGGCGTGGAATAGGATATTCCAGAAGTCAAAGGAACTAGGACTTAAACCAAGAATCACCTACCCAGCTAAACTGAGTATAATACTTCAGGGGAAAATATGGTCTTTCAATGAAACAGAGGACTTTCAACCATTCTTGATGAAAAGACCAGAGCTGAAAAGAAAATTTGACTTTCAAACACAAGAATGAGAAGAAGCATGAAAAAGTAAACAGCAAAGAGAAGTCTTAAGGGACTTACCAGAAGTGAACTGTTTACATTCCTATATGGAAAGACAATATTTGTAACTCTTAAAACTTTTCAGTACCTGGGTAGTTGGTGGGTCCATACACACACATGTACACATGTGCGCGCACACACACATACACACATGCACACACATATAGAGACAGAGAGCACAGATTGAATTGAATAGGATGGGACCATATCTTAAAAGAAATTAAGGTAAATGGTGAGAGAGAAATGTAGTGGGAGGAAAAAGGGTGAAATTGAATGGAGTAATTATCTGTCATTTAAGAGGCAAGTAGGAGACTTATTAGTGGAGGGAAAAAGAGGAGAGCTGAGAAAAAAAACAAAAAACAAGAAGTTTACCCTTATCACATTTGACTAAAGGAAGGAATAAAATGCACACTCACTTTGGTATGAAAACCTATCTTACAGTATAGGAAAGTGGGGGAGAAGGAGATAAGCAAGGGGGGGGATGATGGAAGGGAGGGCAAAGGGAGGAGGGAGCAATTTGAAGTCAACACTTGGGGAGGGACAGAATCAAAAGACAGAAGAGAAACAATGAGGGGCAGGTTAGGATGGAGGGTAATTCAGTTAGTCTTACACAACACGACTATCAGGGAAGTCATTTGCAAAACTACACAGATATGGCCTATATTGAATTGCCTGCCTTCCCAAAGGGAATGGGAGGGGAGGAAGGGATGGGGAAATTTGGAACTCAAAGTTTTAGGAATAACTGTTCAGTATTGTTGTTGCTATTAGGAAAGAAGACATACAGTTAATGAGGAATAGAAAGTCATCTGGCCCTACAGGAGAAAAGAGGAAATGGAGAAAAGAGAAGGGAGGGATGACAGAAGAGAGGGAAGACTGGAGATAGGGAAAATTAGATTGCTTGGGGTATTGGGGTGGGGGGAGGGGATAAAAGGGGAGGAATTTTGGAACACAAAATTTTGTGAAAATGAATGTAAAAAGTTAAGTAAATAAATATATTAATTAATTAATTAAAAAAAATTTAAAAAAATAGACTAACCCAAATGACAAAAGAGGTCCAAAAAGTCAACGAGGAGAAGAGTCCTTTAAAAATCAGAATTAGCGGGGGCGGAGCCAAGATGGCGGAGTAGAAGGACGCACATTCACGAGCTCCGAGTCCACAACCCATGGAATTGAGGTAAAAGGAGAGCCCCATAGATTCTGAATCTCTGCAGGGGGTGCACAAACGTAGGGGAAGAGATTTCCGTTCCAATGAACCCTGGAGAGCCGTCCCCAGGGTCCATCGCACCCCGGAAAGCGGACCCCACCCACACTCCTGGCCGCGACCCAGAGAAGCTGACCTGAGCAGACTTCAGAGAGGAAAGCTCCGGGAGAATCTCCCGGCAGCCGGGAAAGTCCCTCTGCCCACAGAAGCTAAAGGTCAGTTAAAAAGAAGCCTGCGCTAGGGGAGGGGAGCGGGCCCCCTCGGGAGGAAGCGGCGGCGGCAGAGACGGGGGCAGGAAGCGGCGGAGGCAGAGGCGTGGGCGGGCGGCTGAGGCGGCAACGGCCCCGGGACTCAGGAATCCCCCAGCAGCAGGTAGGATCTTCAATACTGAAGGTCTTTCCAACCTGAGGGAGCCGAGAAGGGGAGACGGCCCTGCCCCCACCCTGCTCTACTGCTGAACGCCTCTGAATAAAACCCCCAAGGGAGCTGAGCACAGCAGGCGGGGCCCCCCACCCCGCCCCCACCTGCTCTGTTCCTGAAAGTCTCTTCAGAAAGCCCCTGAGGGCCCAAGCTAGGAAGCGGCCCTGCCCCCACCCTGCGCCAGAACTAAAGCTTGCCGCGGGAAAGCGCATTTGAATCTCAGAGGCCAAGTACTAGCTGGGCGGATCTGGGCGGAGGTGGAAAGGAATCTCAGAAGTCAAGTAACTGGCTGGGAAAATGCCTAGAAAGGGAAAGAAAAATAAGACTTTAGAGAGTTTTTTCCAACAAATGCAAATGATTCCGACCTTCGGATCTGATGGGGAGGACGAGGACGTATTTTTCCCATCAGGGAAAGATGTGGAGGGCGGGGCCTCAGTACCCCAGACACCCCAGGGGGGTGTTGGGTGGGCTCAGGCCTTGGAAGAGCTTAAAAAGGATTTTGAAAAGCAAGTTAGACAGGTGGAGGAAAAATCAGAATTAGCCAAATGAAAAAGAAGGTTCAAAAGCTCACTGAAGAAAATAGTTCTTTAAAAATTAGGATAGCACACATGGAAGGTAATGACTTTCTGAGAAACCAAGAAATCACAAAACAAAACCAAAGGAATGAAAAAATGGAAGACTATGTGAAATATCTCACTGGAAAAATAACTGACTTAGAAAATAGATCCAGTAGAGACAATTTAAAACTTATGGAACTACCTGGAAACCATGATCCAAAAAAGAGCCTAGACATCATCTTTCATGACATTATCAAGGAAAACTGCCCCAATATTCTAGAACCAGAGGGTAAAATAAATATTGAAATAATCCACCAATCACCTCCTGAAAGAGATTCAAAAAGAAAACTCCTAGGAATATTATATTCCAGGGTTCCCAGGTCAAGATGAAAATATTGCAAGCAGCCAGAAAGAAACAATTTGAGTATTGTGGAAATAAAATCAGGATAATACAAGATCTAGCAGCTTCTACATTAAGGGATCAAAGGGCTTGGAATAAGGTATTCCAGAAGTCAAAGGAACTGGGATTAAAACCAAGAATCACCTACCCAGCAAAACTGAGTATAATGCTTCAGGGTAAAAATATTCATTCAATGAAATAGAGGACTTTCAAGCATTCTTGATGAAAAGACCAGAGCTCAATAGAAAATTTGACTTTCAAACCCAAGAATCAAGAGAAACATGAAAAGGTAAATAGGAAAGAGAAATCATAAAGGGCTTACTAAAGTTGAACTGTTTACATTCCTACATGGAAAGATAGTATTTATAACTCTTGAGACTTTTCTCAGTATTTGGGTCGTTGGAGGGATTATATACATGTAGACAAAAGGCACAGTGTAGGTTGAATAGGAAATGATTATATCTAAAAAAAAATAAAATTAAGAGGTGAGGGAGGAATATATTGAAAGGAGAAAGGGAGAAATGAAATGGGGCAAATTATCTCTCATGAAAGAAGCAAGAAAAAGCTTTTTCGATGAAGGGGAAAAGGGGGAAAATGAGAGGGAAGTGAAACTTACTCTGACCACATTTGGCTTAAGGAGAGAATAACATGCACACTCAATTTGGTATGAAAATCTATCTCACACTACAGGAAAGTAGGGAGCAGGGTGGGATGTGGGGGGGGAGTGATAGAAGGGAGGGCAAATGGGAAGAGGGAGTAATCAGAAGTAAACACTTTTGGGAAGGGACAAGGTCAAAAGAGAGAATAGAATAAATGGGAGGCAGGATAAGATGGAGAGAAATATAGTTAGTCTTCCACAACATGACTACTATGGAAGTCTTTTGCATAACTACCCAAGTATAGCCTATATTGAATTGCTTGCCTTCTCAGTGGAGATGCATAGGGAGGGAGGAAGGGAGAGAAGTTGAAGCTCAAAGTTTTAGGAATGAATGTTGCAAATTGTTTTTGCATGCAACTGGGAAATAAGAAATATTGGTAAAGGGGTATAGAAATCTATCTTGCCCTACAAGAAAAGAGAAAAGACGGGGATAAGGGAAGGGAGGGGTGTGATAGAAGGGAGGACAGATTGGGGGAAGGGGTATTCAGAATGCATGGTGTCTTGGGGCATGGGGAGAGGAGAGATGGGGAGAAAATTTGGAACTCAAAATCTTGTGGAAATGAATGTTGAAAACTAAAAATGAATAAATACATTAAAAAAAGAAAGTTTCAATTTCCCTATGTCTTTAGAAATCAAGGTACTACCCAAAATTCCATTCTTCTTATTCCTTGAGCCCTAAGATATTATCTGAACCTTTCTAGAAGAAAAGAGATCTGCCCATGTAAGGGGCCTAAGCTGTTTTTTTGGGACTATCTGGAGCCCTCCAAAGGGGCAAGGGCCTTGAGGTTCTAGGAAGGCTCCACAAAGGGAAGGAGAAAGAATGGCTAGAACATGTCAATTGGAACTATATCTAAAATAATTTGATCTTATAAAGTAAATCTTTTTGGAGTCTGAGGCTAGTAAATAGCTGGACAGGAAAGCCCCACCCCTTCCTAGCATGGCACTGATTCATCATGGTACCTAGTAGTGATATCTGTGGGTAAAAGAGCATGGACAGCTCAGAGACTGAATGCAGTTGCAAATTGCTTTCCAGAATGACTTAATCTACTTTAAAGCTCTGCTAATGCATTAGTGTGCTGGTTCTCCCAAATTCCCTCTAACAATTGTCATATTCCTTTTTTGTCATTTTTACCAGTCTCACTGGTATGAGGTGGGGCCTCAGAGATTGTTTTAATTTTTATTTCTCTTATTATTACTAATCTGAAGAATTTTTAATATGACAGTTGATAGCTTGGATTTCTTTCTTTGAGAGTTATCTGTTCATATCCTTTGACCATTTATCTATTTAGCTCTTGTTCTTATATATTTGAATCACCCCCAATTCATTTTGGATATTAGCCATTTATCAGAGAAACTACAAATAATTTTTCCCAGTTAACTTTTTATTTTAACTGCATTGATTTTTTTGTACAAAATCTTTTTTCAGTTTTATGTAATAAAAAATATCAGTTTCAACTCCTGCAATCTTCTCTAACCCTTGTTTGTTCAAGAGCTTTTCCTTCTTTATAATTACAGATGTTTCTGTCCTCTGTTGCTTCAATGTGTCTATGATGTGACCATTTGTGAGCAGGTCACAAGTGCATTTGGATCTTATTGTGTTATGTGATATGAGATGTTGGCCTAACCTATTTTGTGACAGATTTCTTTCCAATTTTCTCAATGGTTTTTGTTGAATATGAGACTTTATCTAAATGCTATTATGTTTATTTATATATTATATATAATATTTTCTATCACATATGTCATATGTATTATTATATGTAGTATATATTTTTCTGTATATATCTGTTCCCTTGATTTCTTCTTTTTAAAAAAAAGTCAATATCAAATAGATTTGATAGTTACTGCGGTGTAGTAGTTTGAGATCTGGTAAGTTATAGACCCTTTTTCTTCTGACTTTTTTACCCATTATTTTCCTTAACATTCTTGATCTTTTGTTTCTCCAAGTTAATTTTGGCATTATTCTTTCTAGTTCTACAAAGTAACCCTTTGGTAGTTTAATTAATATGGCACCAAGTAAATAAATTAATTTCAGTAATTTTTCATATATTGTCATAGCAATATAAGCAATGAACATCTCTCCAATTATTTAGGTATGTCTTTATTTCTGTAAAGAATGTTATGTATTTATGTATTCAAATAGTCACTGTGCCTTGGTGAACTTTCAAATATTTTATATATGGTTATTATTTTAAATTGAATTCCTCTTTCTATTTCTTCCTACAGAGTTTTATTCATAATCTACAGAAAAAACTCATGAATTGTGGGAATTTACTTCATGTTTTGCTAGGGTTCTCTAAATAGAATACTTTATCATTCACCAAAAAAAGTTTCTTTTTTTTTACCTATGCTTATTCCTGCTATTTTTTTCTTTTAGTAATGCTATAAATAACATTTCTAGTGACATATCAAATAATAGCAGTCATGACCATCCTTGCTTTACCCCTTGATCCTTTGGAAAGGTACCCAGCATTTTTCCACTATCTATAATATTGGCTCATGGTGTTTGATAAATACCAATTACTTTGCTAAGGAAAAGTTTATTTCTGTGATTTTAGTATTTTTAACAGAAATGGTTTCTGTATTTTGTCAAAAGATTTTTCTGCATCTATTGATATAATCATGTGATTGTAGTGTTTTATTAATGTGATTACATTATGTTTATAATTTTTCTAATATTGAACTAACCCCTGTTTTCATGGTATAAATCCAGTGTGGTCATAGTATGCAATATTTTTGATATATTGTTATACCTTCTTTGCTAAAGTTTTATTTAGTATTTTGACATTAAATGGGATATTGGTTTAGATATCAATAACCTATTTGAATCATAGATGAAATTCCTTCTAGTTTCTCAACTATTATAGTTTTGGTGTCTTCTCCTTTAAGTACTTAGATGCTATGCTACTTAGTGCATCTAAAGAATTTTCTATTTATCACGCTCCCCCACCTTAGAGTTCAGCTTTCATTTGAAAAATAACTATGGAGTATCACTTTTTTGAAATTATCTTTGCTGTTCAAGGATGGTGGAAGACCTTGAGTTCATGTCACATGAGGATTAGCTAAAGGAATTGTGATTGCTTAGCCTATAGAAGAGAAGATTGAGGGAGTTAGGGGAATGAAACATGTTGTCTCTAATATTTGAAGGGCTGTCATGTGAAAAAGCAATTAGACTGTACTTCTTATAACCATAGAGCAAAACCAAGAGCAATGAGTACAAACTGTAGAGAGGCATTTAGACTTGCTGTAACAAAAACAAAGAAAACGAAACAAAAAAACGAGAGCTCCTCAACTATGGAATGTTCTATTTTGGAAGGTAGTGAGTTTCTATCTCTGGAAGTCTTTGAGACAAAGATGAATGACCACATCTGGGGTATGTTGTCAAGAGGACTCATATTCAGGTATAATTTGAATTAGATGACTTTTGAGTTTTCTTCCAAATTGGTATTTATGTAGAACTATGAATGACTTCACTATTCTCAACAATACCAAGATCCAAGACAATCCCAAAGGACTAATGATGAAGCACACTATCTGCCTCCAGAGAAAGAACTGATAGATTGAATATAGATTGAACATGGAACTGAATATAGACTGAAGCATGCTGTATTTTCACTTTCATTCTTTTTCTTTTATTCGAGTCTTCTTGTACAAAATGACTTATATGGAAATAGTCTTACCTATATATGATTGCTTACTGTCTCAGGGACTGGGGAGAGGAGGAAGGGAGTGAAAAAGGATAGAATTTGTTACGCGAAACTTAAAAAAAAACTGTTTAAAATTGTTTTAACGTGATTGGTGAGGAAATAAAGTATATATTTTTTAAAAATATTTAAGGCCTGACTGCTATTTACTACTTGTGTGATTATAGACAAATCATTAACCCATTCTGGATCTCCATTTTATCATCAATAAGATGTCAGGATTGGATTAGGAGACCTGTAATATCTCTTCTAACTCTAAAGTTGTGATCCTATAATGTAGAATAGGGGAGAAAGATAACCTTCCCTACCAAATTTCCCATTGTGAAAGGCTCTTGAAGAGGTAGAGGTTTCACTGAATAGCCTACAAACTGAATAAATATGTCTAAAGCACTTTCCAGAGGTAGTAAGGATGTCATACCTTGAATTGCTTTATTCATTGTTCCATTTTCATGGAAAGTTCTCTTTTAAAATAAGCCAAATAGCTAGAAACACTTCATGGCAAAATGAAGGCTATTATGACTTGGGTATTCTTTTAGGTCATGAATTCCTTTTGTCCTGGCTAAGGTGAAACTGGGGACTATAAGTAAAATTGTACTGCTCAAACTGAAAAAATCAGTTAAATCAAAAATATTGACAGGGGAAAAAAATGCCTTGTAACCAAGAAGGATCAAGACTGAGTTGTTTGAATTTCAGGAAAATAGGGGGCTCTGGAAAGATTAAGTAGTATATGACCTCATTCTCAGAAGGATATAGGACCAAGAGAAACCTCTTATTTCTCTACTTTTATGGTGAGATTACAGAAAGCATTCTTTCTTTACCTTCCCTCCGGCCAGTTGTACATGAGAAGACATAATATAATTAAGAGACAAGCATATTAGACTAGAGATTAAAACAACAATAACAAAAGCAAAGCCTGAAGCAATGATGCATTTCTCAGAAGATTAGGCTAAACATTTCTACATGGAAATGGACTTTTCTTATCAGCAAAATTGAACAGATATAAGAATATGTTCCAGGACAGCATGCTGTCAGAATTGTTCTTCTCTAGGGGCAGGTCATAGTGAGAGTTTTCATCCTGATCATCCATTTACCTAACACAAGCATAATTGGGGTCATGTCTGGACATTCAAAAAGCTGTCCTTGCTTCTGGATTACCACGTAACACAGAGTTGGAGAGGTAGAGTTGTTGCTTTGAGATAATGAGGAATCTCCTTATTAACCGTTGATTAGGAAGAACTGACAAGTCAGTGAATATTTAAAAGAGTGATCCTACCTTCTCTTGTGAGTGGTGGATTGGGTCAGGTCCACTTGGAATTGCTTTCCATAAAGAATTGAGGAGAAAGGACTTGCCCTTTCCCCCACCACAACTTCCAGGCAGCTGGGAGTATATAAAGCACATATACTTTCAGAAATGCCTGAGCCTAAGTTTGAGGCAGCTGTTTTTGTGTTCTTTTCTGATTTTAGAGAAGTGTCTTTTTCTGATATGAACATATCTAAGCTTAGAGATGTTATTTGGAGAGGTCAGGAGCTCCTGAGTCCTTCTGGTTGGAGTTAACAGGTGAAAAAGATAGGAGTTCCCAGTAACTTTTCTTGTACGTTTGGATAAGACAGTCACTAACAAGAGGACAGACCCAAGTCTGTCCCACTTTACCAGAAGACATGGACCTGGAATTGTTTGGATATTTCAGAACCAAGGTGAAAAATAGCAATGTTTACTGTGCGAATTCCTGAACTTTCCTTCCTGATGTCATTGGTCATTTTCTAGAATGATGGTTAAACAATAACAACTGCAAATAACAATCTTAGGTCTGCAGCAAATAAATATGTGGCACCATCTTTTGCTGGCCATCATTTTTTCTCATAAAGAAACTACCCTTTGCCTCCAACCAGCCCAACCTAATTTATCTAGGGATGTCTTGAATTCATATTCTTCACCACTTTCCTCTCCTTTCTGTATTTTTCTACTTGCCAACAGCCTTTTCACAGTGGAGATGCCTCTATCCTCTCATCTTCCTATTTGATGAGTCCTCAGGCTGGCTACAATTTCATGAGGTTTCAACATCATTCTCACTTCACTCCTAGATATATTTCTCACTATCTAAATTTTTCTACCTCCATCCCAGCAGTCTTACCTCCACATGGGTACCCTTTTTCCCTATTCTTTCCTTTCTTTTCTGTTCCTTTTACTGTGTTATTGTCTCCATTAGAATATAAGTTCCTTGAAGGCAAAGACTGACATTTTTGCTTGTATTTATGTCTCCAGTATTTAGAACAGTGTCTAATACATAGTAAAGTCTTAATAAATCTTTGTTCTCTTCTCTTCTCTCAGTCTGTCACTTCCAAACCTGGCATTGGCTCAGGAGAGAAAATACAAAACAGACAGCACATTTAGGGAACCTGGCACAAGTTCACCTAGCTGGATCTCATGCAGTAATTTCACTGCTGGGGAAGGATTGCTATCTTTCCCCCTTATGGAGGGTCTAGTGGCAGAAAACACTACTTGCCATATGGTAGAGTCAAAGGAAGAGAGCAAGCCAGAAGTTGTTCTTTATTTTTATATTAAATAATCTTTGTTTTCTTTTATTCTAAACTAAACAGCAAAAAATGTTAGCAACTTCACATACAGAATTTTTAAAAAGCCCCAGAAAAACAGAATTGTATATACAACCATGACTGACAGTTGGCTACAGTTTGCTTTATTCCAAAGAATATAACAGATTCAACATTAGTTTCAAAGCTTTTCTTCTTGTCTGTCTTCTTTTCTGGGAATTAAAGAAAAAATGCTTTAATTCCCCTCTCTTGTTTTTTTTTAATAATCATAGACAAACAAAACAAATCTGCATATAGGCCATATTTTTTAAAAAATATCTACTCTGTATCTTAACATTTATAAACACTCTGTCAAGAAAAGAGTAGCATGCTTTAAATGGATTTGAAGATGAAATTAGTCACTACATTAATCAGAATTTTTGAGTCTTTCAAATCTGATTTTCTTTGAAATATTATAGTGATTGTAAAAATTGTTCCCCTGGGAAGAAGATATCTAGAATATCAAGGGAAATAATTTTCACCTTACACACTGCAAATTGGAAAAGATAGGAATAATCATTGTTGTGGAAAGACAGACACACACTTCCAGACTTCAAAGTATGTTAAGAAACAACAACCATCAAAACCATTTGGTACTGGTTAAAAAATAGAAAAGTAGATCAATGAAACAGACTAGACTAGGAAGAAACAAATAGCTGAACTCAATAGTATATTTAAAAAATTATCTAGAAAGAGCTTCCTTCTTTGGCAATAAATAGTAGGGACTTAAGTAATGTTCGTTGACTGGATAACTGATAAGAACTGCTGGGAAACTGGAAACCACTCTCCTTCCTTTCCTGTTCCCTTTAATGTGTTATTGTCCCCATTAGAATATAAGCTCCTTAAGGGCAGAAATTAGGCTTAGAGAAGCATCTTTAAACCACATTCAATAATAAATTCAAAATGAATGTTATTTTTGATGATATTCAGTCATTTCAGTCATGTTTGACTCCTTGTGGCCCTGTTTAGGGGCTTGCTTGTCAAAGACACTGCAGTGATTTGCCATAAAATAATATAAATATAATAATATATAATATAATAATAATGCAATATAATATTATATAACAGAAAATATTCATTTTGATTACATGAAATTGCAAGACTTTTTTCAAAAAATTAAGGGATCTAGAGTAAGAAGATAAGCAGTCTATTGGGGAAAACTTTGTATTAAATATCTCTGATATGAATTTGATGTCTAAGATATGTAGATAACTCTAGAAATCTTACCCCTTCTCACATGGAGGAGTCGATGTAGAGGAACTCTGGAGAGAAAAGAACACTAATTCATTCTAAATGGAGTTATGAATTGGTATAACCATTTCAGAAAGCAATTTGAAATTATGCAAAGAAAGTGATGAAAACATTCATGCCCTTAGATCTAGAGGTTCCACTGTTAAAAATTTGTTCCACAGAGATTGTTGGGGGGAAAAAAACAGAAGGAAGACTCCATGCGCACAAAAATATTTATAGCAGCACTTATTGCAGTAGTGAAGAAATGGAAACAAAGTAGATGCCCATCCACTGAGAAAAAACTAAATATATTGTGTTATGTAAACATAATGAAATATTATTCTGTTGTAAGAAACTACAAATGGATACAAGTGGATAAAGAGAATCTAGGAAAGGCTAACTATATTGAAAGAAAATAATAATGCAAATGGATATGTAAAGATCTAACTTGGCCCCGCAAAAGATTATGTGTGTGTGCATGTGTGTGTGTTTGTGTGTGTGTGTGTGTGTGTGTGTATATGTATGAAAGACTGAAAGAGAAAGAGATAGAGAGAAGGAAGGGGGAGGAAGGGAGGGAGAGACAGTGCTTCCATAGATTTTGCTCAGAGGTGGGACTCCATGGGGGTGGAACATTTCATATAGTAACAGACTTTTTTTTCTCTATGTGTTGATTGGTTTCACTGAATTGTTTCTATTCCTTTTGTCTTTCTTCTTTGTTGTAAGGGATGCCACTCTATGGGTAAAAGAAAGATTTACAAAGGAAATACATGCGATGTGAAAAATAAAAGCTACCAATAGTAATCTATTTTTTTTTCATGTATCCTCCTGCTTCTATTCACTTCACTCTACATCAAATTATAAAGATGTTCCTGGATTTTAAAAAATTCATATCTTTCATCACTTAAGTTGTTAATTTGTCATCATAAAACTGGGCATAACAATTTCTAATGAAGTCCTTTATTTTTTCTTCATATTTTTGGAATTCTTTTTATTTTTATTATAAGCTATTTGGTTTTCTTTTTAAGGAAAAATCACTTTTTGATTTTTCTATATATTTTTTAAAATAGCTAGATCATAATTTTATTTATCAATTTAATATTTTTTCCATTTTTGATTTTGTTAATTCCTTCTTTGATTTTCAGAATTTCTATTTTGGTGTTTATCTGATGTTATTTTTCTTTTTTTCCTATCTAATTTTCTTCACTTGTATGACCAATTCATTTTTTTTCTTTCTTCTGTTGATGAAAATGTTTAAAAGTTGTTTTTTCTAATCCTCTTAGGTACTTCTTTGACTGTATCTCAAATTTTTGGCACATCTCATTGCTTTAATTTTTTTTGACAAAATTATCAACTCTTTGATACATCAATTACTTAGAATTTCCTTCAATTTTTTAATAGATCCTTACTGGTTAATTTTTTATAGTGTTGCAGTCAGTATAGAATTTGTGTAATGTTTCTACTTTTATGTATTTGTGAAATACATGCTAATGCTTTGTCAATTTTTATAAAGTCTCTATGAACAATTGAGGTATATGCATTCTTCTTTAGATTCACATTTAGGAATTGTTAGTGATTTTTCATAGCTAAGTTTTCTAAGATTTTATTTAGATCCTTCACTTCTTAATCTTTTGTTAAATTTGCTAGTTTTAAAAGGGACTCAAGTTATTAGATTACATTTTTCTTTCTATTTCTCCCTATAAATCAATTAAATTTTTAATTTAAATCAATTAAATTTTCCAATAAATATTAGATGCTATGCCATTCAGTGGATATATGTTAAGTATTGATATCAATTCACTGTAAAAAGTGCCTCAATTTATCTTTTCCAATAATTTATTTTTACTGAGAGATAATTTCCAGCTTCTTAGTGGCTCTACAGCAAACAGAATGTGTGACTGCTGTGTTGGACTTATTTCCTCCTGTGGATCTAGCATGGGCCATCTAAACACCCTGTTGGGTTTGTTTCTTGGGCTGTCGAAGTGCTGCCGTGGTGCCATCTCCTTTTCTAGTTTTGGTCCACATATAGTGCCAGGGTGCCGGGTGTATTCTTCAGACTTTTAAGAAGCCAAGCATCTACTTCTTGGCCCTGTGCCCTGGACAATGAACTGAGGGTGCTGGTTCTACTCCTGTGACTCTGAATAGTGCTAAATATAGTGCTAAATAGTGCTAAAATCCCACTGACTTTAGGTCTCAGCTAGAAGCACTAGTTTTTTCCTTCTTTAAGCTCAAATGTTCACAGGCTTCTGGCAATCTTCTTGTGAATGAGTGAATGAATTAACAAATGAAAAAGATATTTATTAGTGCTCACTATAGGGAGTGCACTGTACTAAATGCTGAGGATATAAATAGGGGAAAATGAGGTAGGCTCTGCTCTGAAGAAACTTACACATTGATTAAAGGAGTTAACACATAAAACAGAGTTCAGCAGCATGACAGATAGAAAGACCTGGAAGCCCTAAGGGCACAGGAGCACATAAATGGCTAGGCCCAGGAGTTCTTAGGGTGCTGATTGTGTCAGATGAGGGTGCTTCGTGATCTAGGAAGATGGTAAGACCCAGAGGATCTTGGAATGAAGTGGTAAGGTCAAGTTTAGTAGCTCATGCCAATAAGCTCTGCTACTAGAAAGGCTGAGGTGAATGGATCACTAGAGCTTGGGAGTTCTGAACTATAGCATCAATATGGCGAGCCCCTAGGGGAGGGGTCCACCAGGCTGCTTAGGGAGAGATGAACCCATCAAGAAAAAAAGTGAAGTAGGTCAAAGTTCCTATGCTGATGAACATTGGAATCAGGTTGATGAATGGATGATGCATTTCTAGCCCTGGCAAAATGGGGAAATCCAGACCCCAAAAAGGAAACAAAAAAGATGTAGTGGTATAAGAGATAGTAAGATATCATGGTCCTCTGTCTCACTAGAAGTCTTAGAGTTGTTTACCTCCAGCTCATCCAAGTGTCACATGGATTTTCTTGCCCAGATGTCCCACATTGGGACTGGGTTGCCCTGGATCAATTGAGGGGTGAAGGCAGGAGTATCGGAGCCACTCATACCAGCTCACAGGTATCTAGTTTAAATTTCCAGTGTGAACATTTAAGTCTCAAAAATGATCAACTGTGGGGGGAGGAGCCAAGATGGAGAAGAAGAAAGACTCACGTATGCTAGCTCCGAACCCACAGCCCATATATTTCCTGCAAAAAGAACTCCCCACAAATTCTGGAGCACTACAAGGTGCGCAGAAACACAGTGGAAAAGATTTCCGTTCCAGAGAGCCCTGGAGAGCCATCCGCAGGGGTCCATCGCACTCCAGACAGCGGAGTCCACCCCTGTGCTGCCCTGGCCGTGCGGCCCTAGAGGAGCAGATCCGAGCAGGCTTCAGGGACGGAACCTCCAGCAGCCGCAAAGGTCCCTCCACCCACAGGCACTCCAGGTCAGTGAGAGAGACTTCTGGGCTGGCCGAGAGGGGAGCGGGGTGTCTCTCTGACTTGGGCCCCCTCGGGAGGCAGTGGCAGAGGCAGCAGCAGAAGCAGCGGCAGAGACAGCAGCAGCCACCCAGGACTCCCAGAGCAGCAGGCAGAAATTCAGGGCCATTACCAAAAGTCTCTGCATAAACCCCCTGAGGGAACTGAGCCTGGGAGACGGCCCTGCCCCCACCCACTCCATTACTGAAGGTCTCTGCATAAAGCCCCTGAGGGAACTGAGCCTGGGAGGTGGCTCTGCCCCCACCTGAGCACCAGAACTTAAGCTCACATTGAATAGCAGCCACGCCTGCCACGGAAAGCCCATTTGAATCTCAAACTCCAAGCACTAGCTGGGTGGATCTAGGCAGGGGTGGACAGGAATCTCAGAAGTCAAGTAACTGACTGGGAAAATGCCCAGAAAAGGGAAGAAAAATAAGACTATAGAAAGCTACTTTGATGGGGTGCAGATGTTCCTGCCTTTCAATTCTGATGACGAGGAACAATTCTTACCATCAAGGAAAGACGTGGAGGTCTTACACAACATGACTATTATTGAAGTCATTTGCAAAACTACACAGATAGGGCCTATATTGAATTGCCTGCCTTCCCAAAGGGAATGGGTGGGGAGGGAGGGATGGGAAGAATTTGGAACTCAAAGTTTTAGGAACAACTGTTTAGTATTGTTCTTGCCACTAGGAAATAAGAAATACAGTTAATGGGGAATAGAAAGTCATCTGGCCCTACAGGACAAAAGAGAAGATGGGGACAAGAGAAGGGAGGGATGATAGAAGAGAGGGCAGATTGGTGATAGGGAAAATTAGAATGCTTGGTGTATTGGGGTGGGGGGAGGGGATAAAAGAGGAGAAAATTTGGAACCCAAAATTTTGTGAAAATCAATGTAAAAAGTTAAATAAATAAATTTATTTTTAAAAAATGATCAACTGCTTCAAATCAGAACTGGATTAATTTTGTCTTATGGATTGTCTAGACCTAAGAAAGTGCTGAAAAAAATGTTAATAATGCAGATTAAATTTTAAAGGATATCATGCATAGTTGTTTTTGTTTTTCTTTTCCACAGAGCCAAGTGTTAATGTTTACCAACACACCATTGGATGAAAGAAGGGAAGAGAAGGAAAAAGGATTCTCCTACAGTCCAATCTTGGATTGGATGGAGAAATGTATTCCTACTTCTCTCTGATTTTCTTTATACTTATTTCTTTTGTTACATTTTTAGAACTTTCTGTAATGTTTGTGAGAGAGCTGGCCTTCTCTGAGACCTCTCTCATCACCATTTTAATTGCTTTAGTGGACTGAAGAATTGACCAGTCCCCTAGCTCTTTTAGCTCTCCAGGTGTCACCATGTAACTCTGAGATTTTCCATGAAGGGTAAGGAGTGGCCTTCTCTACCCTGGAAGTATGGCAACTACTCACATGGTAGGAGCTCAGCTAAATAAGCTTGAACTTAGCTAAGCCTCTGACTGTTTCTTCTTTTTTGTGATTCATTATATGATTTTAGGTAGTTTAGAAACTATCCCAAAATGAATGTGCCCAAGCTTAGAGGCAGATTGTGAGTTTGAGATCCCAGGTCCTCATTATGGACAAGCTGTGGTATGTGAGATGCTCACTTTATGTCCATTACAGTACTTGAGGAGAAGACCACTACTAATGGGAAGCTGAGGTCAAATTCTTCTGGTTTGGCTTATCAGAAGACGTGGACCTTCGAGGAATTGTTTGGATAGTACAGAGCCAAGGTGAAATATAAACTGTCTATTTAGCAGTGTCACAAACTACTTTATGAATTGGTAATTTTAAGTCTTGCCTTTCTGGAAGAGTATAACTATAGTTATATTATCATTGATACTTAAGTTTTTCTTTCAGTATGTGGTCGTTAATCTTTTGTGCTTAGTATTTTTTTTTGTATAAAGGAAACAAATTTCTAACCCCCATAATACAGAGAGTACTCCCTTCTTTTTTGGGGGAGACTATAAGACTAAATCTGAGTTATTTCCTTCAGGATTCTGGAGTGGGTATGGAAAGAGCCAAAGTATAGAAGAAAAAGAGTTGAATGCTTCTTTTAAGTTGTCAGTTTCCTCCAGGACTGAATTGAGATAAACAAAAAAGTAAATTATACACAATGTTTAAAACAATGTAAATGAAAATCAATCAATCAGTAAACATTCATTAAACTCTTGCTATGTGCCAGGTACTGTACTCAGTGCTGGATATACAAAATGGGGCAAAAGACAATCCCTTCCCTCAAGGAGCTTACAATCTAACAGGGGAGACAAAATGAAAACAAATATACATTCAAATAAGCGATATACTGAATAAATAGGAAATAATTAACAAAGGGAAAGCACTAGAATTAAGAAGCATAAGAGGAAGGGTTCTCATAAAAGATGGGATTTTAGTTGGGACTTAAAGAAAGACAGGGAGGTCAGTAGGCAGAGTAGAGGAAGGAGAGTGTTCGAGGCATGAGAGATAGAGAAAATGTCTGGAGCTAAGAGAGGGAAAGTCTTGTTCATGGAACAGCCAAAAGGTCAATGTCTCTGGATCAAAGAGTATGTGATGGGAGGTAAGACTGGAAAAGTATGAGGGGTTTAGGTTATGAGGCATTTTGAATGCCTGAATATTTAGTATTTGATCCTGGAGTCAATGGTAGCTGCTAGGTGGTGCAATGGATAGAGTGCTGGCCCTGGAGTTAGGAAGAACTTCCTGAGTTCAAATCTGGTCTCAGGCACTTGTTGTGTTGTGTGACCCTTAAGTCACTTAACCATTTGTTTCTCAATTTCCTCATCTTTAAAATGAACTGGAGAAGGAAATGGCAAACTACTCCAGTACCTTTGCCAAGAAAATCCCAAATGGGGTCACGAAGAGTTGGGCACTATTGAAATGAACAAACAACAACAACCTGGAGGCAATACAGAAACTGAAAAATTCATTAAAAGGAAATTGAACACTAAGTAATTATAAGGCTAGTGAAGGTCCCTCAGAACAAATGAAATCTATCCTCCATATGACGACAGACCAACAGAGAATTACAAGGATGAAATAGTGTATACATTTTCAGATGGGATCACTGTATTGGACATATTTGCTCAATTATTTTTTCTTTATCACAAGGAAGGAGTTAAAATGAATGATATAAAGACAAAAGCATCATTAAGTCATATTTAAAAAATCTCTGCTGAAAAGAGCCCTACATAATCTTATAAAGTTATGTTATATGCAGGCATCTTAGCGTTTGAGCGTCTGATTCTGGGAGCTGTGGTTATTTAAGCCACAGTTTAAGGTTTACCGCTTTAAAAAATTTTAAGAAGTAATTTCGGGTAGAATCATAGATTTAGAGCTAGACAGGCCAATAGTGATCATCTAGACTGCCCAAATCATGGCATTTATTGTAATCTCTCCACTTACCCATGATTGGTGTCAGAGTTGTAACTGGCAATTTTTTCCATCAGACAAGAAGCACTAATCACACCCTGGATTTATAAAGGGGATAAGGAGAGTGTTGCAGAAACCTTGGGTCACTGAGAGACTTTGACTGAGGAGTCTTGCTATAACTAGGGGAAGGAGAAGAGAAGTGGCAGGGGCAAAGCTGGTATATGGAGGAACTCATTTGAGGTACTGCCATGGAAGGTTGTGGAGGAGAGGGGAGAAATCTTTTACCTTTCTGTGTTTCTTCTTGTGCTTAGAACAGTGCCTGATGCATAGTAGGAGCTTAATAAAATCATATTGACTGATGGATATCTTAACTAATGATTGCTAACGAAAAGCTGCGTGACATAGTGGGTACGCAGGAGTCTCAGAATCAGAAGATTCAAGTTCTGGCTCTAACACATATCAGGTATAAGAACCTGGGTGACTCGTCTAATTTTTCAGTGCCCTGAATGATTTTCTCATACTATAATACACAAAACAAATATACATCTGCTTTGATGGCATTTCTTCTCCGAGAATTTTACTAATAAAATCACTGATAAGGACACCCTCAAATTTCTAACTAAATGCTGAGTTCAGTTGTTGCTGAAGGACTAAAAGTGCCATTAGCAACTTCTGCAAATTTTGGTGACCTCAGGAGAAAAACTGTTTTGGTTGGTGCTCTGGTTCATGTCTGTGATCATTCATGCCAAACAAGAGAGCCTCTGGACTAGATAAGATAAATACAGAATTTCAGCCCATAAAAGAGAGCAGGTGGGTAGGAAAATTTACAGGACTGAGCAGGAGGACAGGATAAGGAAAAAAAGACATTAGAAACTCTATGGTCAATGTGGTGTGAGGAAACACAGTAATTCCTATTTCATCTCAGTTCATTGGGGAATAGGGTGTTCCACATAAATTAATTATACAGATAATTGAAAATCAGTGCTTTAAATGGCAATTAAATTTTTAAAAACCAATTGTGGATAGGTTCATAGATTTAGAGCTGGGAGAGCTCTGAGAGCATCTGTACCAACCTGAAATGCTTCCAAACTGTATCACACACCTCCTTGCCTTATTTATAACAAATATGGTTTAACCTTTTCTCAATGACTCAAGGTCGTGATTACATACATCAGTTATTGTATTATGCTGCAAGACAGCGATGCCCTTTAGAGTCCTTTAGAAATGTGTCCCTACACTACATGCTCTCTAGTTCTGTGATTTGGGGTGTGGATGAGTTCATTTCTGTTATAGTTTTTTTATAGCCCCTCCCCTGCCATTCTCCGTGTGTCTGCTTCTAGCATATCTTTAATTTGTTATTTTTAACTTGCTATGGGCTAGGAAGTCAGATTTTCCAAATTGTCTAAATCGTGTCCAAAATAAGAATAAATAGATACTGAGGAAGAAGATGGGGTGAGGGATCCTTTCTTATGAGTAAGGTGCAAAGACTTTGTGACATCCACTTTGATGACTCAGAAGCCTTTCTTGCCTGATTTCAAGGCCGTAGCTGTGTTCCAAATAGGTAAGGTTGCCTGGCGAGTGCTGTGGACAAATGAGATGCTATTGTAGGTAAATGGCAGTGTGGAAATTCAAAACCGGCAAAATGCAGGACAATGGCATGAGTCCAGGCTAGAGATGGCATCAGGTGCTCTGAGGTCAGCATTATTAAAGATCAAGTAAAAGGCAAAGCTGGGCAGGCCAGAGTCAAACTGTCTGAGTAAGAAAGCTAAATTCAAACAAGAGGTTACTGTAGAAACATATTTATATATTACATATATAAATATTTATATCTGTAGCTACAAATCAAATTGGTATTTTATTATTGTTCAGTTATTTCAGTTGTGTCCAACTCTCTTGAGAAAAGTAACTAGAGAGGTTTGCCATTTCCTTCTCCAGATCATTTTACACATGTAGAAACCTAGGCAAACAAGGTTAAGTGACTTGCCCAAGATCACACAGCTAATAAGCATCTGAGGCCAGATTTGAACTCAGGAGGATGAGTCTTCCTGACTCTAGACTCAACACTCTTAACTCCACCATCTAGCTGCCCATCAAATTGGCATAGTGAGTTTTAGGTATACTTTAATCAGTTAAGATGTACCTTGTAGAGATGAAAAACTTTCTTCATTAGGTGAAGAGCCTTCAGTGTTCAGGATTGATGGCAGGGGAACATCCTCAGATTGGATTAAGAATATCACAGATGAATCCATATTTTAAAATGCTCTTGACAAAAAGGCTTTTCTTGATCTCCCCCTCCCAGGTTTTCATGCTACACTACAAAACATTATTCTATGTTTCCTTTCTGTTTATTTATGACACTCATCGTGGAAGAATAGCCATGTTCTCAGAAACACTCAAATTCAAGTCCTGTCTCCAATACGTATTGGCTGTGTGATGACCGAGCAGTTTACTTAACCTCTCAGAACGTCAGGCAATTAAAATGAACTTACAGAATGAATGCTAATCTACGTTGATACAGGGAGTGTCCTGATGGAGAGATTGTATACCAATGAAATCATATACATGTATTTTTAATTTATTTGTGCATGTGGTTTCCTACAATAAAATATAATCTGTTTGAAAGGAGGGACTTTTCATTTTATTTAATATCTCTAGCACTTACCATATGCCTGACACATAGTAAGTAACAAATACTTGTTGAATTAAATCAAAGTGGAATGAATTGAATTGATGGGCCATATTCTGAGGTTAGTAGTTCAGGCCCTTGCCTACTTGTCACTGATGGTCTAAACTCTCTTAGTGGCAGGAGAGATCCTGAGATAAGCCTGGAAAACAAAGGGGATGATGAACTAGACTGTGAAATCTGCCATCAATGTATTTCCACCAACATTATAGGCAGACATCTCTTTCTGCTAAGTCTTCTCCCTTCTCTTACGATTAATTCACCCCTCTAGCTCATATCCCATAGTCCTACTACCCTAATCCCAGTCATACACGTACACCACCATATATAATAAGCCCCATTATCCTGCTACGTTCCCTTACACTTTCATCCCTATTCACCCCAGCCTTGCTTCCTGCAGTCCCTCCCTTCCCCCATCCACTCATTCCACTGTCCTTTGGAAACTGTCTGATTAGTAACAAACTCCTTTTATCCTGGAGTTTTTCTTCCTACACATCTTCTATCTCCTAATATGAAGTGAAACCTGGCCTTCCCATGAAGAATACACATCTTTAGCTGCCTTTTCTAATGTAGCCCTTCCCTTGCCCTTCTCGCATGATCATCTCACAGATCCTAAAAATAGAGCTAGCATAGAGCACTCCTCGATTTCAGTGTTGGAGGAGACCTCTGAGACAATCTAGTCCAACCTACTGAGAATGTAGCCCTTAAACAACCAAACTCTTGTCATATTACCATCCCTCAGCTATCCTTCCTTTTCATTTATTTGCTCATTCATTTATTTGCCCATTTATTTGTTTATTTTTATCATTCATTAAAAATAATTTGAATTCCAAATTCTCTCCTCTCTCCTTCCCCATCCTTTGAGAAGGCAAGTAATATATTAATTATATATGTGAAGTCATGCAAAATATATTTCCATATTAACCATGCTGCAAAAAATACAACAAAAAGCAAGAAATATAAAGAAAAGTGAAATTGGTATGCTTCAATTTGCACTCAGAGTTCATCAGTTCTCTCTCTGGACCTGGGTATCATTTTTCATCAATGGTCCTTTGAAATTGTGATGGATCATTATATTGATCAGAGTAGCTAAATCTTTCCTTTTAATCTTAGTATTTTCCCAATTACATGTAAAATAATTTTAATATTTTTTTCAGATTTTGAGTACCAAATTCTCCCCCTCGCCCCATTGAGAAGACAAGCAATTTTGACTTAGGTTATACATACGTACTCATGTAAAACCCATTTCCATGTCAGTCGTTCTGTGAAAAAAAAAACATTCAAAAAACATACAAGAAAAATAAGTTCAGGTTCTATCACTTCCTTCTCTGCAGATAAACAGCATCTTTCATATAAATGTTACAGAATTGTTACATATCATTGTATTGCTGAGAATAGCTAAATTATTCATGGTAAATCATCATACTTTAACCACATACAATGTTTTCCTGGTTCTGCTCATTTCACTTTGCAACAGTTTATGTAAACCTTTCCAGGTTTTTTTCTGAGAGCATCCTGATCATCATTTCTATTTTTTTCATTTTATTTATTTTTATCAATTAATTTGTTTTCAGTTTTCTACAATCACTTCCATATATCTTAGATTTTCCCCCCTCCCTCCTCCTCTTTTCCCCCTCCCTCCCCAAGACCGCATGCAATCTTATATAGGTTTTACACATACATTCTTATTAAAGACATTTTCACCTTAGTCATGTTGCATGGAAGAATTAAAATGAGTGGGTGAAACTATGACAAACAAAACAATACATAACACAACAGAAAATGGTCTGCTTCATTCTGCAATCCAATTCCATAGTTCTTTCTCTGGATGTGGAAGGCATTTTGCCTCGAGTCCAGTGGGAATGTTTTTGGTCCTTGCATTGCTGTGAAGGGCTAAGTCTACCAGAAAAATTCCTCACACACTGCTTGTTGCTGTGTACAAAGTTCTCCTGGTTCTGCTCCTTTCACCCAGCATCAGTTTATATAAGTCTTTCTAGGCCTCTCTGAAGTCTTCCTATTCATCCTTTCTTAAAGTACAACAGTATTCTGTCACAATCATTATACAACACCTTGTTCAACCATTCCTTAATTGATGGACATCCCCACAATTTCCAATTCTTTTTAGTATAAAAAAGCTGCTATAAATTTTTTTGTACACATAGTCCTTTTCTTTTTCGGTATTTTTTTATCTCTTCGGGATACAGACCTATAGCCTCTCCCAGTAAGGGAGGCCCTGGGCAGTAAACCATGAAAGGAGCAGTCTAAGAAGCCATCGGAAACTGGGGTACAGACCAGACTCAAGCTCAGAGCAGGGGCTCACTTCCAGCAGCTAGCCCAGTTTGCAGAAGAATAAGCCAGGCAGGAAACCCAAACCGAAGGGGAACCTACAGTTGGGCCACTTTGAAGCACAGAGCTTCCCAGCGGGATGATAAAGGTGAAGTTTAGCAGCAATCGACTCTTGCACAGACCCAACCCAGGTTAGGAACTTGTATCTGTAGTGCTTCATATAGCACTTGGCGCGTAGGAAGAACTTAATAAGTGCTCATTGACTTGATGCCTTCTCCTTCCCTGCAGTTCCAACAACCCAGATGAACAGGTGTCACATCTTCTTGCTGAAGTTAATGTCTCTAAAGTGAAGTGAGCAGAACCAGGAGATCATTGTACACAGTAACAGCAATATTGTAGTGATGGTCAACTGGGGAAGACTTTGCTAGTCTAATCAATAAAATCATCCAAGACAATTTCCATGAACTCATGAAAAATGCTATCTACTTCCAGAGAGAAATGATGGATTCTGAGTGCAGATAGAAGATTACTCTTTTCATTTATTTTATTTTTCTTGTTTTTTTTCCAACATGGCTATTATGGAAATATGCTTTTGTATATCTTCTCAAGGGGGAAGAGATACAGGAAGAGAAGGAGAGAATTTGGAACTAAAATTTTAAAATGAATGTTAAAGTAAGTAAAGCATAATTATTAAAAAATAAAGTTAACGCTTGCACATATATCTTCCATTGCATTTCGGTTTCCTCCATCAATCTCTCTCTTATATTTTCATTATTTCCTTTTCCCTCTCTATTGGCAAAATATATTGCAACCTTCATTGTAGAATCATAGATTTGGAATGGGAAGGGATCTTAGTGGTAACCCAATTCTTGACAACCATTTTACAAATGATGAAACTGAAGGCCAGAGAGACTAAATAACTTGCTCAAAGTTACATACAATATAAATAGCAGTCAGGATTCAAACTTTGTTCCTTTGACTCCAAATTCAAGGAACTTGCCTGACCTCTCCTTGGGATTTGACACAGTGGATCATCACTCCTTCCTTAATAATATTCCAATGGATCTGTGACTTCATCAGTCATTGCCTTGAATGATGAGATCACATTCCCATGCATATTAATTCCAACCCATTTGGGGAAGGGAGAGAAGATGGCATGCAAAGAAGTATGTGCACATAATAAATATAATAAAACTATGTACATATAATTTATAGGAAAAATTAGAAATAATCCCAGAGGGCAAGGCATTAAGATTAAGGAGGACTGGGAAAAATACCTTGCATTCTGCTGAATATTATTTTTTTTTCTTGTTTAACAGACAACAAACTCAGTGGGAACTTGAATTCTCCACAACTTTCAATCAGTTGTATGATTGTAAAGATATAGTTCATTCCTAGAATAAATCAGACTTATTAGCATAAAGTTTGATAAACCCTAACAAATCAACAACTGGAGTTAAGGATTCACAATGTGAGAAAAAATTCTGGCAAAGTTAAAAAGAAAGGGTGGAAAAGTGAAATTAGGTTTAGATCATTCCACATCATATACCATAAAAAGCTCTGAGTATACATGCATGTGTGTATACATATGTGTGTTAATGCATATTATATGAGCTAAACATAAAAGTCTTATATAAATAAATTAGATGAAAGAGTAGTACACCTTTTACAAGTATAAACAGTGGGAAAATTCTTAACCGAAGAAGGAATAGAAAGGACCAAAAAGGTAAAATGATCGATATTGTTTATATAAAATTGTAAATGATTTGTACAGACAAAATCAGTGCAGTTAGAATTAGAAGGACAAAAGTGAAATGGGAAAAATCCTTGGCAGGAAATTCCTTTATAAAAATCTAATATCCAAGCTATACGAGAAATTGATAGAAATATATGACAATATGAATCATTCTCCAGTAGATAAATGGTTAAAGGATATGACCAGTTTTTGAAAGAAATACAATAAAAATGTTATCAATAACCAAATAAAAAGTGCTCCCAATTACTAATAATAAAAGAAATGAAATCTGATTGACAATGATGGGGAAAAAAGAGGGAAAGAACAATTCTTAGAAAAACTGTGAAAAAAACAAGTCAATCAACAGGACACTGTTGGTGGAACTTTGAATCAGCCTAGGTGTTCTAGAAAGCAATTTGACTATGCCCCCAAATCACTAAACTTCATATTAAGCACATACAAAAATATTTATAGCAGCACTTTTTGTTGTATCAAAGATAGAACAAAGAAACAAAGTGGATGTCCATTAATTGAGAAATGGCTAGAGAAAGTATGCTGTATGAAAATAATAGACTATTATGTACTGTAAGTAATGACAAAAGGGATGGAAGGGGAAGGGAATAAGAATTTATTAAGCTCCTAGTCTGTGAAGCAGGTGCTATTATTATTCCCATTTTACAATTGAGGAAATTGAGGCAAACAGATGTTAGATGACTTGCTCAGGGCCACATAGAAAGTGTCTGAGGCCGTATTTGAATTCAGGTCTTCTTGACTTCAGGTCTAGTATTCTCTCTATTACATCATCTATCTTCCTATAGGATAGACTAGAGAAACCTGAGAAAACTTGTATGAACTGATGCCTTGATGAACTTACTGCTCAGCAGCAAGCGCTAGGAGAACAACTTATAAATGACTGCAATATTGTAAAGGAAAAAAATACTTTGAATGACTTCACAACTCTGATCAGTGCAAAGAATAACCACAACTTTAGAAGCCTGAGAATGGTTGAATTTCCTCTTCTTGTTTGAGAGGTGAAGAACTAGAGGTTCAGAATGAGCTGTAGATTTTCAGACATGACTGATGTGTGGATTAGTTTTACTTGACTATATTTATTTGCTAGAAGGGATGGCTTTTATTTTGTAGTGTGCGGAGAGTTATGTGTGGATAATGATAGCAATGCCAGAAAAAAGAGTATCAATGCAACATTAAAAAATACACAGACGATCAAAAGGAGGTTAAGAAATAGATATAAACAAAAGAGTTTTGTTACAATTTCAATCTTTTATGACCTCGCAGGCTATAAATATAAAACTTCCTTTACAGCCAATCCAAATGCAAACACCCTGGTTCAAGCTCTCACCTCAATTAATCTGAAAGCCTTTGGGGATACAAATATAAAGTGAGTCCCTGTTTCATAGAGTTTGCATTCTACCTGGGGACTCACATTAAGCAGTGATGACCAAGGAAGGGAGCCTTGATTCAGGAAGTCCCATAGATTGTGGACAGAACCACAGAAAAGGAGACTGTCACGGGAGTTTCCAGGGCAATAGTAATGTTGATCTTATCAATTATTTTTTCTTGACTTGATTATTATAAAAATACCTCCTCACTATCCTTTCTATCTTCAGTCTAGCTTCTTTCCGTCTTTCCAATGTGTTACCACCACTTTCTATTGTCCAGGTAATCTTAAAATACTTCTCATGACTATGGTACTCCTTTATTTCTCTTCAGGAGCTCCCTATCATCTAACAAGTAAAGCATCATTTATGGCATTAAAGGACCTCAACAATCTTGTTCCAATTTGCCTGCCAAGATTTATCTCATGTTGCCCTTGTTTCATATAGTCTATATTCCTGTCAGACTGGACGACAGTCCATCACTCTCTTTTCCTGTTTCCTCCTTTGCCTTGCTTTTCCTATACCATTCCTCATGTGTACATAGCCCATCCTTGGGATGAATGATGGAGAGATCCTTTTACCCCCAACTTCAGAGAAGACTCAGATATCCTCTGAGTGCTTTCTGTCTGCCATAAGGACGCTTTTAATTGGCTACTCAGTCAGAATTTAATGTGTACATTAAGCAAGCAATCTCTCCCACCTCAGACCTCTCCTTCCTGCTGGCCTTAAAGTATAAAGACTGAATTCCAATGGGTAGGTGAAGGGATGCTCTGCACACTTGGCCAGCACCATGAAAGCAAAGCCTCTTCATAAATCTATTTCAGATATCTCCTGTCTAAAACTTTTTCTTTTGGTATAGGGCCTTGTAAGATTTCAAAAGGCAACTAGCACCACCATTTCACACAAACACACACGCACGTACACACACACACACACACACACACACACACACACACACTTCTTGGGCACTTGAGTAGTCTATCAATAAACATTTACTAAGGGCCAGGGACTGTACTATACACCAGAGACTATGTTAAGGTATTGGGCCACTTGCCCCGGTAACAGAAGCACTGGCAAAGACAAAATGAGTGAATAGTCTGTGGAGGGAAAAGTGACCCACAAAGAGAGAAATCACCAGAAAGCAAAGCACTCACTTGGCACTGAGCAGACTATGCTCAATGAAAGTGAAATGTAGACAAACTAATGAACAACCCATTTGAAAATGTCCCATGGAGGCTTGCTCATGGCATGTAACTATTTTACAATGCTTCAGAGTCTAGGAATAGGTTATGATCCTTTTCTGTTTGGCCGTTCCCTTCCTGTACAGGAATGAAACTACCTGTTTGATATCGATATCTGATTTCTCTTTGTACTCTAGATAACTTTTTTATTTCCTCCTCTCTTCCACTGGGAGAGGACTTCTTAGGCTAGAGCCAAAAATAAATTGTTGACTCAGGAGTCTAAGGTGTGGGGTAGAATTAAAGTACTGAGAACAGAGTCCCTGGCTGAGAAGGCAGAGCCACACACCCTGAGCAAACTATAAATCATGTAAAAGACTGAGATTGGAAAAGATCACTGCCCCTCTGGGCCTCACCTAGCAGAGTGTGATTAGCCATTGTGCTAGGCCTGAGAGAGACTCTCAACCACAGCTCCATCTGTTGAAGTCCTTTCCTTCCTTCAAAGCCCAACTCAGATGTCATTTCCTCCATGAAGCTTTTCTTTATCTTCCCCCCAAGTAAAAGTGGTCTCTCCCTTTTCATATTTCTCTCAATATTTTTCTTGCATTTCTTCTTTAGAATTACATAATTTTTCCTTCCATATTAGTTATTTGCGTACCTGTCTTCCCATTCCCTAATCTCAATTGATTCTAAGTTCCTTTAGAGCATTATGTATCTCACAGTCTAGCATAGTATCTTATACTTATTTTACCTATTCATCATATAAATGTCATGGATGATTTCACCAGTGAATATTAGAAAATTCTGTGACAGGGTAGAAAAACCTTTGAGTGTTGTATATAAAAGTTACAATACTTACAATCAACCTGGTAATGAACCTTCATGAATTTAGCTAGGCTGTCTCAGGTTAGAGGTTTCCTAATGAAAGCACATATTGTAGGGTCTCTTCTGCCATCTGGTGTTCATGGAAGGAAACATTCAAAAAGACCGTTGATTAAATAGGAATTCTCTGTTGTATCTGAGTCTAACCACTGTGTACAAGTTTCTGTCCATTCATGAGAATGTGATCGAAAAACCCTTGAAAGCTCTAATATCCAAGATATTTAAAGATTTAACACATACATGTAAGGATAAGACTCACTTCAATAAATAAGTGGTCAAAGAATATGAACTGACAGTTCTCAAAGGAAGAAATCCAAGCTATCAACAGCTGTTTGAACAAATACTCAAATTCACTTAAGAAGTAAGAAATTCAAATGAAAACATCTCTGAGGTTCCACTTCATATGCCATCAGATTGGAAAAGACTAAAAGAGAGGGAAATAGCAAGCACTGGAGAGACTGTGGGAAAACAGGCACAAAGCTGTGAATTGGTTCAACAATTCTGGAAATAATATGGAACCAAAACTCAAAAAGTCACGAAGCTGTATATGCTAATACTATTAGGTATTTAGCTCAGGGAGGTCAAAGACAGAAGGAAAGAAGCCATCTGCATAAAAATAAGGATTGCAGCACTTTTTATTGTAGCACAGGAATGTAAACAAAACGTAGTCATTAACTGGGGCATGGCTGAACAAATAGTGGTATAAAAATGTCATGGAATTTTATGGCACTATAAGAAGGAAAATGATAGATTCAAATAAATATGTTGAGGTTTTTTGGGACTGATGGAGAGTGAAGTAAACTGAAGCAAGAGCACGATTTATACGACTGTAAGTAGAGGAGAAAAAAACTCTGAAAGACTTCATAAATGACTAAAACAGTGCCTAATCATGACTTTAACATCTGGATGAGGAAATATATCTTCCACTTTTTTAAAGACAAGTGATGAATTTGAGCTGTGTTTATTGGTTTTGCTTGTGTATATTTATAGATATACATAAAATGTATGTATTATATATACATGTGTATCTTTATCTTGTATCTGTCTGTCTATCTATCTACTTCTACTCAGGGTAATGAGTGTGTTGGTGAATAATGATAGATATAAAGAAGACGTATTAAACAAACAAATAATGACAAAAATGATGACAGTTAGCATTTATATAGTGCATTAAGGTTTGCAAATATTATCTCATTTTATCATCACAACAACCTTGGGAGGTAGGTATTATTATAATTCCCATTTCGTAGATGCAGAAGCTGAGACAGACTGAAATTAAATCACTTGCCCAGGGTCACACAACTAGAAAGAGCCTGAAATAAGGTTTGAATGCAGGTCTTCTTGAATCCAGATCAGAACTCTATACAAAGGGCCACCCCTAGGACTTAATTGATCAGTCAGTCAGTCAACAGACTTTTAGTAAATTCCTACTATGTGCTACACTGTACTGGGAATATAAAAAGGAACAAAAGACAGTCCATGCCCTCAAAGATCTTATGATCTAAAGGATGCACAAGCATGATATACATATATATATATATACACACACACACATATGTATTTATATACATACATATACACATATATAATAAATAGATAGATATATTTATATATATATATATATCATAAATAGGAAATAAATAGGACAGGGAAGGCACTCGAATTGAGAGAGGTCAAGAATGGTTTCTTTTCCTGATTTTTAATTTACTATATAAAACAATAATGTACTTAAGTGCACAGAGAGTAGGAAAAGAAGAACAGAAAGGGGGGAGGGAAATGGATAGAGCAATTGCTAGTAACTTAAAATATTAAAGCAAAAAGGAAACTTTTTGCAATGGGAAATCTCCTATCCTATACTATACTTTGTCCTGGACCTATGATTTTGTCAGTGTAGCATCTCCAGGTATGGTAAATCTCTTTATTAAAGAAACTGAACTTTTTTAAAGGAACAGAACTGAAAGGGACCTAAAAGGCCATATAGTCTAATATTCTTCTTTTATATGGGGTAACTAAGGTCCAGAAAGGCTTACCCAAGACTATACTGTGTAACAGAGAGTGTTCCAAAAGTTTTAGTGTAGTTTTATGCTTTAATAGCTTCAAACAGCACTATGACTTTTGGGACACCATATAATGGAAAGAGAGAGGATTGGAGGCGCTGATGCTAGAACTAGTGTTCTTTCCTCTATATTTCACTGCTTGTCACTCTCATAGTAGGAATGGAGGGTCTTAGAGAGTTGCCTGGAGCACTGATAATTGAAGTGACTTTTCCAGAATCACAGTCAGCATGTGTCAGAGACAGGGCACATACTTTTCTGACTCTAAGGTTGACCACTTTTATCCACTGTACCATGTTTTGCTTATTTTTACTGTACTTACATTGTATAAGTACTTATTTCTGTATTTATATAAGTACTTATATCTATTCTTATATCTTTATTGTACTTTCATCGTGCGAATCACCAAGAACCCATAAGACCAAAAAAAGAGTTAGGTCTATTAGAATCAAAATCACAGAAGATCTGATTCTTTTTAAAAATCAATATTATTATATTTTCAGGTCTGAATTCTTCTTTCTCACCTCTCCCTCCCTCCATGGAAAAAGCAAGAAATAAAAAAATAAACCATTACAAACATGTATAGTCAACAAATTCCCACATTGGCTAGGTCCAAATATAAAGTCTCAGGGTGAGGTAATACACATACAGTGAATAGGTCTGTTTAAGAAATATTTAGGGGGTGACCCCTTTAAAGAGCAAAAGAAAAAATAACTAAATCAAGCTAGAAGCGAAGGGAAACAGTTACAATTTATAATCATTCTTTAGCCAGGAGGGGTCCAGGGAAAAGCCCTTAGGTGGAGTTTGGGCAGAGACCCAGTCTATGACTCAAGGCCAAAGAGGCCAAGGTCTTCCATTGTATCCTGGGTCATCTCCAGTCATCCTGATGAATATCTGATCACTGGATCCAGATGGTTCTGGAGGAGAAGTGAGGCTGGTGACCTGCACAGCCCTCCCTCACTCAAAACAAAGTCAAGTGCAAGTCATGTCATTTCTCTGATGGCATGATCCTTTTCAAAAACGAAGAACAAGCATAACAACAACCACGTGATAAGGAAAGAGGGCCTAAGGGCCATCCTCCCTCATCCCTCTGTCCTTGGCCATGTGGTCCTGAGAAGTGGGCTTTGGGTTTTGGCCTGTTTCATTTATCCTTTCAGTTCTAGGTGCAGGGAGTGAAGTCTTCAACATGAGAGCTCCCGGCCAGACATTGCATTTCAGGTTAGATGCTGCAGCCAACAGGGAAGCCCTGAGAAGCCAGAGTCACAAGTAGGCCATGGCAGGCTTTGGATCTGAACTTGGTGGGGCCTGTGTTATATAGGAATTGAGCTAAATTGAGAGTCTAATCTTTTTCTCAACCTGCAAACTAGGTGGTCTAAGGGTGACGGCAGTAGGGATTGGAGGAAATGTTTGCATGTTTACTCCTATTATGCCTTTGAAGTAAATGTTTCTTTGGAAAAGCTAATCTAACTATTTAGTGGTTAAATAGAACTGGGGTTCTTGAACTCCTAAAATGGGGGAAACAATTGGCAGAGGCTTGAGCAAATGGCAGAGAAGAGAGACATCCCTCCCTCTGGGGTGAGGAGTGAAATATAGCATACAGAGCCTTCAGAGAGTAGAAACATGTTAATTTGTATGAAATGAAATGTACAAAAAGACTGGTGGGGTGAGAGAGGCAGACTTTGAATCATGTGATCTTAAGAGTTTTGAAAGACCCTAGAGGTCATCATGTCAACCTTCTACCCAATTGAAAGACCCTAGAGGTCATCAGGTCAACCTTCTACCCAATTGAAAGACCCTAGAGGTAGTCAGGTCAACCTTCTACCCAACGCAAGAATTTCCCATATTTCAGACTGGGGACTATTCAGTCTATGTGTCAGCACTTCAGTGATTTCATTAGGCAACCCCTCCCTTTGTGGGACACCTCTGGCTGTTACAGTGTTCTTCAGATTGATCTGAAGTTAGCCTTGCTGTGATTTTCTCCCTTTGATCTCAAATCTGCTCAAATCTGTGGAGCAACACAGAACTAAACTCTTGCTTTTTCTACACGAGGAATCTAGTGGAGTAAAACTGTTATATCCTCCTTTTTTTGTTGTTCTCTAGATGAAATCTCCTTTGTTCCTTTGGTTGTTGTTGTTGATGATGATAAGTAGCATTAATATAGCACTTTAAGACAGTTCACTTTTTGTGTAATTTGGCTTTAAGATTTAAAGAACCCCCTCTCCCTATTTTTTTTTTTAACAGCAAGCTCCTGAAGCAGGTTAATAGCCTCATTTCACAGAGGGGGAAACAAGCATTTTAAAATGACTTGCCCAAGGTTATATGACTAGTAAGTGATGGGGAGGTAGGGCCAGTTTAGGGTGAGGAGGAGGTGTTATATTCAGGTTTTCTCATTCTCAGTCCAGTGATCTTTCTACTATATATTGACCCCTTTCCTGTTACATGTTTCCTAGACCCCATACTGTTGAATGCTTAGAGAATTGACTTGGGGAAAGGAAGGTTAAATTTGACTATGGATCTTACAGGGACAGGCAACATGATTGTCTTGAAGTTAATCATTTGATGAGGAAAGAGAAGGTTAAGTCAGAAGCAAGAGCGTCTCAAAGGTGGTTCAGTTTTGTGTGCATAGAGAAGCTTGTCTGAGGGACAAAGCATCGGTCATGCTAATGACCTACAATCAGTGATGACATTCAGTATTCCCATCCAATCACTGGTTGTGTGAGGGCAGAGGAAGCAAATTGTTTTCGGTGTTTCTGCTTTCTGTGGGAGACTAACGATTAGGGGAAAATAAGGTATCAATAGATACATGGCTAGCTAAACAGGGCATCCTTGTAAAGCATTGAACAACGCAACTACTATGGAAGAAAATCAAGTTTTTATCTGCCTGAAAGCTGGTTTTGCCACAAACCACAGGGAAGCGTCAGGCTGACACCACGATGATCCACTTGCCATGGGGCACCTGTAGAACGATATCCTCCGCACATAGCTTTCTAACTGTGAAGCTGCTCTTTCCCTATCCAAACAAAGCGGTGACGTAATAATTATGAGAACTAGGCTCAAGACGCCTTGCAAAACAGGTTATAAAGAATCTGCCCCCTTTCTACCAGTGGGGAATGCTTAGCGCTACCTAGGCTTTTGAGAGATAAAAGAAGTAGGACAGCTGGCATTTGAACCTTAGAGCTTCTGGTAGCATTCTCCTCTTTTCCTGTTTTGTTGGTATCTTTTATTACTTATTTTTCTTCCTGGGCTAATGTCTTGTCCTTTTGTTCAAGGAAGATGAGTCATAACACATAAACACGGAGGAATCTTAAAAATAAGCTAGTTCAGTCCCTTTATTTTACAGATTGTAGATTCTAAGAACTGAATAACCTCAGGTCTTCTTGTCCAACTTATACCTAACCAACAATTCCTTCTATATATGTTGATAAGTGATCTTGGTCTTTCATTTTATCCTAGTTGCTGCCCTCTGAAAACACTACAATTTGTGAATATTCTTGCTAAAATGTGGCATCTGTAACTAAAGATATAGTACTGCAGTTGTGGTCTGATCAGGACTGGACATGACAGAATCATTATTTCCCTCATTCCGAACACTATTCTTTTGAGCTATCATATTGCCCCTGTTGACTGATATCAAGCTTGTAGACTATTAACTCACAGACCTTTTTCATAAGGTATTCTCATGCTTTTCATCTAATATTTATGAAATTTATTGCATTTTGAGAACTCAGGGAAAAAAGTTTCATATTCATTTCATTCTAAACTAATAGATTTATCAGGCAGCATGGTTGATAGAGGTAGCCTTGAAATTGGGAGGGCTTGGGACCATATCTTATCATTGACACATGCTGCTTACAATTCTATAAGAAGTTTCAGAGTAGCTCCTAATTTGTATTGGTATAGAAAGATCCTCATTGGGAATTCCGTATAGTGATGAAAGCACAGATCAAGTTAAAAAAATTCATTGTAGTAGGCTGGCAGTATCTTTTTGCCCTGACTTGATTGTTTAATGTGTCAGCTGAAAATTTGACAAGTGTTCTCTATGGCTTCATTCAGGCTTCTGATAAATATGTTGGCACAGGGCTATGCACTCTAGACACCTCCCTCCAAGTTATCTTTGACCTATTATTTGAGATCAGGTAATTCAACAGATTTTGTGTTCATCTCATTCTACTATCATCTAGCACATACACTTTCATCTGATCCACAAAAAATAGATGATAGATCTTTCTAACACTTTGCAGAAACTTAGGAACACTATATGTCTAGTAGGAGTTCTTAGCCTAGAGGCTATGAATTTTTGAAAAAATACTTTCATAACTATATTTCAATATGATTGGTTTCCTTTTGCAATCTTATGTATTTCATTTAATGTATTTTTTAAAAAATTTCTTTGAGAAGGGATTCATAAGTTTCATTAAACTGCCAAACAATTCATGAAACACGGAAAGGCTGACTCTCTTGACATACTAGTGTAGTTCCTCTTTCAAATAAGTTTAGTCTGACTTGAACTGGTTTTTTTTTAATTGTCATGTACATATTCATTAGTGAACTTTTTAGTAAAACATATGAAAATAAAATGGTAAGATCATTCTCTTTGATGACAAGTTTCTCTTTATCTCTGCACCTAAGTAAATAGTTTCCATAGAAGAAAGAGAGCATCATTTACTTATCAGGGGTGGCATGGTAAGGAAGTGGACTTGGTAGAAGATAAGTGCGTATCATTATACCAACTGTTCTTTATCAGCTTTCTCTACTGCCTCTTTAAGTTGTGCTTGATGTTATTGAGTTTTCTTGTAGATCCACTGATGGGGTGGAACATTTTTCCTTCTGCTTCTTGGTAAGGAATCCCTTGATCCTGCAAATCTTAAGGGTCAGAACACATATGCCACAATGACTGAAAAAAATATAAAGAAATACTGGGGGGAGGACAGGGAGAGGTTCCCAGAAAGGGCACGATCTCTGCTTGAGAAATCCATGTGGTCTTTTAGTCTACTCTTTCCCTTTTTAAATCATTCCTGAAATAATTACCACATTGTGGAATTTTGCCAAGGAAGAGAGGCTAAGCTTATTGGCTTGTTTGCAGACTCTACCCTCTTCTCTATTTTGGAAAATCAGGGCAATGTTTGCCCTCCTCCAGTCATGCAAGAACTCTGCTGTTGACTCACAGTCCCTGGGATATCATCTCTATCAGTTTTTTTTTCAGGACTCCAGCATGTATTTCACCAGGGACCATGACTTAAACACATGGAGGAGAGTTATATGCTGTCTAATCGTCTTCTCACATCTTACGTTTTCAATATCTGTTAATCATTTTCCCTCTTTCTTTTCCAGCTCAAGAAACATTCTATTTAGAATAAAAATGAATTAATGTTTCATTCAACCTTCTCACTAATATCCAGTAGTACTATTCCATACTACTGCAACCAAGGACCCATCTAATATGGCCTTCTCACCATTGCTCCACTCCTGTGACTCCCTTCTCCCATTGATGAGTTGATCCTGGAACCTCCATTTTGAAGAAGGGACTCCAGGACAGTCACCCTTCATTCCTCTTCTGGTTCTTCTTCCGAGTCACCACTGTGCTCCTGTACAGGCACTCCCCAACCCATTCACATACACTCTTCTTTCTTTTATGTGTTGTCTTCCTCTAGTAGAATGTAAGTTCTTTGAGGGTAGAAACAATCTCTTTTTGCTTATATCTGGATCTCCAGAACACAGTAGAGTGTCTGGTACATAGTAAATTAATGTGTTTGTGGACTGACTGACCCTCTTCTTTACCCCAACATACCTGAAAACCAAACCAATAAACCCTTTTGGTGTTCTTTATGTATCAGTCAGTTCATTTTGTATACTCTTTACTTTGGTATAGCAAGTCTTTTTGCAAGTTTCTGCTTCTGTATTATCTGATTTTGCATATATGTGTATGTCTATGTATGTACACATATTTACACATACATATATGCTGATATATGTATGTATACATATATAATACATGTATAAGTTGCATGGATAGAGTGCTGGACCTGAAGTAAGAAAGACTCATCTTCCCGAGTTCCAATCTGACCTCAGATTGTTATTAGCTCTGTAACTCTGGGCAAGTCACTTCACCACGTTTACCTCAATTCTTCATATGTAAAATGAGCTGGAAAAGGAAATGGCAAACCATTGTAGTATCTTTGCCAAGAAAAACCCAAATGTTGTCATGAAGAGTCAGATACCACTGAAATAACTGAACAACAAATACCTGAATTGTATACGCACACCAATATGCACACATATGACTATACAATTATGTAATACATATGTATGTATATGTAACACATATACATATATGTGTGTTTGTATCCTTTTTTTTTTGATAAATGAATCATTTAAATAGGTCCCTAGGTAGGCATACTGATCTTTTTAGACAGCTCCTTTACCTCCTCATTAGAATAATTTCTGCTTATGTCCTCAGAATTTCATTTTTGAGAGGTTTTTATCCCTCTTGTTCTGACTCGCCCTGAAAAGTATTAGGCCATTGGATTCTTCCCATCATTCTTTGAATATTGTGGAATATATTATTTCAAAATCTAGGGTATATATCAGATTTATGCTCACCTTTTTTCTCCATTTTTTTCCTGAACTCTATCATGCAATACTCACTTGCTCCCAAGTTTCTCATTATTTCTTCCTCAACCACCACTTCCTCCCTTTGGTCAGCATTAGATTCAGAATGGCAAGTGCCCTTGTTGTTTCTTCCACCTTTTAAAGGGCGGACTAACCATTAAGACAAGTCACGTGTATTCATGATACAGTTGTTGGCAGAGAAGGAGCTTAGGCAGATGTCCACATTGTTGAAGTTGCTTATAACTGCAATATGAGCATCACCAGTCTATACCACATTTATGATTGATTGTTTCCCAAAACACTTTAATTCCTCCTGCTAAAATGTTCTGAAATATAGTCTTCTGAAAGCATTGCTTCTTTTTATTTCTATACTGATCATCACCCAAGTGCTTTCCATTATGTCCCACCATAGTTCTCAGGTTAGCTCAGGTAAGTACATCTTCCCAAAATACGGTACTACTCCACTGATTTTTTTATATATCCAATTCATTTTAAATAGACTAAGAAGGAAAATGGAGTCCAAAGAGAAGAAGTGACTTATCTAAAATTGCAAAGCTAGTACAAAAAACAAAGCCAACATTTCACCTCAGATCTTTTTATTCCAAATCCACGACTACAGGTGTGGTGCCCAGTATCTGTGGGATTTTAAGTCTCTGCTTATTTGAATGTATTTGTGTGAAACCGGAGATATCCAGAGGTAGATACTGAACTGTTGAATTTACGTGGCATCAGTAAATAATGATGAAATTTGTTCTTACTTTAGTACACAGTCTTATGTTTAACAGTGTGTTTTGAGGCTCTCCTATGCATAGTGGAAGAGAGGACAACTGAAAAAGATATGACACTATTGATCCAGCTAAAATTCTACTTTTTACAAGAATTAATTCTGGTGCCTTCCCTCTTGATTATTTCTAATTTATCCTGTATATAGCTTGTTTGTACATTGCTATTTACATGTTGTCTCCTCCATTAGACTGTGAGCTCCTTGACAGTAGGGACCATCTTTTATATTTCTTTGTATCCCCAACATTTGCAGCACAGTGCCCGGCATACAGCTGCTTAATAAATGTTTCTTGATTGACTGACTGACAGTGGATATAGGGGAATAACCATCAATATCAGGATTAATTTTATTTCTGTTTATAATGAGCTATGTGTCCTATCAAGTGCCCTTCAGGAATGATGAACCTCATGCCAGGTTAGGTACAGGTAACTTATATTGCCACTCCTCAAGAAAAGACAGTCAGGAATTACAAACCCCTGATCCTCTGCCTTCTCATAGGACAACAAGTACCAAACTGATTGCCTTCTTCCAAAGGCAGTCTAATTTATCAGTTAACTATCTTTTTTTCCCCACATTTATTTATTTTGTTTTTTAATTGTGGAATAAAATAAGCATTTCTATAACAAAGTACAATAAAAAAGATGATTGCACATGAACCTGCAAATCTACTATGTACAGCTTACTATTTTTTAAAAATATATAATAAAGTTATCAGGTAAATTTTTTTTTTCCTTCACCACCACAGATCACAACTCATTTATATTAGTGATTGGTCTCTGAGAAATACTGTTGCTGAAAAAGTACTTGTCCTGAAAACAATCTGATGGTAAGTCTCTCTGAACTTAGCTTAATTTGTCTTTAGAAGACATTTTCTCTGTCTCAGGGTCTATAGTTGAATCTTTTCTGGCTTGGTAGAATCAGTACTTGTACTTTTCTAGTATATAATTCAGTACCACCTTTACCCCACAATGATGTATTGTGGGCATTAAAAGTGCCCAACCTACAATAAAAGAGACTGAAGTAGAACTCTGAGTCAATGGCACTTTATTAAAGACCCCATGGTCTCCTCTAATGAAATGGACTTCAGATCTTTCTCATGATAAGAGATACCCCCTTCTTCCAGGACCTTATTTTTATAAGACTTAATACCAGATTTTATACCTGAACACTTTAAAGGGGTTATACAAAGAAGAGAGTCTCATTGGCTCATAGAACTTGCTCTGAGAGCCAAGAATGATGCATCAACTAGAAATGGTGTGTTGGGGAGGTGGGGTTTCTGGTTCAGGGAAGCATGGATCATCTCCACTAAGTGGTCATAAGATCATCTGCTCATGTTGGACAAGAGACAATGGTCCAGAGGTACAAAAATAAGTTGGGGGACTTTCTATGTAATTCAGTCATCTCCTCCATGGTGGGTTTGGTCACCATGACAAGGAAAAACAAGGGTAGAGGGCCTCTAGTTAGCTTCCTGTGATTAAGCAAGTGAACTTAAAATCTGTAGCTCACAGCTCTGGAGCCTATTATATAGAACTTAGAATCGCTACCCCTATGGACTCATATCAAATTGATTAATACTGATTGGAATAGCGAAGGGGTCCAAATGAATTATTTCTACAGTATTCAAGTAGCACTTTGGTAGAGAATTTAGTGCCTGGAAAATGATATTTCCATTAATGTGGCTCAAAATTATATTAACATTTTAAGAATACTGATCACATTGTTAGCTCACATTTAGCTTGTGCTCAGCTAAAAAAAATCTTCAAACAAATTGCCTTCCAGCTTAGTCTCCCCTCCTTATTTCTTGCAATTGATTTTATTACAAATTTAAACATAACAAATACAATTAAACATAATTCCCATTTATTTACATGTGATTTCAACATTATTTTTTCTTTTGTTAATATAAGCCTTCAGGGAAATAAATTTGTTACTTTAGTTGTAACTCATAAATTTTGATATTGTATCATTATTGTTGCTATCTTTCATATCATTTTTTTGACTATTTCAATAGTCACTCTTTGCCTAGGGTCAACTTTCCCCCAGGGACAAACAGAGTAGGATTGACAGAGGGAGCTCAACTCCAAAGGATCAGATCAGATCAGATCTCTCATTCACTGTTACCATTCCAAGTCAAGTCAAGTCAACAAACATATATTAAATACATTCTTGCCAACGACTAGGGAGAGCCCCTGCTCTCAAGGAGCTTACATTTTAGTGGAAAGATAACACTAAGGAATATGAATACAGTTTAGGTTTGGCTTATATCTAGATTTCCCCCAAAGTATGATAGAACTAAAAACTACCAGCTTTTCCCTGCAAGATGTATTAGGCCCATCTTTCCTGCTTCTCTCCAGTGACAGAGGTCAGTTTTCCCTAAAAGGGAAACAGCAGCCCCAGGACCTAATTGGCTCCTGTTTCCCTGGCACAGTTTTTTAGTCATCTGAGGGTCTAAAAAGTTTCACCCAAGTGCAGCTGAGCCTTCTTCAACTTGGTGGATTTCTGAAGACCATACTATTCACTATCCCATTAACCACATCTTACCCTAAAGATCAGATGTTTTTCCATACTGGGGGTGGAGGGCTTAGCCTAGAGAAGCTAAGTGCCACTGTATCCCAATTGCATGTCTTTGCCGTGTTTGATTTTTTATTGACTATTCAGTGACTTTTGTCTGCCTCATTCCATTGCAACATTGAATCAGAACTAAGAGAGTGCTGGTGTTAGAGCTGCTTCTGAATTAAGAAAAGAGATCCTCACTTTATATCAGTGGGCATGGAATAATATGGATTTCTTCCACCCCAAAACAAAGAAGACAAAGGACTTACAAATACTTCTGAGGATTCACAAGTTGTTGCTATTGAGTTACTTTCTGTCATACCCAACTCTTCATGACCCCATTTGGGGTCTTCTTGGCAAAGATTCTGGAATGGTTTGCCATTTGCTTCTCCAGCTTATTTTACAGAGAAGGAAACTGGGGCAAATAGGGTTAAGTGACCTTCCCATGGTCACAATAGCTGATACTTGAGGCCAGATTTGAATTCATGAAGATGAGTCTTCCTAACTCCAGGCCCAGCAATGGCTGCCCTAAAGACTCATGAATACCCCTGAACAAATACAGAAACATAAGGCTCTAAAAATATTCCATTTGACTCATTAGGATATCCCAAGAAGGTCAAGACACTTTATGAGACTGTTGAATAAATACCTGCCTTTCACCCTAGACATATGCTGTCTGAGCAATTCATAGTCTCTTTCATGGAAGGTGAATAAAATCCAGATTTCCTGGCCCTTCGTGACTTGGCTTTTGTCCTTTAGCTATTGGGAAATTCTCTAATGAGAATGCTCTTCCTTCCCCAACATATGCACTGTTAAGGAAATTATGCCCCCTGGACAGCCTCCTGAAACTTAGAAATTCTTACTCTTGGGAACTCTAGAATTTTGGAATGTTTGAACTTGAGATCAATCTCTAGACAACCTCCAAAGCTAGAAATTTCCATTCTCACTAGATTAGTAGTCTCTAACCTATTCTCAGAAAAAAGAAAAAAAGGCAGGCAGAAAGCAGCCAGAAACTTAAGATCCTTGAATGCACAAACAGTGGCCACTCTCCTCGTACTTCTGCTGTGAGCTAACATATTCTGCTCATAGGATAGTGGAAAATGGAGAACTCTCCTCAACCCCTTGTTTTGCCGTACTTGCCTCTGGACATCCAAAGTTAAAAAAAAAAAAAAAAGCACAGGTAAAGAAAAGAGGTTGGGTTGTATCATAGCTTGCTTTTACATACCACTGAGGAAAAAAGCAACTCTTTCAGAAAGATCCTGCCTTCTCTGCCAATCATCTTGGAAGTAGCCAAATTCCCTGGGAGCACAGTTTCCTGTAACTCCTGGAGCATGGATTTACCTCTACTGAAGGTGTCCTACAGATTAAAATTAAGTGTCCTGTAATCTCATCAAGATGACTGGGGAATTCATGGAATGAATCAATAAATCCTGACCTAACCTCCTTTTCTTATATTATAACTTAGTTTTTGATCCAGTCATTCTTTTAGAAAATATTTTTACTAATATTATTTGTTTTTATTTTATCTCCATTTCCAAATATCTCTTCAACTCCACTCATTAAATCATTCCTCATAAAAAAGAATAAAGAAAATACGAAAAAGAATTTCAGCAAAACTAACACACAAATGAAGTCTAACAACAATATATCTGATCATAGTGTAATGGGATTGCAGATCCACCTCCTCTCAATATAGTCATGGAAGACCCAGACAACTTAAATGAATCAGTATATCAATGGACACTGATTATATTTTAATATATAAAAGATGTACTGTCTTGATGTGTAATACCGTTCAGGAAAACATGAGGCAGCTGACAAGACAGCTGGAGTGACACCATTTAGCAAATTTAGAAAAAGGAGTCTCCCTTTTGGTTAGCACCACCTTGGCCTGGCAAAGGATATTTTGACTGAGGAGTTAGCCCCCTTCCATGCTAAGGGGAAGCTTAAGGAGAGAGCATGCTGATACCAAAAATCAGGTGCCTGGAAGTGGGAAAGAGGAGAGCTCTTTTTGCGAGGTATTCAGTCAACAAGCATGTATTAAACACTTGTGTGCTAGGCACTGTGTTAAGCAACAGGAGATACAAAGAAATTTAGTCCCTGCCCTCAAGGAGTTCATATTCTAATGTAAACATTAACATGCAAATGTTAATAACATGCAAATCACTGGGCATATACAAGTTAAGTACAGAGGTGTCCTATATAAATACAAGATAATCAAAAAAGAGAAGTACTAAGAGTTGGGGGTGGAGGAGATTGTCTCCAAGAATGTCCCCTGCAGAAACTGGGATTTGGACTGAGTTTTGAAAGAAGTTAGGGAAGCCAGTAAAGGAAGTGAGGAGCGAGAACATTCCAGGCATGAGATATGACCGGGAAAATGGAGACTTGAGATGGAGTGTCTGGGGGCTAAAGTGTAAGAAGATTGTGAAGGTAGCAAGAGAGAGGTTTCAAATAGCCAGCCAGAGGATTTTATAGTTAGTTCTGGAGATAATGTGTAGTCATTTGAAGTTTATGGGAAGTACATGGGAGAGAGGGAGAGGGTAGGATGACCTGCTCAGACTTGTGCTTTAGGAAAATAACTTTGTCAGTGAAGTGGAGAATGATTTGGAATGGTGAGGGACTTGAGGCAAGGAGACAAACTAGAAAGCTATCATGATAATTATTAATAATAAATAATAAGAAACATATTGTGATAATCTAAAAAAGAGGTGATGATGAGGACCTGCACCAAGGCTATGTGAATGGAGAGATGAGGACGTATAAGAGAAACGTGTCCTTTGTGTGTGTGTGTGTATGTTTGTCCTTCGTTGCTGAAGAAGACCATGCCATCAGAGAAATAATGCAACTTGCATTTGACTTTGTTTTGAGGGAGGGAGGGCTGTGCAGGTCACCAGCCTCACTTCTCCTCCAGAGCCATCTGAATTCAGTGACCAGATATTCATCAGGATGACTGGAGATGATCCAGGATGAGGCATTTGGGGTTAAGTGACTTGCCCAAAGTCACACAGCTAGTGAGTGTCAAGTGTCTGAGGTGAGATTTGAACTCAGGCCCTCCTGACTCCTGCACTGGTGCTCTATCCACTGCACCACCATCATTTCTCTGATGTGTCCTTTGTAATGAAAAGGTAGATGGACAAAAAGAATTTGTGGGAACCCCTACTAGAAAAAACTTCATAATGTGCAACCTCAGTGTTTTTGATAGAGGAATCTAAGAAATGGATCTTTGTAAAATTTCATTAGTGCTGATGATGTCAACTGTGGATTTCCTTAAAGGTAACACGTTTAATAAGGTCCATCAAACTGAATAACACTTTTTTGGCCTGATTATAAGTGTGCAAATGGTTTTCAATAAACAGACTTTGCTATTATAGGCAGAAAAGTGGATATATTTTTCTATTGAATAGCTAGTAGATATTGATTGGGTCCCAACAAGCAAGAACTTACTTTTTAAACAATTTAAATTGTTACTAAATGTTTAATTTTGTGGTCAAAGTCTGTGCTTTTAAAGTAAATAAGAAAGTTACTGACCGAACATGGTTCTTGAAATAGGTCTAAACATACACATCAGGTAGAGACTTTGAACCCATAGTCAATGTCTCATCTGAAAATGAGGACGAGGAAACATTTGTAAAATCTTTTGCGAAATATACTATGAAGACAAACTTCATGGAGAGATAATATATACACAAATGTGTGTATGTATCTACATATATGTATATGTGTATATATATATATGTGTGTGTGTGCATCTGTATATATATATGTGTGTGTGTGTGTGTGTGTGTGTGTGTGTGTGTACACACACATCTTCAATTTAGTATTTACATATCCCCTGACAGATCAGAAGAATTATATTGTTGTAATTACAGCAGAAGACTTTCTTTGGGTTTTGGTTTATGTTGACTATTTAATATTAGCCAGTTCCTCAGGTTAATGTTGGCATTAGTTCATTGTTGAACATTAAAAATAAAATATGTATTAATCTAGCATTCAAATTACATTTAGTAATGTATCCCAAGTTGAATGTAAAAAATTATTAGATTTTCTTGTAATGTTTGGATAGCACTCTTCTGGGGAAAAAAAGGACCAACTTGAGAAAAATATATATCTGGAAATACCTGATTACCTGAGTTTTTAGACTGATCTCTCTAACAACTATTTCTTGGGGAAATTTTGAAGTGGTCCAACCATGGAGCAACTGATGGAATTAGGCATGGTTCTTTAGCATAACTCAGCTACCAGACAATACTATCAGCTTACCCATTTTCTCTTCCAAGTCGCTGTCCATGTTTTCATCTATATCTAGTGATAACGGCTGCTAGGTGCAAAAGGCTGGGGAGTTACATCTTTTTCCTTTCCACTAAGACTCTAGACTCAGGTATGGGGTCTGGACAAGCTCAGTACTGAGTATGAACTAAAATAACACAGTTTAAGTTCTTTTATCAGACTCTTGGGTTTTATCTCCCCCCAGCACCCTGGGGGGAAATTGTTTAAGTTCAGGGTTCAGGGTTGGGACCATGCCTAGAGTCTTCCCAAAACAGGAAGTAGAAAGATACTAAATAGGAATTAGATTTGGGACAGGCATTTATTTCCTACCAAGGCAGGAAATACTAACTACAAAACACTCACAAGCATACTGTGACAGAAAAGACAGAAAATAAGGGTTCATTAATAATTAGTTATACTCTCTCCAGGAGACTGAGACCTTATCAGAATGCCCATCAAATGGGGAATGACTGAAAAAGTTTTGGAATATGATTGTGATGGAATATTAATGTACAGAAGAAATGATGAGCTTGATGATCTTAGAAAAACATAGATAGATTTGCATGAAATAATGACAAGTGAAATGAACAGAACCGAGAGAATGTTGTATGCAGTAACAGCTATTGTTTAAAGCAGAATTTTGAATGAATAAATCATTTTAGCATTTATAAATACTTAAATTAGCTACAAAGCTCCTATGAAGGAAGACGCTATCTGTATCCAGAGAAAGAACTGATAAATAGAAGCATGTATAAAATGATTTTACATATATAAACATATTGGTGTCTAATGATAGCCATTTCTAGGTTGGAGGGGGGCATTGGAAGAAAAAAGGGGAAAATGTTACATGACAACTATATTGTGTATTTAAAAGGAATAGCAAGTTGTACAGAATAGATTTGCAGTTTCACGAGCAATTATCTTTTTGTATTTACTATGTGATGGAAATGCTTGTTTTATTTCTTAAGTTCAAAATAAAATAATTTTTTTATAAAAAGAAAATGAAGTAATTTGCGGGGGGGAGGTTTGAAAATCTCCTGGTGACATTGTTACATTTCACCTCAGCTCAGCATCCTTCTGATGTCCTTGTCTCTTAGCCAATCAGACCAGAGGTTAGACTCTTCCTTTTTTTTTTTGGTGGCAGTCTTCTCTGATACAAAAATTCCCTCTGCTTCCAGGTCACTCTGACCAAAGGGCTCTAGAACCCCTAGGCATCTCAATCTCCAAAGGCAACCTCCAAGCCTAGGCACATCCATCTCAAGATCTTTAGTCACTTAGACTCAGGAAAGAAATAAAAATAGAAGAGACAACTATGGCTTTGAGAACTAGTCTCAGGTTCATTTAGGCAGGAAATGTCCTTTAGCTGCCAATTCTCACAGTTGCAGGGTGGCTGGGGTGGGGCAAAAGGAGAACTCTTTTTTACCTACTTTCTAAAGGAAATTTCTGAGCTACATAATGTCACTTGCAAGGTCAGAAGAAGAAAGCAATAGAAGTTTTATCACTCTCCTTTTAAATGTCCATTGAAGCACTTTTACTCAGTTACCAATAAAGGGATTTCTCTGACCTCTCCAAAGTGTCCAGGCAGGAATCAGGCAGAAGCAATTGTGCAAATACTCTACTCAAACCCCAGTTAAACGTATATATTTTTTTCCCTTTCTGCATTTAGATAAGAGGGAAAGCACAGGAGTTTGTTCTAAAAAAAATTTCAAAGAGAAACCAGTAGACCTTTGTCAAGATTTAATATGAAATAAGTGGAGAAAGAGGAGCTGAGGATGACTCCAGAGATTTAAGCCTAAGGGATCTGGAAGATTATGTATGTGTTGACAAAAATGGACAAGTTGAGAAGGTTTGATCATTTATTGGGAAGAGAAGGTAAGCTTAAGATGACATAATATCTATAAAACAATATGCAACTCAAAACAATATATAAATATTGGCAATTATTATTGTTATATGTAAAGTTTCAGGTGGCAGTCAGATGTTTAAGTACATATAGAATCTTAAAACTAAAATGTGCTTTAGAGATCATTAAATGGCATTCTCATTTAAGCAATGGAGAAAATATGAAACCTTATGATTTAACCAAGATGAGCTGGTTACCTAGAAGCAGAACCTAGACTAGACATTGAATCTCAACTACCAGTCCAATATTTTTCTCCTACCCTAGCATGATGCCTTTTCATGAACTTAAGAAACATGAAAATGAAAATAGAATGAAACATCTGTCTTAAATAAGCATATTTGGAAATTATAAACATACATGTGGAAGAAATAAGAAACAATTCATGTCACAATCACAGATGTCACTGAAATAGAGAAAACACCATCAAATATTTCACAATGGAACTGTAGAAATTACTGTAAATAATTAGAGAATACTAGATATTTGAGTTGGTTCCAGATCTGATGCTTATCTTCTATTTACAAAGATCAAAGTATATGAAAATAGTTAATATTTAAACATTCTCTGGCTTGTAGATTTCTTTTTAACAGGGAGAGGCCATTTTGATAGCTCATGTGAGAATCCTTCATCATGATTTCTCCTGTGCTAGGCCTGTTGGTGAGCTTTCTTTGCCATTGTGTGATTGCAGGAAGGAGTAAGTATTTCTTTTTTCATTTGCAAAATAATTGATATATCCAACCACTTAGTACTTGTAAAGGTTCAAGAAAATTGATAAGTCCCCTTATAATACTGGTATTGGGGAATATATATCTAATATTCATGTCATGGAATTTCCATGCAATATTTTTATAATATGCAGCTGGGAATATAATTTGAGAGTTGGTACATTCAAATGTATATAATAACACACTTTTTTTCTAGTGGAAATTCACTGCATTAATGATCTAATAAGCCTTTAAGACACTTATCTTCTCTAAGAAAATAGCTATACAGACCATGGTACGCTAGAATCTAAAAATAATGATCATCTACATTTACCATTTAATTGTTTTCCTATTTTGATTACATATCTAGAAAGCTAGATCTAAAGTCAGGAAGATCTAAATTCAAATTCAGCCTCCGATAATTACAGGTTGTTTGAACTTGGGCAAGTTCTTTAACCCCTCTCTGACTCAGTTTGCTCATCTGTAAAATGGGGAAGATAGTAGAAACTAACTTCCAGGGTTATTGTGAGGATAAAAGTAAATCAGATTTGCAAGACGCAAACTTTAAGAGTACTACACAAATGCTATTGCTACTGTTACTTTAATTATTATTTTTATTTTTAGTGATTATGTCCCTAACTCTCCAATGAAGGCTTCTTTTTGATAATACACACCTCAGGATCTTCACATTTACATAATCAATTCTACCTCACTTTTGGGAAGGTGACTTTTGTTAGTAAAGATGTTCTTGCCTTTCTCTATAAAATTAATAGGGTTATAATTTTAGAGCTGAAAATGATCTTAGAGTCATCTAGTGTAGCCCCCTCATTTTACAAATAAGGAAAACTTAAGTTGTTCTTTGCTCAAGTTCACAAAGGTAAGTGTCAAAGCTAAGATTTGAACTCAGGTCCTCTGATGACCAACCAGGCGGTGCAGTAGATAGAGCAATAAGCCTGGAGTCAGGAAGATCTAAGTTCAAATCTGGCCTCAGACACTTATTAGCTGCGTGACCCTGGACAATTCATATAATCTCTATTTGCCTCAGCTGCTCATCGGTAAATTGGAGACACACTGGAGAAGGAATGGCAAACCACTCCAGTATCTTTACCAAGAAAACATCATGCTCAAAGTCCATGGGGTCATGTAGAAGCAGTCAAGATTGAGCAATAACCACATCTGATGCCCAAACCAGCTTTCTTCTCACTGTTTCAAATTTCTTCTATTAGTTTTATTGTAAAGGTATTAGAGGGACTGATGAGAGAGCCATTGACAGGGCTGGCCTTAAGAAAGACTGTAATTATAGAGGACAGATCTTAGGGTCTTCTCTTCTTTCATTTTCCCCTCCAACTTATCCAGTGCCCTTATTCTCTCTCAGGTCCTGATGGCTTCCCATTCCTCTATCCCTTAGCCTGTCCTTTTCAATAGAACTTCATTTCCTTCTCCCCACTCTGTCAAACTTTGTCCCATCCATTTAAAACTTTTCTCTCCTTCTCAATAACCAGCTTACGCTGCATTACTCATGGTTGATAAAGTAATAGTATGGGACCCTTCCAAGATATGCATGTATTTTTATGAGCAAGTCTTTTAGAAACTTGGCCTTAAACTAAGGCAATGAATTCTTAGGGGATTTCAGGCTCTTGTGATAGTAAGAGGATGAGGATAGTTTTGGAGGAGTATGGTAAAATGAGCTTCCTGCCCCCTGGTGCCACTACATTTTTTGTTGCTACCATTCCCTTTAGTTTTCTGAGGTTTCCTTAACACCAGGTACCCAACAGGAAGAAGACCACAGGGGCATCCTTGGTTCCCTTACCTTTTCCCTTAATCCCCTTACAATAGACTATTCACATTTTAAACATTTTAAGGAATATTTAAAATTAATACAGGATGTATATAGTACAGGAAAGTTTATCAATAACAGGTAGAAAAGGTAGTGCCATAGGGCAGCTAAATTTTATCTATTTTGAGTTGAATTCCCAGTTCTGCCCTTTACTATGTGACATTGGACAAATTACTTAACCTCTCTGGCTCTCACATTCCTCATTTATAAAATGAAGATGTTGGACTAGATAACCTATAAGGTCCCTTCCAGATCTAAATCTATAATCCTACAACAAACAGATTCTTCTAGTTTCATCTTAATTCTTCACACCAACTATGGAATACTGGGTCTATATGTGGTATTGTGGAAACACTGATCTTGGAGTTTCAGCTTGGACATTTTTATGATCAAGAACCAGTCACTTATAACTCCCGTGGACTTTAGTTTCCTCATTTGTAAAATTCTCATCCTACTTTTACTGTCCACCTCACAGAGCTGATATGTGGAAAGTCCTTTGTAAATCTTACAGCACTCTGTAAATGTGAATAAATAAACGTTGTTTGGGCTTCATCCTATTTAACTTCCTTCTGCCTGACTTTTGACTGGTGAATATGAATTTTAGTTCTGTGGATTTGGCTGGCCATGGCTATTGTGCTTTGATCCTCTGAAATCTACTTACTGCAGGATTTAGAGATGTCAGGGTATTCTTTCCACTCTACCACATGAGCTCTGAATTATGGGGTATGGGAAGCTAGGATTTAGGCAAGACCTTTCCAAGTGCAACCCTGGATAACCTCCCTTCATGCTGCATGCCTTATATAACCTTCATGTTATGTCCAAATCACCTATTCCTCATTGCTTATAGTATACGTTATATTTTCATAGTCCTCTCTACCAAAAGAATAAAGGTATGTTTTCTCATCTCTTCTCTAGAGTCAAAATTATTCATTTCAATTACTTGGGTTTTAATGTTATTTTAGTATTTCTAGTTTCCTAGGAAACTAAGGGCAACTAGGTGGTACAGTTGATAGAGTTCTAGGCCTGGAGGCAGAAAGACTCATCTTCCTGAGTTTCAATCTGACCTCAGACACTTACTAGCTGTGTGACTCTGGGCAAGTCACTTTACCCCATTTGCCTTGGTTTCCTCATCTGTTAAATGAGTTGGAGAAGAAAATGGTTAACCACTGAAGTATCTTTGCCAAGAAAATCCCAAATGGAGTCACAAAGAGCAGATACAACTGAAATGATTGAGCAAAAATTTCCTAGTTACATATATTATTTTCTTGGTTCTACTTAATTCATTATGCATCAGTTTGAATGTTTTTCATACCTATCAAAATTGTTCCTATTCCGATACTTTGCTTTTAAAGAGTAAACACAGAGGTTCTACTTAAATTCCTCTTTGCTTGGTTTCAGCTTGTCCCAAGCCAGAGGAGCTACCATTTTCCGTAGTTGTTCCATTAAAACAGACTTATGAGCCAGGAGAACAAATTGTGTATTCTTGCAAGCCCGGTTATGTGTCACGAGGGGGAATGAGAAGATTTATATGCCCTCTCACTGGAGTGTGGCCCATCAACACCTTGAGATGTCAAGGTAAGTCGCCTCTTTAGGTTATACGATCCTTCCCCAACTTGAATGTGGGGAAACCTTTGGGACTCATTGTACCTTCTTACATCTTCCTGACAGTGTTCAGACACAGCTGGTAGTACAGAAGTTGAAGGAGTGACAATGAATAAGAACTGGAAAAAAATTTTAGAAGAAAGAAACTCCTAAACTCCTTTCTCCTAAAAAGCAAAAAACAAAACAAAAACAAAAAAAACCTTCAGAAGAAAGAAACAAGAACTTATTGGAAACAAAGCAGAAATCACTGACCTGGAGGTCTTGTAAAACTATAAGACAAGATTTTGTTACAGAACATAAAGGGAGGAGAAAACACAGATAAGAAAAAAAAATAGTGCCTTAAATTCAACTATGCATCAAATGGGTACAAAGCAGGAAGCTACTAAGGCAATACTGTACCATTCTGCTTTTACACTGAAATCAGAGTATATGTATTTGAAATATATTTCATATGTATATGAAATTCGCAACTTTTGAACTGCTGTTCATCCCTATTATACTCTAAAAGCTAAAAGCAATTCTTTAGGTGTCCATGCAATAGAGATGTACTAGACACAATTGAGAAAGTCCAGTATTTTTGATGCTGCATGTAGTTGGATACGTGGTAGTTATGCAGATGAACTTTTTGGCAATCTAGGTCAATGATCAAGTACTCAAAAGTTGCAATATAAATTGTGCTGTGATCTGGTAATTTTTGGTTATATGATCTTTTGTCATTCAGTTGAATCTTCCTTATTGTAAAAATTAGCTTTGTTTTAAAGGGAAATTGCATGAAAATATATTAATTTCTGTAATCTTTTAAATTACAGCCAGAGTATGTCCTTTTGCTGGAATTTTAGAAAATGGAGTTGTGCGCTATACAAGCTTTGAATACCCTAATTCTGTGAACTTTACTTGCAATAAAGGGTAAGATTTTTCATCCAGAGAGATTCAGAGTTAGAAAGCACCTCAAGGATCATCTGGTCCAACTCCCTTATTTTAGAGATGAGGAAACCGAGACTAAGAGAGTGCTTTGTTCAAGGGTACTGAGATGGTAAATGGCAGAGCCAGGATTTGAATTCTGTGGAATAAGTTAGCTAACTAAAAGGCCCATTTCTGTACCCTTTACCTAGGGAAAAAATACATCCCAAATTAAATTTCTAATGATTCATCTAGTTTTAATCACGCTTCACCTTTGGGCTTCTCTTTCTGTCTTTTTGGTAATTTTTTGGTAGGGATAAGAACAGTGATTACAGATTCTTTACCAAAAGAAATAAATTGTAGTTTCTCTACGAACTGCAGAACAGAGATAGGAAGATTGACAAAATGCCATAATGATTGCTAGATGTAATTTTCCTATTTCTGACTTACCACTTTCTGAAAGTGGTAGAGTTAAAACCTTGAAACAATGCAAGGATTTCATTTAAATCCTGGTGAAGTCTCAATAATAGGGTGTAGGATGAAAAGATTTTAGGGATGAATTGTACCTTTGAGGCAAATAAGGCTGCCTAGCTGACAGAACAAGAAAATTGAAAGTGTGCCCATAAATATTTATAAATTGGATTCCTCTCCCAAACTATAGTGTTGAAGTATAATCTGTATTATTAACATTTTCCAAGTTAACAATTATTATTTATATATGTGTATATATAATTATAATTTTGAATGTTTGAGACTGAATTCAAATCTAGCCTCAGATACTTACCAGCCATCTGACTGAGCAAATCACCTAAACTCTTTTTGCCTCAGTTTCCTCAACTGGGAATAATGAAAGCACCTTTTAAAGGACTGCTGTTGTGAGGATAAAATGATATATGTAAAAAGCACTCATGTGCCTGGCATATAGTTGGTGTTGTATAAATGCTCATTCCCTTCTTTTCCCTTTTCTCCATCGCATTCTTTTGGCTAGCCCATCAACAAAATGATAAACCACGCATTTGCTGATTTCTGAGGCATAAATGCTCACACTGAAAATTCAACAGTTAGATCTGGTCGTGTTTAAGCTGATTCCAGCAAGCATTTAGCAACGAGAAATAACAATGCCTATTTTTCTTCACATAGTTAAACAAAAGCATTAAGAAAGCATTTCCCTGTTGCTTTTATTTGCATACTTTAAGGAGTTGAGATTTTGTTGGTTTATGGACTCCCTCCCCTGATTTACATTACAGTGCCACTATGGTTTGGTCTTTGTATGTTGCTATGAATGAAAAATTAATCTCAGATAACATCTAACCTTCTAAAGGAAGCTTTATCCAGTGCCCCTTAATCTTAGCGCCTCCCCTCTGGGGTTATCTCCAATTTATCCCATACTTACCTTGTTTGCGTGTAATTGTTTGCATGTTGTCTCTTACGATAGAATATAAGCTTCCTAAGGGCAGGAACTTTTCACCCCCTTTCTTTCTATTTCTAGCACCTAGCAATGGCGCAGGATGCAATCAGAGACCTCAAGCTATTGAATCTAAGTTCTGTCTTAAATCTCGGTTTGTCTGAGGCAACACCCATTCAGTAGTTAAAGGCTAGGTAAGAATTGGGGTAAAAGATGGCCTACTGTGCCTTCACAAAAGAACTCTCAGAATTTCTGGCCAGAAGAGAAACAATTGCTATTTATACTCTCGCATTGTTTTTTGTTTTTTAAACTGAGATTTTTTTACTCTGTCTCATGTAGTTTTCATTTATGATTTTTTTTGACATTTAGCTCTGGAAAACCTGGCTTTGATAAAGTCCATTGACATTCAAATGAGTTCTTACAAATTAACCAATAATAGGGCCCAGGAAAAGCTTCACTTGCTCAGTGTTTGGGTTTTGATGGCTCAGAGTGAGTGTAAATAACATTTCTGTTCTGGTCAAAAACTCTGAGGGTCTTTCCCCTTCCTGATTGACTCTATTGTGAAGGCAAGGCCATCTTCTACCTCAAATCTTACCTAGCCTTTACCTATCGCATGGTTGTTGCCTCAGACAAAATGACACCTGAGAAAGACCTTAGCTTAAACAGGCTAAGGTCTCCCACTGCATCCTGGGCCATTGCCAGTCAATCTGAATGATGTCTTGCCATTGGACTCTGACGATTCTGGAGGGGCTGATAATTTTACACAGCTCTGCCTCACTTAAATCCAATTCACTTGCAAGTCAAGACATCACCATCACCCCTACTCCCCACCACACATCATTGGTCCTCTTGGAGTAAAGGACAAAGAACAAGCAATGACTCTTAGCATCTGGAGCAGAGTAGGCACTTAAAAAATGCTAAATGACTGATTAATCACTCTACCACTAATCTGGTGACAAGTTTCTCCAAACTTAGGTTAGTCTTCAGATAAATATGAAACCCAAGATCAACCTGTATTTATAGACTTTCCTACTTGGTAGGACGTTCCAGAGATTTACACTCTACTGGCAATAACCTTTAAGAATTCAGGATAAATGCCATATCATAGTGGAGTATCAGATGATACCTCTATGACCCTGGGCCAAGTCATTTAACCTCTCTGAGTCTCATTCCTCAGCTATCTGTGGAGTTGATTCCTTCCATCTCTAAACATATTATCCTATGATTTCATATGCTTTAGTTTTCAAGCAGCTAGGTGGAATACAGGGCTGGGCTTGGAGTCAGGATGACTCAGTTCAGACTGAGTTCCAATCTAGCTTCAGACATTTACTAGCTGTGTGACCCTGGGCAAGTCACTGAACCCTCTTTGCCTCAGTCTCCTCATCTGTAAAATGAGATAGAGAAAGAAATGGTGAACAACTCCTGTATTCTTGCCAAGAAAACCCTTAATGGGGTCACGTCGTGCCAGACATGACTGAAATAACTGGACAACAATAAATTTTTCAAGCAAATATTTTGTGACGACAGTGCCAGCAATTGTTGATAGTAAATATAAATGATATCATAAATAATATATAATAAATATAAATAACAAATATCCCAGAGTTCTTGTGAGAATCAAATGAGAGGATATTTGTAAAGCACTTAGCACAGTACTTGGAATATAATAGGTTTAAGCTTAATAAATATTCCTTTCCTTCTTTCCTTTGCATGAAAACTCCCTTCACCAATTCAGATCAACAGCCTTTGTCACTTCAAATTTTTAGAGGCCTGGAGCATTGAAGGTTAAATGGCTTGCTCATATTGGTGTAACTAATGTTTCAGAGGAAGGTCTTTCTGGCTTTAGCCCACTCTATTGAGTCCATCATACTGCCTGTCATTTGCACTTCCTGGTTCATAAAAGAAATCCGAAGCATTGCCTAGTGATTACAGAAGAGAAATTCTGGATTATTATTCCATCAAAGATTATCATCATCATCTCATTCTTTAGTGATCTGTCTATAGCATGAGAATTGTGCTTCCTACATCTCCCAAGTCTTGTGAGAATTCATTGTAACTGCTGATCTGTTGAGAACTTTACCATAGAGCAAGTAAGTTGCTCAGTTGGAGGTAATACATTTTCCCTTTCAATGGCTCTAGAAGACGCTATTAATAAATTCTCTCAACCCATAATGGAATGATTTCTCCCTTTACAGGTTTTATCTCAATGGATCTGCTTCTGTTAAGTGCATGGAGGATGGAAACTGGAGTCCTTCCTTGCCCACCTGCTCTCGTAAGCTCTTATTATTGAAAAAGTTCCCTTGAATTCTCCCTTCCTGACTGAGAAGAGTGTTACAACATCCCTTTGGAACCATAGATGGAAAAAATCCTTTCTGCACACCAATTTGGAGTACAGAATCCTTTTGTTAGACTTGATGGCTGCTTTGGCCGATACTTGCAGTATTTTTACAATACATTTTTTCCCAGTTGCCATTGTACCCACGGGGAGTTGATACTGTATAATTAGGAAAATCATGGGGATCATCCAGGTCTAGGCCCAATCTCTGTCCGTATTGGGGCATGCCTCCAACAGGAATGACTGATTTCACGTCCATAATTCTAAACAAGAAATGTTGCAACAGAGCAATCAGAGGTAGGATACTGTTTCAGGGCACAAAGCAAGAGGACACATTTTCAAGCTCCTGAAACTGTTGGTTTATGTAAGTATAATACAGTCATCTGTAGGGCAAAGAAATTGTCTTGCAAAGAGTCATACTTTAGATCTGAAGCATTTAGGAGGTGTAGTGAATAGATGCTAGCCTTGGAGTCAGGGGAACCCAAGTTCCACTGGTGCCTTAACTGCTTCTTGTGGGACCCAGGACAAACCATTCAACCTCTTTCTAAAAGTCCTCATTTGTAAAAGGAGGATAGTAATAGTACCTAATTAGGAGGGCTACTATAGGAAAGTAATAACACATGTAAAGTGCTCTGCAGACTTTAAAGCACTATATAAATTCAGCTTTTTGTTATTATTATTATTAATTACCTGTCAGATGAGGTCTATCTCAATTAAGGGAAGTCAATAGAATTCTCTGGGTAATGACTTACCCTGGATAAGTCATTTAACTCTGTTTCCCATTGTTTCCTCATTTGTAAAATTAACTGGAGAAGAAAATGGCAAACCACTCCAGTATCTTTGCCAAGAAAACCCCCAATTGGGATTACAGTCAGACACAACTGAAAAATGACTGAACAACAGCAAAATGTTCCCCAAACCTAGAGAGAATGTCAAAGAAACTGATCAACAGTGTTAGAAGATGAAGAGAGACCAAGGAGGATGATGATTGAGAAAATACCCTTAGATTTGGCAATTAAGAGATCATTAGATATGATTAGATGTGCTTAGACCCCAATTTCAAGATCACATTTCTCCCTAGCCTCAAAACACTACCCCTGATAGTTCCTCTCCCCCTCCCCCACACTTCCCCAGCCCAAGGACACTATGCCTAGCAATTAATCATGAGTTGGTCCCGGTGAGGCTCACTATCTCTCCTTGTTACAAGAACAAACTGACTTCTGTAGAATTTCCCTTATGGAAACAGAACTATCTTGTACCCGCAGAATTATCATATATTGATTCCAGTTACCATATACAATACAGAGGTCTAACTATAAACATCAACTCTCAAAACTTTCTTACTACAGACGTGACAGACCAAAAATACATTCTTTAGAAACCCTTTCTCCTGGTTTCCAGTAGTGAATGACACCTGTGACTAAGGTTGTATGTTATCGCCCAATTAGCATATAAGCTTTAGCATCATTCCTGTTAAGTTGCAAGTTCCTTAAGGAACTCTGCCCACCATAATGGCACTACAATCTGCCAACCTGACTTAGAGAATACTTCAGTCAGTGAATTCGTCACATCCTGTACGTCAGTCCTTGAGGGGTGCCTGAACCCCCCCTCTAACCACATTAGATGGGCTATGCAATAATACATTTGCATAAATTGGGAATTGGTGAATAACAAGATCCTTAGTCACTAGTGAATACATCTTCCTGGAGGGAAATCTCATGCAACATCCCTGGGATCATTCTTTGACTTTGTACTACTCAACATTTTTGTTAGTGACTTTGTTGAAAGCATAGATGGTATTCGTATAAATTTTGTAGATGACATGAGGTTGGAAGAATAGCTAAAGTGATAGATAATAGAGTTTCATCCAACTTCTAGATTTTATGACTTTGAGATAATGTGATTCGATGAAAATATGCTTTGGGAATTGTGTAAATTGAGGTATACATATTCAGATTTTTAAAGAAAAAGCCATTTCTTCTTTACCCCTAATATGTCGATGAACACACTATAAGGATCTAAATGACGTCCTTATTTTTTTTCACTTCGTGAGTGTGGATGTACTTGATCCCACTGAAAGCCCGTGATAGGCAGGCCTCCTTTGTTTGGTAGTTTCTGTCATATCTGACTCTTTGTGATCCCATTTGGAGTTTTCGTGGCAAAGATAGCTTGAATGGCTTGCCATTTCCTTCTCTAGCTCATTTTACAGATGAAGAAACTAAGGTGATAGGGTCGTTGTCCAGTGAAAACAGATCCACTATGTAACCTAGTATGGATCTGAAAAAATTACTTTTAATGAGTCTTACAACTTTTACATTACTTTAAAAACTAATTTTAATTTACAGTTGAATTTTTTTTTCTCTCAACAACAGCATGAGTTACTTTCTTTTCACTTCATTTCTAGTTTTGCTTCTTTGAAGGGAACATTAAGATTCAATTAGTTACTTAGAAATTGCTGTCTTTCTTTTTTCAGCTGTAACTTGTCCTCTACCATCCATACCTAATTTTGCAACACTAAAACTGCGAAAGTCATCAGCTGGAAACAGTTCCTTCTATCAAGACACCGCAACTTTTGAGTGTTTGCCACATCATGCAATGTTTGGGAATGACACAATTAGATGCACAGAACACGGGAATTGGACTGAACTACCCGAATGCAGGGGTAAGTGCAAAAATAAATTTTAATAAAATTAAGTTAAAATATTAATATTTTAATATTTTTAAGAGAAGTAAACATTTACCACAATGTAACTGGTCAATTGCAAGAGATGTATATGATGGCAGCAACAGCAAGATTTGTTAACCAATTGAATCTGTGTAGTGAGCAAAACTGAGGAATCAAAGATAATCCAGAGTTATGAATTTGGGTTCCTAGAAGGATAGTGCTACCATCTAAGAAATAGGGAAGAATGGAAGGGGAGGAGTTTTAAGTGAGAAAACAGCGGATTTAGTTCAGGACACACTGAGTTTAAGGTGTATAGAACTGAAACTGAGGAGAGAGATTGGTGCTGGACGCACAGATCTGGAAGTCATTTGCATGGTGACGAGAGTTAAATCCATGGGAACTGATGAGGTGGCTGAAAAGAAAGCTCAAGGCAGAACCTTGAGTGATACAGTTAGAGATATGTCGGTAAAACGACTGAGAAAGAGAAGTCAGTGAGGTAGGAGGCAAAGCAGAAGAAAGTGGAGTTAGAAAAACTCAGAGAAGAAGGAGTGTACAGGAAGAGAAGGGGACTAGCAGTGTCATATGTAGCAGATGGGCAGTGAAGGATGAAAGATGAAAATTGACAATTCAGAGTTATTGGAAACTTTGGAAAGAGCAGTTTCAGTTGAGGGATGACTTTGTAAACCAGTTTGCAAGGGGTTGAGGAGTAAGGGGAGAGAAAATGGATACAGTGAGTGGAGACAGTTTCATTTAGGAGTTTTGCTGAAAATGGGGCATAGAATTGCTTGTGGTGATTGTAGGGTCTTTTGAAAATGTTTTTGTTTTGTTTTGCTCTTAAGGATAAGGGATACTTGTTCATGTTTGAAGACAGTAGGGAAGTTACCAGGTGATAGGGAAAGGGGGGAAAGATAGTGACTGAGGTTACAATCTGTAGAGAACAAAGGAGAGGACAGGATCAAGTACAGATGGAGAGGGATTTGCCTTAGAAAGGGGAAGGGCTGTCTCTTGTATGTGTTTGTCCTTCCTTGCCAAAGAAGACCATGCCATTGGAGAAATGATGACATGACTTGCACTTGACTTTGTTTTGAGGGAGGGCTGTGCAGGTCACCAGCCTCACTTCTCCTCCAGAGCCATCTGGGTCCAGTGACCTAATATTCATCAGGATGACTGGAGATGACCCAGGATGAGGCAACTGGGGTTAAGTGACTTGCCCAAGGTCACACAGGTAGTGAGTGTCAATTGTCTGAGGTAAGATAAGGAAAGGAGGAGAAAATGGGAGATAATATCAAGGGGTTTTTGATGTAAGAATGAAAGATGTAGCTCATGAAAAATGTCAGTTTTCTTAGTAAAATAATAGATAAGATCCTGCACTGAAAGGGTTGGGGAAGATGTAGGAGGCTTGGGGAGGAAAAAGAAGATTGGGAATAGCTTCAGTGGGGATTGAACTAGGGAATTATTTAGGCAGGAGTAAAAAATTATATATTGTCACAGTGAGGGTCCAGTTGAGATTGGGTAATGTAAATTTCCCCAGTCAGCACATGGGACTTCCTTCAGCTGTGTTCTGCTGCTCCCGAATCAGAATAGAGGAGATAGAGGATGAGAAGAATTCATGGCTGAAATTTGGCAAGAAAAGAACAGAAAGAGGCCAGAGAATTCAAGAGGCAGGGACAGTGCAGAGTTGAAATGACTAATTATTGGTTTACAATTGGAAGGACGAAAGTAAAGTCAGATTGGGGTAATGGCCCCAGAAAATACTAAAGGGTGATGAGATTAGAGGTTTCAATTAGAGTTAAGAACAAGTAGAGGAAAGGTGAAGTATAGAAAGAGGTGGAGTGAGCAGAGATTATGATTAGATAAGGAATGTCAGAATTTCTAATTATGGAAGTGAATTATGGACTGTGGAAGTATGAATGGAATTGTAGAAGTGAATGAAATATTAATATGAAATGAAGAGATGTAGTATACGTCCATTCATAGGTATAGCTGAAGTGGAGTGAAGCCTTGGTGGGATTTTGAAGCGTATGTTTTTATATGTAACAACAGTTAAATTGTTTTGTAGTATTTATTGTAAAAAACCCATCTAATGACTCCAGAGCAAAAATAGTTTTAGGTATAAGGGACTTGTATTTCTAAGGACCAACGTCAATCAAGTCAGGGAGTGAAACTCATTGGCTAAATATATATCAGGTGTTGCTGAAGGTTGATCTTCATGAAATCAAGACACAGAAAGGCTTTTTGCCTATGTATTTCACTGCAGGACTCTCACATAGAATGAGGACACTAGCAATATCTTATTCTGTTATTTCTAAATTAAATAATGATGTTGTGGGTAGGGTTGGGAGGATATACATAGATCTATTTTATTTTTTATTTTCATATTCAAGAGAAACAGACTGTGATTTCCTTCTGGAAAAAAAAGTGCCACAAAGATTGCTAGGAGCTATGTGTAATTTGTAATAAATACTTTGTTATTATCTCAAAGTTCAACTGGTTTGAAAGATGGCCAATAATTAATTATCACAGATTTTTAAATGTTTTTTAAAATAAAATCACTAGAGACCCTTAAAGAAGAAAGAAAATAAGATATTTTTGCTTTTCAAATGGGCAAACTGAGGCACTAAGAAATTAAATGACTTCTTTAGGAATACACAACAAAGTTGCGGTTTGGTCAGCAGTGTCCTGCAGTCGGTTTGTATTGGCTCCTGAGAGTCAATTGTTAAATTTCTAATGTGAGCATTCCCACTTCAGAAGTCAGCAATCGCTATAAACGCTACAAATCAGGGCTTCATTTATTGTTCTATGAATTGACCAGTTATAAAGGAGTGATGGAACAATGCTAGCAATGCAGATAAAACTTAAAAGAGCACCATGCTTAAATTTTTTTCCCTCAGAGAGTTGAATGTTAAACATTTCCCAGCACAGTGCTGGGTATATTAACAAATTAAAACTTAAAATTCTTAATATTGACCATCCATTATAAACCACAATTGCATTATTATTTCTTTCTCTTTGACAAATATTTCTGTGTATGTGTTTTCAGAAGTAAAATGTCCATTTCCAACAAGACCAGACAATGGATTTGTAAACTATCCTGCAAAGAATGCACTTTATTATAAAGACAAAGCCACTTATGGCTGCCATGAGACATATGTCCTAGATGGACCAGAAGAGGTAGAATGTGAAAAATTTGGAACCTGGTCTGCATCACCAACATGCAAAGGTTTGGAAATATATTTTTGCATTATGAAAATTCTTTGAATTTACCTGAAGGAACATCTTTGCAGTCACATTCTTGGTGCTATGATCCACACTGTAGCCTTGCCATTGGAGTTACTATGTTCTACAAAAGTATTCATATTTCATATATGCATGAGATGGCCTCATATTTAGGAAATTTGCTTGGGAATAGACTTGGTAGTATAAACACAGAAAAATAAAAACTTAGGGTTGGTAGGAACCTCAGAGTCCAACTAGTTCAACCCATAATTGAACAAGAAACTTTTTTACAACTTGCTTGGAAAAAAAGTATTTCTATAAAACCTAAATTTACCTTTTTCAATTCCTACCCATTGTTACTAGGTTTCTCTTGTTAGGCCAAACAGAGCAAGACTAATCACTATTTTTTTAAATATATGTTTTGTTTTTATGTCACAATCATTCCAGATATTCTCATTTACTCTCTGTCCTCTCACTGAGCCTTTCCTTGTAGCAAAGAATAACAGTTACACAAAACCAGCTGCCATAGTGAGTGTGTCTGATATGTTCTGCACCTGTAGTCTCTACCTGTTTAATGAAAAAAGATAGGGGAATTTTCTCATTTCTTTCTTGGAGCCAGTAATTTTGATTCTTTTTTTCTATGTGATTTTTCTTTTATACTTGAATACTGTTATAGCCCCCAAAAGTCTTTCCTCCATGGTAAGTATCTTCAGTTCCTTTCATGGATCCAAGTATAGCATGAACTTGAGATCCTTCATCATTCTGAAAATATTGATGAGAACCTGATAGTTGGGAAAAGTTTCCTATAGTGGTCACAACTTTTTCAATAAGTTAATCTTTAATTATACGTACTGTTGTATAGGGGTAGCTAGATGGTTCAGTGGACAGAATGCCAAACCTAGAGTCAAGAAGACTCATCTTCCTGAGTTCAAATCTGAGTTCCTCAGATACTTACTATTTATATGACCCTGAGCAAGTCTCTTAACTCTGTTTCCCTCAGTTTTCTTACCTGTAAAATGGGCTGGAAAAGAAAATGGCAACCATTCCAGTATCTTTGCAAAGAAATCCTGAAAATTAAGAGTTGGAAATAACTAAAAAATGGCTAAACAACAGCTTTGGGTGTTGGAGTGTATGGCTCCACATAAAATTTGAGGGGTTCTTCCGCGCTAAAAAGCCTTCAGATATGTTTCTGGCAACAAACTAAAACCAGTTATGGAGGAGCACATGATCAGGAAGCTAGCTACTTGGTGATGAATGAATTTTTTTCAACCATCACAACCTATGAAACAAAAATGCAAATTGGGTCTTAATTTTCTATGCACCCCCCTTCTCTTTGAGAGTCAAGGTGGTGGAATGATAGGAAAGATATAAAGAATTCTAAGAATCAGACAATTTTTAGCGCATGTATAAATTTTAAGGACAACTAGGTCCTGGATTTGGAATCAGGAAGACTCATCTTCAGACACTTACTAGCTGCGTGACCTTCAACAAATCACTTAACCTTGTTTGCCTCGGTTTCCTCAACTGTAAAATGAGTTGGAAAAAGAAATGCCAAATCACTCCAGTATCTTTGCCAAGAAAACCTGTAAATAGGGTTATGGAGAATCAGATACTACTAGAATGGCGGAAAAACAAAAATAAATTTTAATTTAATTGTTTTCACTCAATGTAAAATTCTTCTCAAATGACCAATTAAGATATATACTACTGGGATCATAGCAATCTTGGCAATTTAATTAAATAAAGCCATAGGAAATATATAAGAGGAAGAGAAGTTGAACTGGTTATATGGTGCCAACAAAGGATTACAAGTAGTCAGTCAGAGCATTCTAGCATTACCTTCATCATGTCAAAAGAAATGAAGAAAGGCCTCCAGCACTTTGGGTAAACTTTCTGTGTCCAACTTAGGGAAGGAAATGGACAAGATCTTCACAGAATAAGCAGGCATTTATAAGTTGCAATCTAAATCACTGGAAGTATCTTTCAAACAGATAAACAGCAGATCCATTTGGGTACTTCATTATATATTAAACATATCCTAATTTGTGTTATTGTTACTTAGTACAAGTTTTATCTCCCTACTAGGATGTAAGTTCTTTGAAGGTACACAACTGTGTCCATTTTAATATCCGGTGCCTCGCATGATGCCTTCTTAGAGATTGAATTGATTGGAGGAAAATAATAAGAATTTTACCTTGCAAATTCTTGGTGACATAGTATGGCATTCATTACTTTCTCCAATTTACTTCATGGACCCACTCATAAATTTTCACCAAAAATTCTTTAATTTGGCTGAGTATCATTCACAAATGTTATTTCTTCCAGCATCTTGCAAAATTCCTGTTAAAAGAGCTGTTGTGTTATACAAAGGAGACAAGGTGAACATCCAAGATAAATTTAAGAATGGGATTCTACATGGTGAAATCATTAGTTTCTACTGTAAAGATAAAGAAAGGAAATGCAGTTACACTGTGGATACTCAATGCTCAAATGGGAATATTGAAGTTCCCAAGTGCTTCAAAGGTGAGTTCAGAAGCTTAAGCTTTAAGGAAGAAAGCACATTTCTTCTTGTCTCTGACCAAGGTGTGTTAGTGAGAACATGATTATTTCTTTGTTATGTACTCTTAATGGTATGTCACATTTCAGAGTGAATAATTCTTGAAGAATTCTACGCTTCTCTCTTTATTTTCACTCTAACCCAGTGTTTGGGGTAAGCGAGTAAGTGTGTGTATATGGGGGGTGGTGGTGCATGATGCAAGTAGCTGAGGGCTAGGGCTTAGGGCATATTCATCTTCAGAAATATCTGTTTGTTACTGAGGTTCCCACCATCAATTTCTAAACAACAGATTGGGCCAAGATGAACTCTAAAGTACCTTCTACCTCTAAAAGTCTGACTTAAGATCCCTTTAACTGGAGTTATAGTGGAATCAGTAGCAAAGTCAATTGAATGCTACATATTTTGTTATTTCTCTTTTCTGTAATCTTTAAAAGGTGCAGTAAAAAAAAGGACTTTTACAAAAGATGTATGTGTATATGTATGTGTGTGTATGTATATGTGTGTACATATGCACCCTAATACATGCCTGCCATGCAAGAAAGAGGAGAAAGAAGGAAAATGGGAATGATTTTTAAAGTCAAGGAGACATGTTTTTTACACTTGAAATACCCAGTTTTGGGGGTTTGTCCCATGTGAATAAGAAACTGTTTCAGCTGTTTCATTTTAATTCTATCCTCCTATGCTGAATGTACATTTAGGATGTTAACAGTCCTATACTCAAATTCTGAGAAAGTGCATGTAATGTGTCTGTCTGTGGAAGCAGATGTAGTTTGGATTTTTGGACAGGAGAATGCTGCAGCCAAAGCTAATTGTGAAATTTTCAGTGTGAGCACTTAAATCTCAGAAATTGGCATATGCTACAAATCAGGGCTTGATTTATTGTTTTGTAGATTTTCTAGACTTAAGAAAATAATGGAGAAAATGTTAATAATGCATATTAAACTTAAAAGTGTGTCAGACATACAGATTTTTTAAAGAGTTGGTTGTTAAATATTTTCTAGTATGCCACCAGGTTTATAGAAATACAGGAAGAAAGTGAAAGGACAAAGCAAACTCCTCTTAGAGGTAACTCTGAGAGGTTAACTGTTAGTCCATGCTTGTTGTTTCAAAGAGGGATAATCACAGCATCTCAGAGCTAGAAGGGATCTGAAAGGCCATCTAGTGCAATTCATATCTGAAAAAGCATCCCTTCTAAAGTACGTGATAAGTGATTAACTCCTTTTGAAGATCTCCAGTAAGGGTGAACTCATCTCCTCCCAAGGAAGCTCATTTTACTTTTGGATGGCTCTGTTACAGTTTTTCTTCTTGTCAAGTTTAAATTTGCCTTTTTGTAACTTCTACTCAAAACTCCCAGTTCCACTCTGCGGAACAAATATAAATTCAATCTTTCTATCCCAGATAGCTTTCCATATATGTCAAGACCTGTGCATCCCTTAAGTTTCTTCTTTAAGTTCAAGGTCCCCTTTTCCTTCAATCAAACCTCACATGTCCTGTCGTCATCCTTGCTGTCTTCCTATGGAAGCTTTCTAACTTTTAAATAAAAGTCTTTCCTAAAATGATGCTCCTAGAACTGAATGCCATATGTGACCTGAGTAGAGGGAGGACTATTATTTCTTAGTCCCAGACATAATGACTCTCTTAATGTAGTGTAAACTCACAGTTAGAGATAGTTTACGGTAATGGTTGAGAAAGCTGACCTTCAAGTGTGATGTGCCTTCAAATGCCTGAAGCAGACTGGCCATGTGAACCCTCTCTATCTTTTCCCTCCCCTGCAAGTCATTTAGCCTTTCTATTTGCTGAGGAAATGCCCTTCACAAATGAATCACAGATCTGGAAAAAAAACCACAGTATCATATTTGCATTTTTACTGCTATGTGATTCTATTAATTAATATTGAGTTTGCAGTACACTGAAACTCCCAGAGTTTTTTCTGATTTGCTGTATAGTCGCATCTCCCCCATGTTGTACTAAGGAAGCCATTGTTTTAAAAAAAGAAAAACTATCCATTTATCTGTATTAAATTTCATCTTACCAGTCCCAAGTCTAGCTCAAAATTGTAGCCTATCAGGACTTTTGGGATTTTGTCATTCAGAATCCCTCCCAGCCTTATGTCATCTGCAAGTTTGATAAACATGCCTTTATTTAAATCATGATTTTTTTTAAAGCACTCTGCTCTACTAGAATCCTCTTTCTGGGATAGGGAAGAGCTAAGAGGAAAAAGTTTTGTGGAAGGACATTTTTCTTGGTTTTCTTCTTGAAATATATGCTTGAGGTTGGGATATACCATGAGTGTGCTGGTAAATATTTAACAACCAGCTCTCTGGGGGAAAATATTTGAATGACACACATCTAAATTTAATCTGGATTGCTAGCATTTTCTCCATCACTTCTTAAGTCTGGACAATCAACAAAACAATAAATCAAACCCTAGTTTGTAGTTTTTGCTGATTTCCATCACACTGGAAATTTAATAATCAGTTCTCTTGAGCTAGGAAGAACTGGCTCTAGCATCATACTAACAAACAACTATTTACGACCTAACTTGTAATAAATTAGTACTATTGGCAACATAATATGAAATGTCTGGGGAAGTCTGTGTTGCATCTAAGAGTGATGCCCAAATAGAAGGAAGAAAATAAGAACTGAAGAAAAATTTAAAATAACCCATAGTCCTGAAACAGATGCCATTTTTTCAGGCTTTTAACATAGCCCTCAGATAGATGTTGAATTCATTACGGTAATGATTACGTAGTAGAAGTTCTCTCTATATGAGAGACGATGTGTTGCAATGGATTGTGGGTTGCCCTTGGAGTCAGAAAGTCTTACCTCTTTTATACACACCATGTTTGATCATGGACATCTCTTATGGCCCCCAGACAACTCTCTAAGACACTAAATTATTGAAAAATACTGGATCTACGTTAGTAAATGAAGTTTATAAAGTTGGACTTCTTCACACTGATAAAATTATAGGTCTAAAAAGGTGTATATATATGTATATATATATATATATATTTATACACATATGTTTGTGTACACTTATACATATATACATAGGGGGGGTCCCAAAAGTCTTAAAGCAAGCTATAGCCTTAAACTACACTAAAAATTTTGGGATGCTCTGTATGTATATGTGTGTGTACATATTTGCATATGTACATATGTTTAAGCCCTAGCTCTCACAGTTATCTAGATCCTCTTACTTTTTATCCTGAAACTATAGAACTATTTGTGACATTTTTTCTCCTTTGACTTAAACTTCAAACAAAAAAGCTTCATTCAAGTATCAGAATCATTTTATGTAACTCAAATATATGTAGTTATATATTCAATATATTTATATATGTATGTATATATGTATTTAATTTGATTAGTAAGCTCTCTTAAAAACTCAAGGGTGACAACTTTTTCATTTTTTCTTTCAACAGAACACAGTGCTTTGGCTTTCTGGAAAACAGATGCATCAGAGAAACAACCATGCTGAAGTTGTTTCAAAATTCAAAATTCTGTATGAAATATGTGTATCTCTTTAAAAAAATCAAAGATGGAGGAAAACTAAGTTCTCTATTTCATTCTTTCCATTCTTCTAAGATTTTTCCTTCTCATAGCTTACTCAATTTCCTTTTCATAGCTAAGTGACTCAAATATCTGAAATACCATCATTTTCACAGTGGTAAAGTAGACAGTAGAAACATTTGTCAGTTCCCTTCAATTCCTCAGCACCCATTCCATCAGTTCACAAAAATTTGCTCTCAAAACTGCAGATAAATGAAGCATAAGTGTCTTGGAGATTGAACTGTCTATGCAATTTCCTTAATTCTCCATTTTGGTGTGTGAACTAGTAATATCTCTATGAATCTATTAAACAGTAAATAAGATAGATAGGCCTTGATTAAATCCAAATTGAATGAATTATTCTTTTCTTTTGTGGAGTTTATATTTCAACTACTGTGAAGTAATGTAAATTCTCATTAAGCTATATTGACCTATATCAATAGTTCAAGTTAGTCTGACCAGAAAAATGCTTGAGAAATTGACTTACTTTTAATAGAGTTAAATTGGATTCTTTGTCTATTCCTCTATTCTGTGGCCTTCACTGAAGAAGTAGAACGGGACTGCACAAGTTCAAGGGCCATTTTGTATATAGCCAGGTTGGAGATGTCTGGGTGCAGGGTGGTTACTGAACAAAGGCACCCCATGCTGTCACTATTGATGGCTTATTTTAGGTTAAGTTTCTCTTCAGGTTCAAAAGCAGTTAGGCACGTGGCTAGGCTCAAAGATGAGTCAAATTGAAGAAATTTTCTCTCTGATTCATCGTCACTTCATCCTGACCTGAGGAAACTCTCTTTCCTTTTTGGATTAGCTTCTACTCTCTCAGTCTCAGACAGCACACATATTATCCTGGACTAAAATTCTTGTTAATGCCCATATTCTTTAATAATTGTTGTGATAATGCAGAAAAATGAATAAGCATTTAAATATGGTTATGATGGCTGCAGTGGGTAGGGTTGAGTACCTTCCTCTTTTCCTCAATGGGAAGAAAGTGGTTCAATAAATAAACAGAGCTTCCCAGGACAAAGGCAAAGGTGGGGGTGGAGGGGTAAGGGTGGTTTATGTTTGTAAAATACTGTAAACTGGTCTCTGCTCATCTCACCACCACAATTCTGGTTCATGGTCAACTGTACTTCAGTTCCACTATGGTCAGCTATCTGCTTCAGTCTTTCCAGACCACTGGCTGGATTCCTGATCTCCCTCACCTTCATGCCTTAGTTTCTTCAATACATTTTCCACCGTGTCATAAGATTTGCTTTCCTTAATCCCTTCATGGTGTTAGGACTTAGTCTCCTATATTCCATGCAGACTAGGAGAAGCATGGGGGACCAAGAGAATTCGCAAGTCCTTCTTTTTCATCTGTCAGGCTTCTCTCCCAGAAGAAAGTTCTTTCCAAGATCAGAAAAACTCTTGGATAATCCCTACCCACCAGCATTCACTCCACAAAAACTCCACGATAACAGGGAAGAATTACATTTATTTTATAGAAGTGGTTAAAACTTCTCAAAAGTGAAATGGTGGAGATTTGATGTTGATACCTTTAAGTCCAGGCCTAAACCTAGTACAATGATAGTTAAAATGCAATAAAAACCATTTGTAGACCATAAAATAAAATAAATGTCTCTTTACTAATTAAGAGATTTTTTTTTAAAAAATCAGTGTCAGATTTAAAAGGACAAAAAATGTAACTCCTCATTCACCTCCAGCTATCAGGCAAGGAACTCAGATCGTATCCTTTTAAAACTTCAAGTAGCAAGAAAGTCATAGGATTTCCTGGCTCCTTAAAGGATCCATTCAACCCAGAACACCTTGCCTGAGCTGCTCCCTGATGTGCAGAATGCCAGCTGCCCAGAGGTAAATGAAGTGGAGAGAGCACTGGGATTGCAGTCAGAATATCTGAGTTCAAATCTGGCCTCCAATGCTTACTAACCATGTGAACCCTGAGCAAGTCATTTAACCTCTGTCTGCTTTGTTTTTTTCAGGTGTAAAATGAAGATAGTAATAGCACCTACCTTGAAGGGTTGTTGGGAGGGTCAAATGAGATATTTGTAAAGCACTTAGCACAAAGCATGGTTTAGTAGGTGCTTAATAAATGCTCCCTCCATCCCTCCCTTTCTCCCTTCCTCCCTCCCTTCCTCCTTCACTTTCTCCCTCCCTCCTTCCCTCCTTCCTTCCTTCCTTCCTTCCTTCCTGATTTCCATGGAAGCAGGGGAACAGAGACCAAAGGGAAGGGATAAAAGAGAAAGGAAGGAGAAGGAAGCTTGGCAATGGCTGTAGCAGCAGAAGGAGTGGGGACATGCACTTAGGAACAGGCAGACTGTTTCTTTCCAGCACTTGCCCCTTCCTCCCACTTGATGCCCACACAAAACCAGCACAGTTTCTATCACATCCCACCCTTTGATGTTAAGGTCTCCTCAATTTTCTAGGGAATTTATCACCACCAAAATTATGGTAAAAACAACAGTAGAAAATGAAGGAGGCTTTGCATGCAAACATCATAAAGCATCTTCTGCAAAACAGTGGCTGAGTGATATAAGAGGGAGTTCATAAAAGTCTTCTGAAGTCTAAACAATCATGTTGGCCAGGAATAGCATGAGGAACATTAGGTTCCAGTAGCATCACCTATTCTGTGTTACTCAGTCGACCAGACAAAGCATCCCCTCTCCCTGGAAACCCTATGAAGAAGGTATTCCAAAAGTGGGGCTCTTTAAGAGCCTCCTACCAAAGAGCTACATCCTTCTTCTCTGGGAGATGGATGAATATTCCTAAGACAAATGAAAAAAGCCCAAGAGACAGAGTTCCTGGGTAATTGATAACCAAAGTAGTAATTAGGCTAGATGACATTCAATAAATTAATGGTCAGTGGTCTTTATTGGTAACCAAAGACAAGACCATGGACTTCTCAAAATACCAAGGGGGTGCCCATACAGGTGTGAAAATTTACCCTGATTGGTGAAGACAATGAGGGGTAGACTTTCAAATGAGGAATTGGGATGAAAGCCTTCAAGCTCTTCCTGCTGAAAACATGGCTTGATCAAGAGACAGCTTCCTGCAGCGATCTATCAAAAGAATCCATCTCTACTCAGACCACTCTGGTTGGTTTTCTCCTTCATGAGCTGTGTCTCCCTAAACTGCAATGGAGGGACCAATGTAAGGACATGGGTTCAATTCTTTGGAGGTAGGATTCACCTAGATTAGATTCTATTTACACTCTAAACCAGGCTTTCACAACATATGGCCTGCCAAAGGATCCCAGGAGGCTCATGAAAAACGTAGAGGATGTAAAACAAGCCTGTACAACATACAGCCTGTGGGCCGCTTGTGACCCACCAAAGCCTCCTGAAGGTTGTATGTTATGCAGGTCTGCTCTAAACAGAAGTAAGTTCTCCTAGTTGGGTGGGGTCCTGCCCAAGATCACAGAGTAGGTTCCTGGAGGATCTGAGTAATCTCATCTAGCAGCAATGTCTTTCAGAGACTGACTGACTTACAAGGGCTAGTTCCTGAATGAGGAAATAGAGAAAAAGCCTAGATTCTAATTAATGATGCATTATTCCTATAATAGAAAATAATTTCTCTCTCACCCCTCACCTTCATTCAGGGGCTCAAAATTACTTCCAAATAAGATAAAGGCAAGTTCATTTGCCATGCCTATAAAGAGAGAGTTCCTTTCACATCCTTTGTTATTAAAAAACAAATTCCTCCCAATAGTTCTTTCTAGAAAGCAACTGTCCAAACAAGGGGTGGAGAACCTGTGGTTTCAAGGCCCACATGTGACCCACGGGGTCCTCACCTGAAGGAAGCACTTTGACTGAATCTATTGGACTTCATCCCTGGTCAAAATGATTCTGGAAAAAAAGGAAGCGTGCTGGGAGTCAGAAACCTTGGAGCCTGAGCAACTTCACACAGGATGGTGTCATAAAAAGGACTAGAGTTATCTACTCTACATGTAAACATTATTGCTTTTGTTGGCATTTCCAACTCTTTGTGACTCCATGGGCCATATTGCCCATGGGGCTTCCTTGGCAAAGATACTGGATTGGTTTACCATTTCCTTCTTCAGATCATTTTACAAGTGAGGAACTGAGGCAAACAATGTTAAGTGACTTTCCTAGGGTCACATAGCTAGTAAGTGTCTGAAGTAGGATTTGAGCTTAGGCCTTCCTGAATTCAGGACCAGTGCTCTGAGTCACCTAGATGCCTCTGTGCGTCTAAGCAGTCCATCCTCATTAAAGTGAGTCCTCCAGAATGAAGAATCCAAGAGCCTACCGGAATGGAGATTACCAACTCCTTTCTTGGGTTAGTGCTAATTTACCAACTACAAGGCAGATTTCTAGAGATAGGATCCCCATCCCTGATAATCAGGGCTGCAGTGATGAAGCTGTTGTTTTAAAAATTATTTCCTGTATTCTATAAGCTAGTCACTGGATTCAGATGACTCTAGAGGAGAAGTGAGGCTGGAGACCTGCACAGCCCTCCCTCACTCAAAACAAAGTCAAGTGCAAGTCATGTCATCATTTCTCTGATGGCATGGACTTCTTGGCGACGAAAGATGAACACACACACAATACCAGCTGCCCATGCATGGCATGGAAGGTGGAAAAACTCAGTAAAGGTAGTTTGCTGTCAATAAGACGCATACTTTGCACAAAGGCCCATAAAAAACTGATATCTTTTACAGGGGCCTTGATAATAATCGTCACATTAACAGATTTAACTGGCACTGTAATTTCTTATTCTAAATAGGTATCAACTCAGCAGAGGCTACCTATCAGAGGCAGCTCCAAAATCATGTGGGATTCTGGCATGTTGATAGTTCTAAGGTAGGCATTCCAACTGACACAAGAGGAGTACAGGACTAGCTTCATTGTCCTTGCTTAAAGGGATTATGGGGTCACCTAACATAACATATCATCAGGAATTAATTTAAATAAGAATTATTTCTGGTCTGTCTCTCAAGGTTCTCTCATACACTAGTCAGTTAGCTCAGCCCTCTGATAAGATTGGTCAGGACCCCAAACATCCATATGTCCCCAGTTACAGATTATTGGCTTATTCCAATAGTATATATCTATATCTAGATATCTAGATATAGGTATCTATATCTAGATATAGATATATAGATATTTCTCTTGAGGAACGCAACAATCAGGAAATGAAATAAAACGATATCTTGTAAGAGCTGGGTCCTTGTAAGAAAGGGCCCATTAAGTTATATAGTCAAGAGCAGCTAGATGGTGAAGTGGATAGAGAGCACTGAGTCTGCAGCCATCAAGATGACTTCAAATCTAACCTCACACACTTATTAGATATGTGACCTTGGGCAAGTCACTTAACCTCTATTTGCTTTAGGCTCCTCATCTATAAAACAGGGATAATAACAGTACCTACTTCCCAGGGTTATTGTGAGGATAAAATGAGATAATAATTTAGCATTAGTAAAGCATTTAGCATAATGCCTGGAACATAGTAAGTGCTATATAAAAGTCATTATTTTTATTGGGAGAGGCAAAGCGTTAGGACTGGACCTGAATGTCTCAGATTCCTGAAACATTACAACCTGTTAACAATGGGCACTGACAATGGAGAGGCCCATTTGAGTGTGATCATGGGTGTACCATGTCTATTTAACAGTGGAATCCTATTGTGCCTATCCATTTTGTTAGAGGAACTATCTTATATCACCCACTCAAAATGAGCAACTCTGGGCAAAGGGCAATAATGGTACGAATAATATGAATAGTATGTGTCACCCATTAAGCAGTCAAATAACAAGCAAGCAACTATACATATATATATATATATATAAACATACATATATAGACATATATATAGTATGTATATACACATAGATAATATATATATTATATAGTATAGAAAAGTTTATGACTTGAAAAATCTAATAGTCATTGTTCAGTCATGTCCGACTCTTTGTGACCTCATTTGGGGTTTTCTTGGCAAAGATACGAGACAGTGGCTTGTCATTTCCTTCTCTATCTCATTTTACAGATGAGGAGACCGAGGCAAACAGGGTTCTTTGACTTGCCCAGGGTCACACAGCTAGTAAGTGGTTGAGGCCAGATTTGAACTCATGAAGATGAGTCTTCCTGACTCCAGTCCCAGCACTCTATCCACTAGGACACCTAGCTGCCCATAAACCACCTAGCTGTCAGCTAGCATTTATTAAATACCTACTATGCTCCAGTACTAAACTATGTTCAAGTACTCAACATAAAAGAAGGTAAAAAATTAACCCTCTTCTCAAGGAGTTGCATGAAAACACATGAAAACAACTATGTACCCACAAGATACATATAGGATAAACAAGAGAAAAGGCACTAAGTTTTAGGAGGACTTGGAAAGACTTCTTGCAGAAGGTGGAACTCTATCTGGGATTTCAAGGCAGTCAGGGAAGCTCAGAAGCAGAGATGATGGGGAGAGAAGTCCAGGGACAGCTGACAAAAATGTGTGGAATCAGCAAGTGGTGTCTTTTTGTTCTTGTTCTTTGTCCTTCATTCTCGAAGATGGCCATGACATCAGGAAGGTGATGCCATGACTTGCAAGTGAATTGGATTTACCTCACTTTGTACCTTTGTACCAGCCTCATTTTTGGTCAAACACCGGAGGAGAGGCCACAGACACTGGATTGCAGAGTTTGATTGTGAAAGGCAGTAACGTCAAACTCAAATAGAAATAGACTTCTGTGGCCTCATACTGACTTCGAAAACCACAAATTTTTTTTTCACTTTTTTTAAATTAAATTTATTTACTTAGCTTTTTACATTCATTTTCACATTTTGGGTTCCAAATTTTCTCCCCATTTATCCCCTCCCCCCACCCCAATACACTGGGCATTCTAATTTTCCCTATCACCAATCTGCCCTCTTTTCTATCATCCCTCCCTTCTCTTGTCCCCATCTTCTCTTTTCTCCTGTAGGGCCAGATGACTTTCTATTCCTCCTTAACTGTATGTCTTCTTTCCTAGTAGCAACAACAATACTCAACAGTTGTTCCTAAAACTATGAGTTCCAAATTCTCCCCATCCCTCCCTCCCCACCCATTCCCTTTGGGAAGGCAGGCAATTCAATATAGGCCCTATCTGTGTAGTTTTGCAAATGACTTCCATAATAGTCGTGTTGTGTAAGACTAATTGTATTTTCCTCCATCCTATCCTGCCCCTCATTGTTTCTATTGTCTTTTGATCCTGTCCCTCCCTGAGTGTTGACTTCAAATTGCTCCCTCCTCCCTTTGCCCTCCCTTCCATCATTCCCCCTCCCCTTGCTTATCTCCTTCTCCCCCACTTTCCTGTATTGTAACATAAGTTTTCATACCAAAATGAGTGTGCATTTTATTCCTTCCTTTAGTCAAATGTGATGAGGGTAAACTTCATGTTTTTTTTCTCAGCTCTCCTCTTTTTCCCTCCACTAAAAAGTCTCCTGCTTGCCTCTTGAATGAGATGTAATTTACCCCATTCCATTTCACCCTCTCTCCTCCCACTGCATTTCTCTCTCATCATTTACCTTAATTTCTTTTAAGATATGGTCGCATCCTATTCAATTCATTCTGTGCTCTCTGTCTCTATATGTGCATGCATGTGTGTATTTGTGTGCATGTGCACACATGTACATATGTGTGTGCATGTGTGTGTGTATGTGTGGTCCCACCAACTACCCAGATACTGAAAAGTTTTAAGAGTTACAAATATTGTCTTTCCATGTAGGAATGTAAACAGTTCACCTTTGGTAAGTCCCTTATGACTTCTCTTTGCTGTTTACTTTTTCATGCTTCTTCTCATTCTTGTGTTTGAAAGTCAAATTTTCTTTTCAGCTCTGGTCTTTTCATCAAGAATGCTTGAAAGTCCTCTGTTTCATTGAAAGACCATATTTTCCCCTGAAGTATTATACTCAGTTTTGCTGGGTAGGTGATTCTTGGTTTGAGTCCTAGTTCCTTTGACTTCTGGAATATCCTATTCCATGCCCTTTGATCCCTTAATGTAGAAGCTGCTAGATCTTGTGTTATCCTGATTGTATTTCCACAATACTGGAATTGTTTCTTTCTAGCTGCTTGCAATATTTTCTCCTTGACCTGGGAATTCTGGAATTTGGCCACAATGTTCCTAGGAGTTTCTCTTTTTGATTGATGGATTCCTTCAATACTTATTTTGCCCTCTGGTTCTAGTATCTCAGGGCAGTTTTCCTTCATAATTTCGTGAAAGATGATGTCTAGGCTCTTTTTTGGATCATGGCTTTCAGGTAGTCCGATAATTTTTAAATTGTTTCTCCTGGATCTATTTTCCAGGTCAGTTGTTTTTCCCATGAGATATTTCACATTCTCTTCCATTTTTTCATTCTTTTGGTTTTGTTTGGTGATTTCTTGGTTTCTCAGAAAGTCATTAGACTCCCTCTGTTCCATTCTAATCTTGAGAGAACTGTTTTCTTCAGTGAGCTTTTGAACCTCTTTTTCCATTTGGCTAATTCTGCTTTTGAAAGCATTCTTCTCCTCATTGCCTTTTTGAACCTCTTTTGTCAGTTGAGTGAGCCTATTTTTCAAGGTTTTATTTTCTTCAGCATTTTTTTGGGTCTCCTTTAGCAAGGTATTGACCCGTTTTTCATGCTTTTCTTGCATCTCTCTCATTTCTCTTCCCAGTTTTTCCTCCACCTGTCTAACTTGCTTTTCAAAATCCTTTTTGAGCTCTTCCATGGCCTGAGCCCACCGGACATCCACCTGGGATGTCTGGGATAGAGAGGCCCTGACCTCCATGTCTTTCCCTGATGGTAAGAATTGTTCCTCATCATCAGAATTGAAAGGTGGGAACATCTGTCCCCCAAGAAAGTAGCTTTCTATGGTCTTATTTTTCTTCCCTTTTCTGGGCATTTCCCTGGCCAGTTACTTGACTTCTGAGATTCCTCTCCACCCCCACCTAGATCCACCCAGCTAGTGCTTGGGGTCTGAGATTCAAATGCTGCTCCCCAGCTTCAGGGCTTTCAGTGGCTGGGCATGGCTGTTATTCAATATGAGCTTAAGTTCTGGTTCTTGGGTGGGGACATGGCCCCCTCCCAGGCTCAGTTCCCTCAGGGGGTTTATGCAGAGATCTTCAGTAATGGAGCAGAGCTCCTGTCTGCTCCGGGAGTCCCAGGCCATCGCTGCCTCGCCACTGCCTCCCGAGGGGGCCTGAGTTATGGAGACACCCTGCTCCCCTCTTGGCCAGCCCAGAAGTCTCTCTCACTGACCTGTAGCGCCTGTGGGTGGAGGGACCTTTGCGGCCACCAGAGGTTCCGTCCCTGAAGCCTACTCAGATCTGCTCCTCTTGGGCCATGCGGCCAGGGCAGCGCAGGGCTGGGCTCCACATCCAGAGCACAACGGACCCCTGGGGATGGCTTTCCAGGGCTCTCTGGAATGGAAATCTCTTCCACTGTGTTTCTGCGTGGCTTGCAGTGCTCCAGAATTTGTGGGGAGTTCTTTTTACAGAAAATTTCTGGACTGTGGATTTGGAGCTAGTATACGTGAGTCTTTCTACTCCGCTATCTTGACTCCTCCCCGAGAAAACCACAAATTGACATTATGTATGTTGTATTGGATCTTCTTTATTTTGTTCCAAATTTCGCAATTACATTTTAATTCAATTCAAGCCTTACTTGGCAGCTTTGCAGGTGCTTGTGGTAGACCTGAATTCGACACCTATGGTGTAAGGTGTAAAAAGACTAGAAAGGTAGGAAGGGACCAAGTTATGGAGGGCCTTAAAAGCCAAACAGCAGATTTTCTATTCAGTCTAGAAGGTAATAGGGAGCCACTGGAGTTAATTAAATAAGGGGATGACATAGTCAGATTTGCAGTTTAGGAAGGTCGATTTTCAATTGAGTGGTGGATGAATTAGGCTAAGGAGAGATTTGAAGCAGTGACACCAACTGAAAGTCTATGCAGTACTCTAGGTGTGAGGTGATAAGGGTTTAAACAGTATCAAGGAGAGAGGGTTATGAACGTGAAAGATGAAACAAAGTTAGAAATGACATTACTTAGCAGCACATGGAATATGTAGGTGAGAGAGACTAAGAAGAGGAAAATGTTTGCATTGTAAACCTGGGTGACTGGGAGGATGGCGGTAATCTTGACAATGATAGAGAGGCTAGGAAGAAGAGTAGATTATTTGTTTGGGCAGGGGGGAATATGATGAGTTCAGTTTTGGACATATTGAGTTGAACTTGGTCAAATAGGAGAAGTGAGGCTGGAGGTTAGCAAAGAGGTTAAGGCTGGGCAAATATATCTCAAAATCATCTGCATAGAGATGATAACTAAGTCCATAGGAGTTGATGAAATAGCATAGAGGGTGTGAAATAGTGTAGTAAATACAAACTATTTGTGAAATTGTATAGAGGGAGAAGTAAAGAAGGCCTGGGGGATACCCGCTGTTAATGGACATGATCTAGAAGAAGATCCAGGAAATGGTCATTAACTTATTCTTTGCTATCTGACAAAGATTCCCCTAAGTCTAGTTCTTATGAACAGAGAATCCTAAGAATATGAGACTGTTAGCCAGTTTACCTTAGAACTTCCAAAGGAAAAGAAAAATAGGAAGTGGTCTCAAGCCCAGAAAGAACTCATAGAAGAGCTCAAAAAGGAGCTTAAAATCATATAAGAAAGGAAGAAGAAAAATTGGGAAAAGAAATGAGAGGGATGCAAGAGAATTATGAAAAAAAGACTTAATATCTTGGAAAATTGGTTAAAAAGTAGAATTGGACAAATGGAAAAAGAGATATAAAAACCCACTGAAGAAAATAGCTTCTTAAGAGTACAATGGCCAAATGGAAAAGAAGGTACAAAAGCTAACTGAGGAAAGCAGACTAAGAGAAAGGAGAAACCTTTGATTAGTTTCAGCTCATAGAAATATTTATTGGTTAACCTTTGGTCAGGTTAAGAATAATCCTTTAAAGGGGGAATTCTTACCCTTTTTTTGTATCATGGACCCCTTTAGCCAGCTGAACCCCTATGAGTTTCTTCTCAGTATAATGTTTTCAAATAATTTAAAAGACACAAGATTACCAAGGAAATAAAGCATATTGACATACATAGGACAAAACATTAGAAACAAAATACAAGTTCATGGACTCCAGGTTAAGAATATTTGCCTTAGAAAGAATAGTGAAAGACAGACTGAAAGGTTGAAGAAATGATGCTCCAGGGTATCTGATATATTTAGAGATTATTCTCTGTCTGATGAACTAAGATACTAAATTAATGCTTTTGCTATGTTCTATAATACTGTGGAATTTTTTGAGAATGCTATAAATTACAACATGAAAATGATTTGATGAAAGAGAGATTTTCAGGTAAGTTTAATAAGATCTATTTGAGCTCACCTGTTGTTGGTTTTTATTGATAGACTGGCTCCCTTCCTGAGAATTCACACCAATTCAATTAAGTTCATTAAGGATTTGTTGAACACTTGCTATGTGCCAAGTGCTGTACTAGACTTGGTAATAAAAAGACAAAATTAAAATAATCCCTGCCTTCAAGGACCTTGCACTCTGCTCTGATGGGACATCAGCTGACAAAGACATATCCCAGCTGTATTAATATGTGATTTTACTCTCTTGGTCCCATTGTATGTGGAAACTACTTCTTTCAATATATATTTCTGTCACTACCTGCCAGTCATCTAATATATTAACCACCATTCTTTCTCTAGCATTTTTATCAGAAAGACTATATGTTTGGGAATTTCTTGAGAATTTCTTCCAGGAAGTATGTATACATTTTAAATTCGGCTTTCTGGAAGCAATACTTATAATCACAATGCTTTCTCATGTAAATCAAAAGGGACTGACTCTAACGGTGGAAATTTTAGGCCAGGTAAGCAGGAAAACCATTCTGGTGAGTCTGGAGAGGGATATCCATTTTGATAGATGAAGTCATTTCAATATTCTCTAAATTGCAATAAGTGAACAGCTACCAACTTTGTTGAAAGTAAGAAACCCTGAGCAAAGGCCTATCTAAGGGCCGTGGCTAATGCACATTTTTGAAGAGGTAGAATGATTTCTTTCCCTATACCAGGCATTCTTTACCTGGAGTTTGTGAATTTGGTTATTTTTTTTTTAATATCTTGACAACTGTACTTAAATATAGTTTTAAAAAATAAACTTATTATTGTATTTTATGTATTTAAAAACATTATGCTGAAAAGGAGTCTGTAGGTTTCCACCAAACTGCCAAATATGTCCATGGTGCAGAAAGAAAAATAAGGTTAAACTGCTTTGCTTTACAGAAAAATACAAGAGAGGTCATATAGCTTCTTTGCTTATCTGTAATATTCAGAGTATGCACTGCTCAGAAAGAATAGTCAAAGGAAGAGACAGGATAAAAATGATGAAGGCAGTATCAATGAACAGATGTAAACATTTCTTTAAGTTTAGCAAGAAGAATCCTTGGTTTCTTACAACAGGAAATAGGGCTGAGGTTTTCTCCTCTCTGTAATCGAGATGACAATTTGTTTTTAGGGCTGAGGAAATAAAAATGCCCCCAAACACTTTATTTCTATTTTCTCTTTATGCCATCTACCTGTGGTTGATATTTTCATTTCCTGAATACATGATAATTCATAATTTAAACTCTTGTGGTTTATAGATTGCAAATTCTGAATAGCTTCCTATTCCACTCAAAATTTTATAGTCTAGAGGATTATTCTGCTTTTTATCTCTAATGTGATTGCATAATAATAATTCTTGTTATTTATAAACCACCTTCCATCTAAAGAGCTCAAAGCTGTTCATCTATCTTGTTTTAATGTTACCAAGTATATTAATAATACAAATTGGTGAACCAATAAATGAAATTTCATTATCTAGTGTATCAGATTATGCATAAATACTGAATCTAAAGCCATCACTGGCTTAGAAATAAATCAAAAGAAAATATTAAGACACATTACATTTTATGGGAGAAAATGCTCTGTTAAAATTATCTTTCAAATCTGGAAAGAAAACAAGGACATTTTTCATTACAGTTATTTCCTGATTTTCTTTTCTAAACAGCAGCACTGAATCTAATGCGTTCTTTTTACAATTGTCTTTGAAGTATGTCTTGTGCTTCTATTTCTATACGGGTGCATCTGATGCCTGTATGACTTCAAAACAAACAAGAGACTTCATTATGACAGTCCACAAAATATTCTTGAAGTCCACAAAATATTCTTGAAGTGAAAAATAAAATTTTAAAGGAGAGTTAGTGATTCGTTGGTTACTATTATGCTGACAAAGCTCAGAGGCAAATATGAAAATTGTCATTGCCAACTCCAGTTTCTCACTCTTTATCCTTCCGACTAATACTGAGGTCAGGCACTTTAATATAACCATCACGATTTGAGATAAGGAGCTCAAAATCAGGTTGCCATGCCCACTAGTTTGAAGACCTGCCATGATTGGGTGCACTTCTCTCTGTCATGTTGATTCCAGGATTGCTTACAGCCTTTCCAGTTCCTTCTTTTTTGCCTTGCAAAGAAATAATGTGTAGGGTCTTTTACGGAGACAGCTCTTATTCAGGTTTGGGTTGTATTAGGTTGCCTCAGATATCCATTTGAATAATCACATTCAATGAAATGATCACAAATCTGTTCCATCATTGTCCTCCTGCTAGCTTCACGTAGGAATGAACTTCGGATAATGTCATGAAGTAGAATTTTCTACCAAGTTTTCTTTAATTTTTTTCTCTGTTTCACTGTTTTTTGAGAGAATATTACTTATCATCTTCCATCCACCATCTGCTTGGTAGTTTTTTACAAATGGATTTGTATTTTAACTCAGTTTTGTATCTCATTGCATGCAGTGAGGAGATCAAGCTATTTGCTGGTTGACATGGTTTCTGGATTCTTGTGGCTTCTTCATTTTGATAAGATTTAGTCATCTTTTCCAGAAAATAATAATAATCAAGTCCAATATCTTTGTCTTTCTCTGCTTTCTTGTTTTTAATATCCTTGGCTTAGTTTAATAGGTCAGGTTGAAGATATAATTTAAACAGTAGTTTCTCATGATTTTCTCACCTAATTTGATGTTGATTTTTAAAATCTTTTCTTTAACCAGTTGGTGCTCTGATTATATATTGGCAGCTAATTCTGATATGATTCCCAAATCAGATACTATACATTTCCTAATTGTTAAGAGAGTCAGTTGTATTTTTATAATATTGTTCAGTGTTCATTTAAGATCTTTCAACTCTCTTCTTGAAGAAAATATTCATACTGCAAAGGCATGAAAACCATTTTGGAAAATTGAATATTTTGTATGCCAAAGAGAGAGCCATAATGGTAATAAAATATTGCTTAATTTCTATGATAACATCTATATTACCAATTTATTACAATAAACTATTCAAAATGAATAGACTTGCTTCAATAAAACTCTAGTTTCATTATGAATTTGAAAATTGTCTAACGCCATATGGAACTAATTGGATCAATATTCTTAGGCAGCAACAGCAATTAAAAACCACTGTTGTGTGAAGATAATTAAAACTGGGCTTGATTAGCCAAAAATTATGATTTGATCCTAGAAAAGAAGCAAGGCCATTAAATGATAATTTTAGAGAGGATTATGAATTTGCTAAAAGAGATATTGATTAAATGCAGATTGTACTGTACTTTGCTTTCCAGAAATTCTAATGAGTCATTTAAAATTGTATGAATTAACCATTTAGGTGGACTGCTCAAGATCAAGATAGGTCCAATTAAAAAATTAAAATTTTTGTTATAGAACTGAATGCCTAAGTGAGGGGGAAGGAAGGGGACAAGCATTTATCAAGTACCTATTATGTGCCAGGCACTGGACCAAATTGTTTATGAATAGTATCTCATTTGAACCTCACAACAACCCTGGGAGGTGGGTGCTATTATTATCCCCATTTTACGGTTGAGGAAACTGAGCCTAAATGACTTGCCCACAGTCACACAGCTAGTAAGCATTTGAGGCCAGATATGACCTCAGGTCTTTCTGGCTCCATGCCTAGAACTCTATGCATTGAATGACTTAATGTCTCAACAGTTTACTCAGATTAGGAAAATAGGAGTAGATATAGGTGACCCACTCTTAGTAAGATTTTTACAAGTTAATGCAATAGTGACTGGTAAATTTTGTGAGATAGTAACACTAATTATGCTATTAGAGAGCCATAAGCAAATTAATAAATCAGATCAACCAAAATATATTTACTAAGTGTATTGTCACTATGTAAGGTGCTGTAGAAGATACTGTAGAAAATATATGTCTCTGTTCTCAAAACATTTGCTATCAAGTCTGAAGATCAGAAAATCATAGATTTATACTTGAAAGGGACCTCAGAAGCCATCTAATTCAATCTCTTCATCATATAGATGAGGGAACTAATGGATAAAGAGTTTCAGTGACTTACCCAATGTCACACAGGGAGGAAGCATCAGAGACAGTCTCCCAACTTCAGAGTCAGTGCTCTTTAGATAAGACTAACAATGTTTTAAACAAAATAGTCCAAAAGGAATTAACTAGAAAAATAAACAGAGTGAATAAAAAAGTGAATAAATTAAGTGTGAAGTTGTATGGTACAAATACTGTACAAATAAATTTTGTATAAATGCTATAGTTTTTTTTTCAAAGAGGGAGAGATCAGTGAGTATCAAGAGTTTAGAACTTTGTGGGGATCAGAAAGAATAGTGATACATAATTATGTCCTATTATGTTCTATCTCAGAAGATTTCTCCCACCCCTGCTTTGTGGTGGTAGCTACAAGGAGAGGTAAGTGTTTGCAGCTCTACTGTGGTATTTAAGAATTTAAGAATCTGAGAAAGTACCTATATGTAGACTACTCTACGTCAACTGGTATTTTGGGGAAAAACTTGAGATATGAATATGTTAACATGGAAGAAAAATCCTTTAGGGGCTAAGTACAAACTTTCTTTGTGAGATTACTTACTGAGAAGGACAGTTGATTGAATGGGGTAGGAGAGAGAGACAGAGACAGAGAGAGAGAGTCAGAGACAGAGAGAGACAGAGACAGAGAGACAAAAGAAGAAGAAAGAGGAGGAGGAGGAAGAGGAGGAGGAGGAGAAGAAGAAGGGGAGGAGGAAGACAAATGCTTTTGATGTAGCTCAAAAAGTGTGTTTAATGTCTGAAGGGAACACAGAGAAAGCGGTCTGAGAATGATTGTGAAATATAGATTACTCATAGGGGTAGGACTGAGACACAGATAAAAGTATTATAATAATAAAAATGACAGATATTTCTCAATTCATATTTTAGATACAAAGTACTGCCCTGTTCTTATATGAACAGTTTACTGAAAGGAATAAAAAAACCAAACTTTTTGTGTTTATAAAATAAGGATGAAATTGTGGGAAGATGGTTGTATTCTAGAACAGAAGCATGCCACCTACAAACACCAAAATAAAACTTTAAAATTTACCAGTCAATAAGCATTTATTTTGTGTCTACTATGCATTATTAATTGGTGAAATAATGAGAATCACCTGCAGACACCTCTGCCCAGTCCAGGGGTATAGAGAAAGACTACTAGAATTCTGTAGGAACACTGGATTAAATAAACTGAGATATGTTGGAAGTATAACAGCAAAATCATTCAAGGGCAACTGGAAAGGGCCAGTGCCAGCACAGTCCAGTAACTTGAGCCTGGGCAGTAGAACCACTGAATTCAACAGCCAAAGGCAAATATTATCCTGGAATAACCCTGAAGACCCAGAGAAGGAGTCATGTGGAAGCTTTCCCAGCAGCAGGATGAAGAGCCTCAGCTGAAACCTAACACAGGGGGCAGTTGGGAGGACCTAGGCAGAGGCCAGTGTTGGATCAGCCTCAGAGTCCTTTGAAGGAGTGACTTAGTCTTGGACACAACACTCAGGAGAGTATGAGTAGAGTTGACACCAAGCATAGCACTCCTTCTCTCAACCTAGCGATTGAAGCTGTTGATATGAGCAAACCAAGAAAAACACCAAATCCTTACATGGAAATATGTTGGACTGGATGTCCAGGGAGAATACCTTAAATAATAGAGCAATCTCACAAGTCCATGGAGAAAACAATGTCCTGGCCACAATTGTTATAAGAGGACTTACAATAAATGAAATGAGCTTTTAAAAAATGGAATAGTTAAAGAAGAAAGAATGATAAGGAAAACCGACACTTTAGAACAGATGGTGAAAAATTTCACATGACAATTGAATGCTTTGAAAATTAGTTAGCCAAGTAGAAAACAAAGTTAGTGAGACAATAGGATATAGTATTAAAACAAAATTACAAACATTTAAAAGAGAAAAAAGGAAGAAATATAATATCTGAAACAACTGACCTGGAAAACAGGTCAAGGACAAAGTCTAACAACTAATAGTCTATCAGCCTGTCTGAAAATGATGAACAACAAAAAAGCCTGAATATACCATATATATGTGTGTATGTGTGTGTTGCATATATATATATATATATATATATATATGCATGTGTGTGTGTGTGTGTGTGTGTGTGTGTGTGTGTGTGTGTGTGTTAAAAGAGCAATTACTGGGGTGGACCCAAGATGGAGGAGTACAAGCAAGGACCTACCTGAGCTCTCCCTGCAAATCCCTGAAAAAAATGACTCTAAACAAATTCTAGAGCAGCAGAAGTCACAAAATGACAGAGTGAAACATATTTCCATTCTAAGACAGTCTAGAAGGCCAACAGGAAGGGTCTACAGCACCGTGCTCAGGGTGGAGTACAGCCCAGTGTGGGCCAACACAGATGAGACTGGAGCAGGCCTCAGGGTGCTGCATCACTGGCCACTGTAGCGGTTTTCAGATTTCTCAACCCATAAATGCCAATGACAGTTTTAAAAGTCAGTGAGAAAGCTCTTTCACTTGGGTGAGAGAGGAATGTGGTCTGGCTCCAGCCCCAGGGCAGTGGCAGCCAGTGCCACAGCAATGGCTGCTTCTGGAGCTCTCAGCTACAGATGGTAGGGCAATCAAGTGGCTGATCTGAGTGGCAGTCTTTATTGATAATGTATATTTGCTTATTGTTAATATAATTTTGCTTCTTAATAAGAAGATCTTCCTCACCCATTAATGGGCCTGTCCATTAAGGGGAGTTTTATTAGGGAAGATTTGTAGGAAGGCTCACAACTTTTGTTAGTGAGGCACTGGTTCTCAAGAGTTGAGATGCCCTTTGGATTTGAAAAATGTGTAAGTTCTCTGAGGTGGGGTTTTACTTTGGGGCTCAGTTTTTGGAAGGTTTGTGTGCCAGATGAGACTCTGGGAAGCCACTAAGCAGTCCCCCAGGTTTGAAAACCCAAATGTTGCTGTTTATTTTTTTTGCTATCTATGTATATATGGTCAGATGGTTGGATCTGTCTATTGATCTATGATGCATATATTGCTTCTGTTAGGCAGCTGGAAGTTATGTGTGTTGATTTTGATTTCTTTGTATTTTCTCTGACATTCAGGGTGCTGACTTTTTCCCCTGAACTAAGTGAATGATACATGTGTTTGCTTAAAGTGATTTCAGATTCCTCAAAAGTTGCTTTCCTTTTATAAAAGCAGATTTAAGAACTTGTACAGCAGGCACTCCTCTGTATGTCGAGGTGCTTGATTTTTACACAGTCCTGGGGCAAGGAGGAGTGCTGGCATGGCAGAGTTGGTGGAGGCTATGGAGAAAGAATCCTACTCTCAATTCCAGGTCAGAAAAGAGTGCTTATGGTTGCTCACAGACCAGGAGAGGAGCAAACACTCTCCTTTGATCATACCACTTTGGAGGAACTGAGAATTTGCAGATCCCTAGAGACAGATCTGAAAACACCTGCACAAAACTGCTGAAACTTGGGGCAGTATATCCTCCATTTAACAAAGAGCTTGAAAGTTAAGTAATTGGCTGGAAAAATGACCAAAAAGGGGAAAAAATAAAACTATAGAAAGTTACTTTCTTGGTGAAAAGATATTTTCTTACAATAAAGAATATCAAAGCATACAACCAGCGGAAGACAGCAAGGTCAAAGCTTCTACATTCAAAGCCTCCAAGAAAAATAGGAAATGGTGTTGAGCCATGGAAGAGCTCAAAAGAGATTTTGGAAATAAATTAAGAGAAGCACTGAAAAAATTGGAAAGAGAAATGGGAGTGGTGCAAGAAAATCATGAAAAATGAGTCAGCAGTTTGCTAAAGGAAACTCAAAAAGATACTGAAGAAAACAACACTTTTAAAAACAGACTAACCCAAATGGCAAAAGAGGTCCAAAAAGCCAATGAGGAAAGAATGCCTTAAAAAGTAGAATTTTCCAAATGGAAAAGGAGATCCAAAAACTCACAGAAGAAAATAATTCCTTCAAAATTAGAATGGAGCAAATGGAAACTAGTAACTTTATGAGAAATCAAGAAATTATCAAACAAAACAAAACAAAAAATCCAAAAGAATGAAAAATAGAAGACTGTGAAATACTGTAGTGAAATAGGATCTTTTGCTGTTTTTGTTTTAGTGTAATCAAGAAGTATAATGCCTCCATTTGAATATGACTAAGGAGGATCTTTCCCACCCACTGTGGGGCCTGGGAAGATTTGTAGGAAGGTCCATGCCTTTTGTTAATGATGCACTGGTTCTCAAGGGATGTGATGCCCTCTGGCCCTAAGAAGTGTATAAAGACTCTGAAGGTGAGGTTTTACTTTGGGGACTCACTGACAGAAAGTGTTTCTTTTGTCAAGCGAGGACTCTGGGAAGCTGCTAAAGGAGTCCCCCAGCTTTGAGAACCCAGATGTCATGCTTCCCTCTATGAACTATGTTCAGACAGTTGGATTATGTCTATTGAATTATGGTCAGACAGAGGAAGCCATGTCTGTTGACTTTTGATTTCTCTATGTTTTCTCTGATGTTTAGGGTGCTGACTTTTTACCCAGAATGAACTGAGTGATATATGTGCTTGGTTAAAGGAGTGATACATGTGTTTGATTAAAGTGATTGTTAATGCCTTAAAAGTTATCTATCCTTTAATGAATGCAGATCTAAGAATCTGTCATAGCAGACTTTCCTGTGTATGTTGGGGTGCTTACTGATACAAATATCTCACTGGCAAAACCTCTAACATGAAAAATAGATCCAGGAGTTGAAAACTATGATTTAAAAAAAAAAGCTTAGCTATCATCTTTCAAGAAATTATCAAGGAAAACTGTCCGCATATTCTAGAACCTGAGGGTAAAATAGAAATGGAAAGGATCCACTGATCACTGCCTGAAAGAGATCTCAAAAGTAAAACTTCTGGGAACATCATAGCCAAATTCCAGAGTTCCCAGGTCAAGGAAAAAATATTGCAAGCAGCCAGAAAGAAACAATTAAAGGATTGTGGAAATACAGTTAGGATAACACAAGATCTAGCAGATTCTACATTAAGGGATTGAAAGGCTTGGAATATGATGTTCCAGAGACCAGAGGAGCTAGGATTAAAAGCAAGAATCACCTACCCAACCAAACTGAGTATAATCCTTCAGGGGAAAAATGGGCATTCAATGAAATAGAGAACTTTCAAGCATTCTTGATAAAAAGACCAGAGATATATAGAAAATTTGACTTTCAAATACAAAAATCACAAGAAACATGAAAAGATAAACAAGAAAAAGAGATTGTAAGAGACTTATTAAAGTTGAACTGTTTACATTCCTACATGGAAAAATGATATTTGTAACTCATGAGACCTTTCTCAGTATTAGGGTAGTTGGAGGAAATAGATTAGACAGATAGACAGACAGACATACAGACAGACAGTAGATGATAGATTGATAGATAGCACAGGGTGAGTTGAATATGAAGGGATGATATGTAAAAATAAAATTAAGAGGAAAGAGAGGAATATATTTGGAGAAGGAGAAAGGGAGAGCTAGAATGGGAAAATTACCTCAAATAAAAGAGGCAAGAAAAGGTTTTATAATGGAGGGGAAGAGGAGGGAGTTGAGAATGAATGAGAGAATCCTACCCTCATTAGATGTGACTTAATGAGATAATAATATATACACTCAATTGGGCATCTTATCCTACAGGAAAGTAGGGGGGATGAGAACAAGGGGGAATGATAGAAGGGAAGGCAGATTAGGGGAGGGGAGTAGTCAGAAGCAAACTTGACAGGGAAAAGGAGAAAATAGAATAATTGAGGAGTGGGGTAGGATAGAGAGAGATATAGTTAGTATTTCACAACATGACTATTATGGAGGTGTTTTGCATAGCTACACTTGTAATATATTGAATTGCTTGCCTTCTCAATGAGAGTGGGTGGGGAGGGAAGAAGGGAGAGAATTTGGAACTCAAAGTTTTAAAAACAAATGTTAAAAAAATATTTTTGCATGCAACTGGGAAATAAGATATATAGGCACTGGGGTATAGAGATCTATCTTGTCCTTCAAGAAAGTAAAGGGGAAGGGGATAACCGGGAGGAAAGATAAAAGGGAGGGCATACTGGGGAAAGGAGTAATCAGAATGGATGCCATCTTGGAGTGGGAGGAGAAAGATGGGGAAAAAATTTGGAACTCAAAATCTTGTGGAAATGAATGTTGAAAACTAAAAATAAATAAATAAATTTAAATCTTAAAAAAGGCAACATTACATTAGCTGAGGGAGAATAATATGTAAGGAGGGCATGTGACTTTGTCCATGTTCACATAGCTAATATATGGTAGAATCAAGACTAAAACCCAGGTCATCTAAATATAAATTCAGTGCTCAATCCACTATTCTAAACTGTCACAAATGAAGATAAATATTTAAACAACATCTGTTCCACAAACCAAGTAGGGAAAAATATATGTTTACATTCCTACGTGAAAAGATGATATTTGTAACTCATGAGACCATTCTCAGCATTAGGGTAGTTAGAGGGTGAATATATATATATATATGTTTATAAAATGTATGTATGTTTATGTGTATATTATATACATGTAGGCATATGTGTATGTATATGTATATATTTATATATATGTTTAGGTGTATATGGGTGTGTGTATATACATACATATACATACAGATATATATGAAAGTGTATACATGCATATATATGTGTGTATATGTATATTTAGATAGATAGATATAGAGAGGGGGAGGGGCACAGGGTGACCTGAAGATGAAGAGAGGATACCTACAAAATAAAATTAAGTGTTGAAAGAAAGAGAAAGGGAGAGGTAGAATGTAGTAAATCATCTCATATTAAAGAGGCAAGAAAGAGTTTTTATAATGGAGGGGAAGAGAAGAGAGGTGAGAGGGAATAAGTCAGTCTTACTCACGTTGGATTTGGCTTAAGGAGGGAATAACACTCATTCAGATGGGTATGGAAATCTATTTTACCTTGCAGGAAGGCAGGAAGGAAGGGGATAAGAGAGCGAGGATAATTGAAGGGACAGTAGATTAGGAGAAGGGGTAATCAGAGACAAACACTGTTGTGGAGGGAGAGGTCAAAGGAGAGAATGAAATAAACAGAGGGCAGGACAGGATAGAGGGAAATGTGGTTAGTCTTTTGCAACATGACTGTTATGGAAGTGTTTTGCATGATTTTATACATATACATATATATGTGTATATATATATATATAATCACCTATTTCAGATTGCTTTCTTTCTCGATGAAGGTGAGTAGGAAGGAAGGAAGGGAGAGAATGTAGAACTCACAGTTTTAAAAATGAATGTTAAAAATTGTTTTTGCATGTAACTGAGAAATAAGTTATACAGACAATGGGGCGTAGAAATCTATCTTGCCCTACAGGAAAATAGAGGGGAGGCGGTGGGAGAATGAGGTGTGATAGAAGGGAGGGCAGATTGGGGAAAGGGGTGATTGGGGTGCACATTGTCCTGGGGTGGGGTGGAGGAGAGAGATGGGGAGAAAATTTGGAATTCAAAATCTTGTAGAAATGAATGTTGAAAACTGAAAATAAATAAATTATATTAATGATATTCATATAAAAATAAAAAGCTCAAAAGACATGACAGATTATGATAAATGATTTGCTGTATTTTAATTTATGTTAAGTTGGAGCATTAGAGTTAAAAAATATTATATCAGTATATTATATCCTATATTGCTCCTCAATTATAATAAAGCTGTATAATTACACACAAAAAATACAATTGCCTAGAATTCTTAGAATCAGGAGATAAAATGAAAATAGAAAAAAAAATCCACTGGTCACCCCTTGAAAGAAACCCCCAAATGAAAACTTCCTAAAATATCAAAGTCAAAATTCAGAGGTTCCTTGGCAAAATGAATTTTAAAAAGTGGAAAAAAATGGGATCAGGGATGAGGTAAGGAGAAGAAAAGAGCTATAATAGAGTGGAAACTGCTAATTTTATTTATAGATCCCAATATCAGGGAAATCCCTACTCTTTAATCACCCTCTTATTTGTAAAGGGTGGGGAGTCTGGGAGTAAGAGAGGAGAAAAAGTACACATGTGTACTTGTGAATAGAAAAATATTCAAAATTAACAATCATAACTATGAACATAAATCGGACAAACTCACCCATAAAACAAGAGGATAGTAGAACGGATTAGAAAACTGAGTTCAATAACATGTATCTCACAAGAAACACTCTGGAGACGTAAAGACTCACATGGAATTAAAATAAGGGACTGGAGTAAAATCCACTGTATGTCAGCTGAACTTAAAAAAAGAACCAGACGTTTTAATCAGAATTTTAGATAAAGATACAGTAAGTAGGCATGATGAAAAGAAATAAGGAAATTTCATTGTGTTTAAAATATACCACAGACAATGAGTCACTAGCAGTACTTAAAATATGTGCACTAAATAACATAGCATCTAAACTCTCAAAGGAAAAATTGATCAAATTGGAGAAAGACAGTAAAACTATAATATTGTGAGAACTTCAAGGTACCATTTTCAAACCTAGGCAAATCTAACCAAAAGATAAACAAGAAGTTAAGGATCTGAACTGAACTTTTTTCCCCTGGGTAATTAATCATTTTATTAATATGTTAGCATTTTATTAATAAAAGAAATGATCATTTAGCCATTCCTCTCAGACCAAAGACGTTCATGGCAGTGGGATCACGGCTTATATCCCCTTGAAAATGTAGGTGTTCTGGAGGGTAGCAATCAACTCTGATTGGTTAACAATTAATGATAGGTGTAGTAGAGGTGACAGATCTCTCGTAATTGCTGTATGGGAATTAAAAGGAATTTACATGCTCCTGCAGGGTTTATGGGATTGTTACAAAAAGAATTGACCATGTATTAGGATAAAGACCTAATAAAAAATGAAGAGAAGTAGAAATGCTTACTATATTAATTTACTAATCATGACACAGCTAAATTATATAAAAATAACTTTTAGAAGACAATTTTAAAGTATTACAATTAGAGTCAATAAAAATACTTGGATAATAAATAACATAATTCTAAAGTAATAGTGTGTCAATAAATAATTTATAGAAATAATAGGAAATTTCATCAAAGAAAACTACAATAATGAATTAACATACCAAAACTTATGGGGTGTAGCTACAATAGGTCTTAAGAGACAATTTGAATCCCTAAAATTTTCATCAATGAGCAAGAAAAAGGAAAAAAATAATGAATTGAGCATGCAACTTAAAAAAAATAACTTGAATGAAAAGTAATCATCCCCAGACTGAACAATGAAGTAGATACACTGAACATTTAAAGAGGTCCAGAAAATGGAAAGTGAAAAATTCGTTGAATAGAGAAACACAGCAAAGCGCTGTTTCTTTTAAAACAGCTAGTAAAATAGAAATTGTTGTTCAGTTGTTTCAGTAATGTCTGACTTATCATGACCATATTTTGAGTTTTCTTGACAAATATCCTGCAGCAGTTTGCTATTTCCTGCTTCAGGTCAGTTTACAGATGAAGAAACAGAGGCAAACAGAGTTAAGTGACTTGCTCAGGGTCACATAGCTAGTAAATTTGAAGTCAGATTTGAACTTTTTTTTTTGAGTCTTCCTGACTCCAGGCCTGGCAGTCTATCCACTGCACCACCTAGCAGCCCAAAATAGAAATTAGCTAATGTGACTAGAAAAAAATTAGAGGAAAAGCAAAATGTTTATATAAATAATGAAAAAAGAAAATTTGTAACAATTGAAGAGGAAATAAAGGAATTTACCAGAAACTATTTTGCCTGAAAATATACCAACAAACTGATAATTTAGAAGAAATGAATGAATAATTACAAAAATACAAAATTCCCAGATTAACAAAAGAAGAAATGGGCTATTTAAATAACTCAATGTTGGAAAAAAATTGAAAAATATAAATATACTCCCAAATGAAAAAGAAAAAGAAAATTCCAGTATCAGATGGATTTACAAGTAAATACTATCATTCAAAGAAAAATTAATTCTAATAATATATAAATTGCTTGCAATAATAGGAAAAGGATTGCTTTCTATTGATACAAATATAATTTTGATACATAAACTAGGGAGAGATAAAGCAGATTAAAAACTATTGCTTAATACACCAAATAAATATTGATTTAAAAACATTTTAAAGCTATATTGGTAAATAGGGCACAACAATATATTAGAAAGATTGTATACTATTACCACTTTGATTTATAGAAGGGATGCAGAGGTTTTTCAAAATGAGGAAAACTATAAATGTTGATAATATAAATAATTAAAAGCTTGTGATTACATTAATTGATTTTGAAAAGGCTTTTGAAAGAAAAAACACCCTACCCATTTTTATTAGACTCTAGAAATTGTGAATCTTTCTTTACTATATATATGTATATACGTGTATATATAATATATATTATATGTATATATGAAATATATGTATATATGTAATATATACTATATGTAATATTTATATGTAATATTTATAAAACTAAGAGCAAACATTGTATATACTAGAGTCTTTTCCAAAACAATTGAGAGAGAGCAAAGATGCTCATTATTTCCACTTCTATTTACCATTATCTTAGAATTGCTAGCTATTGAAAAATTACAAGAAAAAATAAAGGGAATAAGTTAGGGGAAGAGGACATAAATGTGTTACTTTTTTGTAGATTATATGAGTATTTACTTAGAAAACCCTAGTCAACTAAAAATTAAACAATTACTTTAGCAAAGTTACAGGATAGAAAATTAATCCACATAAGTCAGCAGAATGCCTATATATAATACCAACGGAATCCAACAAGAAGAGTTAAAGAGAAATTCCATCCAAAATAACTACAGAAGCTATAAAATATATGGGAGTATATCTGAAAAGTTTGATCCAGGAATTATATGAATTCAATCATAAAACACTCTTTGAAGAAATAAAAACAGGTCTAAGTAATTGGGAAAATGTTATTTCCTCAAGGGTAGGTGGGTAATTAACTGTGGCGTCAGTGTACAGTGGGATGCATATCCTGGAGACTTGTTATAGACAGGGGATATGTGTGTCTGTGAAAAATGGTTGACTGAAGATATCATAGCAGTAGATAGAGAAAACAAGGTTTGGGTTAAAGAAGAAGGGAAGACAGATTATCATTCAGTAAGGTGTGAATATACAAAACTGAGAAAAGCAGAAGGGGAATCTAATGTGTCCACTAATATGTCTTCACTTTATCATCCACCATGTCCTCAAAGGAGCACTCTCCCTTGCCCTCCTGGGTTCTCAGTTGAGGTCTTCATCTGACTGTATGCTGGATCCATTGCTGTGTATCTATGGGTTTATAGGCTTGCATGCCTGTAAACAATAAACTGACTTATGATTCTATGAACATTTGTGTTCCTTCTTGGTACCTTCTCACCTATGATGTTCTCCCAAGCACGACATCTCACAACATGTACCAAAATAATTTCTAAATGATAAATGACTTAGACATAGAAAGGGACATCATAAGCAAATCAGCAAGTTATCTTTCAGATATATGGATAGGAAAAGAATTCATAATTAAACAAGGGATAGAAAGGATCACATAAGAGTAAATGGACAATTTTGATTATGTAAAATGGAAAAGTTCTGTAGAAACAAAGCTAAAGCAGTTAATATTAAAAAGGAGATAGGTAACTGAGAAAAAAATCTTTGAAACCAGTTTCTCCGATAAAGAGCTCATATCCAAGAACTGTAAAAAGTACTCAAAAGATATGAAAAGGCATTTCTTATAGGGCAGCTAGGTGGTGCAGTGGATAGAGTTCTAATCCTGGAGTCAGGAAGACTCATCTTTGTGAATTCAAGTCCAACCTCAGACGCTCACTAGTTTTGTGACCCTGGGCAAGTAATTTATCCCAGTACGCCTCAGTTCCTCATTTGTAAAATGAGCTGGAAAAGGAAACGGCAAACCATTTCAGTAACTTTGCCAAGAAAACCCCAAAGAGGGTCACAGAGAGTTGGATGTGACTGAAAAATAGCTCAACAACAACATTCCTTAAAGGAAGAAATCCAAGCCATCGTCAGACACATCAGTGAACAGATCATTAGCAGCTCCGAGGTTCCTCCTCACACCCATCAGAGTAGCGTGGAGGTCAAAGGTGAAACAACAAATGTCAGGGCTGTGAGAATAAAAGTGCACTAGTGCAACACTGCTAGTGCTGCGAGTTGGTCCAGTCATTCTAGAAAGCCATTTGAAAGTATATCCCCAAAGTCAATACATTGCAAACACTTTGACTTAGCTATACCACTCCTCATCTATGCTGAGAAGAGAGAGAAGACAGGAGACAGAGAGAGAGAGAGAGAGAGAGAGAGAGAGAGAGAGAGAGAGAGAGAGAGAGAGAGAGAGAGAGAGAGAGACAGAGAGAGAGACAGAGAGAGAGAGAGAGAGACAGAGAGACAGAGAGAGAGACAGAGAGAGAGAGAAAGAGAGAGAGACAGAGAGAGACAGACAGACAGAGAGACAGAGAGTGGAAGGAAGGCAGGAAGGCAGGAAGGAAGGCAGGAAGGCAGGAAGGCAGGAAGGAAGGAAAGAAGGAAGGAAGGAAGGAAGGAAGGAAGGAAGGAAGGAAGGAAGGAAGGAAGGAAGGAAGGAAGGAAGGAAGGAAGGAAGGAAGGAAGGAAGGAAGGAAGGAAAGAAGGAAAAGGACTTATATGTACAAGAGTATCTGTAACAGTTCTCTTTGGTGGTGGCAAAAAAACCCCCAACAAAGCTGAAGTTATCCTCCTATTGGGGAATGGCTAAACAAACTGCAGCATGTAAATATCTTAAAAATGACAAAATGGTCAGTTTCAGAGAAAATTATGATCTTACGTGGAGAGAAATTAGTAGAACTAGAGCAACTTACACAATGATAACAGCATTGTAGAATTAAACAAATTTTAAAAAACTTTATAACCTTGATCAACACAATGATAAACCATGAGTCCAAAAGAATGAAGATGCAATAAGCCACTCATCTCCTGATTGAGAGATGATAAACTTTAAATGCAGGAGATAAACATTTTGGGACATGTTCAACATGGGAATTTGCTTTGCCAGATTATACAGCTATGTATTGAAGGCTTTTTGTTTTGTTTTGTTTTTGTTCAGCAAAGGGAGGGAGAAAGTGGAAAGTTTAATAAAAAGAAAAAAATAACAAAGGGTATTTGTACTATGACACACCACTTTATTTTAATATAATTTATTTCCATGCAGTGGTGCTGTTCTGAATTAAAACTCAGGCATTGAACCACACTGCCAGAAAGGAAAAGAGAAAATATACACCTCACTTTGCTACTAAAAAATTATTTCAATATAATGCCTTAATCAGTAGGATTGGTACTGATATTAACATTTTTGGCAATGAATTTGGAATATTTATTGAAAAATGTGTTGTGCACAGGATTTAAAGTGAATACCTTTTATATTTTTAAACATTGTATTATTAAGTCATATGCTGTATAACAAAATTTTAAAAAGAATAAATTGCTGTCTTCACTAAATGTATGCTTCTAGTTTTCTCTGTCATTAAAAAAAATAACTTTAGAAATCTTATTAATACAATCATAAAACACAAGCCCAGAGGACTGAAGATGAATTAAAACACCTAGTTTTCACCAGAGAGGTGACAGTCTTAAAATCCAGAGTAAAATATACATTTTTTAAACATGACCAATTTTTTACTTAACTATGTTGTCCTTGTTTTCATTGTTTAGTTTTTGGGGAGAAAGTAATAATAAATATTTGTAAAAGGAAACACTTTTTAAAAATGGATAAAATCAATTTGTAAAAGATTCAAGTTATTGTCCCTTTTGCACGTGAACAATTTGGTTGCTGAAAGGGGCAGAAAAAGAAATTTGGTGCAAAAAAATAATAAAACTAATGTGAAGAAACAATTTCATTGTTAATCTGTGAAGAAGAGACATAGAAGATTAGTAAGATTGAGTAAAGAACTGTCCCTGAGATGCATCAAATAAGGTAACCTTCTGAGAGAGAAAAGATTGACTCTTCAGAGTATTGTGGGCCCCCTACCTCATTTGCATGTGACTGTTTTCAGAAGAGGAAAGCCTCACATTTCAAATTGCTAAATCACATAATTGTTTGCAAACAACAGTAAATGTTGATTTCATAACTGACAGTTGTATTTCACACATTTTATTTCTTAAGGGAAAGATGAGTCACTGACCAAGAGGCTGTGAAGTAGCTGTGTCCCAAAGCTAGCAGAAGAATTAGTTAATCTGGAAGGCTTCAGCTCCTGTGCTAGAGAAAAGTTGGAATCTCATCAAAGAAAGTTGTCATCTTGCTCAACTGCCATTTACAGTTTGAGAGACATGAAACCTCTCACAAATGCTCTCCCTGGTTTGAGATGGACAATTCAAAAGGAAATGATAGATTTCTCAATTGCTTTGCTGTAAAAGCAAAATCTAATTGGACAATGCAGAATCCTGATGAGTGAAGAGCTGGCTGGGCTTTTCTGCATTTCTCAGAATTCCAATTGAATTTTGCTGTGAATTCTGCTGTATAAAACTGCTGAGAGGTCATTGGACAAATCGGAGAATCCTGGTGAATGAAAAGTTATCTGGTTTCATCTGAACAGCCCAAAGAACCAATATGAAGATCCTTGCAGTTTTTTGGCTTAAGGGAACTACTTATTACTATAATAGCATTAACAAAATGTTTAAGGGTGATTCTGAGTTAAATACACTTGTCATTGTTTCACCAATTTAAGAACAGAAATTTGCCCAGCAGAGAGGTTAGGATAAGAATGGGAACAACTACCAGAGAAGTGGTTTCATATAGTGTGGATTCTCCATGAAGAGACTGAGTTGTAGCATGTGAATTTACCCATTCATGTATCTCCCTATGTGATTTCTATGAGTGTGTGTTCACTCTCCCCCATGGACTCCTCCACTTGTTACGGTGGGAAAGTGTGACTCAGGTTTATGTGTGGACTGTGATGTGCTTAGCACTGTGCCTGCCACATAGTAATATGCAATAATAATAACAAGTAAAATGTAATAAATGCTTGTTTGAGTTATGTGGTAAACATGTTGATGGAGACATTCAAATCAAATCATAGGATATGGAATGGAAAGGAGTCTTAGAGATCATCTAGTCTATCCTCCAACTTACAAATGAGACACTGAGGTCCAGAATATTTAAATGATTTATTCAATGTCACATAGATAGCAGAGATGGGATTTGAATGGGATTCTTCTGATTGAGGGAAGAAAACAGGATTGGAGTTTTGGTAATAAGACAGTTCTAGTGATATAAATTTGGGAATCTTCAACATGGGTATAATAGCTAAAGCCATAAGAATGAAATAATAAAAAACCAATTACTTTTATAATTTAAATATAATTAAAAGATTAATAAATACATCTAATTCTTAGTTTTCTGTAAAATATGATACATAATAGCTTTCATAAACAATTAACTGTGGAAAATAAAATTTATGTAGGCAGTGCCTTTTTTTGCTACAATGCATTCTTAGAAACCACATAAAACAGATCGTCAAGAAGTGGGTTATATTTTCCTACTGCAACAGCTGTGGAGAGAACAGTAAATATGGAACTGGGAGACTTGTGTTTGAATGCTGGTTATATTTAGGAGCTATGGGGGCAATTTTCCAAGAAGCAAGACTTCTCAGGAAATCCCCTTCTTTCTCTAGATCAGGGGTGCTTAATATTTCTTCTGTCATGAACTCCTTTGTCAGTTTTGTAAAATCTGTGGACCCTTTCTCAGAATAATATTTTTCAATGGATGACATAAAAACCATTGTGTTACAAAGGAAATCAAATATATTCAAATATACACATTTGAATATTCAGTTACCAAAATAATTTTAAAAGCATGTTCATGAGCCCAGGTTAAGAAACTCTGATCTAGATGGTCTAATTCTTTAATTAACAAATGAAGTATGTGACTGAGAAGGAAGAGTAGGAGAGTTGGGAACCAGGCTAGTCCCATGTATTTCTCCCATCAAGTAGCAAGGACTGGATTCTCTCTGTGTAATAAAAAGTAGGGGAAGCAAGAACAAGCTGTGTCAGTGGAAAATCCAAGAAAAGGAGAAGAGATGGGAGTGGGTGAGACTTTTCTCTCTGGAGATAGCGAGTGATTTCAACAGATTCCCCTACAGGCTGACATTTCACAGGATTTCAATTGGGATATCCATTTGTGCAGCAAAAATGATTCTTATTGAACTCATACACCCATGATTTAAACTCAGGTATAGTCATGGCAGGATCATGGAGTCTCCAGACTGAGGTTGGCCCATTGTTCACTCTAAAAAGAAGAGAGGAGGAAAAAGATTCTTCCTATAAGATTAAAAAAAAAAAAGGAAATGATATCAAACAGTTATTTAGCATCAGGGAGTGTCTGCTTGTGAGTAGAGACCTTGTGCATGTCTGAGTGACAGATGTGGATTCCCTAACCAGAACTAGAGGGAGCTATTACCCATCCACTCACCAGGAAATGACTAGCAAGGGCTGGAAGACACTGAGAAGACAGGCAGAGCTGAAGGCAGGAGGAGATCTGGGATGAGTTCCACTCACTGTGTTCTGTCTCTTCAATGAATGCTTGCTCTAGTCAGAGACAAGTCAGTTGTTTGAGGAGGAGTTAGCCACGTCTAGTGCATGGTGTTGAGGCTGATAAAGAAGTGGAGGTATATAAATAAGGTAGAGCTGAAGGCTGAAGGGGATCTAAAATGGACGCTATTTAAAATGTGTTGTCACCTGGAAGAGCATGAAGAGGTCTGCCGTTTGCTGAAGAATGCTGAATCCTGAAGAGAGCATCAAATTATATTTGGAGAGGCAGTAGAGAATTCTGTGGGGGGCAGCTGAGCATGAAAAGGAAGAGGGGGTGGCTCTTAAAGCAAAGGGGACCCTCAGATATCACCCTCAGATCACTAGGATCCTACCCAGAATACACCTAGGCTGAAACATGGTTATTGTGCATGTAGGACTGAAGTGGAGATCTGGTGTTGCTAGAGTCACAGAAAATACTATATGACTGGGCCAAAATTGGAGAGATCTTTGTGGTAGTCCTCAGAATGCTCTGGCCACTAAGTAGCTGCTTTTCTGTTTGCTGAGTTCTGCTCTGAGAATACCCAGTACAATTGAAGCTGGGACAGGAGAGTGAGGTTGTATTTTTGGGGAAAAAAACCTCAATCTCTCCATCTCTTCCCTCACTCGCTGAGTTCCAGGATATTCTTGGGATGGTGGACATACTTAAAGGGGATACTCTACAGAGCCAAGGTTGGACACCCTTCTGCAAAATCATCAGTTATGACTAGCGCACAATTCTGCTTATGTTAGGTTTGGCACCTCATCGAGATGTCTGCAAAGATGCTGAGGAGGGCAGCCTGTTGTGAAATTAAATGAAAAACAGTGGTAAACTGTACTTCATTTAAGCAAATGCTCTTACATTTAAAAAAATTGCCATTGAATTCACTTCAATGCTATTTGTTTGAGAGAGCTACAAGGTATGAAGGAGGGTGACCTTTCTCGTAAAGGGACTCTAGATCTGGGGTCATGTGGACTTTATTCAGTCCTGGGAGAGCCTGGTCACTGAAAAGAGAGGTCAGGCTTTTCCTCTTTGTCTGTGGCTCATTATTTTGACATCCTGGAAACCTAGGGAAATTTTCTTAAAGCACAGATTTAGCTTATGTCTGGAATCTTACCAAAAGCAATTAATAGTTCCTTCTAGAAAGGCTCTCAATGAATAAAGTAGATTAGGTGTAAGAAATTCTGAAAAACACAAAAGTCTATTAAATATGCACTGAAAATTAAAATAGGTTTAAGCTTGGGTATTTTGCACAAGTCTCTCCTCACTGGAGGAAAGAATGATGATTGATGCTTGATTTCTACATGAGAGGTGGAATTGACAAAATCCTGTGAAAGGGGAGATGCTTCTTCTGGCTTCTGGCTTTGAGAAAGGACACGTGCAGGGCCAATGTCTCCTCTAGATAGCTGACTGGAGTAGTGGATAAAACCTAGGATCTGGAGTCAGAAAAAACCCGAGTTTAAATTCTGCCTCAAACATTTATTAGTGGGTGACCCTGAGCAAATAACGTCTCTCTGTCTCAGTCTCCTCATTTGTTAAATGAGTGTGAATGGTGATACCAGCACCTACCTTACAAGATTGTTATTAGGATCAAATGAGATAACATACATACAGTGTTTTGCAAATCATATCATCATTATTATTATCTTTAAGGAGAAGTTCCTGGAGGGAAAGACTTTGGGAAGAAACTAAGATGCAGAAGAGACAGTGTCTGCAACATACCTCTTTTTCTAGTTGTTGCATGAGGGACTTTGAACAATTACCTCTTGGGTGATATCCAGGACTGTCTCTTTCTCAGTTGAGCTGAAACATCTCAATCTCAGTGGGAGAGCTCATTTATTCTTGTGTTTTTATGGTTGGCTAGCTAGGTGGAGCACTGGATAGAGTTCTGGGCATTAAGACCGGAAGATTCACTTTCCTGAGTTCACATCTGACCTCAGGCACTTTACTAGTTGTGTGATCCTGGGCAATAAACTTTGGGACCCACCCCAGTGGAAGGAGTCGTTGGGTGGTCATGCTGTTATCTGGACATGAACGTGGAAGCACTATGGCTACCTATGAGCCAACTTAAGTTTTGAGCCTAGTTTCTCCTGCCCCTACTAAAGTAGTATGGGCAGATTATGGCCTCAAAGAGCTGAGGAAAATGCTTGTATGTTTGTTCTCGCTCAACCTATGAAGTAGATATCTCTTTGGAGAAGAAGATCTATGTTAAGTGGCCAAATGAAACTGGAGGTTGTGGTCGAGGGTCACTTAAAATGAAGGAATACAGTCTGTGGCAATTTAACTGAAGTCAGACACTTGTAACCCCCTTGAAGGTACATGAGAACCCTGAGGGACAGATGAAAAAGACCTGATCCTGAGAAAGTGGGGCTTCAGCACCCATTTTACACTTAAAAATTAAATTTTATTGATTTTTTTTTATTCTGAACTTGACAAATATATGTTAACACATTTCCAGAGTAGCAGAAAAAGAGGATTGAACATGGAATCACAGATCTCTATTATATACAACTTGTATTATGAAAATATTCAACATATTTGTTTCAAATCTTGCTGTGCTTCCTTCTGAAATGCCTTGTGTTCTCTGTGTAAAAAAATGCTGAGTCCTTTTTCTTTATTTTCTTCTTTTTTGACGTCATTATTGAAAATCCTTTTCTTTTCCCCAAATTTCCACCCTTTATTAAAAACAACACCCTTATATAATAAAGCTAATCTAGTGAAACAAATTGATATATTGACCATGTCTGAAGGGTGGCCTAAAAGTTTTAGTGCATTTTAAAGCATCTATTATCTATCTATCTATCTGTCTTAGTTAGCAAGTTATATCAATCTGCATTTTGAGCGCCCAGTCTTTTTGTCAGGAAGTTAATGCAATATTTAATTACCAATCCTCTGGAGTTGTGGTTGGCCATTCCATTGATTAGAATTCTTAAGTTTCTTAGAAACTCTTTTCCTTCAGAACAATGTGGTTACTGTGGAAATTCTTTTCCTGTTTTTGCTTATTTCACTCTGTATTAATTCATATGTCTTCCCAAATTGCTCTGAATTTATCCTTTTTATCACTTAAGGTTCAATAATATTTCATTATATTAAAATAATATAATTTGTTCAATCATTTCCTGATCTATGGGTACCTTTTTAGTTTCTAATTCTTTGCAATAACAAAAAGTGATGCTATAAATATTTTCATATATATAGTTCATTTTCATCTTTTATATATATTTCTGATATACAAAAATATATATTTATATACATGCATATATTTTAATAACCTATAGCCATTTTCCAATAGATAAATAGGTAAGTTTGCAAAATATATTAACTACATGAAAGAATATTCTAAATCACTAATAATAACATAAATTCAGATAAAAATAACCCTGGAGTTTCACCAGTGGTATTGCTGGATCAGAAGATAGGCACAATTCAGTGACATTTAAGGAAAAGTTTCAAATTGCTTTCCAGAGTGGCTGGATCAGTTCACAGCTGCCATTAATGAGCATGAGCGTGCCTGAACCCCTTCCAACAATTGTCAGTTTTCATTTTTTGTTATCTTTGCTAATGCTCTCTCTGTGTGTTTGGGACACCATTCTTTCCTGGTTCTTCCCCTACCTATCTGACTGCTCCTTCTCCATCTCCTTCACTGAATCCTCATTCAGATCATGCTTTCTAACTGTAGGTGTCCTACAGGGTTGTGTTCTGGACCCTCTTCTATTCTCCCTCTATACTACCTCGCTTGGAAATCCCATCAGCTCCTATGGATTTAGTTACTATCTCTGTGCCACCTACTCTGCTCTATCCTCCCTGCTGACCTCTAATCTGCCTTTCAGACATTTCAAACTCTATGTCCAGTAGATATGTCCAAAATTGAATTCATTATCTTTAGCTTACTTCTGTTCCACTGCTCCTTTTTCCCCTTTGTTCAAATCCTGATCACTGGCTCTTTTACCTCTCTTTCTCTTTAATTCTCCCTTCACAATCTACCATCTAAAGTTGAAATTTGTTTTGACTATGCCCTCTATGGTAATAGTATTCTTAAAACACCCCCACCCCTTCCTCTTTCCTTGTACCCACTTGCTTCCCATTGAGGTTAATTTAGTTCTATCACAAACGTTATGTGGTGTGTGTATAGATGTTCAACTCTCTCTTGATGACTTCAAATTAGAGGAGGTTTATGTTGTGCCTTCTTTCTGCACCCCTTCCTTCATGTTTGTATAGCCTTAATGTACCTGATTATGAGGCACTGTAACTTTCACTCCCCCAATTCTTCCTTTCTTTTCTAGTGTATTCTTCGTATGCCCCACTCCCCTTTATTTCCTCTCTTATGATTAGTAAAACAAGAGATTTACTCCCAGGTCTTATTGAACTCTATCTCTTCCTCTTGAGAACATCATAATTCTGAAGGAATAGTGATTCCTCTTCCCCTTAATATGTAAGTCCTTTATAATCATATAGCCCCTTCCATGTGTTAATTCTAAATATCTTTTGATTCTTATATTATATTGCATTTCAAAGTTTCTATTCAGCTCTACTCTTTTCCTTAAGAATGCTCAAAAGTCCTCTATTCCATTAAAGATTCATTTTCCTTCCCCCTTGTTTATAGTCAGTCTCATAAAGAAAATTATTCTTGGTTGCAAGTCTTTAATGTTTGGACTATCATATTCTAATATCTCCTTTCTCTTATACTGGTAGCTGCCAATCTATGATATTACCTGTGCTTCCTCAGTACTTGATTTTTTTTTCTTCATGGCTGTTTATAATAATTCGTCTGATTTGGAAAATGTATGTTTTGGCCGTGACATTCTGGAGCATTTTCAATTTGATGTTTTTCAAGAGAAAAGGAAACTGAAGCTCAGGGAAATTATATGTCTTGCAGTATAGCTAGGAAAGATTTGAATCAAGGATCTCTATTTCAAATCAAGAAATATTCCTGTTTTACCATTTGAATCAAGGAGCTCTTTGTTTCATATCAAGAAAGTTTTCTATTATACCATTTATTAACAGCTGCTCTGGAGAACTCTGCTAACTAATTTCACAGGCATATTTTGGGGTCCTCAAAAGGTTGCTGCAATCTTTGGTTCCAAGATTAACTTAGGAGACTATACTTCTAATACTGCAATTCAAAAGTCATATCAGAGTCGATATATTTCCCATTAACAACCAGCCAGTAGATAGTCTCCCTCAGGGCTGCCAGGAGTGTGCTTTTTAGTCCTAGCTCTTAGCTTTCTTCCCATTTGGGATCCTAGTATTGACTCTTAGCTAGACACCCCATCCCCAGCTACCCCATGGGGACTTAGGCACCCCAATTCCTTGCTCCAACTCCACCTTAGGAATGCTAGTATATCACCACCTATTTTAACTTCCTGATCTGGACTCAGGCTTCCTGCATTGGATCTCAGTTTCCTACTAATATGAGTACCTGACACTGCCTCACCTGTCCTGACCTCACCTCCATATCCCCATGTCCCCAGATCCTCAGTAGGGATGCAGACCTCCTGTCTCCATGGTCCTAGTTCTACCACAGAGACTCAGGGATCCTACCTTGCATTAGCTCCTCCATACGGGCCCAGAAGTCCAAAATTCCAAACTCCATTTCAGTTGCAGCACTCAGACATCCTCTTTCCTCAGCCTTAATTCCCTTACCGGCATCCAGATGTTTCTATGCTACTCCTACAATTCAATTAAAATGCCTAAGGTATCTTGCCTGCAAGATCCTACCTCAGCTCTCCTGGCTCAGATCCCCTTTCTTTCTGGACCCAATTCTTTAATAGTCCTCAGCTCTCTTTCCAATACCCAGGATTTCTTTTTTTAGACTCTTCCTCATCTTGAGCTTTTTTCCTAATCCTGGGACATCCTAGTCACTTTCCCTGCCCCAGATCCAGTAGTCTGAGCCGCCCCACTCAGTTACTCTAAATTTCAGTTGTGATTCTCTCTTTCATCAGCCATCAGCCTTCCCCTTACCATCCCCAGGCCTGACTATCTCAGGGCCACTCACATTCTCAACCTCCCCTAACTTCCTGCTCTCCCAGATCTAGCTATTCATCCTGAAGAGGATTCTGGTCTGACCCAGCAGAAACCAAGGAGCCAAAGGGAATGGCTCCTTGGAGAACCCCATCCAAGGAATCCACAATATTCAAGGATATAGGTATGAACATTATCAGGAGTTAAGGTGCCTCCTGCATTCTTCTCAGAAGAAATTGTACCATGATGTATTTCTGTTCTATTTGGGATTTCCTGTCTTCAATGAAGATTTGATCTCGCAACTGGACCAAAAGGAAGCACTATGGATTCTGCAGTGAGAAGATCCAAGAGAATTCTGTAAAGACGAGGATATTAGGCCAAAGCCAAGCATTTCCAATGACTTCAATTTAAGAGAAACTGGAGACTATGATATCAAGTGAGAGAAGAAGCAAGGAAAATGGGACTATTAGTTCAGACAATTAAAAATTATTCTCAGAAAAACTCCAAATGAAGGGAGAGATGATGAAAGCATTTCAATGAAGGTTTATCCAAGGGTCAAATCCTTTCTGACTAACAGAGTTCCTGTAGGAAAACCACAAATGTGATGAAAGAGAAAGGAGTTTCAGATAATATTGAGACTTAATTCAATATAAGAAAATTATCTTAGTAAATGCATATTCCAAATATAGGGAATATGGAAATTACTTTAATGAACAATTAGAGTCTATATGATTGCATGGGAATCATATTGGAAAGAAAGCTTGTGAACATAATTAGTGTAGGAAAGCCTTCAACTTAAGCCTAGACCTTCTTAGACATCAAAATAGCCCTACTGGAGAAATGCTTTATCAATATAATAAATGTGGGAAGTCTTTCAGCCAGAACTCAATCTTATTTACCATTAGAGAATTCAGATGGGAGAAAATTCTAATAAATGTCATGAAAGTGATATCTCCTTCATCCATCCCTTAGCACTCACCACTAGAGAGTTCAATGGAGAGAAATTATATGTTTGTAATCCACATGGGAAGCCCTTTATCCAGAAGACAAATGTAATTAGACATCATCAGATTTATAGTATAAAAAAGCCTTATTAAAGTAATGTAGATCGAAAGGCCTTTAGCCAGAGTAGAGGCATTTGCAGACTTCAGAATATTTAAATGGAGAGGAACCCTATGAATATATGAATGTTAAAAGGTCATTATGCCAAATAGCATCCTTACTGAATGTCAGAGAATTCATAATGGAGAGCAAACTTGTGAATGTAATCAACCTAGAAAGGCTTTAAGAAAGTGTTTGGAGTTTGCTGTTCATTAAAAATATGAGAAGTTTTTGGTTAGAGCTTATCTCTTATTGTACCTCATAGAATTTATACTGGAGAAAAGTTCTATAAATGTTATGAGTGTGGGAAGTCCTTCCCCCTCATGAATAACCTTCTTTGGCATCACAACATTCATACTGAAGAAAAGCCCTATAAAAGGAGAAGGTCTTTGCATGAAGTAAGGATTCATACTAGAGAGAAATATTATGAATGCAATCAATATGAGAATGTAATCAATGGGTAAATGTCTGTCTATATCTGGCTATCTGCTTATAACTTTCTGCTTGTTGCTGGATATATCCATTGTCAAAGTACTTACTGTGACATCGTCAGTAGGGCAGGGTAGAAAGAGAAAAGTCCAAAAATGACCTTATCTCCTCCAAGAGTGAATCCCTGATGGAGGCCTACTTAGTTCCTTCCAAATTCTGAAGTAATAAACTCAAAACTGGAACTTTTCTTCCACGGGACTGACTTGCTCTTATAGGTTCAAGAATGTATCTGGTTCTTTCAGTCAGTTATAAGATGTCATCCAATGGACAAAGTCCTAGAATCTCTTGGACTTGCCTAAGTTGCTTGCTTTCAAACTTGCTTTCAGATTGAGGTCCTCCCTTGCTGCACATTACCTGCACATTACTTTAGAGAAGGCTTATGAATTCAACAAATGAGGAAAGGTCTTCTCTTAGTGTTTATGCCTTACTGGACACAAGAGAAGTCATACTGTGAGTGAAACTTTATGACTCTAATTACTAATGAGAAGGCCTTCAGTTGGAACACAGATCTTATCAGATGTCTGAAAATTCATAGTGCAGATGAAACTATAGTTATGTAATTTTTTGTTTGAATTTTTCATGTTCTTTATTTCCTAGCAAACCCCCAGTTATTCTTCATTTATTGGCATCCTCTACCACAAAGGAGCTATTATGATTATTTTTATGTATGGTAGAACTGTTTGTTACTGACTTTTTTGGGGGCATAATCCTACTGGTAGAGTCAGCGGTCAAAGACTGTGAAGGATTGTTATTTTTGTTGAATAATTTCTTGTCTTTTAGATAACATTTTTATATTTTGTTATTTAAAAACTCAATCAGTAGATTTATTTAGTTTTTAGTAAAGCCATTTACTAAGGTGGCATCCTAAGAACAGTAATTATAAAATATTCACCACCATCCTGAAATCCTGGGAGGAGCTCTCCCCAAAATACACACAACACATTCACTGGACATTGGGCTCATATTCAAAAACCACAGTGGTAGTGAGGCCCATCTATAGGGAACATCACTATATTGCAACTTTTAATACCTGATATTGGAAGCCCTTTCTCAAATCTATTTTTATCAGGTGCAAGGGTTATATTCCTTGAAGCTATCTCCTGCCTTGTGTAAATGCCTCTCTATATCTAGGTATCTGCTTATATCTTTCTGCTTGTTGCTGGATGCATCCATTGTCAAAGTATTTACTGTGACATGGTCAGTAGGGCAGGGTAGGAAGAGAAAAAGTCCAACAATTCCTTTATCTCCTCTAAGAGTGAATCCCTGATGGAGACCTACTTTGTTCCTTCCAAATTCTGAATTAATAAACTCAAAACTGGAACTTTTCCTCCATAGGATTGACTTCCTCTTATTATACATAAGTCCAAGGGTGTATCTGGTTCTTTCAGCCAATTATAAGACGTTTCACATCCAATGGACAAAGTCCTAGAATCTCTTGGACTTGCTTAAGGGACTTATTCACATGTTAATATTTTTTATAAAAATATGCTTTAATCTTCACTGCTTTCTAGATCAGTGAAATAGATTTGACCAGGGAGAATATGAAATAACGGAACTCAGTGTTCAATAAACCTAGAAACATACATTACTCAGGGAAAACTTCCCCATTTGATAAGAACTATTGGGAAAAGTAAAAAGCAGAAATTAGGCTTAGAACAACATCTTATATCATAGTCAATAACAAATTCAAAATATATGTGTGACTTAATATTAAAGATTGTAACATTAAAAAGCTAGAAGAGAATCAGATCATATACTTTTCATAGCTACGGATAATAATAACAACAATGCTTGCTATATAAGGTTTATTTATTTAAGGTTTGCAAAATGCTTAACATAATGATAACTCATTTGATTTTATGGGTAGGGGATGAATTCATACCCAAACAAGGGGTAGAGGCAATTACAAAAAAAAAAACCCAGATAAACTTGATTGTATGAAACTGAAAAGTTTTTGTGTGAACAAAATAAATGCATCTCCAGTAAGAAGAGAAGCAGTCAACTGGGAAATTAATTATCCCTGTATCAAATATTTCTGGTAAGGGTTTGTTAGGAATAAAATTTCTAGAGCAAAGACAAAGACTTCCAAAGGTGGATGAGGCAAGTTCATTTATTCTACAGTTTTTGCAAGAAGAGGGTGTGCCATTAGAACACACACCTACACAAGCAATAGCAAGAAACTTTATCCCTGTCCTGAAACACTGAATCCCTCCCTCATTTCCTCATTGGCTGAGTACTCTGAGGTGAACAACTTTCTGATATGTCTACTTCATGTTTCCCATCCCTTCACATATAGCACATGTGCATTAAAATGAGTTTTAGCTCCTCCTGGGGAGGAGAAGTTAATATTTAAGGCTATTAAACATGTGTACCCTTTGCTTTATTCTTGACCACAGGCCCAGATGAGACTGGTGTCACTGTGACCTTTTCCTGCTTTTCTCTTGACTCTAAGTATTTCCGCTGCAACAAAACTCACTTCCCTATATCTGTGTAGAAACCTAATCTTTTTATATCTAACAGGGCTTGATAGTGAAGATATAAACTATAGAAATACACAGGACCAAAAAATTCATTTCCCAGTAAAGAAATGGTCAAAGTATATGAACAAAGAGTTCTCAAAAGAAGCATTACCTACTGTTAACAATCATGGGGAAGAATATTTTAACTCAGAGGTGTCAAACAAACCATGATACTCCAAAATACAACTGGAACCAGATGAAAACATAATTGGGAAATGTTTAACAAAATAAATAAAAATACAGTAAAACATAAGGATTTTTTATTCTAAAAACTAAGCTTCAAGGGATTCTTATGTAAGGTTTAGTGGCTCTCATTTCCATTTGAGTTTATCACCACTGCTCTAATGCAAATCAAAACAACCTTGAGGTTTGCTCTTACATCTAGCAAATTGGTGGTGGAAAGGCTGCACACTAGTGTATTGATGGCTGAGCTATGAGCTGGTACAACCTTTCTGGAAAGAAATTAAAATGTTTTAAATAGAGTAACTAAAGTAGTGGTAGGGAACTTGTGGCCCAGACGCCACAAATGGCCCTCCGCGTCCTCAAGTGACACCCTTTGAATCCAAATCAATTTGTTCTGTGAAGTTTGGATTCAGTCACAGGGCCACACATGAGGACCTAAAGGGCCACATGTGGCCTCCAGATCACAAGTTCCCCAACCTTGGAATAAAGCATTTATATCCTTTGACCTAGAGATTCTACTATTGAATACACACTCCTGGGAGGTCACAGACAAAAAGAAAGGCTCCAGGTACACCAAAGTACAGCAGCACAGTTATAACAAAGCATTGAAAACAAAGTAGATACTCATTTATGGGGGGAATAGATAAATAGGGCACCAGGTGGCATAGTGGATGGGCTTGGAATCAAGAAAACTTGAGTTCAAATTTGACCTCAGACTACTATCTGTGTGACCCTGGGTAAGTCACTTAACCCTGTTAACCCTGTTTGCCTCAGTTTCCTCATCTATAAAAATGAGCTGGAGAAGGAAATGGCAAACCACTCCAGTATCTTTGACAAGAAAACCCCAAATGGGGCCATAAAGAGTTGGACATGATTAAGCAGTAACAAGATAAATAATATATGACATATAGAGAAACAAGGAAAGCAGGGGAAGACTAGCAAAAACTGATGCAAAGTAGTATTCGAAGCTAGGAAACCAATACCCACAATAACCACAAAAATGTAAACTGAAAAACCAACAACCACAAAACGATTGGAACTGAATGTTGCAAAATTATAAAGAATAATGAGTTATAAAAACTTTAGATTCAAAGAAGAAATATGAAGAAAACACCTGTGCTTCTTTGCAGAGGTCTTGGACCATTGCATATAAAGTCAGTTTTTTTTTCCATATGCTGATTGTCTTTAATGGATTCTTTTTTTCTTTTAAAAATTGTTATAAGGTAGAGCTCTGTTGGGACAGAAGGAACCGATGCAGAGGGAAATCTAGGTATAAAAAATGAAAATATTTTGAAAAATTGAGTACTTTATGCTTATTTTCTGGATCTGACCATGGGATTGAGGGGATGCGGACCTTCTAATATTAAGCAGCACTTGCCTAATTCCTTCAGGTTATCTGATTTCATCCTCACAAAAACTCTGGGAAGGAGGGTGCTATTATCATTTCACAAACAAGGAAGCTGAAACACAGAGGGTAAGCGACCTGCCCAGGGTCACACAGCCAGTAAGAGCCTGAGGTTGTCTTCCTCAGTACAGGTCAGGGCTCGGTCCACAGAAGATGATCCGGATGTTCCCAGGGGCTCCCTATTCTCTGCAAGGGCACGAGCGCAGCCTTTCGCATCGCCCCCCTCCCGGCCCCCCGTCCCGGGCTCCGCGCTCTCCGCAGCCGCTGGGTGCACAGCTCAGGCTGCGGCACTGATTTCCGCTCTTCCGTCGCCAACAGCGCTCAGTCCGAGCGGAAATCAAGTCCCCGGACTAAATCTGGCCCAGAACCCCGGTGATGCTAGAAGAGAGCGGCCTTCCCGCGCGGCCCGAGGACGCGGAGCGTTCCGCGGGCCTCAGAGGGAGGGGCTCCGGGGCTCCGGCGAAGTCCGAGCTGCGCAGACTCGCGAACCTGGTCGCGGGCGGGGATGGGAGGGGGGAGAAAGTCTGGGCAGGTCGCTATAGCAACGGCGCCACCCATTGGCGGCCCGGGCCCGGGGGGGCGGGCCTTCGGGGACGGAAGTCCTCCTCTCCATCCCACCCGCTGGGCGGCCCGGGCGGCGGCGGCGGAGGAGGCGTAGGCTGAGGTTTGAAATCGTTTGGCGGTGGAGGCGGCGGCGGCCGCGGGAGGCTGGCGGGACGGATGAGCCTAGGGGCACCAGGTGGTTATTGCCTTTTCGGATTTTCGTTCCTCACCCGTGCAATCCAGGATCCCGAGTGGGAGTTGAGGGGGGGCGGGGGTGTAGGGTCCCACCGCTGCCTTCCTTAGGCTAGGGGGTGGGGAGGACCGGGAGCCCCCCCTCCCATTCCCCTATTGCTGCCTCTTGTCGGGGACCCGGCGCGCGCTCTGCCCCAGGGCGGCCACGATCTTCCCCGGGGCCCAGGCTCGTGGAATTCGTGGGAACCTTTAGATTCCAGAACGTTCCACCTGCAGGGAAACGCGAAGCCCTGTCTCTGACTCTTCTCCTCCCCTCCTTTCCCCTGGTTCTCAGTTAAACTGAGAGTCTTCTGGACGCAGGCAGCAAACATGCGTTAAGATCGCACTGGGTGCAAGCACTGTGCTTGATGCTGGGACTTACAAAAACAAAGATGAAACAACTCCTTGCCCTCCAGGAACTTACATTCAGTCCGAAGAAGCACAACGGGGTAGAAGCATCTCCATAGTGCGAGCAGTAGACCAATTCGAATTGATTGATCCAAACTCATTTCTTAATTGCCTGCTATGTGCCAGGCACTGTGCTAAGCACAAAGAGGCCCTATTAAATAATAGAGAAGACGATAAACAATATATATATATATATACATATATAATATAAATGGGAGATAATAGAGGGAAAGCACTAGAATTAAGAGAGGTTGGGAAAGGCTTCCTTTAAAAGATGAGATGTTAGTTGGGACTTGAAGCCAGGATATGGTGATGAGAGAGAACATTCCAGACATAGGAGGACAGTCAGAGAAAATTCTCAGAGTACAGAGATGAGTTGTTTTTTCTTGGAATAGCAAGGAGACCAGTGTCACTATCAAAGTAAACTGTAAAATAAAGTGCAAGAAGAGTGAAAAGTTGGGAAGGAGTCAGGTTATAATTAGTGTTGAATACTAAACAGAATTTTGATCCTGGAAGCAATAGGGAGTCAGAGATGTTTATTGAATAGCAGGATGACATGGTTGGATTTCTGCTTTAGGAAAATCACTGGTGGCTGAATGAAGGATAGATTAGATATTTGAGGCAGGCAGACCCAACAGCAGACTATTTCAGTTGTCCAGGCATGAGGTGATGAGGACCTGTAACAAAGTCGTAGCCATGTCAGAGGAAAGAAGAACTTCTTTAAGAGATATTGCAGAGGTGAAGCTTGGCAAGCCTTGGCTGAGTTATGTGTTTGTTTGTGTGAGAGAGATGGTGAAGAGTCAAGATTTGGCAACTGTGAGAATGAGGAATTGAGGATAATGTCGAGGCTGTGAACCTGGGGAGATTAAAGGATGGTGGTGCCCTTGACGGAAATCAGGAAATTTAGAAGAGAATTTTTGGAAAAGACATTGGACGCAATGAGTTTGAAATGTTTAGTTTGAAATGCTTAATAGGCAATTGATGATATGGAACTGGCGCTTAGGAAAAAGACTGGTACTGGATATACAGATTTGGGAGTCATCATGGGAACTTATGAGGTCACCAGAAGAGTGGAGTGAGACAATGGCACAAGACAGATCCTTAGTATATACCAAGATGGGGTAAGGGGTGGGGAGAGTGGGGTGATATGGATAATGAGGCATAGAAGGATCACTCATATAAATAGGAGAATTAATGGGGAAAACTCAGGAAAGAGAGCATTTAGGAGGAGAAAGTGTGTTGTAGAGAGGTTAAAAAGGATGAGGAATGAGAAAATGTCATTGGGTGTGGCAGTTAAGACATCATTGGTGACTTTGGAGAGAACAGTTTCAGATAAGCGATAAATTCTGAAACCAGATTATAGAAGGTTGAGATTAGAGTTTGAGAGGAGAGGAAGTGGAGGCAATGAGTATAGACAACTTTTCTAGGAGATTGGCTGAAAAAAGAAAGGAGAGATAAAAGATAATAACTTGAGAAGTGGTTGAGGCCAGTGCAGGTTTGTTAAGAATGGGAGAGATGAGCATGTTTGTCCACACAATGAAGGGATTGTACATTGGGTAACGTCAGAGATTGAAGAAGGGGATGATTGTGGAAACAGCTAACTTGGGAAGATGGGAAGGAACGGAATCAAGGGCACATGAGGGATTGACTTTGGTAAGAGCCACCAACGGTTAGATGGAGAGTAAGGGATAATATTAAAGGGTTTTGAGATGAAGAGGGGAGAAAAAGGAGCTCATTATGAAAGTATGAAGGGACATCCTCAGCTGAAAGGAGTAGAAAGTGGGAGGCATGGGAGGTTTAGATTTGTGGGAAGTAGAATATCTAATCAATTAAGGAAGCACAAAAGGATTAGTTTGTTGCAGTGATGACCTAGTTGAGGGAAGATAGTAGAAATATGTAATGGGCTTAGGCAGCTCCTTTGCTTAACTTTTTCCAGATTGGTTCTAAAACTTGTGAGTAAGGAACAGAAGAGGCTGGTGGGAGGAGTAATCCAAGGCGAGGATTTAGCAAAGCATGAGTCTCTTGAGAACAGTGGACGCTGTTAACTTTAAATTGGTTAACTGTGGGAAAAACCATTAGACCATATAGACCTAAATAACATCCCTCATGAATATAAAATGAATAGATTTAAGGGATTAGATTTGGTAAATAGAGTGCCTGGAGGACTATGAACAGAAGTCACAATATTGTATAGGAGGCAGCAACAAAAGTATTCCAAAGAAAAAGAAGAGCAACAAAGCAAACCGGCTGTCTAATGAGGGCTTACAAATAACTGAAAAAAGAAAGAAAGGAAAAGATAAAGGAGAAAGGGAATTAGAATCCCAAAGAATAGCAAGGAGAAATAAGAAGGTTTTCTTAAAAATAAGCAATGCAAAGAAATAGAAAGGAAAAATAGAATGGGAAAGACAAGATCTCTTAAAGAAAATTAGAGATATCATGGGAATGTTTCATGCAAAAATGGGCATACTTAAAGACAAAAATGGTAGGGACTTAACAGAATAAGAGATTAAGAAGAGGTGGCAAGAATATACAAAAGAACTATACAAGAAAGATCTTAACATCACCAATAACCAATAATCATGATGGTATTGTTATTAATCTAGAGCCAGATATCCTGGAGAATGAAATTAAGTGGGGTTTAGGATGCATTTCTAACAATAAGGCTAGTGGAGTTGATAGAATTTTAACTGATCTTTTAAAATCCTAAAATATGATGAAGATGATGCTGTCAAAGTATTGCACTCAATATGCCAGCAAATTTGGAAAATCCAACAGTGGCCATTGGATTAGAAAAGATAAGTTTACATCCCAATCCTAAAGAAGGACAATGTCAAGGAATGTTTAAAATATCAAACAGTTGTGCTTATTTCACATGCCACAAAGGTATGCTTACGATTGTGAATTGAAAATGACCAGCAGAGCAAGCTTGTTTTTGAAGAGGCAGAGGAATTACAGTACAAATTGCCAATATTTGCTGTATTAAGGAGAAAGCAAGAGTTCCAGAAAAGTATCTACTACACTAAAGTCTTTTTGACTGTGTGGATCACAACAAAATGTCGCAAGTCTTCAAAGTGATGGTAATACCAGATCATTTTATTTGTCTCCTAAGAAGCCTATATGCTGGCCAAGAGGCCACAGTTAGAACTGAACATGGAGCAACTGATTGGTTTAAGATTGGTAAAAGAGTATTATAAAGCTCTATAATGTTACCCTATTTACCTAACTTATATGCATAGTACTTCATGTGAGATGCCATGTTGGATGAATCAAAAACCAGAATTGAGGTTGTTGGGAGAAATAGCAAAATCTGCAACCTCAGCTATACAGACAATACCATTCTGATGGCAGGAAGTGAAGGGGGATCAAGAAGCCTTTTGATGAGGATAAAAGAGCAGGGTGTGAAAGATGGCTTGAAGCTTAAAAAAACAACCCAAAGCAAAAAACCAGGATCTTGGCAACTGATCTCGTCATTTCCTGGCAAATAACGGAAGAAGTGGTGGAAGCAATGTCAGATTTTCTGTTCTTGGCCTCAAAGATGCTGTAGGTGGTGACTACAGCCATGAAATTAAAAGATGTTTGCTCCTTGGAAGGAAAGCCATTGTAAATCTGGACAACATACTGAAAAACAGAGACGTTACCTTGCTTACAAAAGGTCCATATAGTTAAAGCTATGGTTTTTCCAGTAGTAATGTATGGCTGTGAGAATTGCACTATAAAAAAGCTGAATCAGTGCTTTTGAGTTGTGGTGCTAGAGAAGACTTGAGAGTCCCTGGGACACAAGGAGATCAAATTAGTTAGTTCTTATAGAAACCAATTCAGGCTACTGGCTGGAAGGTCAGATACTTGAATCTGAAGCTTAAATACTTTGGCTTATAATAAGAGGATGAGACTTATTAGAAGAGACCCTGATGCTGGGAAAGATTGTAGGCAAAAGGAGATGAGAATGTGGAGGATGAGATGGATAGTTTTATGCAAGCAGTGAAAATGAACTTGGACAGATTTTGAGAAATAGTGAAGGATAGAAGTGCACAGCATACTGTGGTCCATGGGATTGCAAAGAGTTGGATATGACTCAATGACTGAAGAATAACAATAGCAATAAAAGAGTTGAAATAAGGAAGGGAGAAATGTGAGGTTAGAGAAAGGGTGATAGCTTGAGAGAAATACTGTGGGGCAGAGAGAATAGAGGTTTCATTGAAGACAAAGACTAGTTTTAGGAGGGCCAGACAGGGAAAATTGAAGTAATGAGTTATGATCAAAGAAAGGAATGTCAAGAGTTTTTGATTCTGGGAACAGAACGTGTGAGGAATGGTAAGATCTAGGCTGTGATTGTCCCTGTGGGTGGCTGAGGTAGAATGGAAGGATATGTCATAGGATCTTAGGAGACTGAGGTTACTGGAAGGTTGGGATGTTTGACAGAACATCAACTTGTATAAAGGTAAAAGTTGTGAAGGAGAGGAAGAATGTGGACTGTACTGAATTCCGTGAGAAAGGAGGGAAAATGACTTGGGAACCAGTAAACATTGGCTCATGATGACCTGAATTGGATGAGAAATTTGTCACTTAACTACTCTGGGCCTCGTGTTCCTCATCTTTAAAATAAGTGATTTGGACTTAATGGCCTCTAGGGGCCCTATCAGCTATATATCTATGATCCTATTAATGGGTGGTAGAGTTGGAGTGAGACAAAGGAGGTTCTTTGGTATTGTCTTTATCACTAGAACTCCTTTCCAGCCCAATTCTTTCCATTCCCTCCTTCCCAGAGCAAAATACCACAACACCCTTTCTTGTAACAAATTAACATGGTCACCCAAAACATATCCACATATTGATCATGTCTGAAAGTGTCTAATTTATTTTTTTTTCTCTCTTTCAAGGGATTGGAAGCACATTCCTTCTTCTCATTAGTAGTTGGTTATAATATTGATTGGAGTTCTTAAGGCCAAAGTTTTGTTTTTGTTTTTTGTGGGTTTTTTTTTGTTGTTATCATGGTATAAATTGTTCTCCAGCTTCTATTCCTTCACTTTATATAAGTTTGTACAGTCTTACCAGTTTTTTTGGGACCTATTCCTTTATTTATTTATTTATTACAGTTACATCCATTTATCATAATTTGTTTAGTTATTCTCTAATTGATAGGCACTTTCCTCATTTCCAATTCCTTGTCACAACAAAAAGTGTTGTGAATGTTTATGTACATATGGGTCCTTCTTTCTTTTTTTCTCTTTGGAGTATATGCCTAATAATGATATCATTCGAGTCAAAGGGTATATCTAACTTCATGACTTTCTGGGTATAAGAAAATTAATTTAGGTATTATATGTCATTTTTGTTATTTTGGCATAGCCAAAGTAAAGTCAATTGCTACATCCCCACTTATTTAGACCTGTCTTTGTGTCTCTGTTTTGGAATGTTTTTGTGATAATATTTAGTTCCACTTAATAGGTGACTTCCCAAATACTTTATATCTTCTGTAATTTTTTTGAATTTTTTCTTTTCTCTTCTTTTTTTTTTTTTACTCTTCTGCTGGGCTTTATTAGTATTGAAGGCACAGCTTTAACATCAGAATTTCCTTAGTATAGATTCAGTGTCAAAATGAAATGAGATACTTGCAAAGCCTATTTATGCTAATGCAGCAACAACATGCAACAAGGATATAGTGGTTCATGGCTTCTCTGGATGTAAATGCTGCTGCCCCCTCCCCTCACATATGGAAACACATCTAGTCATCAGGGCAGAATAAAGTACTTTTGTGAGTTTCAGAAATCCAGCAAGCCCAAGGGACCTAGATTCCATATGGCTGAGATCTTTTATGTCTTTAGATGACCAGGAAGCTTTGTTAGGTAAACTGGAACCATTTATGTTCCAGGGGCAGCTTTTTGGCTTAATTCATTGTTTGGCAGTCAGAAGGGGGAAATGGAACGGGGAAAGAGAAAAGGAAGTTGCTTCAGAGAAGCTAGGCCCCAAAACATGTGCTAGTTAGAATCTAGGTCTTTTAGGTAAAGGCTTCCCATGTAATGGGTGGGATGAAGAAGATAGGTCAGGGAAACATTGATCCTTTCAGTGTTGGTAAGATACAGGGAGGTTGCTTGTTTGAGTTTATTTTATGTCCTCCTACTTTACTGAAGCAGCAAGCAGCTAAATTGTACATGGGATAGAGTGCTGGGCTGGATAAAGGCAGGAGCGTGATCTCAGATCTGGCCTGACACTTACTAGCTTTGTGACCATGGGCAAGTAAGTCACTTATCCCTGTTTGCTTCAGTTTCCTCATCTGTCAAATGAGCTAGAGAAGGAAATGGCAAACTATTCCAGTGTCTTTGCCAAGAAATCTCCCAAAAAGGGTCATGAAAAGTCAGACATGATTGAAATGGCTGAAAAACCACAAAACTTTATTGAAGCTGTTGTTTTAATTAATTTTTTAGGTTTTCCTACCTGTCTGACCATTTCTTTGTCGCTTTTGCTCCATTTTCATTTAGATTATGCCAGCTAATAGGATCTAGCTATTTCACTTAGTGATCTTATCAGCCCTCAAGGATTGAACTGTCATCTCAGTACAGATGACTCTGAAATATACTTGTTCAGCCCTAAACTTCTCTTCCAGTCTCCAGTTTTGCATCTCTCTTGCCTTTTTAGATATTTTGAATTGGATGTCCTGTAAATATCTTAAGCTCATTGTGTTCAAAACTGAACTCATTATCTTCCTTCCCCATCTGCCTCCCAAACCCAAGTCTCCATTCCTTAATACTGTGGAAAGTAGGTACCACCATCCTCCCAGTAACCCAGGTTCATAACCTTATTGTCATCCTGACTCCTTACTCTCACTTTCCATGTCCAAGCAGTTGTCAAATCCTGGCATATCTACCTTTTTAACTTCTCATATATGCCCTCTTCCTTCCTTTGACATGGCTACTAACCTGGTGCGGGCCCTGATCACCTCCTTCATGAACTATTGTAATAACCTGTTGATTGGTCTCCCTGCCTCAACTCTTCCCCCCACCAATTTATTCTTTACTCAGCTGTCAAACTGTACTTCTCAAAGCATAAGACAGACCATATCACTCCCCTAATCAGTTAGCACCAGTTGCTTCCTGTTGCCTCCCTCATCAAATATAAAAATCATCTGTTTGACCTTTAAAGTCCTTCAGACCCTGGTGTCTTCCTACCTTTCCAGTCTTCACACTCCTTAGTCCTCTCCTCATGCTTAATAATCCAGTGACATTGACCTACTTGCTGTTTCTTACATGCAATATTCTATCTTCCAACTCTTCCGTATATTTTTTAGTTTTATTAATTTGTTTTATTTTTATATTATGACTATTTAGTTTTTTCTCACTTCCTTAGAGTAACAAAGTAAAACAGGTAAATAAACCTACTAATACAGTGACCTTATTTTAAAGATGCATGCATCATTTCACATTTGTAGTATCACATCCATCTCATCTTTCTAGTTACAAAGAAAAAGAACAGAAACCTCTTTTTTCCCTCCATTCCACACTCTTCCATTGGAAAAAAAAAGAAAAGAAAAAATTCTTGTTACAAATAGGCACAATGAAGAAAAATATTTCCATCAGTGCTTTTATTCAGTACAATGTCTCATTCTACATTCTTAATCTATTACCTCTGTAAGGGATAACATGCTTCTTTATTAGTTCTCTGGAATCATGATTAGTCATTGTATACTTATTACAGTTTTCAAAGTTGTTTGTTTTTATAGCTTTGTTATTGCTTAAATTATTCTCTTGGTTTTGCTTATTTCATTCTTTAACCATTGATCTTCAAAATTGTTTATTTTATACTATTTGATATTATAGGTTAGAGAAATATTAATTACACATGGGAAAGATAAGCCAATATAATAAAAATAATAGTGCAATGTAAAATCATTTACTTACTCAATGCCATGCCAATAAAATTACCAAGAGATTACTTTATAGAACAAAGAAAAATAAAAATTCATCTGAATGGAAAAAAATTCAAGACTCTCAAGAGAAATAATGAAAAGGAATGGGAATAAAGTAGGCCTAGCAGTGTCAAATCTCAAATTGTGTTACAAATCAGTAATTATTAAAACAGTTTGGTACTGGTTGAAAAAATAAGAGATCGTTCACTGGAACAGATCTAGACAACTAGAAGCAAATGTATCTCATACCTTAGTATTTGATAAACAGAAAGACCTCTGACGTTATTTGACAACTGCTGGGAAAATTGGACAGCAGTATAGAAGAAATTATACATAGACCAGCACATCACACCTTTTACAAATATAAGCTCCAAATGGGATATGTCCTAAATATGAAAGATCATATCATAATCAAATTAGAGCGGTAAAGAAAAAAATAATTTATAAGATCTCTGGTTAGGAGAAAAATTCATGACTCAAGAAGAGAAGATCGTAGAAGAGAGAATTTTTATTCCATAAATTAAGAAGTTTTTCCCCCCAAAATCTGGTAAAGCTAAGGTGAAAAGGAAATAATTTACTGGGGAAATATATACAACATTTCTCTGACAAAGATCTCATTTCCAAGATACATAAAAATCAATTCAAGTTTATAAGTAAAAGAACTGCTTCCCAATTGATAAATGATTTAAGGAGATGAACAGACAGTTCTCTAGGAAAGAAATTCGGGCTATTAATAGTCATATGAAAAAAATGTTCTGCTTTTCTCTGGTTGTTCCCCATGTTTAGACTGCTCTTCTTCTTTATCTCTGCCTCCTTAAGACTTCCCTGGCCTTCTTCAAGTCTCAGCTAAAGTTCCACCTTCTGAAAAGGCCTAGGCTTTTCTCCAGTCCTCTTTAATCAGCACTTTCCTCTGAGATTCTTTCCTACATATCATATATCTTGCTTATACTTATTTGTTATATGCTTATATGTTATATGCTTATAGTTATTTGCATATTGTCTCCTCCATTAGAATACGAGCTCCTTGAGAGCAGGACTTTTTTTTTTTTAGTCTGTCTTTGTATTCTTAACTCTTAACAGAGTTCCTGGTATGTAGATGCGAATAAATACTAGCTGACTTACTTACTGATCTCTAGGGTTCTTTAAATAAATCCTCATATCATCTCCAGAAAAGTAATACTTCTATTTTTTCTTTGCCTAAACTTATTCTTCAGTTGCTTTTCTTATATTTTGCTGTAGCTAGCATTTCAGTTACTATATCAAGTAATAGGGGTGGGTGATAATGAACTTTCTTGCTTTATTCCTGATCTCCTTGGGAGGGCCACAAGCATTTTTCCATTACATATAATTATAGCTCTTTGCTTTATATAGGTACTATTTAGCATTTTAAGGAAATGTATATTTATTCTTTTGCTTTATAAATGGTCTTAATGGTAATGAGTGTTATATTTTGTCAAAGTCTTTACCTAAAAGAAGGATATAACAGAAATGTAATGTGATCTGTGATCTGTGTGACTCATTTCCCCTGCCCCTTTTTTCTCTCTGATTCTCTTGTTCTTGCACTTTTACATGCTTTCCTTCTAAATTCTCCTCTACAATTTAGTTTGCTCAGCCCTGAATTCAGTCCCTGAATTTACCCTTTCTTCTAACTCTCCCTTCTCGTTTCTCTGTCTTGTGTTTGTGTGCGCGCGCGCATGTGTCTGTGTGTGCATTCAACGCTCTCTTGCCTAGTTTGGATACAAATGATATATTCATATGATGCCTACTCTCCCCATCTCTTCCTCCATGTTTGTATACTCTTTTTCTGGGGCACTCCATTCTTGAGGCATGATCAGTTCTTCATTTGTTCCCTGATGTATTCTTTTGTCTTCTCTTTTCCTTACACTTTTAAGATGATCAGCACAGATCAAAACTATTGACTACTTCTTCTTGTCTTATTTTAACTTCCTCTGTGAATTTTGAAGACACCTATTAGAATGTAAAAACTCTATCTGTTCCTCAAATCTATTTTTCACTCTAGGTTTCTCTTGACTTCCATGTTTGCATTTCAGAGTTTCTACTCAGCTCCAGTCTTTCTATCAGAAGTGCTTGAAAGTCATCTATTATCTGAAAGATCAGTTTTTTCCCTTGTAGTAGTTTACTCAATTTTATTGGGCATGTGATTTTGGTGATAAGCTTTTATCTTTTTGCCTTTTGTAATATCATATTCCTACGGGATATGTGAGAGAGCTGGGCTTCTCTGAGCCATTTCATACAGTAGTCTTGCAGTGAAGAGCATTTTACAAGATCATGTAGCTAGTAAGTGGAAGAGGCTGACTGCCAACCCAAACCTTCTGATCCTGATTCCAACACTACTTATGTTGTACCTTGCTGACATCACATTCTGTTGAGGTATTCAGTGAAAACCAAGGTTGTGTGGTTTACAGTAATCAGTGAAAAATCATAACGATGTAATGAGTGTTATAAAAGAAATGAATAAAATAGAAAGCATGGCATAAGAAGGGTAATACAATTTATTCTTGTTCTTTTGCTTTTCAGTAATTAACTAGAACCACTGTAGTGTTTCTCCTATATTATGGGTTTAGGCATAATGGAAAATTACTTGCAGTCTAAAGTATTGTTTAAAATGTAAGCTTAATTTGATTTAAAGCTAATTATTTAATGTGTGCAAAGTTCTGAGGATATAGAGATGAACAAGATAACAATCACTGATCACAGGGAACTAATAATCAGGTAGTGTATGTAAGGAATGTACATAAACTGTAATGATACAAAGTAGAATATAAGTACATAGTCAACATATAGTAAAGAACATAAGTACGTTGTGGGGAGTATTATGAAAGAGATTGTTTAAGATTCCAACATGTAATATGTTTTTGTTTAGTTGTTAGTAGAGTTAATTATTTTGTGTATAAGTTATAGTGAGGATTCCTTTTCTTTTCTTGACTTGCCATGTCCACAGAATTCATCTGGTGGCCAGCCTACTGGTTCATAAGCTTTTTTAGACTTAACTAAGTTGGTTCTCAGCAGAGTCAATCTTGCCCAGACTGTACTTGAAAACTTTTCATCATGACAGAACCTATCAGTGATTAAGCAGATACCTAGTATCACCCTGATAGGGGTCATAGGTGTTAGCCTGAACACCCAGAGGACTGAGGCTTTACTTTAAACACTACACCTGACATTGAGCTGAATGCATGTTCCATGTGATGTGCTTTATCCTCTGGAATTATGTGATGTAACTAATGACTGGTGCCGCCATTCAGTCTAGCCCTTGAGAAACAAAGGGTAGACTCTGGCCAAACTACCTGTCATGCCTCCCATTCCCACTCCTTGGTTTTGGAAGAAGGAACACTACACTTTTACTGTCTATCATCACAAGACCCTGGAATGTTGAGGCCTGGGTCAAGTAGTACTTAAGAGTTCTTGTCTCCCGGGGCAAAACCTGCCTTTGCCACCTACTCTTGTATTCTCATTCTCATCCACCTCAGTTTTTTTATTGCCTAGTCCCTTTCATCTCAGAGGAAGACGTGCCAAGGCCCCTTATTTGCCCTGTGTTCTCTATTCTGTTCCCTCCCATGTACCTGAGATTACTCATATAGCACTCACTCTGTTTCGTTTTCAGTTCTGCTGTTTATTTGTTCTGGAATTCCCCATCTATAAAAAACAAAGACACCAACCTTCGTTTTATCTTTCTATCAACTCAAGCTATTAATCTTTTATTTTTCACTATTAGACTTCTAGAAGGAATTGACTGTACCCAATTTTGCCATGTCTTCACTTCTCATTCTGCTCTGACTTTAGTACCACCACTTACTGAAACGACTCTTGCAGAGGTTGCCAGCAGTCCATTTGCTGCTAAGTCCAACGTCCTTTTTTCAGCCTCTCCTTTTTGTCTTCTTAGTAATTCTTGATCCCATTGACAGCTCTGTCCTTTTGGATGCTGTATCTTCCTTGGATTCTCTGGCATTGCTACTGAATATTCTCCTGTCTATATCATTCCTACTCATTCTTCTTTGCTGGATCATCATACTTCTGCTTCCTTATGTGGATTTTGTCTTAGTCTTAGTCCTTTTCTGTCTCTGTAGTCTTTCCTTTGGAGACTTCAGTGTTTCCTATAGGTTCAAATATCATTTCTATGCAAATGACTCTCATCTATATATTTAGCTGTAAATTAGTCCTGAACTTCATTCATACATCATCAGTTGCCTAGATAATCTCTTCCAGATGTTCTCTAGGCATCTCAATTTCAGCATGTTCAAACAGAACTCATTTCTTGCAGACCTGCCTCTCCAAACTGCCCTATTTCTGTTTAGGACACCACTACCTTCTAAGTAACAGAGTTTTGTAACCTTGTTGTCTTCCTTGACTCTTTTCCCTCTCCCCCCATTCAGTCAATTGCTAGGTCTTATTGATTGTATCTACATAACATATTGTCTCCATTCAGTTCTCTCCCTTTATATGGTCACTATCCTAATTCACATGTTTATCATATTTTCCTCGAGTAGACTATTGTAATAGCCTTGTAAGTTATCTTCCCAGCTTTCACTTTTTTTTTTGACTCCGATCCATTCTTCCAACAGTTATCACAAAAATAGCCAGCATTTACATAGTATTTAAGGTTTGCAGAGCTTAATGTATGTTATCTCATGTGAACTTCCTAAGGCTAGAATATGACTTTGTCACTAATTTCCCCCTGAACCATTGGTGGATCCACACTATCTTTAGGAAAAAATTGAAACTCCTTAGTTTTGCATTGAAGGTCCTCCTTAATTTGTCTTCTACATACATTTTCAGTCTTATTTCATACTAATGGGTCGTTTCCTAAGTGTAATAATCCATCTCCTTCCTCTGTATATTTTCACACTAAACCATCTCTAATACCTAGAATATGCTTCCTTCTCAATTCTGCCTCTCAAAGTGCATATCTTCCTTCAGGGTTCTGTTCAAGAACTACCTTCTCCGTGAAGGCTTTTCTCATTCTTCTATCCTCTCTTTCTTTCCTAACCTATTTATTGAGACTGTTCTCTTCTTTAATTTTCTTTGTTCTATCCTATTTTTTCTAATAGTAATTTTTTATTGTAGTTCAGAAATAGATGATGAAACTTCTCTCTTTTTTTTTTTTTTTGAACTTCTTTATGCTGTCTGTTAAAAAGCCCATATTCAAAGCCTTTTTGGCATCACAGAAAAACCTCCCAGGATTTGAACTCAGGTATACCTGCCTAATTAATCTTTGATCTGGTTCAGTACATTTTAAAATAGAATTTTATCATAATTAGTCAAAGTGGCAATAGATTTTTGGAAAGAGAAAAAAAATTTCCAATGTCAGCTGTATTTTATGGCAACATTTGAGTAAATGTTGAGTCCTTAGGACATGGTCTTTGGCATCTATATGATTTGAACTTAATCATCAGTCTTTTGCACTGTTTCTTCCTCAATAACAAAAGCCATTCAAAACTTTTTTTTATATCATTGTTTTTTATTATTATAGCCTGTTGAATCAGGACAATTGACTTTGATACAAGTTCAGTATCATTTCCTGCAACAGTTGACTTATCTTTTTGAGCATGAGAAATTGCACAAAGAGCACCTGGTCTTATGTCTACTCTTTGGACGTATTTTTCTATCCGTGAAGATTCCAATTTCAGTGAGTCATTCTGTTCAATAGAAATGTTGATGGGGAAGTAAGCATAGTGACACTAATTTTATGATGAAAACCCCCGGGAACTCCTTTAATTGTGTTGTGCATATAACTACAGATTGGGTGAACTGTTTCATGGTTTTACCAATATTCCCACTACTTGTCAACTTGGAGCTTTTTTCTCTTCTTTCCAGGAAGACTGAGGTCACCATTGATACTTGAAATCCCTTCAAAGGATTTATAATAACTATTTGGCCCTTTAGATAAATGTCAAAATTTTCTGGGATGTTGAAAATCTGGCATGGATAGGCCAAAGAGCTATTATATTTGTTTGTGTGTGTGCTGGATCTCCCCCTACCCCGTTCCTTCTTTTCCCCAACAAAAGAATGTAAGCTACTTGAAGGAAGAGACTGGATTTTATTTTTATGTTCACACAAAAAAAGGAAACGTAAAGGTAGTGTAATAAGTACAAGGGAAAATATTTTTTTACCCTGTACCTAAAAACAGTTTCACCTCTGCATTATTCTTTTTTTTCCCTTTGGCATTTTGCATATGTGTATTTGCATATGTATGTATAGTCTCCTTCCTCATCCAACCCCCAGACTCAGAGTTTACTTGGAGAAAAAGACAGAGGAAAAGAGAAAGAGAGGAGGGGAGGGGAGGGGAAGGCACAGTAGGGAAAGGAAGGGGAGGGAAGAGGATGGTGTTTTCTTAATCTGTCAGGGCTTCAGCCAACTAACAAATCCCAATAACATTTTTCCAACAAAAATATTATAGATGACTTGCATTTGTAACAGTCGGTAGAGGGAGTTTCCATACTGGGAGGTCCTTGCATCTCTCGTCCACCCCCCAATAACTCCAGCTGTTCTCTTTTCCCTCTAGGTTAAACTATTGACTCCTTTGTTTGGCATTTAAAGCTCTTCACAAGGATCACAACCTGCTCCTTCCCTAGCTTTCTGATCTTCCTATTCTCCACTTCTCTCCATATACTATTCTACTTTTAGGTAATTTTTAAAAATCATGATCATTTTTGCAGCTGGAATCTAGTCCAGCCATATTGTCCTTATTGCTGTTTTATTTTTTAATTTTTCATTTTTTAACATAGTTTATAATAGATAAAACAAACTTTTGGTCAGGTGATACTTATTTTTAAAGCATTTACAATATGAACCACAAAAGAATTTTTTTTAAACATTAACCAACTGAGACACAAATAATGTTTAAGTTGCTAACTCACAAGCTCTTGACCTAATTGTCTTCACAGTGTTGCTAAGAATTAAAGGACCCTAACTTATTGTTGTTGGTCTGAAGTCCTATGCCTAATAGCTTAATTTTAGTCTTAACCTCGGATGTTCCCCTACCAACAATCTATAATTGAATAGATCTGGTATTAAGCTTGCAAACCTTTTGACTATAGGAAATTGCCACCAAGAGTACGGACATTGCAGAGACGCAATATTTCCCTGACTTCATGTCAATTCCAGGCAGGATTAAATTATCCACTTGCATTCATTCAGGCTTAAGGTCTGCCAAGTGTCAGTGGGGAAATTGAGTCAGGAGAATCCTACCTCAGTCTGGTCTGAACAGCCACTCTCCCACCCTTCCCATGAGATCACCTTTTGCATTTACCTCTGCATTATTCTTGATTTACTTTCTGCTATTGGTAGATAAGCAGTTTCATTTTGGAAGTCTTTGTGGATAACTGCCATTTAGGACTTTTCACTGTGCTTCTGTACTAGATGAATAGGCTGTAGAAGTAGTCAAATGAATGGAGTTTTGGATTTCAGAATTCTAATATGATTTCTCTCTTCTTAGTGATTTGTTTTAGACATTTAGCTATTGTCTTTGAGTTTTCTTTTTTATAAAATTGCTTATTTTAATATTACTGAGTAAACCTTTGTGAAGAAACTTTTTGTCCTTTTCACTACAGTTTATTGACAAACAGCAACTGTTTTTTTTTGTCTCTGTCCTAGTCTCTCATTGGGCAGCTGGATGGTGCAGTGGATAGAGCACTGGGTCTGGAGATGAGCATCTGAGTTCAAATTTGGCCTCAGACACTAGGTTTGTGACCTTGGACAAGTCATTTAACTGCCTCAGTTTCCTCATCTGTAAAATGATCTGTAGAAGGAGGCAAGACATGCTCTCATGCTACCAAAACTATATAGGAAATAGTTTGTTTCTTACATATTTGTGCTGTTGAGAAATGTATAGTTTCATGGGCAGGGATGTGCCGAGGTGGACATGCCTTGACTGGGCCTCAAACTCTGGACTAATAAATTTCTATTTGTTTACTAACCCAATTTGTAATTGCTCTCTGTAATAGTATATAGGAGTGCAAATCATAACTATTGATTACTAGACTTGATGGTTTAAAAGAATTTATTTCACAAAGTTTTAGTATGAAAATATTTTATCTTTAATATTGTAGAAGGCAGAATGGGCAGATTTATAAAGTTGAAAAAGAGGACATTTAGAATTGCCTTCTAGAAAAAGATTTATGGGTACATGGGACAAAATTTTTTAAAATATATAATCATGCAAAAAAATTTGTCACTATCTTTCTAAGGTAATTAAAAATAAAAGATTTCTAAAAATTTAAAAATTAAATAAATGCTTGTAGCTATTTTGATGCTACATATAATTCCTTCCCCAGCAGATTCCATAATTGTAAGGAGAGATAGCTTACAAGTCATTTTACTAAAAAGCCCCAGAATTATGCCATTTCTCTGTGTTTAATATTCTTAGCAAATGGGAAGACACATGGGTACTAAGTTTTCATCTTAAATTCTTTTCTGGACTATTTTAATAGAAATGGCAAGTGAAGAAGAAAAATTGGAGATTTTGGATGCAGAATTTGACCACTACGTGGTAGATATGAAGCCATTTGTTCTAAAATTACCCCACAAGTCAGGTAAGACTGATACCTTGTTTGTGTTTTGAATTTCATTTGGGAAGATTGCATGACTGAGAGGGAAGACCACTAAACTTATAATCATTTGACCTGGATTCAAATCTTGACTATACTGCTTATTACCTGTGTGACCTTGGGCAAATTCATTTAACCTCTCTGGTCCTCAGGTTCTGCTTCTATAAACTGAGAGGCTGTTGAACTGGATGCCATTTAAGCTTTCTTCCAACTCTAGGCCTATGATCATTTGATCTTTGATCTTATAACTAATTGTTCCTAGAATATTTATTGTAAATTGTCACTCTTAGACTGTTGTAAGTTTGGTTGAATTGATAAGTTTTCAAAGTTGAAAGAAAGCTATTTTTTTCTTATCAAATAAGAATAGAGCAGACCAGTAACGTTTTATGACACCTTTCATCTCAGGCTAGCGTAAGCATATTTTGTGTTCTGCCTTGTGTTAAAATAAATAAAAAGGAACCTCAGTGCAACATTATGGACTATGTTACAAATAAAACAGTTTTATAACAATTTGTTACTTGACACTTTAATAGAAGACCATTGTCAGTGTGGTTTTTATTTTCAAATGATAATTGAAGGTAAAAGTGGAACTTAAAATTAAATATCATAATTAATCTTCAGGGTTTTCAAGTCTTTTTTTTTCTGCATCGTTTTTCTTTCTGGGTATAATTTCCTCCCATGTCACCACAAAATTCTCTTTTCTATCCTAAAAAAGAAACGATCTTGTAATAATTTATTTTCATTTATTGAGTGATTAAACCTTATTATGAATGAGTTTCTGCTGGTATGTTAGTTACCTCAAGAAAATATTTGCATATTAGGCCTTTACCTCTAGTTGTGTAATGAAGGTTTTTTATCCTTTTTAAAAGAATTTCAAGCATGGTACAAAATAAAGATATCAGGTATAAGGGAGGTATTCCTTCTACCATGAAAAAAATGCTTAAAAGACAAAAGACTCATAGTAAGCATTAACACAAATTTAAGGCATAAATTTTGATCTGTTATTTCTTTTAAAATATGTGAGACAGAGACTGTTAGGAGACTTGTGGGGTAGCTGAACAAATATTTCACATTTACTCCATATGTGAACTGCAGTTCAAGGTCTCTATCTTCTGACCAGTTGGTCATGCATAGCTCATTCTTCTGGTGGCAATCATTTTCTCCTTTGGAAAGGGTATAATTGAAGGGAATACCTCTCACAGTTCAGTGACTCTCGAACTCTTTAATTCACAGGGTGGCTGCCAAGGCTAGAAACCTCCATTTCTCAGAATTATTGTTCGGTTAACCTGTGCTCAGAGAAAGGAGCATAAAGCTGAAGAGGCAATTAGAGACTTGAGGTCCAGTATTAGGCTTATCCAGACAAGCACGTATTCTCACTGCCTTGTGCTCATATATCTATCATAGCTGCTGCTGGAGATAGGGAGGAGGAGTGAAAAAATCCTTCCCCTCATCCCCTCCCACAATCAAGGAATTGAAAGGAAAGTGGGAAACATTCCAGACAACATGTGTAAAATCGAGAAAGCGGAAAAGCAGAGGCAGAGGCTCCTTTTAAAGCCCAGTGAGTGAACAGCTCTTCCTGGTTCAGTTACCAGTCTTCTTCAACACAGGCCTGTTGTCATGGGGGCCAGAGTACATGTGTCACTGGAAGAGGCTCAGCTCCATGGGAGCACTCCAATCTAAATTATTACTACAGATAAATTTAGTTGGGAATGGTGGTGGTGTATTCCTTTATGGAATGGAAAAAAACCTTTTTAAAAAAAGCTTACTGTAGGCTAAACTGGGGAAAAAATAGAAAATTGAGACAATACCTGCTCTAAAGGAGCTCACATTCTTTTGGAGGGTGGCAACTATAAAGGAGAATTAATGTCTGTGGGCAAGGAGATGGAAGGATTGGGTTGGGCCACAGAGAATCTTACTTGGGGTATGGGGAAAGGAAGCAAAATCTATCTTCTGTTTTAATTAATCTTGAACTTTTTGAGTGATATCTTTTATTTTTGTCACTTATATTTCCCATTTCCTTCTTCCTCTCAGAGAGACATTTCTCAAAGAACAAAATAAAAACAGTCCATTGAAACTAACCAGTGTATCAGTGGAGTCTGATATTACACACAGTGTTTGACACCTGTGGACCTTCAAACCTCTGTAAAGAAGAAAGGGAGAGATGTAGTCTTTAGAGTCAAGCTTGGCTATTATAATTTCACAGCTTTCAGTTTCTGTAGTTTTCTTGTTCTTCAACACGTTAGTAGTCATTGGATATAGAATTTGTCTACTTTTGCTTACTTCACTTTCTATAAGTTCATCATAGTCTCTGCATACTTCTCTGTATTCATTATAATCATCATTTTTTTATGGTACAGTAATATTCCATTATTATCATGTATCATAATTTATTTAGTCATTTACCAAGAGATGGACATCTGCTTTGTTTTGAGTTTTCTGTTATTGTAAAGAGTTCTGCTTTAAATATTTTGGTATTTATAGGGCCTTTCTTTTTATCACTGATCTTGTGATTTTGATGTAGCAGTTGGCTGTGTTGGTTAAACGTTTTGAACATTTAGACTTCCTTAGTATCGTTCGAAATTATTTTATAGAATAGCTTTTTAGTTATTCTTGCTAAGTAGCAGTGTGGAATGGTGGGTAAAACTGGCCTTAGGGTAAAAAAGCACTTGGTTCAGGTCTCATTTTTGACACACATAGCTGTATGACTCTGGCAAATTATTTAACCTTTCAGTGCTCTGAGCTGTTGTCTCAGACTATAAATTGAAGAAAAGGTGCTGATCTACATTGAAAGTTTCCTTACTTCAAATTCCCTCGTTGATCAAATCACAGGTGTGGATCTTCCTCCTACTCCTCCTCCTCCCCTCTTCCCTTCCCATTCTTGCAGTCAGAGTCTACGCTCAGTAGTTTCATCCAGCTAGAGTACAAATACTAACAGTTAGCCTTACTCTTGCCCACCTTATTTGTGGTTCTGGTAAGTTTTGTATTTTTACTCTTTGTTCTCCCTTTTCACACATTATACACACATGCACATAATACAGATGCACACACATATATTTTTTACTGTTCCTGTTATTTCACCGGTGTTGGTACTTCTGCTATTGACCTCACTACTTTTGCAATTGAAACTTCTAAGGAGAAAATGTGTGATATCTTCGTTAAAAAAAAAAGGTATTAGAGGCTGCGTACTATAGTGGTGAGAGTACTGGATTTAGAGTCTGGAGAGAACTGACCTATAATTCCTCACTAATTCTAGCGATTACCTATGAGACTAAGGGTTGGCTAAGGGCTTAACCTTTCCAAGCTGCATACAGTTTTCTTAAAAATATGGGGATGGTAGCATCTACGGTGGCCACCATACAGATTTATGAGAAACAGTTGCTATAATGCACGTAAAGCTCTTTTCAAACCTTAAAATCCTATGTATACAAATGTTTATGTATACATATTTGTTATTACAGTATTTTTTTTTCTGTTGAAGGACCTAGTGTGGTGAAATTTCATTATATAAGTATGTATGATTCATGTTTAATGATAAATAAAAAATTTGAACTAATTATTTTGAGAAAACAGTACAGAAGGCTGATCATGGATCAGGTAGACCTGGCTTTAAATCCTGTCTCTGATATATGCTGTGTGGTCATGGATAGGTCAATTTAATTGTCAATGTCCTAGGCAGTTTTTAAAGGCTATAAGTTACATATTATTAATTGATCTGCATAAATGAAGGGAGTTTCTATACCAGGAGGTACTTCTCCTGATAGAACCATAAATATGGAATCCAACTTCTCAACTACTCAAATTATTTTTACTTATATAAATTTTATATGAAATGTGTCAAATTTCCATTATTCTTACTTGAAATTTAAGTGATTTATTTAGACTTGCATAATTTATAAACTAAGAAGTCAAGTTTTTCAGAAACATGAATCATATTCCCATGCTAGTAATGACATTTGCAAAATGGTAAATCCAGTACTAATACATTTTATAGGCAAAACAAATAAACCTGACCTTTATAAACCCAAGGGATTTAAGGCAGAATTATGATTTTGTTAGAGATATACTCTTAAAATTTAATTTGACTGATGATAGATTAATGTTAAAATATAGTTTTTATGAGAACTAAAAGTATGCTATTGCATGTCAAAATGGTTAAACCAATGGATGTGGATTAGATAGTGCTACATTTTTAAAGTACATTTTTAAAAGGATAATTGTTTTATGGAGTTATTTGTAAGTAATACTCAATTATTTTCAGAAATATTAATAATAAACCCTCTGAGTCAGATAAAAATCCCTGGTAATTGTTCCTTTTAATGGATAAAAGTTTTGAAATTTATTTTCCCAGTAAGTTTTACAAAGCTAAATAATAATTCAGTGATTGTATTTTATCTTCTAGATTTGTACAGCTGGAATTACAGAAGGATTTCAGTACAACTATTGAAATGGATTTATATCTCTATTTTTAGAGAGGTCCTTACATTACCTTTCACTAGCAAAAATTAGTTTATATTTTTTCCAAAATTCTTTTCTTATGAAATTCTTTTTTAGTAAAGATTTTCATGATAGCTAACGAAGTTACATTTATGGACAAAGACAATTCAACTCAACAATATTTTATTTAAGTACCTACTATGTATAAGTACCATATTTACTGGAGCTACAGATCCTGTTTTGTTTTTTTTAGGATAAAAACCTATATAAAAATGACATAAATCATAAGAAAAAGAGAAGTATAAAGGCAAAAAGTCCAGGCAAAACTTTGCTCTGTATATGTTTTTGTAATGCCATCTTTATTTTCTGGAAAATAAAATAGTAACACGTGTTGTATTTTTCTAGAGCGACAGAGGTGTGCACTTTGGATTAAAAAATTATGTGAACCTTCAGGAGCAGGCACAGGAATAATGGGTAGGAAGAATCGGAACCTGTATGCAAAACTATTAATACATATGCTTAAACGAGGAGTTTTAGAAGGTCCTTTTACATACCGACCTGAACCAGGGACATTGAAAACTTTACCATCTTATATGGTAGGTATTATTCAAATATGATATTTATTTTATTTCTTTAGAAGAGGTTACCAGCATATCCTCGCTTTTGCAAAGAAAGTATTCTAAACTGACTCTTGGTAAAGTAAAGGCAAAATGGTTTAATTATTGAATCACATTATTTAGGACTTTGGGGTTTTATTACCACTCCCCTTTTTAGAAAATAAGGTAAAAATATGGGGCCTAGATATTTAATCTTAAGATATTTCTTCCTTCTCAACTTTTTTGTTTCTTGTCTATATTATTATTAGAATATATACATATATAGACATATTTAAATATATACACATATTTGAGAGTTCAAAACTTATGTTGCTCTTAATTTTTTCTTTTACTTTAAAGAAAAAAGGAATTTTAGAGAGTAGCTTTGCAAAATGATTGTAGTTTAGCTGTAACAATCTGCCCGAGAGATGACTTCTTACCCATTTCAGTTTTAATTTTTCTTTATGTTGAACAGGTGGTTTTTCTTGAGTAAGTCAACATTACAAAAACCTGTTATAATTCTTTTAAAATATAGCTGTTGATATAATAAACAATTAATTTCATTTTATAAATCAACTTTCAAAACCATATCAAACCTAATTTTGCTATCAGCTTTTATTTTGTAACATGAAAAATGCTTTTGAATGGAGCTGTACTAAAAGACCACTAACTTCCTTCCAGCTCAAAATGTCATGATGTTACACTAGTTGTGTTTCTGTAGGAAAATATGGACTCTGTAGTGTCAGAGGTGCCACATTTTCTGGCTGATTTATTTTTGCATCTGGCAGGAAATATGATGTGGGTGGTGGTTGTGGTTTAAATTCATGGCCCTATTCCAGTTGAAAAGTCATAGAATTTGAGTGCCTGAGTACTCTACCTAAAGTGCTGAATAATGATAGTGACTGTAAGGAACAAATTCATCACATTGCCTTTAACATTTCTTAATGGAGATCTTAAAATTCCTGACAATTAATAAAATGTGATATAAATTTGGTATATATTTCCTTAAAAAGGTTAACTATGAAATTTCATATGTTGGCTTGCTACAGATTGGGTCAGATGTCAGATGTGTTTTTGTTATGAAAAACTAAGATCAAGAATTTTGGGAGTAGTAATTGTATGAGGTGATATTTAAGTAGAAACTGAAATAAAAATAATTATTTAATAAATTGCCTTCATATTTTAATGTCAATAAGATTTTTTCCTTGATCTTTGGGGCAAAGGTCTTTGGTGCAGAAAGAATATATTTTTTTGTTGTATTTAGTGAAATAACTGATTTGGCTGTTTAGTTGTTGAATTGGAGTTGCTTAGGTCTAAATGAGTAAAAAATCAAATTTTCACATTCCATTCAGAGGGAAAAATGTAGAGTGTAGGTATACTGAGCTTTACTGGGAGAAATGTGTGAAAATTGAACTTTTATAAATTGAATCGTATTTTCTCACTGATTGATATGTTGCAATTTTAGAGATACTTTATCTTTTTTTGTGGTAAATCTCATTTGATAAAGGTTTCTGACACAAAATTTGTTAGGTCCTTAGTCTAAAAGTAGTTAACAATGTCTGAAAAGAATGCTCTGAATTTTAAAGGACATTCCAGAAAACCTTTTGGTAAAGTGAAGAATTTTTATGTAATGCAAATAATTATACTATAATTTTAATGGTTTAAAAATTTAATTGTAGATCATAATTTTGTTTTTTTTAAACATAAGTTCCAACATATAGATAATATTCTTGGCTTTACTTTTTAACTGAATTTTGAATTTTTGTATGTATTTGAAGATTACATAAGTTTTTTTCAAGGAAATTTGTTAAACCTGAAAACTGATGTGAAGGATAACTTGAGTCATGAGAGTACATTTCAAAAATTTTCTGAATTGTTTTTTTAATAGTCCATCTATTTTGATGAGCCAAATTTAGCAAGAGCAAAATATTCAAATCCAGAGGGATTACCAGACTGGGTAAAGAGTGAATTGAGGCCAACTGAATATAGATCAGGTGAATCATGGAGACTTTCATCTGATGAAGAAGCTACATTTATGCAATCACCAACAGTTGCACAGAGGTATGTTATAAAAATAAAACTTTTTACTTCTGGCTTCTTCTATATACTACCTCTTTATTTAGTTCCTAACTCATTTTTAGTGTATGTCACATGAAGGGGTTGGAGTTAACGCTAATGGCCTTTCCAGTTCTATCATCTTTTTGATTATACTCTATTTATAGTGGATGCTTATTGACTACATACAAATGTACACATATACACATTCACACACATATTCCTTTATTAGAAATAATTTTTTGTATCTTTTAATAAATGATTTTGTTTTTCTGTGTAACAAAAAAGATCACATAATTTTAGGAAGGGCAAATTTAGACCTGGCAAATGATTATCCAGCCTCTACTTGAAGACCTCCAATGAGGTGGAATCCCCTACTTCACAAGGAAGCTATTAAAGCAAATAAGTTGACTTGCTTTGCATTGTGTTTGGTTATCAGATCTGTTAGAAATACAGATTTGTTAATTTATCAAGCAATTGCTAGTATATTCGAGCATGGTCCTATTTTTACCCTGGTGTAGGCCCTCATTACTTCATGCCTCAAATATTGTAATATCTTTCTGATTGGTCTCCCTGCCTCAAATATCTTCCCCCTCCAGACTATTCTCCACTCAATAGTCAGATTGATCTTCCTAACTTGAGTCTGACGATGTCATTCCCTACCTCCAATTTGATAAACTCTAGTGGCTTCTATCACTGCCAGGATCAAATATGGAACTCTCTGTTTGCCTTTTAAAACCTTCATAACCTGATCCTTTCCTACCTTTCCACTTTTCTTTCACCTTACTCCTCTTCTATAAAGTGTGATCCAGTGACACTGGCCACCTTTTTATTTTTTACGCGTGATACATTCACCATCTCCCTGATCTGGGTATTTTCGCTGACTGCCTCCTGGCTCTAGAACTTTCTGTGTCATTATTTTCACCTCCTGCTTTCCTTAAATTCAAATCTAAAGTCTCACCTTCTGCTGGAAGCCTTTCCCAGTTGTTCTTAAATCCTAGTACCTTCTTTCTGAGGTTATCTTCAATTTATCCTCCTTGTTTTCTCCATTAGACTGTGAACTCCTTGAGAACAGGAACTGTTTTTTTTTATGAAGGGGGCTATCCTCAGCACTTAGTGTAGGGCTTTGCATGGTATGGGTTTCATAAATTCTTGTTGACTTGACTTTACTGGATTAGAATTTCAAATAAAAAGGGAAATTCAAGAGTTTATATACCTTAAAGCAGTTATATGAACTCAGTGCATTATAGCTGCAGTTGTAATAGAGTGTTGAACGTAACAGAAAGGAAAAGATGCATTTGTGATGCTGTATCATAACAAATCACTGACATAGTCTTATAGACTATGGGACTGCAGAGAAAGGTATTGCAAATTATAGAGATCCAAGTAATGACAAAATTAGTAGAAAAATTAGAATACTATAGGCAAGTAATCTTGATTCTGTAGCTATTAGCTTAATGGTCTAGTTATTTCAACTGTGATATTAAGGCCTCTTGATTCTAATTTATCTAGAAGTTGTGTGCTTTAATATTCCTCTTTTTTAATCCTGTTTTATATCTCTTTCACACAAGGAAAACATTTCAAACTTTAATATGCATTTTCATTCTTTTCAAATTCTTTTCATTTAGAAAATCTCATATATATACTTCTTTATTTTGTTCTGGACTAAAAAATTTTTTTCTTGTCAGAACTTATTATCATACAATTGTAACTATCATAAAAATTCCAAAGAATTACATTAATTAGTTCTAAGTGTCTACAGATCATGTGACAGCTGGAGAAAGGTGTTCTTATAATCATTCATAGGCTATGGAGTTCTTATCTGGAATAACAAGCCAGTCTTACTCTGACAATTTATTAAATTCTGACATCTACAAGTAGCATAGAACAATCCAGACTATTCCTCTGAAGAACAGCCAAATGATAAGTAGTCATGTCCATTTTGGTAATGAGGAGCCAGATGGAAACCTTGTTTCTTGTCTAGAGGTCATACTAGGAATCCTGTGGCAAATCCTTTGTGTTTCAGAGTGGAAAATCCTTTTCATCAGTGGCTACTTGGTTAATTGCTAGACTTAAATTTAAGTATGAAGTATGATTCCAAATTTGAAGGTCTTGGCACTTCCCACAGTGTTGGTGCTTTTCCAGTGACCTACAGGAATTGAATCATATTCTTGACATACTTGTTATAAGTGAAACTAGAAGAGAAAGAAATTGAATTGAATTGAAAGGACGCATTATAGTGTTCTCCTTGTAGAGACAAACAAAGTTGGCAGAATTGTTTTTAATTGTCCTTCCAAAGACAATGAAGAGCATCCTGTTCTGGAACACTTTGCCTTGGATTATTGCAGAGCTCATGATAAGCACTTGTGACCATCATAATAATCACTGCAGTTTAACCATCAAAATCTGTTGCAGTGATATCATACAAAGAATTTGACAAGATTTTCTAAGTTAAATCAGTGTAAGCTTTCTTCTGTGCTATGGTTTATAAAGGGAAGGATGGTGAAAAATGTTAGGAAACATAGTTTATGGATAGATGAGAGAGGCCAAGGGCTTGTAAATATGAAAATATCATTCCTAGATATCATAAATACTTTGAGGAAAATTAGGAGGCATGAATGTGATGAGTACTAAATAACATAGAAAATGAAAACTGCTTATAACTTAAAAGAGTCAATTTTTAAATGTGGGAACTCTTTTAATTAGCTAGCTGTGATCATCAGTTATTTAGAACAAAGATCAAAATCTGTATCAAATTAGAAGAATAAAAATGAGAAGAAATCTACCTGTGTGTATGCTATTGAGGTACTACGTGTCCCTTTTAAACAATTTGTTGAGGTAGATTACATTAGAAATGGATGAACAAATGATGCCAACAGACTATCATGATTTCCTAAGGACATTTAACTGAGTGCCCTCAATAGTGAAATCAAAACAACCCGGAAACCATCAGTCAACAAATATTTGATCACTTTGCTAAGCAGGAAGAGAAAAGACAACTGCTTATAGAGTATCAACTTTTTTGTAAGGTCTTATTGAGGAAAATAGTGGAAGGTTATGGGCACTCTTGCTTCATAAAACAGCAGGAATGAGGGGAGTTTGTAGAATGATTAGCAAGATATTCAAACTAAACAAAATTATCTAAGGACTTTAAAGGACGGTTCTATAAGGAAAACAAATAGATGAAAAGTGGAAAAGATTGTAATTTTTTTTCCTAAAACATGGCATAGTAGACAAAGTGTTTTACCATAGGATCCAAATTTCAATCCTTAATTTTTCAACTCACTTAATTTTTATGGACTGTACTTCTTTCATTGATAAAAGGAAGGAGTTGGACTTGATGATCTCTCAGGTCCTGACTTTGAATCTGTAATGCCATGAAGCATTTTTTTTTTTTCATCACAGAGTAGGTCCAAAGTATTTACACCCTAACCTCACGGGTACTCCTGTCCTACATGACAAGTAGCAGTGGTACCAAAGACAACAAAAGTAAGAATAGTAGGTAGACTAGACCACATTTATATAGAAAAGATCTGTGCTGGAGGTGCTACATGTTTGATAGATAGCTAGAGCTTAGTAAAGACAATGAGGATACCAAGACAAGCAAACAAGATTGTCCCCACCTTTAAGGAACTTGCACACTTATGAGAGAAGATACTATAAAAGGGAGCTGCAAAGCGGTGGAGGAGCGGAGCTAGTACCAATACAGGGGCAGGGTTACCAGTAAGTAGGTAGAGAAGTCTAGAAGTCAGCTGAACTGGTTTTGAAGTGAGCATGGCTGGGCCTCCTCAAGAAATGGCAGTACAGGCAAACTTGGGGGCATCCTTTAAAAAAATTAAATATTGATTTTTTGCAGTTATTAAGTATTTCCCTTTCTATCATGAGAAGATAAAGAAAAACAAAACCCTTGCAACAAATAAGCATAATTAAATTCATATCCAGAAATATGTGTCTCTTGCATATTATTGAGACTAAAGTACACATGCATTGAAGGAATATTTGATCAAGTTATGGGAACAGGTAGATTTTCCAAATGACATTGTGCAGCAGACCATATCTTTGCAGTCATAAAATTTATTGAAAGCTGTTTGGTATACAAGGTGTTGAGTATTAGTTGACTATACAAAAAATATATATTGTGTTGAGTATTAGTTGACTATACAAAAATAACAAAAAAATTAGTTGACTATACAAAAAATATATATTGTGTTGAGTATTAGTTGACTATACAAAAATAACCCAAAATATATTTCATTCAGGTCGACCAAAATGATGCCTTCAAGTTTTTGCCTAACAAGATAACTTCTTCGCATGCTTCAGGTTAACAATGGTAAAGAAATTGAAGCAGCTGAGCTGATTTACAAATGAAATAAATGATTTTGCCTGGGTGTCTTATTCAGCGTTCCTTTGCCTGAGTAAGAAGTGGAGTGATGGCTATGAGTGACCATACAGAGATAGGAAGAAGGCCTTAACTGCCTGATTGTTCTTGCCCTGAGTTCTTTCATCTTCATCCTAATTACAGGTGAAGTTTGAGAAAAATCAGTCGAGAAATTTTTCCTCAAATTTCACTTAATGACTTTTTTTTTGAAAATCGTTTGGATGAAAGATAACATTATTATCATTTGAGCAAATCGTTTAACTTTTTTTTCTGGTATCTTATTCATTGAATTGCCTTTAATACAAAAAAATCTTGTTGAGGTTTTTTGGTAGTTATAGTTAGTAATGTTAATGATTGTAAGCTTATTGAACTGAAGTGCTATAATTGGTAGGGAAATGAGTTCTTGATTTAATCAGATTTAACATCTAAGCCATATTCCTATTCAAAATAATAGAAAAGAATTTTAAATGAGTGAGATATGCATTAAAAGATTAAATCAGACAACATTTGGAGATTATACTGAATAGATGAACATAATGATTTCTTTCAGGAGAAAAAAATTCAACAAACTTAGAAGAATATTTACATTTAGGGTAATTGGAGGGGATGGCAGATATTTGAATTACCCAATCTGATTAGACAAGCATAATTACTAATTGATTTATGACTTTAATATTTTTGAACCAGTACTCATTAGTGCTATTGGTTCATAGTTCTCTTTCTTTGCTTTGTCCTTCCGTTGTTTAGATATTAGAACTCTGTCTCATAGAAGGAAATTAATAAAATGCTTTTTTCTTCAGGTTTTGAAAATTTTTTGTGTGGCCTAGTTATTAGTTGTTCTTTAGGCATTTGATAGAGTTCACTGATTTATGACTTGTGGAGATCCCTTAAGTCATCTGTATATGATTAAATAGTAGTGTGTAATTTTAGTTTACTTTTCTTTGGGAGAGATCCAATGCTGTGATTTCATCAGTATTGGGACCTCCCTGTGCAGAAACATCCTCCACCAGTGCAGATTGGAAACTTGTGAAACTAAAGAGTTTTAGAGACTTGTTTAGGGCTTTGAGAGGTTAAATGTCAGCTCCATAGGCACTCAGCAAATATGGATTATACATTTCCTGAATCTAAGAGTGGCCTTCTATGCATTATGCTAAGTTGCCTCTAGTTTCTGCCACGGAGATATCTATACAAAAATGAAAAATATGTGGGGAATTAGAAATAAACCACAAAAGAGTATTTAATTAATGTTTTTTTTTTATATGAAAGAGTCTTTTCATATAGAATCAGAGGTTTATGGAAGGCTTGTTAGAGGTCATCTAGTTCAAACCTTTTAGATGAGGATATGGATCCAGAGAAAGGGAAATAGTGTTGCTCAAGGTCACATAGTAACTGTGAAAATATTTGAAGCCAGGTCTTCTCATTATAGATCAGTATTCTTTCCATTCTACTACATCTGTGAATAGATTTCAGGAGTTTTTTTTTTATTCAATGGTCAATTTCTGATAGCTCATGAGTAAAATAAAATTAGCAAAAGATTTTAGGAAAAAAAGATGCTTAATTTACTGTGGTTCAACTGAGAAGGCAAGCCATTGATGGTAATTATTATAAAGACATTAATTACCATCAAATACTTAGGCAAATAATTAACTTTTCAGAGTCCATTTCCCTGTATGCTTTCTGAATTATATAGTTTTTGATCCTGTACTAACAGGTTACCATGTGTGAAGGTAGAAACGCAATAGAACTTTGTTTTTATTTTACAGAACTCACATTTGATGAAAGCAATGATTTCTCTAGCTAAATCTAACAATGTCCTTTTTACCCAACTTCATAATGCTGGTATGATAGCTTTTTTGTCCAATGGTCTCACAAATAGCTATGTTGGAATATTCTTTTCTAAATTTATCTCTTTTATGTTGTGTCATAATGGACTTAGGTAAAAAGTTTGTATCTTTTAATGTTGACCTAACACCTCCAATCAACTCTGCAAGAAATTGTTTTAAAAAAAAGTTTAAGAGGCTTATAATATTTGACACATGTATGTTTTTATAGTGAATAATTTAGTGTTACTTAGAACTGAAGTTTAATGCTGCCTCATAAATTTTACAACCACTTCAACTTGTCCTTTGAAAACCCTCTTTAATCTTAAAAGATTTTCCCCCTTAGTGTTTCTTTTTTGATCACTTTATAAAATCCTGCTTTACTTAGACCTTTTTGTATGTGAAGTATTTCTAATGGCATTTTAGATTATGCTGTTTGTGCCCTAGCCTTTTTATATTATTAAAGATGCAGAGTCCTTTTGAAGCCTTTTTTAAAGGACTCTTTTATTCAATAGAGATGGTGTGTCTTACCTTCATTCTTCTTATAAAAGAAAATATGGAGCCTCAATCCAAATTCTGTTTGCAAGTATTTTGAGGCTATCATATTCTTTCTGTCCTCCCACTCTCACCATGTTAACTTAAAATTTTGGATTGTTTTGAAACAAATGATTTATCAAATAGATAAAGATGGTCATATTAGGTTTATCACCTCTTTTCTTTTCTGTGTTATTTGTTCTGGGATCTACAGTATTGAAGATACTTTCTTGTAAAATAAAGATTTTAGGACCTGTGTTCCAAATTGAGCTGTTCATTTCATTAATGTTCTTAAGTTTTGCTCTTAGTCATCTTTTCTTGTGCATAAATCTTTGCATGTTGTTATGCACAGTGAGATATTTTCTATTACCTTTTTATAATTATCTAGGATACTTGTTACCTGTGAACTTTAACAGGTCTTTTTACCTTCCTGAATCTCAGTTTCCTAATCTCTAAAATGAAGGAGTTTGACTAAATGATCTTTAACATCCCTTCCAGTTCTGGATCTATATATGATCCTGTAAATCTAAGACATTTACTAGATTCTGTTTTGACTATTTTTTCTTTATTACTTTAAAATGCCAGCAAGGTCACTAATTCTTTCAAGATACTGAAATAATTTGATGTTTCCACAATCATTAAATGAATGACTAATATTCAGACATATTAATTCACTCAGTCAGCAAGCAGTTATTGATGTAATTCACTCAGTCAGCAAGCAGTTATTGAGTACTTACTATGTGCCCATCACTGTGCTAAACACTGGGAATAAAAAAGGGGCACAGTCTTGGTCCTTGTCTTCAAGAAGCTCACATTCTAATGGGAAAGACAGCATACAAATAAAAATAACCTAGATACTTACACAAAATGTCCAGTTTGAATGGAAAATAATTTAAGAGGGAAGGTACTGACAGTGTTGTTGCTTGGGAAAGGTCTTCTTTAGATGGTAGAATAGGAGTTGAGTCCTTAAGGAATTCAGGGAAATCATGGGGGATAACCAGTGAAAAGTTACAGCCAGGAATTGGAGTGTCCTGTTTGAGGAAGAGTAAATAGCCAGTGTAGTTAGATCATTCTTCTTGTTTGTCCTTTATTCTTGAAGAGGACCAATGACATATATCGTGAGGGTGATGTCTTGAGTTTTGTGTGAATTGGATTTAAGTGAGGCAGAGCTGCACAAAGTTATCAGCCTCACTCTTCTCCAGAGTTATTGGAGTCTAGTTAGATCACAGAGTTCATGAAGGGGACTGGAAAGATGGGAGACTGGAATGTAACATGCTTTAAAGGCCAAGCAAGTGATTTTCTATTTGATCCTTGAGCAAATATGATGCCACTGAAGGATATTGAGGACATGGGTGACATAGTTAGATCTAACCTTTAGGAAATTCACTTAGCTGAGTGGTGAATAGAATGGAGTAGGGTGAGACTTCAGGCAAGGAGATTAATTAGGAGACTGTTGCAGTGGTACAGGCTTTACTAGTGAGGTGCTGAAAAGTGGTATAAGGATATGACAAGAGAGAAAAGAATATATACTTTTGACTATGGAGTGAGTTTGCATGGCAAGAGCAAATGAGGAGAATGATACTAAAGTTATGAGTCTGGGTGACTGGGAGGGTGGTAGTACTCTTGACAGGAAGTGGAAAGTTAGGAAAAAGAGAGAGTTTGTGGGGGAAGGATAATGATGAATATTATTTTGGGAATTGTTTATTCTCAGATACCTATACGACATCCACTTTAAGATGTCCAAAAGCAGTTGGTGATGTGGGACTGGAGCTCAGGAGAGTAATTAGGGCTAGATATATAGTTTTGGGAAGTATCTACATGGAGATAGCCTTTGAACTAATGGAGCTGATGAGATCACTAAAGTAGTACGGAGAAAGAAGAAAAGAGAACCCAGAAAAGACTCTTGGAGAACCCCAAAGTTAGTGGGTTTGACCTAGATAATGATCCAGCAAATGAGAGACTAATAAATGATCAGATAAGTATCGAAACAGATGGGTTGTAATGAAAACTTAGAGTCTCAATATCTAGGGGAAGAAGGTGATTGACAGTGTCAAAGCCTGTATGTAGATGAAGAATAGTTAGAATTGAGTGAAAGCAGTGGGATTTGACCATTAAAAAAATCTTTGCCAACTTTGAAGAGAATATTTTAGTTGAATGATGAGGTCACCAGCTGGATTTCAGACAGTTTAGAATAAATGAGAGGAAGTGGAGGTATCTCTTGTTGGTGACTGTCTCAAGGAGTTTAGCTAAGAAGGGAAGGAGATATCTATCTATCTATCTATCTATCTATCTATCTATCTATCTATCTATCTATCTATCTATAATGTGTAGTGGGAATGGTAGGGATCAAGGTACACGAGAGAGGTTGCCTTTGGCAAGAAGGGCCACTTTTTCACCCAAGAAAGGATTGTAGATAGTGGGGGAAGATGTTTAAGTTATAGGAGCAAATGGGGAGAAGATAGCAAACTCTTGGCTAATGGCCTCAATTTTTCTTGGGAATTATGAGATGTGGTCCTCAGCTGAGGGGGCAGGTGGTAGGAGTACCATGGAAGGTATGACTAAAGATTAAAAGGTTTGGAATAACTTCTGTAGTGAATGGGGTAATGAATTGACTAGGGAAATATAAAAGGATTGCCTTGCTATATATGACAAGGGCCCAGTTGAGGTTATGTAATGTAAGTTCGTAGTAGACTTAACATTATTTCATGATTTTCTTGAACTCTATTCTGTAGCACATGAAGAAGGAATGGGGAACAGATAGAGTAATTCAAGGTTGGGATTTGACAAGGTATGATTGGCAATAGGAGAAGGGAACAAGGTTTGAATGCAGAGGTCTGAAAAATTGAATTGATTCACTAAGGAGACAAGATATGAAAGGAAGCAGTTGTAGCTAGCATGGGGGAGGATGACTTGTCAAAGATCTGAGGAGAGATTGAAATTCTGGGCAGTAAAGTTTAAAAGGACAGTGATAAACTGGTGAGCATTCAGATGAGGGCATTTATAATTTTGAAAGTCTTTGAGTCCATGTCATATGAAGTTTGGTTGAAAGAATTGAGCATTTTTAGCCTGGTGGAAGGGTAGAAAGGAGATTAAATGTCTTCTAGGGGGGTCAATGTGGAGAAGGGATTAAACTCATTATATTTGGCCCTAGAGGGCAGAATCAGGAGTAAGTAATGGGCAGAAGTTGTAGAGACCAATTTAGGTTTGATGTCATAAAAAACTTTCTAATAATTAGAACTATCCCAAACTCCCTGTAATTAGACCTTTCAACAGGTAGTAGGTTCTCTCATCTTTCCCTCCTTTGAGTGCTTCAAACAGAGACTCAGTAACCATTTGTCAGGTGTGCTATGATAGGGATTCCTTTTGGGTATGGGTTGGACTAGACTGTAATTATGGCCTTTCCTGTGAATATGTATCTTTTTAGATGTATCTGTGATTTCACTGACATGAATTCTTTCTCCTCTGTAGCAGATATGCTTCCCTATCTTCTATGATTGTCACTCATGATCTCTGTAATTCTTCTATGGAAGATTCACTGAGCATACTATATGCCTTCATCTTTACTGCTGGACATATAGTCCATCTATGTTCTCTCATTTATACCAAATGATTTTTTCTACTTTTCTGGTCATGTATGTCCTTGATGATAAAGTAATATCCTTGATAATGTCCTTTATGCTACTTTCATAGATATTATTTTTGGTAATGTGCTGCAGCCTTTCTCTTCCCTCCATTAATCTTTTCATTGCCCTTTGGATCACCTACAATTTTGATTCTTCTGAGCACTCTTGTTCCCAGTTCATAATGTACTGTGTTTTATAGCATCACTGGGAGAATAATGGTTTTAAAAAGGTGGAATTTTGAAGGAGATACTACAGCAAAATTTCTTTGAAGACAATGGGAAATGTTTCCATGTTGAACTTCTCTACTTTGGTTTAACTTTTCATGGGAAAATCAGTCTCTTTAGAGTAATTATAGATTTCACTAAGGACACCATACTGTTTGGGTACTTAATTAAATTGACAGACTAATTTGCAAATGGAACCATTTCAAGTATTTTGCCTTCAATGGGAAATTTGGATTGTGTAAGTCATCTAAAATGACATTGGCAAATACTGTAGGAGTCTTATGCCTCCCAGTTTTTATTATTGATGCTCAGTAGCAAAGTTATGGTCTATGATTGTGATGAAACACTATTGTGTTGTGAGAAATGATAAAGGAGATGATTTCTCTGAAACATGACGTATGGACTGATGCAGTGAAGTGAGCAGAAGCAGTAAAAGCTTACACAGTAAATAACATTGTACAAACAAACAACTTTTAAAGACTTAAGAACTCTGATCAGCTAACAACCAATGATCAACCACTCTTCCAGAGGCCTCATGATGAATCAGGCTGCCTATTTTCTCAGGGTGCCTTGGAGCACTGAGTCCTACATGTTTTTGGGATGTGGCTAATTTGAGAATTTTATTTTGCTTGCATATACATATTTGTCTAAAGGGTTTTATTTTTCTTCTTTTTTTCTTTTCAATGATAGGGGTTAGGTGGGAGGGAGAGGAAAATTTAATCGAAAGAAATTTAATTAAAATAAGCAAAAATGACAAGCATTTAGTAAGCATATTTCATCTCTTCTGAGAGAATACAAGCTTCTTGAAGGAAAAGACTTTCATTTGTGTTTTTGTATTTCCAGTCCCAGCCCAGTTATATGCATGTATACATGTATATGTGTGTACATATATGTATATATTAATATGTATAAATTATACAAAATAAACATGAAGTGATTTGATAAATAAAAATAAATATGAAACGCACTGGTAGTTGGGAGGCAACAAAGTTTTCATGTAGAAGGTTGAGTTTTGAAGGAAACAAGGGATCCTGAAGAGGCAGAGGTGAAGCTGGAAATGCATTTTAGGCACGGAGGAAAGAATACGAAGGCACAGAGAAGAGAGATGGAATATTACATGTGGGAAACAGTAAGGAAGCCAGTTTGGTTGGGTAGTGAGTAAAAGAGCGTAATATAATAAAATTGGAGAAGAAGGTTGGGGCCAGTTTGTGAAGAGCTTTATATGCCAAACAGAGGTGTTGATGCTGTAAATGAGTGACGGGATCAGAGGTGAACTTTACAAAAATCACCAGCAGCTGTTCGGAGAATGGGTTGTAGAGGAAAAGGTTTTTGCAGTAGTTCAGGTGAGAGGAACTGAACTAGGGGTGTCTTTGTGAGCAGAGAGAAGGAGAAGAAAACATGAGGCTTAACTGTACCTACTGTGTCTGTGCTGATACTGCTTTGCTTTGAGTTGTTCCATTTTACCTTTGAATAAACTGAAGAGAACAAAGAAGGCAGTATTTGATCAGCCTGTTATTTTGAAAATTACAAATGGAATAATATCATTATCAACAAAAATAATAGACCATTGTACTTATTCCTAACTAATTCATCCAAGGGATAAATGCTGTCAATTTCTTTGGATAGTCTTTTTTTCTTCTTTCTGTTTTTTTTTTTAAAGAGACCTGAGTCATCCAAATCATTTCCCCTAAGCCCTATATATTCTGGGAGACATGTAAAATTGTTAATTTAATTAATGTTTATTGTAGACACTATTCTCCACAAAAGGCAACTTTCAGTGTTCCACTGTATCCTAGGGGTATCTTTAGTCTTTGAGGAATAGAGCAACAAAGTGCAAGCTAAAATTCTAGCAAGTTTATTGAGTTGGTAAAGTTGGATCCCTGTCATCCAAGGACCAGCCTAGCTAAATTAGCTAGATCAAAATTATAATAGCTAACATATATGTAATGCTTAAGGATTTGGGCTTTTGTTCTTAACTTTTGTTAATCTTTTGTTCTTAACAGTAACCCCATGAGGTATTTGCTGTTATTATTTCCATTTTTCAGATGAGAAAACTGAGGCTGTGAAGTTTAAGTGTCTTGTTCAGAGCTGCACAACTAAGTATCTAAGGCAGGATTTGAACTCAGAATCTCCTTTCTCCAAGTCAAAGGCTGTATTTACTATACCAAATATTTTTGTACCACAATAGTTCACAAAGTCTATCCACCAAGACACTGATGGATTATGATTTGCATCAAGTACTCCCATAGATGACATCACAGATTGCTAAGGTATTAAAGTAGCATATTAATTTTAGACCAAATTTATGTTTTGAATATTTTATTTTTCCCAATTACATGTAAAAACAATTTTAATATTTTTAAAAGTTGTAGTTCCAGAGTCTCTCTCTCTCCTCCGTCCTTCCTGAGACACTAAGCAATTTGATATATTACATATGTGCAATCATGCGGAACATTTCTATGTTAATTATGTTGTGAAAGAAGACATAGAACCAAAATACAAAATAAAACAAAACACCAAACAAACCGCAAAAGCAAACCACCAAAAAAAATTAAAGAATCTTATGCTTTAGTCTGTATTCAGACGCCATCAATTCTTCCTCAGGAGGTGGATAGTATTTTTCACCATCAGTCTTTTTGAAGTGTCTTGATCATTATTTTGCTGAGAAAAGCTAAATCATTTATAGTTGATCATCATACAATATTGCTCTTATTGTGTACAGTGTTCTAGTTCTTCTCACTTCACTTTGTATCAGTTCATGTAAGTACAGGTTTTTTTGGAAATCATCCTGTTCATCTTTTCTTACAGCATAACAGTATTTCGTTACAATCATATACCACAGCTTATTTAGCCACTTTCCATTTGATGGGCATCACCTCAGTTTTCAATTCTTAGCCACTCCAAAAAGAGCTACTATAAATATTTTTGTATAAATAGATCCCTTTTCCTTTTTTAAAAATCTCTTTGGGATATAGACCTAGTAGTAGTATTGCTAGATCAAAGGGTATACACAGTTTGGTTGCCCTTTAGGCATAGTTCCAGTTTGCTCTCCAGAATGGTGGAATCAGTTCACAAATCCAACAGCAGTGCATTAGTGTCCCAATTTTTCCACATCCCCTCCAATATTTTTCATTTTCATTTTCTGTCATATTAGCCAATCTGATAGGTGTTAGGTGGTACCTCAAAGTTGTTTTAATGTGTGTTTCTGTAATTAGTAGTGATTTAGAACATTTTTTCATAAGACTATAGATGGCTTTGATTTCTTCTTGTGAAAACTACCTTTCACCATTTATCTATTGAGGAATGACTTGTATTCTTATAAATTTGACTCAGTTCTCTATATATTTGAGAAATGAAACTTTTATCAGAGATATTTGCTATAAACTTTTCCCCCATTTTTTTCTTCTAATCTTTGTCCCATTGGTTTTTATTTGTACAAAACATTTTTTAATTTAACATAATCAAAAATATCCATTTTATGTCTCTTAATGTTCTCTGTCTCTTGTTTGGTCATAAATTCTTCCCTTCTCATAGATTGACAGGTAAACTACTCCTTGCTCTCCTAATTCGTTTATGGTATCATCCTTTATGTCTAAATCATATACCCATTTTGACCTTATCTCAGTATGTTATATAAAATGTTGGTTAGACCAAATTTATAACACTTAACATTTATTTTTCCTGTGTATTGTATGTATGATATAGAGATGTGGCATGACACTGTATGTAGAATCAGGAAGATCTAGGTTCAAGTCCGGATTCTCAGATATACTGTACGATTGTGGGCAAATTTCTAACTCAGCATTGTAGGCACTTTCTCAGATCATGAGTTATAGGTAGTTTCTACTTTGAAAATTACCTAGATTGATGAAATCCACAGATATGGACTAGAAAAAAGAAAATGGAGTCATGATATAATTAATCTTTATGCCCATTTTATAGAACTTGGATCAAAATTTTACTGTTTTAAATTATTGTGGATACTTGTGGTTGTCAAATCTTTACTTTTGTGACATTTTGGTTATATCTGAAGGCAAGTTCTTGACCAGGAGCATAACCACCCATTAATGACATTACTTCTGTGGAAAAATATAATCTACTCTTCTCCAGCTTTGTGAGTGCAAAAACCATGTCTTTTTAAATTTCAGTAAAATAAAAAGACTATAACATACATTAATCCATTTTAGAGTATTATTTAGTATTTGCTTTGTGCAGTTTAATAAAATGACCAGAAGATGGTGATAATGTATAGGAAATAGGGACTGGATTTAGGCTGTTACTGGTTGGGAGCTCCCAGGGAGGAAAGTCCTCTCCTAGTGCAGGTTTACTCCTTCCAGAGTTATTAACAATCTCTTAGCTTCCAAACCTAACGAGACTTTTCTTGATCCTTATCTTTAAGCTTGCTGCTGCCTTCAATCACCCTCCTCCTTTATATTCTCTCTTCTCCTGTCTGTTCTACTCCTCTCTTCTCTCTCTTTGCTTCTTACTGTATTCCTTCATATTCTCTTTTTGTGGACCTTTATCCAAGTCACACCTGCTAATCATGGGTGTCCCACAGGACTCTGTCTTGCACCCTCTTCTCATCTCTCCTCCTATTATACTGTTTCATGTGGTAATCTCACCAGCTCCCATGGATTCAATTAATTTCTCTGTGTCAATCATTCTTATCAAGCCTCTTCATGTCAAACTGCCAGTTGGGCAGCAATGTCTTGAACTGGATGTCCCATGGACATCTTAAATTCGACATGTCCAGAACTGAACTCATTTTATGCCCTCCCCCTACAACTCTCCTTCTTTCCAAATTTCCTTATTACTGTTGATTGTACCACCATTCTCAAATGAGATATTTGTAAAAGTGCTTAGCACTGTGCCTGGCACTTAGTAGGTGGTTATTCCCTCTTCTGCCACCACCCCCCATCCTATTTTCCTAGGCTTGCAACCTGGGTGTCATCCTCTCATTCCTCATTCTCTCTCATTCATAATATCCTGCCTTGTTGCCAAGTCATGCCAGATTTTTGCCACCATCCTGGGACAGATACTTTATTACCTCACAGCTTGATTATTGCAGTTACTTGCTGGTTGGTTTTCCTACCTCAAGTCATTCCCCACTCTATTCCATCCTTAACGCAGCTTTCAGTGATCTTCCTGTAGTGCAGACATGACCATAGTACCCCCTTACTCAGTAAATTTCACTGGTTCCCTGTCACCTCTGGGAACAAATATAAATTTCTGTTTTGTCTTCAAAGTCTTTTATAATCCTGTCTCTCCTTTTCTAATTCTTTTTATACCTTACACCAATATTTCTCCATATACCCTACGGTCTGGTACCATCAGCCTTTTTGCTGTTCCTTGATTTCCAGGCATTTTCATTGGTTGTCCCCATGCCTGGAATGATCTCCCCTCCTCATTTGTCTCCTGGATTCCCTATTTTCCTTCAAGTCCTAGTTACAGTTTCACTTTCGTAGAAGCATTCCTTATCCTTTTAATTCTAGTGTGTTCCTTCTGTTGATTATTTCCAGTTTATTGTGTACATGGCTTGTTTGTACATAGTTATTTGCATGTTGCTTAACCCCACCAGACTTGAGCTCCTTGAGGTCATAGACTTGGACCATTTTTTGTATCCCCAGCACTTACCTCAGTGATTGGCTTAGTGAGTGCTTAATAAATATTTATCAACTGGCATCTCTGTACCTCATAATCTTAGACTCTACAGAAGTCATTAAGTCTTCACTCATCTAGGCAAGAGAAATGGCAGGTGCCATGGGATGAAAATACAAAAATAAAATAGTCATTTTCCTCTAGGAGTATATGTATGCACTACTTAGAGAGAGGGAGATTTATTTACGATGTACACAGATAAGTAAATAGGAAATAGTTTGCAGGGAGAATGTGAAAAATACTAGTAACAGTATAACCATTCTCTCATATAAAGTTGATCTGACCATCATAATTTTGCAGTAATGTTAATAATTTTGAAAACTAAATCCAACCCTAAAATTAGAAATTCTACTCTGTAAAATCCTTTGGCTGATTCCTTGCTCCATTGCCATTCAGTCAGCTCTTTGCTTGTATCTTATATGCCACAAGCATTTTTACAAAGAATTCAGTGATAAGAGCTGGAGATGCCTTTGTTACTAGTGGCAACAGTCATCAGAGACAGCTTACAGTTGCACAAAAGAAAAGGAAAATACGGTCTTGAGATGGAAAAATTTTTAGCTTGCCCTCTGCAAATTTAAACCCACAGTCCCTTTAAAAAGTTTCGAATATTCAGAATCTGGATCCCCAGCTTTTTTTTGCCTTCCCCCTTCCCTAAGTTATAATAAATATCTTCAACTTGCTTTTCTTCTGAGGAGAAGTGAATTGTACCTTTCCCAGCTTTGGACTAATTTTTTTTGTCTCTTAAGAAAATGTAAAAAAAAAAGAATGTCCCAAATTCATTTTGATGGTCTTCATTTCTAGATATGTCTTAAAGTAGGATTTGTAAGGAAGGCTTTTAAGGAGGAAAGAATTAGCAGCTTTTCTTATTTCCTTTCTAGGAAGTCATTGTGCTCCCTTGCTCAATCTCTGCAAACACAGAAGGCCTTATTTGTCTCTGCTTCTTATCGATGAACTAGCTGTCACCTCTTTCCATATCCTCTCTTGCTTTGCCATCTAGAGTAGTCATGCCAGATTTGTGTGTGTGTGTGTGTGTTTATGTATATGTATGATGAGCCCTCTTGGCAGTCTGGTGAAACCTAGAAACAGAAAAATGTTTTTAAATAGATAAGAGAATATTCATGTAGTTACAGAAGAAGATATATTGAAATTCAATTAATAAAATAGTAAGATTTTTTTTTTTGTTGTTGCAGATTTCAAATTAAGAACCCCTGGTTTAGAAAAAAATCCCCAATTCCTCACTGTCTTCCCCCTCCAGATGAACACCCTGGGGATTCCTCTGACTTGAGGTTTCTCATCTTAGTCTATTATTTAAGCAGTTTATTCAGTTCACAATTCAGAATGCTATAGGCCATTGCAAAGACTGATTTTAAGTTTTTATAGTCTAAATTTTGACTGTGCAGATTTTTTTTTTACATTTATAACATTGTTGCTATGGAAATAACTGACCTCTGCAACTTATCTCACCTGAAGTTGAATTGGTATGCCTATATAATGTTTGAATTCTTTTGTGGAAAGTTTATTGAGTACATATATTCTTATTGTAATATTTTCTCATTTTGTTTTTATAAAGTATTTTTTTCAATTCATTTCAAAGAACATTCCTCAACATAAATAGGAATTTGTCATTTTGGACATGTTGAATTTGAGAGCCCAGCAGGCAACTGGTAATACAGGATTGCAGTTCTTGGAGAGAAATTAGAGATAGATGTGTAGATTTGAAAGTCATCCGAATAGAGATGGTAATTAGACCTGTGGAGCTGATGAGATCACCAAGAGAGGGCATATAGAGAAAAGACCTGAGAGATGAGAAGAGTCTTGGGGAGATGTCCATACTTGGTAGGTAGGATAACAATCCCAGCCATGAGGACTTGAGGGTATGATCTGAAAGATAGGATGAACATAAGATCATAGACTTAGAGCTGAAAAGGATTTTGAGGTCATCTAGTTTAAGCACTTTACTTGCCTGATAAAAAAACAGGTCAGATGGAAGTAAGTGATAGAATCAGGAATTGAACTCAAATCCTTTGAGTTGCAATCCAGCAATTTCCCCACTGAATTTTGAGTCTTTCACAAGAACTGAGAAAGACCATTAACATAGAGGCTAAGGAAAGAGAGAGTATCTAGGAGGAAAGAAGTGTTCAAAAATGTCAGAAACTTCAGAGAAATAAAGTAGGAACAATTTCAGTTGAGTATTTCAGATGTTTTAGTTTTAGGAACCAGATTACAAGTCATTGAGAGATAAGTATTTATTAATTGCTAGCCCTTTGCTGGGAGTTAGGACACACGTACAAAGAATTAAACAATCCCTGCTCTAAAGAAGCTTATACTCTTTCAGGACTAATAATATCTTTAATAATATCTTTATATGGATGTGTGTATGTTTGTATGTACATATCTAGCTCTATCTATCTATCCATTTGTCCGTCTGTCCATCTACCTACCTACATGCCTACCTATCTGCCTATCTGTCCATCCATCCATCCATCCATCCATCCATCCATCCATCCATCCATCCATCCATCCATCCATCCATCCATCTATTATGCTAGGCCCAAGGGGGTGGAGTGCTATTCCCTTTCCCTAAAAATAAGAACTCATCTGCCCTGAACCATACAAGTGACTGGGTCAGATTCAGTGCTGGAGGAACCTGACATACTCAAAGGAGCATCAGACTCCTTGTATTATTTGACTAGTTATTCTCCCACCCTCCTATCTCCAGTTGCTCCTAAAGCTTAAAGCTTAGACTTTGGTTCTTATCTAAGGTCTCCCCTAAGGAGAGCAGGAAGTACTTAATGTACAATAGAAATAATGTATGAGAGAGGTATTTATTTCTTACACACAAATGTGATGCATAACACAAAAGACTCACACAAGCATACATTGAAAGAAAAGCATGAAACAAAGATATAGTAATGTATAACTATTGTTATGCTTCTTTGTGAGGTTGAGGCTGAAAACACCTACCTAGTTTGTGTGATTTCTAAAAAATTTCTACATTTCACCTTGGTGTTTCACTGTCCAAACAATTCTTTCTAGGTCTATGTCTTCTGGAAATCTAGGTGAGTTTAAGCTACTTTCTTGGAAGTGATATCCTTTCTGATGCAGACATCCCCCCTCGTACTTATCCCTTTGAACTGAGGAGCCAGAGTCTTCAAATCTCTCTAACTCAGAAGGTTGCTTCTAAGACTGAGCACGTGCATCTTGCAATCACTACTTGGTTAGCTGTACCCAGGAAAGAATAAATATAGAAGAGGCAGCCCTATACCCAGGCTTAGGTTCCCTTAAACACAGTACAGTACTTTATCTGACATGTGCTACCAGACTGAAATATCCCTGCAAGCATCTCTGGAGTACCTTATACTTCATAAAAAAAATTGAGGCTATTTGCCAAGAGCTCTTTCTCCCTCCCCCCCTTACTCATTTTACATTATTTAGACGTGTTCACTATCTCTTCTTTCACCCCTGACTTAGATGAAGAAGTGCCCTTTTAAAGGCCAATCCCTCTCATCTGATTTTCTCTGTAGTTCTCCAGCAAATGACCCTTACTATCATTTTCATTCCTTCTTAACTTTCCTCTCTCATTATCTACTCCTCTTTCCCAACTGGAAGGAAAAAATGAAAAAAGAAGATAAGTATTTATTAAATGCCTACTATGTGTCAAGTATTGTGCTTAATGTTTTGTATATAATCTTGTTTGATCCTGAACCCCTGGAAGGTAGGCATATTATTGTTATCTCTATTTTATAATTGAGGAAACTGAGGCAGACAATGGTCATACAGCTAGTTATCTGAGGACACATCTGAACCTAGGTCTTTCTGATTCTTGGCCTAGCACTCTGTCCACTCTGACGTGTAATTGTCTTTGAATGTACCCATGTCTCCCCATCTTTAAAAAGTGAAGTTGATCTTACCATTTTTGGTAGCTATCATTCTTTACCTCTTAACTCCCTAAGAAAACCATATATACTAGGTGCCTCTGCTTTCTCCCATCCCGCTCTCTATTGTAAACCTTCTGTAGTCTGACTTGTGACCTGGTCAGTCAGCTGAAACTGCCTTCATCAAAGTTGCCAATGATCTTTTTTTTTTTAAATATAAATTTTTAATTGACATTTTATTTTTACATCACCTACATATACCCTTTGTCCCTCTCCTCTCCTCCCTAACATAGCTGCCAAGGTGATTTTTACAACTTTGCTTAATGAGCTCTAGTGGTTCTTTCTTACTTCTAGGTTAAAATATAAAGTCCTGTGTTTGACATTTAAAACTGTTCTTTACCTGCCCACGTTTATGTTTTCTATTCCATTACAATGTATGTTCTTTGAGGGCAGGAACTGTTTTAGTTATTCTTTGTATTCCTAGCACATAATAAGCATTTAATAAGTGCTAATTTGCTGAATGAATGACAATATGTGAGATTGAGAAAGTGTGGAGTCAAGGATAATGCTTTGGGGTTATTAATCTGGGGTGTTTGAATAATAGGTTTGCATTTGACAGAGACACAGAAGTTTGGAAGAGATGTATGTTTTGAGAGAATTTTGGACTATTTGAATTTGATATCTCAGGAATTTCCAGTCTAAAATGTTCAGAAGACATTTGGTGATGTGAGACTCAAGCTCAGGGGAGAAACTAGGGCCAGACAGAGAGATCTCTGATTCATCTGCACAGATAGCCTATTTAAACTCTTGAGAACTGATGAGATCATTGAGAAAGAGTTTAGGCAAGTTAGAAAGGAAGCCTCAGGACAAAGTCTTGCAGATTATAAGCCTGCGAAGGAAACTGAGAACTGACATTCAGGTAGGTAGAAGGAAAATCAAGCAAAAGCATGTTACCAAAACCAGAGGTGAGAAAATCTTGGAGGAGAGAATGGTCACCAGTGTCAAATACAGAAGAACGGTCAAATACAGAAGAACGGCCAAATTTGAGGAAAGACCATCAGCTTTGGCAATATATGGTAACTTTGGAAAGAGCAGTTTCAGTTATGTTGTGAGGTCAGAAGCCAGATTGCAAAAGGTCAAGTAAGGGAGAGGAGAGAAAGTAGAACCAATGCATATAGACAGTTTTCTTTGGGAATATGGCTCATAGAGAAGGAGATAGCTAGCATGGTAGCTTAATGGAATGGAAGTTTTTTTTAAGAATTGAAAGACTTGAGCATGTTTGAAGTTTGTAGGGAAGGTACCACTAGGTTTAATATTAATTTTAATATTAAAGCTATATGGGATAATTGAGTTCGCAGTCTACTAGAAAAGACTGGAGGTAAACTTATAGAAGGGTTAGCCTTGGCAAGGAGAAGTGTGTTGGGGATGATTATTAAAGGGGTTTTTAGTGAAGACAATAGGAGATGAGGGAGCTCATGGTGAATAACCTAAATTATTTTAGCAAAATAAGATATCAAGTTCTCAATTGAGGGAATGGGAAGAATGGAATGTGTAGAGAAAGTTTGGAATAGCTTCTTGTGGGGAATGAGATGGATAATATAATTGGGAGGAATACAAGTATTTTCTGTCTGCAGTGAGAGTTCAGTTGAAATGGATAGCATAGTATAAAGGATAATATAATAATTTATATTGTACCTATTATTATGTTATATTATATTATAACCTATTAAAACAGTGTGGCTTTTCCTGCAGCAGTACTTAACAGCACATGCATAGGAATGGAGGAATTTGGATGATGGGGATAATCTTGCACTGAATTTTGACATTTCTTGTTCATAGATAGGATAAGAGGATGGGGAATTAAAGAGTAGAGGGGACAATGAGGAATTGTATTGTTTAACTACAGGTTCAATATTGGGAAAGGAAGAAAGTCAGGGGAGGGAGGGTACTAGAATGAGAGACTGGAGATTGTGATGGGGATGAAAAATAGATTTTAGCAGTGTAAGGCATGGAGAGAAACTGAAAATACAGTTGGGTAGAAGAAAGTCTGAGTTTTTGATTAATAAATTAGTAGATACAAGATATGACTGAGGTAAAATATAGTAGTAAGTCAGTATTTAAGGAGAATGAGGAATTGGGAAGTTTGGCAGTTGAAGGTACATCACTATAAGGGATAAAGTCCCCTTGATTAAGGACTGGAGTCAGGCAGGAGAGAAAGACAGAGCCAGATGTTGAACTTCTTGAGAAAAGAGAATGACTTGAGAGTTTGTATGCAACAGCCACCATGATCTGTATATGTTGAAAAATTTTTTTTTTAAATATAAATTTATTTATTTAACTTTTTACATTCATTTTCACAAAATTTTGGGTTCCAAATTTTCTCCCCATTTATCCCCTCCCCCCACCCCAATACACTGAGCATTCTAATTTTCCCTATCACCAATCTGTTTTCTCTTCTATCTTCCCTCCCCTCTCTTGTCCCCATCTTCTCTTTTGTCCTGTAGGGCCTGATGATTTTCTAATCTCCAGTAACTGTATTTCTTATTTCCTAGTAGCAAGAACAATACTCAACAGTTGTTCCTAAAACTTTGAGTTCCAAATTCTCCCCATCCCTCCCTCCCCACCCATTCCCTTTGGGAAGGCAGGCAATTCAATATAGGCCCTATCTGTGTAGTTTTGCAAATGACTTCGATAATAGTCGTGATTTGTAAGAATAACTGTATTTCCTTCCATCCTATCCTGCCCCCCATTGTTTCTATTCTGTCTTTTGATCCTGTCCCTCCCCAAGAGTGTTGACTTCAAATTGCTCCCTCCTCCCATTGCCCTCCCTTCCATCATTCCCCCCACCCTGCTTATCTCCTTCTCCCCCACTTTCCTGTATTGTAAGATAGGTTTTCATACCAAAATGAGTGTGCATTTTATTCCTTCCTTTAGTTGAATGTGATGAGGGTAAACTTCTTGTTTTTTTCTCAGCTGTCCTCTTTTCCCTCCACTAAAAAGTCTCCTGCTTGCCTATTGAATGAGATATAATTTACCCTATTCCATTTCACCCTCTCTCCTCCCACTACATTTCTCTCTTACCATTTACCTTAATTTCTTTTAAGATATGGTCCCATCCTATTCAATTCACTCTGTGCTCTCTGTCTCTGTATGTGCGTGCATGTGTGTATGTGTGTGTTTGCATGCACGTGTGTGTGTGCATGCACGTGTGTGCGTGTGTGTGTGTGTATGTGTGTGTGTGGTCCCACCAACTACCCAGATACTGAAACATTTTAAGAGTTACAAATATTGTCTTTCCATGTAGGAATGTAAACAGTTCACCTTTGGTAAGTCCCTTATGACTTCTCTTTGCTGTTTACTTTTTCATGCTTCTTCTCATTCTTGTGTTTGAAAGTCAAATTTTCTTTTCAGCTCTGGTCTTTTCATCAAGAATGCTTGAAAGTCCTCTGTTTCATTGAAAGACCATATTTTCCCCTGAAGTATTATACTCAGTTTTGCTGGGTAGGTGATTCTTGGTTTGAGTCCTAGTTCCTTTGACTTCTGGAATATCCTATTCCATGCCCTTTGATCCCTTAATGTAGAAGCTGCTAGATCTTGTGTTATCCTGATTGTATTTCCACAATACTGGAATTGTTTCTTTCTAGCTGCTTGCAATATTTTCTCCTTGACCTGGGAATTCTGGAATTTGGCCACAATGTTCCTAGGAGTTTCTCTTTTTGGATCTCTTTCAGGTGGTGATCGATGGATTCTTTTAATACTTATTTTGCCCTCTGGTTCTAGAATCTCAGGGCAGTTTTCTTTGATAATTTCATGAAAGATGATATCTAGGCTCTTTTTTTGATCATGGCTTTCAGGTAGTCCCATAGTTTTTAAATTGTCTCTCCTGGATCTGTTTTCCAGGTCAGTTGTTTTTCCCATGAGATATTTCACATTCTCTTCCATTTTTTCATTCTTTTGGTTTTGTTTTGTGATATCTTGGTTTCTTGGAAAGTCATTAGCCTCCATCTGTTCCATTCTAATTTTGAGAGAACTATTTTCTTCAGTGAGCTTTTGAACCTCTTTTTCCATTTGGCTAATTCTGCTTTTGAAAGCATTCTTCTCCTCATTGGCTTTTTGAACCTCTTTTGCCAATTGAGTGAGCCTATTTTTCAAGGTGTTATTTTCTTCAGCATTTTTTTGGATCTCCTTTAGCAAGATATTGACCCATTTTTCATGCTTTTCTTGCATCTCTCTCATTTCTCTTCCCAGTTTTTGCTCCACCTGTCTAACTTGATTTTTAAAATCCTTTTTGAGCTTTTCCATGGCCTGAGGCCACTGGACATCCACCTCGGATGTCTGGGATAGAGAGGCCCTGACCTCCACGTCTTTCCCTGATGGTAAGAATTGTTCCTTGTCATCAGAAATGAAAGGCAGGAACATCTGTCCCCATCAAAGTAGCTTTCTATGGTCTTATTTTTCTTCCCTTTTCTGGGCATTTCCCCAGCCAGTTACTTGACTTCTGAGATTCCTCTCCACCCGTGCCTAGATCCACCCAGCTAGTGCTTGGGGTCTGAGATTCAAATGCTGCTCCCCAGCCTCAGGGGTTTCAGTGGCTGGGCATGGTTGCTATTCAATATGAGCTTAAGTTCTGGTGCTGGGGTGGGGGCAGGGCCGCCTCCCAGGCTCAGTTCCCTCACGGGGTTTATGCAGAGACCTTCAACAATGGAGCTCCTGCCTGCTCCAGGAGTCCCAGACCGCGCTGCCTCTGCCGCTGCCTCCTGAGGGGGCCCGAGTCACGGAGACACCCCGCTCCCCTCTCATCCAGCCTAGATGTCTCTCTCACTGACCTGTAGTGCCTGTGGGTGGAGGGACTTTCGCAACCACCGGAGATTCCGTCCCTGAAGCCTGCTCGGATCTGCTCCTCTGGGGCCACGCGGCCAGGGCAGCACAGGGATGGGCTCCACTGTCCGGAGCGCGACCAACCCCTGGTGATGGCTTTCCAGAGCTCTCTGGAACGGAAATCTCTTCCACTGTGTTTCTGCGCGGCTTACACTGCTCCAGAATTTGTGGGAAGTTCTTTTTACAGGAAATTTATGGGCTGTGGGTTTGGAGCTAGCATATGTGGGTCTTTCTATTCCGCCATCTTTCCCAGCACTTGTTGAAAATTTTTAATAGTGAACTTCAGATAATGAGATATTGCTAAATGACAGTGCTCAAGGGAGATTGTGGAAGTGGTAGTGGGGGATAAAGCATATTCTGACTTCTCTTCTTGGACCATTGTCTGCATGTGTATCATGTGAGAGAAGGTAAAGCCAGTGCTGCAGACAAATGCTAGGGATGCAATGCCTTCAGAGAGAAGCCAAGTCCCTCTCAGTGAGATGAAGACAGGAGGAATTTGAGAGGAAGAGATACGGAATGAAATTCCAGAAGGTGTAGCAGAAAGCTGAAAGAGAATGGGAAGTGGGAGTTGAGACAGTTGACTCCTAGGTGATTAAGTACTAGAAGGATATGAGACCTGTGTCCTCTCACTGATACACAAGACAAGATACAAATACATGTCAGTTCTGCACGTTTGCAGTGAGCGTCCTATGCCTGGGTTGCTCTCACTGCTTCTGCCTAACTTCCTTGGTTTCCTTCGAGATTCAGCTCAAATCCCACCTTCTTCAGGAGTCCTTTCTTCATCACTCCTGATGAAATTACATTCCATTTACACTGTATATATCTTATATGTATACAGTAATTTGTACATTTCTCCCTCTATTAAAGTGGATCTCCTTGAGGAAGAGACTTATATTTTTGCCTTCTCTTGACTATCTCTAATTTATCCAGTTTGTATCTTGTTGTACATAGTTTGTATGTTGTCTCTCTCATATGACTAAGCTTCTTGAGAGCAGGAAATGTCTCTTACCTTTCTTTTGTATCCTCAGCATGTAACATAGTGCCTGGAACATAGAAGGTATTTAATAAATGCTAGTTGACCCTCTGACATATAATATGCAGTTAGTAAATGTTCCTTAGAAGGCACTTGAGACATTGTCTCGTTCAACCTCCTTATTTTACAGATAACCTGAAGCCCAGAGAGTTGAAGTAATTTGTCTTAGGTCATAAAGATGATGAGTAAGATTGTAACAAAGGTCTTCTTGACATCTTTATAATATGGAATAGTGAATTAGTACTGAAAATATTGACATGTAAAGTCATTATTAATGTCTGGCTTAATAGTTTTATCAGAATATACAACTCTTTTGGGCTTCAGAAGTTGAGAATAAGAGAAAAAAATCATTATGTTAGCTTATTTGCCATATTATTAAATAATTGCATGTAATAAAGGTTTTTAGGCCTCTGTTAACACTGTGCTTTTAAAAAAAATGTAGTTTAATTTTTAAATGTTGAATGTTTAAGTATAGTTCTTTTTCTCAGTATTTAGTCTATCATTAAAAGAAAATGGCACAAGGCTCCTTATATTATGTATAGGACCTCCTAAACTACCAATGTTATAAGTACTATAAACCTTTAAGTAAACTGTTTCTTTTAAAAAGTAGTAATTTATCTCATCCCTAATTACATGTTAGAACAATTTTTAACATTTTTTTAAAGTTTTGAGTTCCAAATTCTATCTCTCCCTCTCTCTTCCCTTCCTCCTCTCTGAGATAGTAAGCAATCAATTGTAGTTTATACATGTGCAGTCATGTAAAACATTTCCATATTATCCATTCGTATAAGAAGACTCAACTAAAAAAAAAGGTGACAAATAGTATGATTTACTTAAAGTACTATGTCCTTTTAAGTAAATTAGTTCTTATATATAGAAAGCTTGTGTTATATGAAACAATGTCAAGAATTATATTTTATCTGTTGTATTTATGGCTTTTGAATTTGCTAACTTCTGGGTTACATGACTATGATAAATAGAAAAGTTTTTCTTTGGAGTGGTGGTATCCCTTCTCTCCAAATACAAATAACTCCCCTTCATTCATTCTGTATTTTTTTGCAGTCGTTATAGAGAGGGCTGCTTGATGGAGAATGACAATAAAAACCTTGTTGGTTTTTTAAAACATCCTTTTTGATTTAATTACAAGGGTTTCTTAGAATATTTGCTATGTATCACCATATTTTATTGAGCAGATCCTGATTTGGTCTTGAGGCATAAAGTTGGTCATGTTCAGTGACTATAAAATGGTTAATTTCATATCTGTTATACTGAAATATTAGAGACTTGGCCTCAGAATCAGAAGTTGGTATCTGACCTTTAGCAATGCTCTTAACCTCTGAGCGTCTCAGGCAACTATCTATAGCTGTAGGTTGAAGAATAGCTGCCTAACCTCTTTGATTGGGGGACAAAAGGGAAGGAGGTTACCTCTCACCATGATCTCCTGCCCTACAGAGAAGAATTGATAGGTCTTGACCACAATAGAATAATGCTTTACTTGTTGAGAAACAAGATTTTTCACAATTTCATGGAAGTTCAACGTAAATAGCTTTAAATACAGAAGTATTTAAGATAGACTTCAAGTAAGATTTTCTACACTATATCTGATACTGTCATAACTATTTGAAAGACTAAATAAGCTTCCTAAAAGCTAAGCTTATCAAATTTTAGTTGAATTAGTAAGGCTTAAATTTTGATTGAAGAATTTGGAAGACAATTCTGAAGTTTCTGATGTGCCTTCTGAGTAACTGACAGAGATTAAAGCATGTGCACATGGGGTTGCTTAGTATATTTTACTGACCACTTCCTGATGTAGAGCATCAACAGAAGCAATAGTGAAAGCATCAAACTTGAATTTGGGGCATCTGAGTTTGAATGTTCATTCTGACACTTAGTAGTTATGTATTTTCAATGTTCTCTGAGTCTCATTTTATTTGTGAAATGGAGATGGTACTGCTTGTAGTTCCATCATCACAGGATTATGAGGAAGGTGCTATGAACCTTCAAGTGCTATATAAATATGAGTTGTTATTACATTATCTTTTTCAAGTGATAATACTGCCTAGTTCATTCTCTGCTTAGAATATCTCTCTTATTTTGGTTGAAATAGGGTTATCAATTTTATTTTACTGTTTTAAAAATTTATTATGTCTATTAATTTTTTAGTTTTCAACATTTTACTTCCTTAAGATTTTGAGTTCCAAATTTTCTCCCTATATCTCCCCTCCCCAATACCCCAGGGGTATTCTGATTACCCCTTCTTCCAATCTGCCCTCCCTTCTTTCACCTGCTCCCCACCCACCCCCAGTGTCTTATCCCTTATCTCTTATCCCTTCCCTTCTGTTTTCCTGTAGGGCAAAACAGATTTCTGTATCCCATTGCTTGTATATCTTATTCCCCAGTTGCATGTAAAAACAATTTTTAACATTTGTTTTTAAAACTTTGAGTTACACATTCTCTTCCTTCCTACCTCCCCATCCACCCTCATTGAGAAGGCAAGCAATTCGATATAGTTTATACATGTGTAGTCATGCAAAACACTTCCATAACAGTCATATTGTGAAAGACTTAATATATTTCCCTCCGTTCTTTCCTGCCCCCATTCATTCTGTTCTCTCCTTTGACTCCATCCCTCCTCAGAAGTGTTTTCTTCTAATTATCCCCTCATCTCATTTGCCCTCCTTTCTATTCTTCCCCCTTATCCCCTTCCCACCTGCTTTCCTGTAGGGTAAGATATATTTTCGTACCCAATTGAGTGTGTATGTTATTCCCTCCTTAAGCCAGATCCGGTGAGAGTAAAGTTCACTCATTACTGCTCACCTTCCCCCTCTTCCCCTCCAGTGTAAAAGTTTTTTTTTTTTATTTTGCCTCTTTTATGTGAGATAATTTATCGCATTCTATCTCTCCCTTTCTTCTTCTCCCAGTATATTCTTCTCTCACTCCTTAATTTAATTTTTTAGATATCCCCTCCATAGTCAACTCATTACTCCAACTACTCTGATACTGAGAAAGGTCTCATGAGTTGTAAATATCATCTTTCCATAGGAATTTACATTCCTAGGAATGTAAACAGTTCAACTTTAATAAGTCCCTTATGATTCGTCTTTCCTGTTTACCTTTTCTTTCTTCTCTTGATTCCTGTATTTGAAAATCAGGTTTTCTCTTCAGCTCTGGTCTTTTCCTCAAGAATGCTTGAAAGTCCTCTATTTCATTGAAACTCCATTTTTTCTCCTGAAGTAGTATCCTCAGTTTTGCTGAGTAGGTGTTTCTTGGTTTTAATCCTAACTCCTTTGATCTCTGGAGTATCACATTCCAAGCACTCGGATCCCTTAATGTAGAAACTGCTAAATCTTGTATTATTCTGATTGTGTTTCCACAATACCTGAATTGTTTCTTTCTGGCTGCTTGCAGTATCTTCTTTACCTGGGAATTCTGGAATTTGGCTACAATATCTCAGAAGTTTTCCTTTTGGGATCTCTTTCAGTAGGTGATCGTTAGACTCCCTCAATTTCTATTTTTCCCTCTGGTTCTTGAATGTCAGGGCAGTTTTCTTTGATAATTTCTTGAAAAATGATGTGTAGACTCTTTTTTTGATTATAACTTTCAGTTAGTCTAATAATTTTTAAATTATCTCTTCTGGATTTATTTTCCAGGTCAGTTGTTTTTCCAATGAGATATTTCACATTGTCTTCTATTTTTTCATTCTTTTGGTTTTGTTTTATGATTTCTTGATTCCTCATCAAATCATTAGCTTCCATTTGTTTTCTTCAGTGAACTTTTGGACCTCCTTTTCCATTTGACCAATTCTGCTTTTTAAGACATTGCTCTCCTCATTGGTTTTTGAACCTCTTTTACCATTTGACCTAGTCTGTTTTCTAAGGTGTTATTTTCTTCAGTATTTTTTTGGGTCTCTGCAAGTGGTTGACTCATTTTTCATGATTTTATTGCATCACTCTTATTTCTCTTCCTAATTTTTCCTCTACTTCTCTTACTTGATTTTCAAAATCCTTTTTGAGCTCTGACATGCCGGCACTTCTCCTTACCCAGGATAACCACCCAGAACTGTGATCCAGATCCAAGCATAGGCAAAGTAAGAGACTTTTGCCTCAGCGCCAGCATATCAGCTACTTAATCCCCCCCATAATCTGTGGATTGAGAGCTCTGGAAGCAGCAACTGCTGCTGCTGTCTCCTCTATTTTTGACCTAGGGCTAGTACCAGACCATGTTCCTCTCTCACCCAGGCCTGATAGATCTTTTCTACTGAAGTTGGAGGTTGTCTTTGTAGTTTATGTTTTGAGAAGTCTAGAAACTGCCGTAGCTGCCTCTGATTCAATGCCCTGAGACCTGCTCTGGCCCTGTCTGTGCTGGTGCTAGTTGTGCTGGACTGCACTCTTCTCTCAAACTAGTGCAACAGACCTTTCCTATTGACCTTCCAGGTTGTTCTTGGGCAGGAAATTTGTGTTACTCTGTCATTTTGTGGGTTCTACTGCTCTAGAATTTAATTTTTTTACAGGTATTTGAAGGGGTTTGGGGGAGAGCTCAAGCAAATCCTTGCTTTAACTCTGCCATCTTGGCTCCGCCCTCTATCTGGTTCTCTTCTCTCATTTAACAAGAGGAGGAAGAAGTTTCAAATATACTTATTATTTTGCATTTAGATATATGGCCTTTTTATAAATAAAGAAATGAGCTTGTTAAATAATATTCAAATAGTGGCTTAATCTAGGATATGGATATTCTTTTAGGGATACTTAAAATATATTTTGTGAAAATGAAGCAAATTTTAAGTGATTCACATTGATATTATTTTTCTTTTCCATTTGCTATAGGTACATCATTTATAAATGAGTACTAATTCCCTATTAATAAGAATGCCAACACAAGAAGCTTTGTATATGTTAAACCAAATTAATTGAATTTCTCAAATACTGATTGTTATTGTTTTGTGGTCTAGCAATAAACAACGATATACTGGGCAGCTGCGGATGAGATCACATTCTGTGAGTCCAATACAGAGATCAGAGGAAGAAAATCTTGCCATGAATATTTCTGTAAGATCTGCTTTCATTGTTATTATTTCTTGTCTTTAAGAACTGAGTTTAATTCCCCACTAAGTTTTCATTCCATATTCCAAGAATTCTAAAGGCTTGCATTCAAGTAATGAGTAAGACCAGCATAGTAAAGCATAGCATATTTGGAGTCAGAGGACCAGAATTCAGTTTTTCCTTTTTTCACTTACTGTCTTTGTTATCTTGAGCCCAAGTTACCTCCACTGTACAATGAGGAAGTTGGGCTAGATTGCTTCTTAGGACCCTTTTAGCTCCATATGCATTATCATTATCAATAAACTGATAGATCATTGTTCACGGCATCATATGTGCAGCATTACCAAAATATGTATAGTAGTCTTAAAACCAAAATGAGGGATTAAGTTGAATTAATACTTTAAGGAAAATTTTGAGATAGATTAAGAGTACAGTTTTTTGTGGAGTGAACCTGCAAGGATCTAATGAGACAATATTTGTGAAATTTCTGCAAATCTTAAATTGCTATATAGGTGTCAGTTCTTGGTTTTTTTTTTGCATATAGTTATTTAATATAGTTTAATTCCTTAGAGAATTATGCTAATGCATCTGGGTTTATAGCTTTGATTTCTATTGGAGTTAATTTTGAATTTAAAAAAATGGCACTGGTCATAATTACATATTATATTCCGTAATTCTGACTAGTTGTTTTACAAATATATGTCATTGTTTTCAAAGAAGATCAAATGAGACAGTTTTGGATAGTTTAGCACATTCCTGTAGGAAAAACAATTACTTCATGATGATTTATTTTATAATTACTTTTATATATGAAATTCTGTACTTCTCAGACACTTGTGGCACTTTGTTAATAATTATGTTCGCTCACCTTTAAGTGCTAGCTATATTTGTTATCTGAAGAAAAAACTACAGTGATTTGTCAGCTCTGAAGTTTCTTTAATGTAATGTTGTTAGGGATGGGGTAGGTATTGGATTGAGTTAGATAATTATAAGGGCTGGATTGGAAAACTGTTTTTACTGGTTTAGGGAATTCCCTGGGGAAGAATCTCTAACAGTATTAGTCTTTTTCTTGTCTGCAACTTGTAGTCCTAGAGAGGTGCATGGAGAAGTGTCAAGTTACATGATTCAGTATGTGTCAGAGGGAAGACCTGAACCCATTTCTCTCTTGCTCTGAGATTGGTTCTCTATCTGCCATGCTGTGCCACTTCCCTAAAAGGATGATATGTTATATCATCAAACAGTTATCTCAGCATCTTTTCTGGGGTTGTGTGTGTAAAATAACTAGTATTATGATTGTTAGTATTATTTTGTAAACTTACCTGTCTTAAGTTGATATATACATGAGAAGTTTTCCTGAATTCCACTATACGTTAGGCCATTTGTGTGTATTACTTTGTCTTTGAATATCTGATAATCCTCAGTTAACCAGTTTTTCTTGGGTTGGTAAGTGTTTGATATAGTGGAGTTTTTATTTATAAAAGAAGTAAACAATTACCATAGGGGTAGTGGTCATATAATTTTAGAATTAGGGAAGGACTTTAGAGGTAATTTAATTAAAATTAGAGGTAATTTAATTAAAACACATTTTTTCCATACAATCCTAATGTCTAAATGAGGATAAATATCAGGATAAAGATATTCGTAGATACTAACACAAAACTGCCTTTTCATCAAATGTAATGAGACAGAATCATCTTTTCATAAGCATTTTAAAAAATTGCTATGTTATACAGTTAAATTTTTTGTAAAAGAAATGAAAGAGATTAGTTTTAATTTTAAATTTAAATGATTAGTGATTATATTATATTATAGTGAAATGTGTTATATCATATCCCTAAGTGATAATAGTCTCTATTTATTACCTTTACCAAAAACATCTTACTGTAAGGGCAGTGTAGTCTTACATAAAAAAAGCATAAGACTCTTGAAATTGTCTTTGATCTTCATTGCTTTGTCCTAATTTTTTCCTTTGAAATGTTTATATTTCAGAAAGATTATCTCAAAAAACCTTCCATATCTATGGATGACAGTGAACTTGAAGCTCGTCTTAATAGTTGGAACCTTGGGGTAAAAGAAGTTTTATGATTTTATTTTATTTATAATTTTATGATTTTATTTATGGCACAATATATTGAATAAAAATCTGTTTCCAAAGATACCCATATAGAATAAATATTTACTTATATTAATAGAACCAGGTGCTTAGTGCTGGAAAGTTAATAGAAAAGAGTGCTATACTTAGGAAATTATGATAAATACTATACTAGATACTTCCCGGCTCTGGGACCACAGGCAAATTATTTAGACTCTTATAGCCTTAGTTTTTATGTTTCTGATGGAGAAAACAGTTCTTTTACTACCTGCTTTGCAGCATTGTGAGCAAAGCACTTTGCAAAACATAAAGTACCATATGAATATGAATTATTGTTCTTAACACTGAGTACTGTTTCAGAAGTAAAAAAAAAAGCATTGCCATTGCCATTGCCTTCAGGAAATTTACAGTTTTATTGGAGAGACAGGCCCAGATGAAAAATTTAAATAACATAAAGACTGACTGTGAATGAATGTCTAAATGATTGATCCTCATGGTTGGGTGCTCTAGGAATATAGGGAAAAAGATGTTTATGGACTGGAATGATTGGGAAGTAATTCATGTATTGGCTTTTAGGGATTGGTAAGAGAAGATAGTCAAGGCAGGATTTAAAAGTCAAAATTTGGGGGTAAGGATGGATGTGGTCATGCCTTATGAGACATGTCATACAAGTTTAGTTCATCAGGTAATTTTCAACCGCTTATTATATGAATAGAACTGTGGGGATAAGATTACAGAATGAGGAAATAGATGAGCTTTGCAAACAGATCACATGCCTGGCCCAGAGACACGATAGAGATGGATGAAATAAACTCTTGTTTTCCAGACTTCTACTGGAACTCTTAGCTTAAATCAGAGTAACTCGTAACATCTTGAGTTGCCTTAATAATAATGTAATCATTCAAAAAGTAAAGGAACCAACAGGAATCGACAATTATTGATATCATTGATATTTTTTACACTGACAGGAGGATCTGATTGCTGTTTTAGAAATGATGGGAACCCTGATGCAAGTATTATCACTTCTCAGAGTTTGTGATAGAGAAGTAGAGGAAATTCAGGTATAATCTGATACACACCTTAGCTTTGGGAAAGCAGATTTCATAGAGTTCAAGTAGAAAGACAAACTGCAACTCATGGTCTAAAATGGTATGGGATATAGCCAAGACAGATAGGGGATGCTCAAGAATGAAATTCTGAAGACACAAAGTGAGACAGTTCCCTTAGATATTTCTTTTCTCTTTCGTTTTGCAAACAAAACAAAGCAATTAGAAAATCACAATAGAAAACCTGAGATGGTTTTTCTTTGTTCTCTCTTTAATGCTTGGTGACCATGGAATTCTGAAGGTTTAGTGGTCTCTTCCTTCCCTTTCTAGGGTGGAAGCACCTGATCATTTACCTCTTCACATTACTCAACAGTATTTATCTTTCTGGGTTTTTCTTCTCTGTTTTATTTCCATTTGAAAGATTCCACTCAGCTCAAATTTTCTCAGTAGGAATGCTTTGAAATCTTTTCTATTTAAGTTCCATTTTATATTTCTGTAGGATTATATTTAGTTTTGTGGTATATTATTTTTAGTTGTGAATCTTTTTTTCCTTTTTTCTTTTGATATATTGTATTTCAATTCAAAATAAAAAAGTTTTCCCATATTGTAATTGCTACACATTCTTGTATGATCATTCTTTGTAGATCTTTGATATTTGATTTTTTTCTTTGACCTTGAAGTTCTTTTGAAGATTTGAAAATTTGAAGATTTTGGCTGTGATACATCTGGGTTTTCCCAGGTTGGGACTTCTATGAGGTAGTGACATATGGGTTCTTTCTATTTTCATTTTCTCTTACATTTCTAATAGTTCTGAGGAGTTTTCTTAAAATAGGGTATTCAGGCTTTTGTTTTTTTGCTTATGGTTTTCAGGATGTCCAGATTTTCCTTTCTGATCCCATTTTTCAGATCTGTGGTGTTGTTTGATAGTAGACATTCATATGTTCTAATTTTTCAGACTTTTGACTTTGCTCTAAACTTTTCTGTATATGGTTTTCTACTTTTTCTTCAAATATTTATATTCTTTTACCCCCAGGTTCTCTAGTTTCATTGTTTATCTCATTTCTTCTCTTTATTTTTGCTTTCATCTCCTGGGGTCTTTGTGACCAATAAGTTTTTTCTACGTTTCTACTTGTAGTTGTTATTGCTGCAAAATGACTTTTTTCTGAAGTTTTATCTTGGATTTTTTATTCCATAGTAATTCTTCAGTGTAGTAGGTGCTTTTTTTTCTACTTATGTTTTTGGTCTTAATTTTTGTGTTGGACCTCTGTAAACTTCATTTCTGATTCTTGGAGGACCATGCCACTTGTTGCAATTATCTGCCTAGAAATCATGGTTTTGAGCCCCTTCTTGTAGCTCATCTCTCACCTATCTGTCCTGGCTAGAGACTGGGCTGGTTTCAGGTGCAGTTGTAAATGGGATTGTAGAGTTCTTAGTAGTGTTTCTCCTCCTTTGTATGATGCTTATTTTGTCTGGCAATCTATTTTATGAATCTGGAGCTGTTCTGTTGGGATCCTGGGCTTTGCTGGAACCCTCATATCACTATCTTTACTAGAAGCTGAATATCTTTTTATTTTTTGGAAACTTCACAACAGACTTCTTTTGTGAAGATGTTTGTTGAAGAGATCTGTTAGATTAAAATTAGATCTTAGGTTTAGGTTCAGTTTAGTTGTTTAGTCTTTCCTGATCATCTGTAGAATGTGCCTTAAAAAAATTTAATGTATTTTTTCTTAGTTTATAGAATAAAACAAATGTTTCTATAACAATAAAAAAGATGATTGCATGTGAAACTGCAACTCTATTATGTGCAACTTGCTGTTTCTTTTAAATAGATAGTAGTTATATCAGTTTCTTTTTTTTTCCTACTTTTTTCTTTGCTAACCTCTCCCTCCCTCATGGCTACCATCCGACACAAATATGCATATATTATATGTAAAATCATTCTATACGTACTTCTATTTGTCAGTTCCTTTCTCGGGATATAGATAGTATCTTCATTTCAAAGTGAGTGTTACTTTTCTTTGGAGAATCTTAGAGGGAAATGTGGAAAAATGTCTTAGTAGTCCAAATAATTTTTTCTTAATAAAAGCATGATGTTTTTAAAAACATAGCAATAAAATTATCAGGCTTTATATTAGTATTAAAATATTTTCCACTTTTTCACTTTTGCCAGTTCCATTTTCTTTCTTGATTTTACTGTGCTAGATGCTGGGGATGCAAAGGCAGAAAATGAAATGGTTATGTTGAGGTCAGGGAACCACAATGTTGAGGTCTGGGGTGCTTGGGACCCTAAGATACTGATACCCTGGGTCATGCCCAAATGAATTTGAACCAACCCTTCCTACAGCCAAAAGAAAACAAAGTTTACTTAAGATCTGCCTTATTGGGTTGACTCTTAAGAAATCTCACCATTTGTGTCATGTGTATTAACCAGCAGGCCAGATTGAATCTGAGCTAGATTGAATTTGAGTGCCTTCATGGAGACAGGATGGAATTTAGATACAGAAAGACTGTGGGAGCGATCTGGGGGGTGGGCTAGTTGTTTGGGGTGATGAGAGGAGGAGTTTAAGAAGGGTCTTGAGAGAAGTCTAAGGAGGGCCTTGATGGGACTGGGGTAACTAGAGATCAGAACCAAGAGAGTGGGATTTTGATGTGATCGAGGATGGGAAACAAGGAAGCAACAGACAAGTAGAGGGCTAGGGTGAGTAAAGGATACTTTATGGAATTAAGGATAAGAAACCATCAGAGACAATTGGACAAAGCATTAGTGAAAGGCTTAATGGCCTCAGGTAAATGCCAGATCAAGTGGGAAGATTCAGTTAAAGGGGTTTTCCCAGAGGCTGTACCCCCTCATCAGTTAGGCTTAATTCTTCAATCTTGAAAATACTTATCTTCTCAGAGAGAAAAAAAAGCAGGCTAGCCAGAAAAAAGTAAGAATAATGTATAACTTTTTTAGTTACTTTTACTAACAGTTGTAAAGGTATCAATGACCTAAATTTATCCTTCATTAATCTAGTTGTTAGAACAACATTTAATAAAAATAATTATGTACTAGTCACAGAAATGAATTTCCTGATGTTTTAGTTTGGTGTCTCTGGGATACCATAAATGAGTTCTTATGTTGATTAGTAATCATACTAAATCTGTTACTGAGCAATGTACTTCAGTTGAAACTTTTAAAAAATATCACTCAATATTAAAGCAATGGTTTTTAAGGTGAGATCCATTAACTAATTTTTAAAATATTGTTATATGAGAAGGCTTAGACTGGTGGATCATTTGAGCTCTGGGCTAAGCTGATCAAATATCCTCATTAAATATGGCACCAATATAGGTTGTTGTCGTTCAATTGTTTCAGTCATGTCCTCATGTTGTAGTCATTTTTGGGGTTTTCTTGGCAAAGATACTGAAGTAATGTGCTATTTCCTTCTCCAACTCATTTTATAGATGATGAACTGAGGCAAACAGGGTTAAGTGACTTGCCTAGGATCACACAGCTAGTAAATGTCTGAGGCCAGATTTGAACTCAGGAAGATGGTTGGTTCTTCCTGACTTCATGCCAGACATTATATATGTTACCTAGCTGCCCTACCAGTATGGTAAGATCCCTAATTGTGTGTGTGTGTGTGTGTGTGCGTGTGTGTGTGTGTGTGTGTGTGTGTGTGCGTGCGTTGGGGAGAAGGGAATTGGGTTGCTTTGGGAGGTTGAATCAGCTTAGGTTGGAAATGGAGCAGATGAAAGTTCCCATTCTACTTAGTGGTGGGATCACACCACTGATTGCCCACTGTAGCTTTGACTTGGATTGGAAATAGGGAGATGTAATCTCAAAAAGAAATCCAAAAGATTTTTTTTGGCGAACTATTTTAGTATAGTTGATTTCCTTTGTGATCTGACATATTTTAGGTACTAAAAATACTTATTCTGAGAATGGGTTCATAGGTTTTGCCAGACTACTGAAGATACCATAACATACACATGCACAAATTAAGAATCCCTGTTTTGGAAGATTGTAGCTACACTGACTCATTTATCTCCTCTCCTTTATAGAATAAATTCCCCTTTTTAAAGTGAATAAATATTCCCCTTAAAGTGGTAGCATTCCTTGGATGAAGCAGGTTATCATTTTATACCAACAGCCCATTTTCTAATTTATTTCTATATACTCAGAATTCCTTATAGTAGGTTTCCTTAAGGAAATTTCATATACATATATATTATTTTATGTCTATCTTATAATTCTGTATTACCTTAACAATTAAGGATCTTAAAAGTCTATCAATATATTACTGAAGTGTTAACTTCTTGAGGGCAGGATATGTCTTATCTGTGTTTCTCTCATTGCCAAGTGCTTGTGTGGGTGCTAAATAAAAGTTTATTGTATGAATAAATATTTGAATCATCTAATATCAAATTCTTATAGTTAAATATATACTGTATTTTCCTAGAGCTTTATTGATGACTTTTGCTTTTATGCTGTTATGGTATTATCCACTTCCATATTTTTATGTTCCAAACCTTTTAATCTCTTTTTCATTTCTTTTGAGAGATTTCCTATCAAGGATACAACTTTTATAATCTATTAACTGAATTTTAAAATCTGCATTAAAAGTTATAGGTACTAATTTACTTTTATTAATTGATTTCTTCTCTTACACATCATATTTCCCTTTTGAATCACTCCAGAGTTTCTTGTTGTTCCATGCTCTTTAGGGAATGTTTAGGATGGGATATTGCATTTGGCAGTGGTTTACTTTGTCTTGTAATATTTGTCAAGAGAATTTTGTCATCTCTTGAAGATTGTGTATTCATTCTTCCTTCTGGTTTTAGAAAACTCTGTTGATATGTCTACTTGCACTCTGGGGGTTTTTATCCAAAGTTTTTCCTTTTGAAATCTTAGGTGTTTCAGCTTTAAAGAAAACATAACCGATTACTTTCTTTCCACTCCTCTTTTGCTGTCCTTCATGTGTTAGAGTATTAGGGTTTTATGGCAAGGATCTCTGCCCAGAATAACATCTGGGAAAATAGAGCTGGACCCAGCCATATTTTCATTCTCTTTTCTTGAGATATAGTATGGCCACACTTAATGGCCCCTTCAACCTAATTCCTCCCTTAGCTCATCTCAGTCTCTTCTTATGCCAGGGCTAAATCAGTGTCTTTTGTTTTTTGCAGGGTTGGGGGAGGCTGGGAGTGGTTGTTTCAGGCTAACTCTCTATTGCCTGCATGGCTCCTAACCTAGATCTTCAGTGTATAAGGCAACACACTCTCACACTTCCCTAACTTTCTCCTCAAGAGTGTGGACAAAATTATTATTTGGTATTTATTGTAAGGGTGGTAGTTGTGGGATAGGTTGAGGAAAGTGTGCCAGCAGAGTCTCTGCAGAAGGGGGAATCTCAAGAAGGACCAAGGCACAAGATCACAAGTTAGCGTGGGCCCTACCTGTGAGAATGGAGAGGTTGGTTCACAGTAAGTGCTGTCAGGATGAATATTCTCTCCTGCTAATTCATACAGATTTTACCTTATTTGCAGCCTTTCTTTTTGTCCTTTGGATTCAACTTTAATATGATTCATAATTCCTTTTTTTCCCCTTCTTCCATTGTTAGTGTTAAAGAAGTCTGGAGAAAGTGATTCACTATCTTGCTGGTAGCATGAATTAGAGTGCTTTAATGAATCACTTAACTTCTCTGTGCCTGGATTTCCTATTTGGAAAATCAAGGTATAAGAGTAAGTCATCTTTTAGCTTATTTCCTGCTCTAATATTCTGTGGCTATTTTAAGATGCTTCAGATAATTTGTAGCCTACTCCTTTGTATTTGAAGGGAAGTAGATGATTTCCCAAAGACCATTGAAGCTTTGGGGCAAGTAATCCATTATATTTGCCTGGGAAACTATAGATTCTTTGTAACTTATATAGAAAATCTGCTTTATCATTTTACTATAGATATAGCCTATACCTTGAATTTTATTCACCACGACATTTAGTGAGGTTGCATGGCATAGTTAAATAGTTCTTAGCCCATGGGCCGTGAATCTGTATACATACGAAGCTTTGTCATTTTGACCTTTATTTACCTCCATTAAAATACATGGCAATTCAGTCAATAGTAATCATGCTTTCTTTAGACTGTAGAAGATATTGCTACCCATGTAACTGCATTGCTATTTTTTATTATGTAGTTACTATTATGATTATTTCATCATGCCAAAGAATCTTGGATTTCATCCATATAGGTGCTACCTTACCAGACCAGAGAGCAGCCTTTCTAGGCCCTCCTGTCTTGGACTCTTGTCTGTGTCCTATATATCCTCTATAGTTGCTGTTCTTGGCATGCTTGGGGCTTTGCTCTGGATCTACTAATATTATGTGGATACCAGTGAATATCATGGACTACCTATCAGTTATCTCTCACTTTCACTATATGATTGCTCCATCTTCTTTTCCAGTCATAAATCTGTTTATATGGCTTTTCCTGGGCATTTCCTTTAATTGTTTTATTATTTAAATTTTTTACAATTAAAAAGAATTTATTTTTTCCCTCCTACTCCACCTTATTTGTTTGTTTAAAAAAATAAAACAAAGTGTTTATAACAAATATGTATAGTCAAGTGACAGAAATTGAGTCTATTACTTCTATTAAGGAATTAATGTAACACATCCCAGTTTGGTCCTCTGGAATGTTGGTTTATCATTTTGTTGTTCTGAGTTCTGAAGTCTTTCAAAGTTGTTTTTCTTTAAAATATTATTGTGTACATTGTTCTTGTTTTACATACTTTATTTTGTGTTAATTCTTAAGAGTTTTTCCCAGTACTCTCTAAAGTCATACATTTTGTCATTTTGTTTTTGCCTTGTAATATTCCCTTACATTCATATAACTATAGTTAGCCACCCACTTAGTTTTCAGTTTTTCACTTCTACAAAATTGCTGCTAGAAATATTTTTTGTACATAAAAGACCATTTCTCCTTTGTTTGTTCTCTCTGAGGTGTTTTCCTATAGTTATGTCACTAAGTACAAGTATATGTATAGTTAAGTGACTTTTTGGGCATTCCAAGCTCTACCAGTGGTAAATTAGTATGCCTGTTTCCCTGCAGCCCTGCCAACATTGGTCATTTTTCTTTTTGTATAGTTTTGCCTGTTTGATTTGTGAGTTTCTTTAATTTTCTTTAATTTTTGTTTCTCTAGTTATTGGAAATTTGGAACACCTTTCATATATAGATAGCTTGAATTGCTTCCTTTGAAAACTGCCTGTTCGTATCCATTGATCATTCATCTTGTAGGTAATGTCTTTTTTATGAATTTGAATCAGTTCCTAATATATCTTGGACTGAGATCTTTATCTGTGAAATTTACTTCAAAGATTTTTTCCCCTGTTACAACCTGTTTTCTTTCTAATATTAATTTACTTTTTTTTGTCCCTGAACTTTTAAATTTCATGTAACCACAGTTGTTAATTTAATTTTTTTAAATGACCTTCTCTGTCCCTTGTTTGCTCATTAACTCTTTCTTTATTCATAGTTCTGAAAGAAAATTTCTTCCTTGCAGTTTATCTTGCTATATGGTATGTCAGTCTGTACCTAATTCTGCTGACTGCTTTCTAACATTCCCAGCATTTTTGTTGAATAGTGAGTCCTTACCCCTGTAACTGGGGTCTTTGTATTTCTTGAACACTGTGCTATTGTACTCATTTTCTTCTGTATATTGTGTACCTAATCGATTTCCATGAATGACCTATTTTCTTTTCTTACTTATGCATTTTTTACTTAGTATTTTTCCCCAGTTACATGCAAAAAGAATTTTTAACATTGGTTTTTGAAAGTTTGAATTACAAATTTTCTCTCTTCCTCCCTTTCCACCCCCCTTCATTTGAGAAGACAAGCAATTTGATATGTGTAGTCATGCAAAACATATCCATAGTAGTAATGTTGTGAAAGAAAACATAGATAAGAAAACTCAAGAAAAATAAAATAAAAAAGTATGCTTCAATCTGTATTCAGATACTATCACTTCTTTCTCTGGAGATGGTTAACATTTTTCATCATAAGTCCTTCAGAGTTTTCTTGAATTGTTGTATTGTTGAGAGTAGCTAAATTATTCACATCTGAACATCTTACAGTAAACAGTCCATTTCTTTTTACCTCAGCTCATGCAAGTCCTTCCAGGTTTTTGTGAGACTATCCTGCTCATCATTTCTTATAGTACAATAGTATTCCATCAAAGTCACATATCAAAACTTGTTCAGTCATTCCCCAATTGATGGTCGTCCCCTCAACTTTTAATTCTTTACCCCCAGAAAAGAGCTGCTGTAAATATTTTTGTACTATAGGTCCTTTTTCCTTTTTTCCTTTTTTTTTTATCGTTTTTGGAATATGGACCTAGTAGTGGTATTGTTAGGTCAGAGGATATGCATTATTTTATAGCCCTTTGGGCATAGTTCCAAGTTGCCCTGTAGAACTCCACCAACTGTGCATTAAAGTCTCATTTTCCCCACAGTGCCTCTAACATTTATCGTTTACCTTTTCTGTTCTGTTAGTGAATCTAATATGTATGAGATGGTACTTTAGAATTGTTTCACTTTGCAGTTCTCCAATCAATAGTGAGTTAGAGTATTTTTTCATATGGCTATAAATAACTTTGATTACTTCATCTGAAAACAGATCGTATCTTTTGATCATTTAACAATTGGGAAATGGCTCTTATTTTCGTAAATTTGACTCCATTTTCTATGTATTTGAGAAATGAGGCCTTTATCAGAGAAATTTGCTTCAAAAATTTTTTCACAGTTACTATTGCTAAATGTATTTCCCTCCAACCTATTCCCCCCTGCCCTATTTATTCTATTCTCTCTCTCCTTTCTCCCTGTCCCTCCTCCAAAGTGTTTTGCTTCTGACCACCCCCTCCCCCAATCTGTTCTCCCTTCTATCATCTCCCCCACGCACCCATCTTCTCCTATCTCCTTCCCTTCCTGTTTTCCTGTGGGGTAAGTAAGATGGATTTCTATACCCAATTGAATATGTATGTTATTCCCTCTTTGAGTTAATTCTGATGAGAATAAGGTTTACTCACTCCCCCTCAACTCCCTTCTCTTCCCTTCTACTTTTACAGTTTTTCTTTTCTCTTTTGCGAGATACTTTACCCTATTCTACCTCTCCCTTTCTCTTTCTCCCAGTACATTCTTCTCTCATCCCTTAATTTTATTTTTTAGATTTCATTCCCTTTATATTCAACTCACATCTATGGCCCCTGTCTGTATACACTCCTAACTACCTTAATAATGAGAAAGGTCTTCTTCTCATGTAGGAATGTAAACAGTTTAACTTTAATAAGTCTCTTATGATTTCCCTTTCCTGTTAACCTTTTTATGTTTCTCTTGAGTCTTGTATTTGAAAGTCAAATTTTTTTATCCAGCATTGGTCTTTTCATCAAGAATACTTGAAAGTGCTCTATCTCATTGAATTTCCATTTTACCCACTGAAGGATTATACTTAGTTTTGCGGAATTCTTGGTTTTAATCCTAGCTTGTTTGACCTCCAGAATATCATATTCCAAGTCCTCTGATCTTTTAATTTAGAAACTGCTAAATTTTGTATTATCCTGATTGTGGCCCCATAATATTTTAATTGTTTCTTTCTTACTACTTGCAATATTTTCTGCTTGACCTGGGAACTATGGAATTTGGCTATAATATTCCTGGGAATTTTCATTTTGGAATCTCCTTCAGGAGGTGATTGGTGGAACCTTTCAATTTCTATTTTATCTACTGGTTCTAGAATATCAGGACAGTTCTCCTTGATAATTTCTTGGAAGATTATGTCTAGACTCTTGTTTTTGATTATGACTTTCAGGTAGTCCAATAATTTTTAAATTATCTCTCTTGGATCTATTTTCTAGGTCAGTTGTTTTACTAATGAGATATTTCACATTTTTCTATTTTTTGGTTTTATTTTATAATTTCTTGTTTTCTCATATTCATGAGCTTTCATTTGCTCCATTCTAATTCTTAAGAAATTATTTTTTTCAGTGAGCTTTTGAACCTCCTTTTCCATTTGGCCAATTCTGCTTTTTTTAAGGCATTCTTCCCCTCGTTGGCTTTTTGGACCTCTTTTGTCATTTGGGTTAGTCTGTTTTTAAAGGTGTTATTTTCTTCAATATTTTTTTGTGTATCCTTTACCAAGCTGTTGACTCGTTTTTCCTAATTTTCCTGCATCGTTCTAATTTCTCTTCTTTTCCTCTTTTCCTCTACTTCTCACTTCATTTTCAAAATCCTTTTTGAACTCTTCTGTGACCTGAGACCAATTCATGTTTTTCCTTGGCAGCTTTGGATGTAGGAGCTTTGACTTTGTTTTCTTCTTCTGAGTGTGTGTTTTGATCTTCCTTGTCACCATACTAACTTTCAATAGTCACCCCAAGGCCTGCCCTGGATTTACTGGGGATTGATCTGTGCTGGCCTAGCTTGTACTGGATTGCGTTCCTCTCTTACTCTGGAGCAACAGACCTTTCCTACTGACTCTCCAAGTTGACTTGGACTAGACATTTGTTTCACTCTGTTGTTCTGGGGACTCTGCTCCTCTAGAATTCGTTTAGAGTAATTTTTTAAAGGTATTTGGAAGGATTTGGAGAATAATTCAGTCGAGTCACTGCCTTTATGCCACTATCTGGCTCCACCTCTGAACGACCTATTTTCTAACCAGTACCAAGTAGTTGTTTTACATTTAAGTTTTATTTTTATTTTGAGCTTAATAACCACCAAATAAGTAACCACCATTGCTTATACAATGTTTAAAAATATATATCAGTTGTTTCAATATACAAAGAACACAAAAAGAGACTTGCATATGTAGCCTTGGCAAATCTGTACCATGTATGTATTGCTTCTCCCTGTAAGTATGAAGAAAAGTCCATGTGCTTTTTTTTAATGTCTATTTTATTTTTAATTTATGGAATAAAGCAAGAATTTCCATAACATAGTAAAATAAAAAAGATAAGTACACATGAAACTGCAAATCTATTATATAATTTGTTATTCCTTTTAAATATATAATAGTTATTATGTAAATTTTTTCCTTCTTTTTTTCCCTTTCTCCCTCCCTCTACAGATGGCTACTAATTCACACAAATGTGTGTGTGTGTGTGTGTGTGTGTGTATGTGTCTGTGTTTGTACATATACATCATTCTGTAAATACTTCCATTTTTAGGTCTTTCTCTGGAGGCAGATAGGGTGTTCTTTCATATGTCCTTTGTAGTTAATTTGGGACTTTATGATAGAATGACTTAGTTGCTCGAAGTTGTTTTAAAAATAGTTTTGCTGTTACTGTATACAGTGCTCACTTGGCTCTGCTGATTTTGCTGTTCATTATTTCGTGCAGTCCATTCATGTTTTTCTGAGATCATTGAGCTCATTATTTTCATATAACTCAGTCATATTCCATCATAATCAGCCATTCTCCAACTGATGGGCATCCCTACAATTTCCAATTCTTTGCCACCACAAAGAGAGCTGCTATAAGCCTTTCGAATATATAAGTTGTCTTCTTTTTTCCCCTAATCATCTTTGGAAACAGCTCCCGTCACGGTATTGCTGGGTTAGAGGGTGTAGACAGTTCAGTAACTTGTGGGGCCTAATTCTGAATTGCTGTCCAACATGGTTGCATCACCTCCCAATCCCATCAACAACAATTTAGTGTCCTAATTTTTCCATGTCCCCTCCAATCGTTTTAGCCAGGCTGACAGGTATAAAGTGACACCTCAAGGTTTATTTATTTATTTGTTTGTTTGTTTGTTTGTTTATTTATTTATTTAGCTTTTTACATTCATTTTCACAAATTTTTGGGTTCCAAATTTTCTCCCCTTTTCTCCCCTCCCCTCACCCCAATACCCCAAGCAATCTAATTTTCCCTATCTCCAATCTGTCCTCTCTTCTGTCATCCCTCCCTTCCCTTGTCTCCATCTTCTCTTTTCTCCTGTAGGGCCAGATGACTTTCTATTCCTCATTAACTGTATGTCTTCTTTCCTAGTTGCAACAACAATACTAAACAATTGTTCCTAAAACTTTGAGTTCCAAATTCTCCCCATCCCTCCCTCCCCACCCATTCCCTTTGGTACGGCAGGCAATTCATTATAGGCCATATCTGTGTAGCTTTGTAAATGGCCTTCCTGATAGTCGTGTTGTGTAAGACTAACTGAATTACCATCCCTCCTAACCTGCCCCTCATTGTTTCTCTTCTGTCTTTTGATCCTGTCCCTCCCCAAGTGTTGGCTTTCAATTACTCCCTCCTCCCTTTGCCCTCCCTTCCATCATCCCCCCCCCAATATCTCCTTCTCCCCTGCTTTCTTATACTGTAAGATAGGTTTTCATACCAAAATGAGTGTGCATTTCACTCCTTCATTTAGTCAAATGTGATGAGGGTAAACTTCTTGTTTGTTTTTTTTTTTTCCTCAGCTCTCCTCTTTTTCCCTCCACTAAAAAAATCTCCTACTTGCCTCTTAAATGCCATATAGTTACCCCCTTCCATTTCCCCCTCTTTCCTCTCACTACATTTCTCTCTCACCATTTACCTTAATTTCTTTTAAGGTATGGTCCCATCCTATTCAGTTCAATCTGTGCTCTCTGTCTCTGTATGTGAATGCATGTGTGTATGTGTGTGCATGCGTGTACATGTGTATGTGTGGTCCCACCAACTACCCTGATACTGAAAAGTTTTAAGAGTTAGAAATATTGTCTTTCCCTGTATGAATGTAAACAGTTCATTTCTGGTAAGTCCCTTAATACTTCTCTTTGCTGTTTACTTTTTCATGCTTCTTCTCATTCTTGTGTTTGAAAGTCAAATTTTCTTTTCAGCTCTGGTCTTTTCATTAAGAATGATTGAAAGTCCTCTGTTTCATTGAAAGACCATATTTTCCCTTGAAGTATTATACTCAGTTTAGCTGGGTAGGTGATTCTTGGTTTGAGTCCTAGTTCCTTTGCCTTCTGGAATATCCTATTCCATGCCCTTTGATCCCTTAATGTAGAAGCTGCTAGATCTTGAGTTATCCTGATTGTATTTCCACAGTACTGGAATTGTTTCTTTCTAGCTGCTTGCAAGATTTTTTCCTTGAGCTGGGAGTTCTGGAATTTGGCCACAATGTTCCTAGGAGTTTCTCTTTTTGGATCTCTTTCAGGTGGTGATCGATGGATTCTTTCAATACTTATTTTGCCCTCTGGTCCTAGAATGTCAGGGCAGTTTTCCTTGATAATTTCATGCAAGACGATGTCTAGGCTCTTTTTTTGATCATGGCTTTCAGGTAGTCCCATAATTTTTAAATTGTCTCTCCTGGATCTATTTTCCAGGTCAGTTGTTTTTCCCATGAGATATTTCACATTCTCTTCCATTTTTTCGTTCTTTTGGTTTTGTTTGGTGATTTCTTGGTTTCTCAGAAAGTCATTAGACTCCATCTGTTCCATTCTAATTTTGAGAGAACTATTAAATTCAGTGAGCTTTTGAGCCTCTTTTTCTATTTGGCTCATTCTGCTTTTGAATGCATTCTTCTCCTCATTGGCTTTTTGAACCTCTTTTGCCAATTGAGTGAGCCTATTTTTCAAGGTGTTAATTTCCTCAGCATTTTTTTGGGTCTCCTTTACCAAGGTATTGACCTGTTTTTCATACTCTTCTTGCATCTTTGTCATTTCTCTTCCCAGTCTTTTCTCCACCTGTCTAACTTGCTTTTCAAAATCCTTTTTAAGCTCTTCCAAGGCCTGAGCCCACCCGACACCCCCCTGGGGTGTCTGGGGTACCGAGGCCCCGCCCTCCACGTCTTTCCCTGGTGGCAAAAATACGTTCTCGTCCTCGCCATCAGATCCGAAGGTCGAGATCATTTGCATTTGTTGGAAAAAACTCTCTAAAGTCTTATTTTTCTTCCCCTTTCTAGGCATTTTCCCAGCCAGTTACTTGACTTCTGAGATTCCTTTCCACCTCCGCCTGGATCCGCCCAGCTAGTGCTTGGCCTCTGACATTCAAATGCGCTTTCCGGAGGCAAGCTTTAGTTCTGGTGCAGGGGTGGGGGCAGGGCCGCCTCCTAAGCTCGGTCCCTCAGGGGCTTTCTGCAGAGACTTTCAGGAACAGAGCAGGTGGGGGCGGGGTGGGGGCCCGCCTCCTATGCTCAGCTCCCTCAGGGGTTTTATTCAGAGGCGTTCAGCAGTAGAGCAGGGTGGGGGCAGGGCCGTCTCCCCGGCTCAGCTCCCTCAGGTTGGAAAGACCCTCAGTATTGAAGATCCTACCTGCTGCTGGGGGATTCCTGAGTCCCGGGCCGCTGCTGCCTCAGCCGCCCGCCCACGCCTCTGCCTCAGCCGCCCGCCCACGCCTCTGCCTCCGCCGCTTCCTGCCCCCGTCTCTGCCGCCGCGCTTCCTCCCCCCGCGCTTCCTCCCGAGGGGGCCTGAGTCACGGAGATGCTCCGCTCCCCTCCCCTAGCACAGCCTTCTTTCTCACTGACCTGTAGCTTCTGTGGGCGGAGGGACTTTCCTGGCTGCCAGAGCTTCCCCCGGAACTTTCCTCTCTGAAGCCTGCTCGGGTCAGCTTCTCTGGGGCCGCGGCCACGGGTGGGGGTGGGGTTCGCTTTCCGGAGCGCGATGGACCCCGGGGACGGCTCTCCAGGGTTCAGTGGAACGGAAATCTCTTCCCCTATGTTTATGCACCCCCTGCAGTGATTCAGAATTTATGGGGATCTCCTTTTACCTCAATTCCATGGGTTGTGGGCTCGGAGCTCGTAAATGTGCGTCCTTCTACTCTGCCATCTTGGCTCCGCCCCCCTCAAGGTTGTTTTGATTTGTACTTCTCTAATGAATGAGGATTTAGAGCCCATTGTCACATTAATATAATTGTTTTGATTTCTTCATTGGATAACTGTCTGTTCATATCTTTGACTTTATCAACTGGAAAATGACTTGTATTCTTATAGATTTGATAAAGTTCTTTATGTATTTGAGATATGAGATATCCCCTCCACCCCCACCCCAGTATTCTACTTTCCTTCTGATATTGGCTACATTTGTAAGTTGTATAAACCTTTTTAATTTAATGTAATCAGAATTACCCATTTTATAGCTCATGCTGCTGCTCTCTCTCTCTTGTTTATTCATTACCTCATTCACCTGTCCATAAACCTGATAACTAATATGTTCTGTCTTCTTCAGATTTTTTCATAAGATCTCTATATCTATATTTCTTTATATCCATTTTGATCTTATCTTGGTAAATAGTGTAAGATATTGGTCTGTGCTCCATTTCTGCCATGCTACTTTCCAGTTTTCACAACAATTTTTATCAAATAATGAATTCTTATCCCAAAATCTTAAGAATTTACTTTTGTCAAATACAGCATTGCTATATTTATTTGCTGCTGTAAGTTGTACAGCTACTCTATTCCATTGATCTGCTTTTCTCTTTCTTAGCCAGTACCAGATAGTCTTGATAATTACTGCCTTATGATATAGTTTAAGATCTGGTACTGCTAAACTTCTTTCCTTTACATATTTTTCATTATTTCCTTTGATATTCTTAACTTTTTGTTCTTACAAATGAGTTTTATTATTACTTTTTCTAATTCTGTAAATTATTTTTGTGTGATTTAATTGTGATGGCATTGAATATGTAAATTGGCTTAAGGTAAAATTGTCATTTTTATTTTAGTGGTCCTGCCTACCCATGAACAATTAATATTTCTCCAGCTATTTAAATCTGATTTTATTTGTATAAAAAGTTTTTCATAATTTTGTTTATATAGTTCTTGAGTTTGTTTTGGCAGGTATTCTCCCAGGCATTTTACACTGTCTAGAGTTATTTTAAATGGAATATCTCTTACTGTCTTTTCTTGCAGGCTTTTTTGCTTGTAATATATAGAAATGCTGATGATTAATTACGTGGATTTACTTTCTATCCTGTTAGTTTGATAAAATTACCAATTTTTTCAGTTAACTTTTAATTGTGTCTTTGGGATTTTCCAAGTATGTTATCATATTGTCTCCAAAAGGAGATAGTTTTATTACCTCATTCCCTATTCAAAATTCGATTTCTTTTTCTTCTGTTGCTATTGCTAGGATTTCCAACACAATATTGAATAATATTAGTGACAGTGAGCATCTTTGCTTTTCAACTAATCTTATTGGGAAGGCTTCTGAATACTGTTTGCTGATTGTTTTAGATAAATACTTTTTACCAATATAAGGAAAAATCCCTTTGTACCTATGCTTTCAAGTGTTTTCAATAGAAATAAACGTTGTACTTTATCAAAAGCTTTTTCTACGTCTATTGATATAATCATATGATTTTTAAAACTTTCATTATTCATATGATTAATTATAAGTTTTCCTTATGTTAAACCATTCCTGCCATTGTATAAATCCCATTGGGATGTGTAATCAATGTGTAATCATTGTAATTTATTGTTGTAATCTTTTAGCTAGCATTTTACTTAGGATTTTTTCATCAATTTTCAGTAATGAAATTGGTTGATAGTTTTCCTTCTCTCTTTTTACTCTTCCTTTTTAGGTATCAGTATTATATTTATTTCACAAAAAGAGTTTGGTAGAACCCCTTTTTTGCTTATTATTTTAAATAATTTATTTAATTTTGATTTTTAAATGTTTGATAGAATTCACTTATAAACCTGTGTGGTCCTGATGCTCTTTTTCTTAGGAAGCTCATTTATGCCCTGTTTAATTTCTTTTTCTAAAATAGGTCTATTTAGATATTCTGTTTTTCCTTTTGATAATCATAGAAATTTGTATTTTTGCAAATATTGTTCCATATATAGTTGGGCATAGTAGTTTGTGTAATTGCTTCAGTTTCATCTTCTTTAGTGGCATATTCACCCTTTTCATTTTTAATATTAGTGATTTGGTTTTATCTCTTGTAAAATCAAATTAATCAATATTTTTTATATTTTATTTTTTTCATAAAATCATCTAGTTTTATTTGTTATTCAATGCTTTTGATACTCAATTTTTAAATCTCATCTTTAATTTTTAGTATATCCAATTTAGTGTTCAACAGTGGATTTTTAATTCGTTCTTTTCCTAGTTTTTTTAATTGCATATATAATTCATTGGTCTGCTCTTTCTCTGTTTTATTGATGTAAGCATTTAGAGATACACATTTTCCTCTGATCACTGCTTTTGCTGTATCCCATAGGTTTTGATAAGTTGTGCCACTATTGGCATTCTCTTCAATGAAATTATTGATTGTTTCTTTGATTTGTTTTTTAATCCACTCATTTTTTCAGATTAGATTAATATCCAATGAATTTTTAATCTATATTTCTGTGTTCCCTTATTAAATATAATTTTTATTGTATTGTGATATGAAAAGGATAATTTTGATAGTTCTACTTTTAACTATAAATTTTTTTATGCCCTGATATGGTCAGTGTTTATAAAGGTACCATGGACTGCTGGGAAAAAGATGTATTCCTTTCTACTTCCATTCAGTTTTCTCCAGATATCTATCATATCTTGCTTATCTAAAATAATATTTAATTCCTTGACTTTTTTCTTATTTATTGTTTGGTTAGATTTATCTAGTTCTGGGATGAAAAAATTAAAGTCTCCCAGTTTTGTACTACTATTATCTATCTCTTCCTGTAATTCATGTAACCTTTCTTTTAAAAATATAGATAGTATTGTATTTAGCGCAGATAGGTTCAGTATTGATATTGGTTCATTGTCTGTGGTACCTTTTATCAATATGTAGTTATTCTGTTTATCTCTTTTAATTAAATCTATTTTAGCTATAATTTTGTCTGATATCATAATTACTGCCCTTACCTTTTTTTGCATCAACTGAAGCATAATAAATTCTACTCCAGTCCTCCATTTTAACTTTGCATGTATTTCTCATTCAGAAATGTTTTTTTATAAAAAATATATTGTTGAATTCTGATTTTTAATCCATTCTGCTATCTGTTTCCATTTTATGGGCGAGTTCATCCAACTCACATTCAAAGTTATAATTACTACTTGTGAATTTCCCTTCATCTTATTTTTACTCACTGTTGTTCTTTTCCGCCTCTTTTTTTAACCTGTCCATATTCCCTTATCTCCCTCCCATTCCTTATTCTACCCACCTCTCAGGGACCCCCTCCCTTATCCTCTTCCCATACCCTCCTAAATCTCAATCTAACCACCCTTCTAAAATTCCCTCCCACAGCCTGTCCCACAGTTATCTCATCTGTCTACAAGTTCAAAAGACTTTTACACTCCTTCAGATGTACAAGTTTTCTCTTCAACCCTGATCCAATGAAATGTCTTTTCAGAGTTGTCCTACTTTGTCTGTGTTTCCTATCAACCTTCCTTCTGTTCTTTTAGATCCCTTTACCAATGGTCTTTTAAAAAAAATCCATTTCATTATTTATTTATTTGTTTTCATCACATTTTTCTTATTAAGTTTTGACATCCAAATTTTCTCTCTCCCTCCCATCTTCATACCCACCCACTGAGAAAGCAAGCAATTATACATGTGAAGCCATGCAAAACGTATTTCCATATTAGCCATATAAAAAAAAACCCAAGAAAAATAAAGTGAGAAAATTTTATTTGTTTGTACTCAGTGCTCATCAGTTCTCTCTCTGGAGATGGATAACATTTGTTTCCATCATGTGTCCTTTGGAATAGTCTTGGATCATTGTATTGACCAGGGTAGCCATCTCTTTCATAGTTGATCATCAGGACAACATTATTGTTTCTGTGCACAATGATGTACTGGTTCTTACTTCACTTTCCATCAGTTCTTGTCATGTTTTTCTGAAACCACCCCTCTTGTCATTTCTTATTGTACAGTAGTACTCCATCATAATCATATGCCACACCTTGTTCAGCCATTCCCCAGCTGATGAGCATCCCCTCCATTTCCAATTCTTTGCCACTATGAAAAGAGCTGCTATCAATATTTTAGTATATATAGGTCCTTTTCTTTTGATCTCTTTGGAATACAGTCCTAATAGTGGTATTGCTGGGTCAAAGGGTATGCACAGTTTTAGAGCCCTTTGGCCATAGTTCCAAATTGTTCTTCAGAGCGATTAGACCAGTTCACTATTCCATCTGCAGTTCATTAGCATACCTGTTTCTCTTTATCCCATTTAGTATCTGTCATTTCTAATAGGCGTGAGGTGGTGCCCCAGAATTGTGTTAATTTGCATCTCTCTAATCAGTAGTGATTTAGAACATTTTTTCATATGATTATAGATAGCTTTGATTTCTTCTTCTGAAAACTGCCTGTTTCTGTTATTTGACCATTTGTCAATTAGGGAAAGGCTCTTCTATAAATTTGACTCCATTCTGTGCCCAGTACATAGTTGAGAAATGAGGCCTTTATCAGAGGAATTTATGGCAAAAATTTTTTGATATCATTTCATTGTTTATGCTACCTTTTAGCATAATGTAGTTTCTCTGATTATCTCTTTTAATTTGTTCATAATTTTTACCCCTACCTCTTTTTTCTTTTACTTCAGCTGAAGCATATTAGATGGTATTCCACCCTTTATTGTGACTCTGTGAATATCTTTCTCTTTTTAAAAAAAGTTTCAAAATTTATTTTAGATTTAAGTATAGCATAAGAAAAGAAAAAAACATTGCCATGTATACTGGAGAAAACCTATATAAGGAATGCTTCACATTTTTGAAGTTGTCCATCTTTTCTTTGCTTCCTTGTATGTTTTCTTTTGTCCTCTGCTGTGTACTTTTAACTTTTTTTCCACTATCCTTTCCCCTTCATCAAGAAGCCTACAATTATGTGTAGATATATAGGTACACACAGACACATAAATATATGCATATATATGTATATACGTATACAGATATCCATAAACATACACATAACATACACATATACACTTAAATGTATATACGTAAGACTGTATTATGCTTATTTCCACTTATCTGTTTCTCTGAAGGTGTTTTTTCTAAAACCACTAGCTCATCTTTTCCTACACTACAGCAATATTCCAACCCAATCAAATCTTACCTAGGAGATTGTGAGAATGTTTTGCTAATTTTCTGCATTTTCTCTATTCTTGGCTATGTAGGTTTATTTATACAAGAAAATGTTTATAAAAATTATCCATTTTAAACTTCAACACTGTTCACCTTATAATGTGGTTTAAGATCTGATACCACTGAATTTAGTTCCTTCACATCTTTTTTCTCTGGTTTCCTTGAAGTTCCTGACCCTGTATTCTTCCAAATGAACCATGTTACTATTTTTTTCTGACTCAGTAGGATAATTTTTTTTAGTAATTTAATTGGGATGGCATAACATAAATAGATTAGTTAGGTAAAATTCTCATTTTTACCTACCCATGCATAATAAATATTACTTTAATAATTTAGATCTAACTTTGTATAAAAGGTGTTTTATATTTATATTCATAGAGTTCCTATGTCTGGTTGGACAGCTATGCTCTCATTTTTTTAAACCTGTCTAGTTATTTTATGTGGCCTACTATCTTTCTTTTTTCAAGTGTGTCTTGTAAACAGCATCTTGGTGGATTCTGGTTTCTAATGCATAATAAGTATGTGATCCATAAGCAAGACACTTAACTTGTTGGGCCTTTGTTTTTTCATCTGTGAAAGGAGAGGTCACCTATCCTTTGGACTGTATAACTAATTCTTGTTAAACTTTCCTCTCTTTTTGAGCCCCAATATGATCACCATCCCCTCTGCCTCTCAGTAGATAACTGGATGATATCCTTTAGAGCAGAGGTTCTTAGCCTTTTTTGTCTTCTAGAACTCTCTGGTCATCAGTTAAAGTCTATGTACTCGCCAGAATAATATATTTAAATGAACAATGAAATACAGTTGCCAGAATATTAATTTTTTAAAAATAGATACCAGCTTAAGAAATCTTGGTTAAAAGGTAAAAGGGATCTAGAGGTCATCTAGTTAAACCCTTTCATTTTGGAGAGTAGGAAACTGGTGACCAGAGAAAGCTCTGTATATAATAGTCATACATTTTCACTAGTCTTTTCATTTCTCTTTTGTTTTCTGAGCAAGAGTTGATCCTTTGCCTTGTTATGGCAGAATTCAGTTTCATCTTTTTACCTTTGATTCCCATTCCTTCCTCCACTCCCACCCTCATCCCCACCGTCATTTTTATTTTTTCAGTCAGCAAAAATCTGCCCTTTTCATCCTCGAACTCCAATCCTACTTTTCACCCTCTGAGATTCTTCTGTATTGTTTGCAAGAAAAGCTATTTTTGGTTCTAAATCATTTTCTTTTGTTTCACTGCACTCTGCAATTTCTTCTCCTTTGTATTTGTTGCACCAAAGCCTTGAATGATCTCAACTATGGACCTTGATTCTTAGACTTTATGGCTGTTAAAAGTATTTTTTTTTGTTCATTTGGAAGCTCTGTATTTTAGCAATGGCATTCTTGGGCATTCTCAATTTGAAATTTCTTTTACAAGGTGATTATGCATTCTTTCTAAAAGATATCCCAGGATAGAACTCTTTTAGTCTCCTTGTGTAATCACCTACCAGTAACTTGATTCATGTTTTTCTGGGGCAGGAGGTCAGTGATCCTGGTGATCTCATCAGAGATTGTTTTATTGGCAGGACCCAAATCAAAGTACTTGAAGGTTTCTTTCCATCTTATGGAGTCTTTGACTGGATGTAGGAGCTTGTTAGGGTGCTCCTTTTGGTTTTGGTTATCATTGCTTCATCAGCCAACCTTTCAAACCTTTGCTAGTGTTAGGGAAATTAGGTGCAACTATAACTTCACATTGCAATCTTTACTGGAGACTCCTCCACTTTTTTGAGACATCCAGAAGAGTTGGTCTTTGAGGAAAGTTTGTGGCCAACATTCTTGAATGTCTTATTAGTCTGTGCGATTCCAATAAATATTGAGTGATGATATGTTTTGGCCAGAGCACTTCAGAAACAAAATTTGCTAGGGCGTAGAGTGATTGTGATGTTTGTCAAAGGTTAGAATACTTGCAATGATGAAATAAAGTATTAATCCTTTAAGTATTGGAAGTATATTATACATATTTTTTTGGGAGGAGTGTGTTGAAGGTATTAGCCAATTTAATGACAGTTTTCAGGATAGGAGACATTCACCAAGGTTTGGATTTGTAATTTATTTGTTTTTTCTCAGAGACTGCTTTTTCAGCAGCATAATTAAATTTTGTAAAGGAGACAGTACTCAGAATATTTTTCTTTCCTTTTCAATGAGAATTTAACTGTTTTGAAGGAATCTCTCTCTCTATTCCACCCCTTACTTAATGACTGAGATTTTTAAAGTCAATATCCACTTTTAAAGTCAATCCACTTTTTTTTTAAAGTCAATATCCACTTTTAAAGTTAATCCACTCCCAAATAAAATGTGGGTCTGCTCTTTATATCAGTTTGATCAACCCATGGATAAACTGAAAAAATTCCCCAAACATTTTTCCTCCTTCTTGTCCTCTATATAGGACATTACAGAAAGAAAACATTCAGCAGAATTCAACTGTAGTTCAAGTAAAGATTCATTTTTATTATTGTGATGCTTCTTTCATATCCAAAAGACTTTGTTTTGTGATTAAAATTAATAACTGGCCTTTAACAACTTCATGTATATATATTTTAATTGATTTTAGTCTTGTCATTTTTCTAATATTATTAGATTTTCATATTTATTATAGGTTTTTTCCCTTTTCATTTTTTCATCCTTTTTTGTGGTATTCTTTCTTAAACTGTTATAAAAAGATATTAAGTTTTGAAGAAAAAAGCAGAAAGATAATATTTAGACTAAATCTCTGCACATCATATGAAATCCATGTTATTTGTACATTCCAGAATGGGAACATTTAACTTCAAAGTACATGTGACTGATACTACAGAATCAGAAAATAGATTGCTTATTCTCTAAAATATGTATTATTGTGTCCTCTTTTCATGTAAAAAATGAAATTATTATACATTGCTCACTACCAAAGGGTTATAAGATAAATCAACGTATTATAAGTGAATAAAGATTTGTATTCTTTGTTATTAAAATTAACTATTTTTTCTGTCTTGGCTAATTGAGGAAGATATTCAGAATCACAGAGTCAATGATTTATTTAATGGCTTCATTTAATTTGATGGGTGGACAAAGCAGTTATTACTGGACCTTTGACATAGATTAACTGACAGTTTTCATTAGAATGTAAGGTCCTTGAGAATATGAATTGTTTCATTCCTTATATTTGTATCCCTGAATCTTTTCACAGTACTTGCAATAAATATTTAAGAAATCCCTGTTGATTTATTGATTGCTTTTTAATTCAAGTTTAATTAAAAATGTAATATCTTCTAGATTTTATTATGCTAACTTCTTGTTCTTTCAATTATATTACCAATTTCTAAGAGATGGAATCTGATTCAGTCCTAGGGGGCCTGTATTCTAAATTCTTTGATGAGAGTGAATGCATTGACAAAGTTTGATTGAGAGTAGGAATATTCAAAGCACCAATGGAAGAGAAAGCACCCTTCAGATATTGACCGGAAGGATAGCAGCTGTCATTTCAAGTAGCATTAGTAGGAGTGGGGATAGTACACATGCCACAAGCCCCTGATGTAGGCAAATACAGGAGCCATGGTTGACATTCTCTTAGAGGTGTAAAAACACATTGAAAGACAGGATTCCAGATTGTAGGCAACATGAGAGCCGAAACTGCGGCTAGTGAAAGAAGGGGTATTGTTTTTGTACTTGTTTTACTTCCACAAATGTTCTTGAAAAGTAGTAAAACTCCTAGGCTGAGGGGAGCTTGTGATAAAATAATAAGCATGCGTATCCTGTTTTGCAAGGATGATGGTCCAGCACATCTTGGCCTCGGAGAAATTAGAAGGGTAGGGGTGTGACAAACAGCTTGGACTCATGTTCCAAGAGTCCTTACCACCATGCCTACATAATCTTCATAAGAGGGAATGTAAGGAAATAAAGTAAGGAATTTGAGGAATTTTAACTAACCCTAACAGAAAGGATTGAACTGTGTAACCTCACTTCTGCTTCTGTATCAGTGAGCACCACAACCACTTCCTTTGGGGAAGCATAAAAAACAAAACAAAACAAAACAAAACTTCAATTTTTTCAGTTAGAATGGGTCTATTACATGGGTCTTCTAGAGGGCACTCTGGGAAGGGAAGGATTGGGCAGCGGCAACTCATCCCGGGTTAACTCCCTGACGTTGCCTGGGAAGTCCTGTGATCCCCGTAGCCATTTTAAGGGGCATATCAAATGGATCTTCCTAATGGCAGTCTACCTGGGAAGGAATGGACAGCAGAAGCTAGTCCAGGCTAACTCCCTGACCCTGCCTGGGAAGTCCTGTGATCCCCACAACCATGTTTCCCTAGTATACTTGGTTTTACAGAAGCAGATATATTATACCATAGCAATGGCTTTTTGGATTATTTGATTGGGAAAGCCCACAGATAATTTGCAATAATAGTAATAGCTAATATTTGTCTAGTATTTTAAGGTTTGAAAAATGCTTGTTTCATGACTATCAGTGATCTAAGAGTTTACTATTCTCTGGTCTTGTGTGTGAGCTGTAACTTCCTGGAGTTTTATTCTCTAGTGTTTGGAGCTCATAGGGTTGGTCTCGTGAGCTTCATTTGTTCATGAGTCCTAAATTGGTCTAAGGTGTAGATTTCTGTCAAAACTCATGCAAGGACCTAGCCTATGGTATAAGTTTGGTCTTAAGCTCTCCAAACTTGAAAGTTGTCATCTGCTATCCTCATGAAGGTCACCATTCAACTACTTTATGATGTTTGAGGATTGTTGCTTTTTCTTTTTGAGAGCTTTACTTGTAAAAATGATGCATTTTTGAAATATTTATTTGTAGTGTTAATACTTTCATCCATTCTTTCATTAAACAAAAAATATTTTGAGTACTAACTGAGTCTGTTGATCTATGCTACTATTTACTATGTAATGTTTCAGCATTTAAAAAGCAAATGTAATCATAGTGTACCATCGTTATTAAAAGATGAATTTGTGGATTCATCCATTGTGGTTTTCTACCAATTTTTTTAGTGACAGCATGCTGCCATCAGGCAGCAGCAGTACCTCAATTACCCATCTTTGGTTCAAATTAGAAGACAGCTTTATTGGGGATTCACATCAAGTGTGAATTTCTCCCTATTCTTTTTTTTCACTAAAGTTTTTTTTTGTCAAAAATGAAACACTAATTTTTATAGAGTAAGATTATAATAGAAGTACTCTTATTTCTAACTCTTTATTGTCACTATGAACTTAATTTAAGCTTAATATTGTACAGACTGGCCCAAATATTTGTTAATTACCTGTTATGTGAAAAATCTGGTGACATATAGGGAATGTAAAAACAGAAGGAAAAGCAGCCCCTCACCTCAAGGATTTTACATTGTCTCATTCTTTTATGATTAGAATATTCTTTCTAACTTACTGAGAATGTGATTTTTAATTATCTTGGAAATTCTTGGCATCAAATTGCCCCTAAGCTGTTTTCTGCAGCTGCCATAGATTTTAGTACTTTGGTTTAAGGATTAATTCTTTGGATCTTACCTTGTCTCTCTGGGCCTCAGTTCACTCTTCTGAAAAATGAGAGGTCTATATTAGATTATTTCAAAGATCTCTCCCTAGTCTAACATGGTTCTATAAAGGAATAAAATGATAATCCCACCTTTCAATTTATTGCTTTTTTACTGGTTGTCCCCTTTCCTGAAGTGCTATTCCTCTTTACCTCTGCTTCCTGACTTCCCTGGTTTTCTTGAAGACTCAGCTCAAACCTTGCCTTCTGCAGAAATTCTTTTCTTGTTCATTCCCAGCCATCTCCCTCCATTCCATTGACATTGCTTTCCATCTTAAATTCCCCTGCATTTACACTGTACAGGACTTATATTTTTTTCCCTTCTTTTTCCTCCCATTAGAGTGTGATCTGCTTGAGGACAGGAACTGTCTGTTTGCCTTTTAAAATTTTTTTGGGTATTCTTAGGGCTTATCATAGTGTCTGGCACATAGTTTGAACTTAATAACTATGTACTGACTGTCTGTAATGATGATTGTCTTTTTGAATTAAAATATTCTTCATTGTTTTGCTGCTTGATAATTATTTCTTTTATAATATGGAATAATTCTTAAAAACTGCATTTTTGAACATGACCAATAATTTTGAATAGTGGTTTCCAAGGTTGGGTATGTAAGATGATCTGTTGGGAGAGTACAATGAGAGTTAGAAATAAGAAGAGAAGTGCAGATTTTTGGTCAGATGTGCCCTTTTTTCCTTGCCCAGCTCTGGTACCTTTCTCCTGCCTTTATCTCATGTAAACTGGGAGCAGGCAGGTGGAGAGTCATTTTCCCTGCCCAGCCTATGCTCCTCCTGCTGCCCTTATAATGGCAGCAATGTAGACCTAATGTGTTCCCTGTTCCAGGGTCCAGATGACTGAGTACCTTTTCTAAAAGGTACCCTATTAATACTTTTTAGGGAAGACTGTGGGCATGAGTCATACTTGAGCTTTGTTGTAATGATTTTTCCTAGAACTCCAGAGGTCTGGGCATAATGGGTTAGTCAGAGACAGAAAAACCTAACTTCCCTCTTTCAGTAGCCAGGCTTCTCAGGATCGAATCTTTGTTCTTCGAGTCCAGAGAATGAGTCCTTTTCTTGGTAATCTGGAGGCAAGAGCCTTCCTGTCTGAAAAAAAGATGGCCCTGGATGTTGGGGTTGCTGGGATTACTGAAAATGTCAGGGTACAAAGTGGAATCTGCCTGGAATGAATTAATGAACTCAGACTATCTTCCAGTCAAGTGGCAAAGTTAATTGTAAAGTCAATAAGCAGGCAAAGTTCTTAGGAAATCTGCAAACTAATGAGGACAAGGCTGATGCTTAGGTATACAAAAGGGACAGTGAAAGGATATGGGTGGGATTATGCAGTGTTAAGTAGTCTCTGGGTGGGCTAGGTACAGCTGTGAAAGGAATGTCCAGTGAGCTAATTAAGTGATCTAGGGTGGAATTAAGGAATGGTCTGTATATTCAAGTAGTCGGGGGGGGGGGGGGGGGGGGGGGGGGGTAGCCTTGGGTGGAGACTGCTGAATCTGGACTGTTAGACTGTATGGGAAATGTATGGGAAAATTCAGGGACATGTTCTTTTCCTTTAGGGGTCAAGGTCCCACCATCCCATCACATCCATACTGCATGTCTAGTCCTTTTGGAGTGTAACTTCAAAGTGAGGGGATCAAACTTTTTTTCACATTTTAGCTTATTTTGCTCCCAGCCTGTAGTAGAACTCAGGAAAAGTATCTAAAACAAAGCTAATATATAGTATTTATCATGAGTTCCTAAAGGAGATTAAGTCCCATCTTGAAAGTTGCTCTTTGTATGAAATGGTTATCCATGCTGCCCACCCTGTTTCTTTTCTACCCTTGCCTTTGGGAGAGTAAGGGAGGCTCATGCCAAACCTGAGAAGATAGAACTAGGATATCACAAGAAAACCAGGCTCAGAAGTGGGAGTAAGTAGTAGTTGGCGTGAGGGAAAGACCTCTGCTTTTGCTAGTAGACTTGGCTTCCAATTTGTCAAGCATAGATCAATTTGAGTTTATAACACTGTTCCACACAACCCTTCTTCCTCTCTCACCCCCAAAACAAAACACTATTATACATCTTGGAAGAAAATGAGGAAGGCTGTTCACCTCAGAAAAAAAAACCAAAACACAACGAGGCTCCACATATCTTGCTACTTGCTCTATCCTTGCTTCTCCTCCATCCCCCAAATCTGGAACAACTATCCTCCCTTATTCTCTGCCAGGAAACTAGTCTGCTATGCATTTTGCTCTCTGCCTCTAGGTCTGGAACAACAATCCTTCACATATGGGATCAGCCTTCCTTACCTCCTTGACATCAAGGAAGATGGAAATTAATTAGCTAATTTTAAGAGGAAGCTTTGCATAATTAATGAACAGGATTGAAAACTCAGAATCATAGTTTAGCAAAAAGCACAACTAATGATACAGTTCTTTGACTTAGATATATATGCATCTTTAGGAAAAAAGCCTTTTTTAGCTGTGATAATCATTAAGAGCAAGTATAGAAATAAGGGTTAGAAACAGACCTTTGGATTGCTTTATTACAATAATAAACCAACAATTAAAAAAAACATATTCAATGGCATAGCTCTCATTGAATATTATAACACCAATGTCTTTAGTGAGGACAAAAAAGCTTGTATAGTATTTAGTAAAGAAAAGAAAACACTTAAAGTATTGTTTATTTAATTTTTATCTTACTGTTTAACATTATAAGATGTACATTGTGGATCAGTTGCAGGAGTGCATGTATATAATTTACAAATAAATGCACTTTTGGGTGTATGTTCTCCAAAACCTTTTACTTATCAGGTACACAATTTTAAGAAATGGAAACTAATGATGTAGCAGAGATGAAAATAACCAATTTACGAAGGACCTGGTCACATGAATAGAAGAAAACGAATACCATTAATTTTTGATTTTTTTAAAGATTCTCATTATTTTTAAAAGACATCTTGAATTGATGTGTTGAGGTGAACTTAGTATTATGTATTTTCTATGAAGAACTAAATATTTTTTGCAGATTACCTAATTTACCACAGTTTTCCTTGTGGATTCTGTAACAAATAGTATTTACATATTTTAGAAAGAGAAAACTGAAGCACCAAGAGGTCAAGATTCAGTTCATTTGAGTGTTTATTCAGACTTAAATTTCACTATATCTCATGATTTCCTTGTTAAAATCTTTTTGGAGTATTACAGTCTTATCATGAAATAAATTTGAATATTAAAGAGCATAGACAGTATTTTCATATAGCACTTTATTTTTGTGTTCTAAGAAATAGTATTTAAAACTTCATACACAGTAATTTTAATTATCTGCTTTCAGATAGAAAATCCAAGGTATTTACGAGAGAAACCCATTCCAGTGTCTTTGGTAGGTGTTAAATGTTTTGATTTTTCTTCAGAGATAAATATTTTCTTATAAAGCATATGTTTATAAGTACTCTTACTCTGTCTAATGAAAACTAATTATCTTGTTAATCACTTAAAAATGGTTCAGATAATTTTTGTTTGTCATATCGTTATTATTCAAGCATTTTTACATCTGCCAATGAAGGTCTCATCTTGTTCAATTGCAAATTAAAAACAACAGAATGCAGATATTCATAAATGTATTGTTTAGGTATACATAAAGTCTTAAAAAATATTTAAAGTTTACTAAATTAAATCTTTCTTTTTCAGCAGATGCCTAGCAAATCGAATCTTGGGAAAGCCAGCAGTCTCCGAGATGAACAATTGCTCTTTCTAATGCATGAAAAAGAGGTAAGATAGAGATATTTCTAAAATATATAATAGGAAGTATAATTTGTGGTGCTTGAGCTAAATCTCAAAGGAAGAGAAGTGAGGCTGGTGACCTTGCACAGCCCTCCTTCACTCAAAACAAAGTCAAATGCAAGTCATATCATCATTTCTCTGATGGCATGGTCTTCTTTGGCAACAAAGGATGAACACACACAGAAGGAACTAGGGATTCTAAGAGGCAGAAGTAACACAGGGAGCACCTTCTAATCATGGGGGATAGCTAGTGCAGACAGGAGCTATGGTGTTTTGTATGAGCAACAGCAAGGAGGCAGTGACTTAGAGGACAGATGAAAAGAATAGGAAGGGGTCAGTTGTAAATGCCAAGCAAGAATTTCTCTTTCTTCCTAGAGATAATAGGGAACTAAATGCCAGCCAAGAGTTTCTCTTTCATCCTAGACATGATAGGGAGCTACCAGAGTTTATTCAGAGTGGGGGGATGTATATTGTAAAAGGTGTACTTTAGGAAAATCAATTTGAAAACTATGTGGAAGATTGATTGGAGTGGGAGAGTTTTCAGGCAGGGAAACTAAATAGTAGGATAGTACAGTGGTCCAAGTGAGGAGATAAGGACCTGAACTAAGGTGATGGTCATATGGATAGAGAGAAAGAGGGGACAGAAGTGAGATGTAGTGGACATAGAAAAGATAGATTTGGCAACTGATTGGCTGTATGAGGTAAGGGAGAATGATGAGGTACAAAATAGGTAAAGATGGGGTGGAGGAAACATTCCAATTTCTATTTTAGCCATATTAGGTTTGAGGTGCTGGCAAGACAACTATTTTGAAATGTCCAGAAGGTAGTTGGTGACAGATAGACATAATATTTATAAGATCATAGAATCATAACTTTCGAGCTGATTTAAGTGTCAGAGTCCAACCTCCTTCTACAGATGAAGCTTAGTCTCCAAGGCTAAGGGATTTAGGCAGATTCACATCAATAGTCAATTTCTGAGTCAGGATTTGAACCCAGGTCTTCCAGATTTCAGGTTCACTGCTCTATTATGCCATTTTGCTATTCTGAGGTAGGACTATAGCTCAGGAGAGAGACTTGGCCTGATACACAGATCTGGGAGTCATCTTAAGAAGGATGATGATTGAACCAACTGGACTCATTTAGTTATGAGGTAACTAAATGAGAAAGTATATAAAGAGATTAAGAGCCAGGATGGAATCTTAGGGAATATACAGTTAGTGGAATCACAATTAATGATCAACCAACCTTGGAGCCTGCAAAGGACTAATCAGAATGGTAAGAGTAGAATGGGGAGAGCATCACAGAAAGCCAGAAAAGAGATAATATCCAGGACAGGGTAGTCAAGAGTGTCATATTCTACAAAGAGATGGAGAAAGAAGAGGACTAAGATGCGGCAATGAAATTTAAGAGATCATCGATAACTTTAGAGAGAGCTATTAAAATTGAGTGATATTGGAAGACACATTACTGAAATCTAAAGCACTTTGAGACTCTTAAAATGTTAATGTTAAGTTATATTTTAGAACTTATTTTTATGGACTGAGAAATTAGTGAGGTACATTTGACTTTCATTGATTTTTTTCTCCCCTAAATCATAAACTAAATATCACAAAATGCAGAATGCTGGAATTAGATGTGGAAAGGGTTATTTATGAATTAAAAATTTTCTTTTCCTTTTATTAAGGAGCTCTTAAGAATTTCATAAATTATAAATCATAAAAGTTTTTACTTTTCAAGATGTAGTTTCCTTAGCATTCTGTTTATAAATAAAAACTAAACATCTACAAAAGAAAATGACATCTTAATATTAGAGAATATTTTGAGCAATTTCATTTCAAGCAAGTTTATTTTTGTTGATAATGGAGAGGATATTCATTTTTAATCTTTTCCACTATGTAAGCCTTTTGTGAAACTCTGTTTTTCAATTGTTACAATTTATAGATCAGATTTTTACCTAGTGTCATTTTGGAATTAAAAATTATGTTTGAGGTATTTACAAATGATATAAGGAGCTCATTTTGGTATAATGGCAGTTGTATTCTGATCCACCTTCTTTAAACTTGGCTTTTGAATTTGTAGTATATTTTTTGGACTGTCAGTAACTGCCTCCTAAGACATTCCTTGTAATTTTTCCTTTTAATTTTCTTTGATGCTTAGTTTTTCATTAGAAGACTATATAACATAGAATAATTAAAAGGATACTTTGGTTTTTGATGTTTATGATATTATATTAGTACAGGATTAAACAGCACAGTGCTGCCCATATAAATGTGTTTAAGTAAAAGAAAACTACTCAAAAGTGTTCTCCCGTCATATCAGAGACGAATTTTTGAATGTGTGGCTTTTTTTTTCCCACCTAAAATCTTATTTTTTTTGGAAATATAGATTGAAAAATATTACTCTTTCTGTGGAATCAGTGAGTTATCTACAAATAAACATGAGCTCAAACTGAATCTTAATATTGGCTTTTGAAAAATGCACTAGCTAAAATACTATTTCTGTGCAATTGCATGTCATTTTATTGCTGAAATGGATGAAAGAATTTTTTTTCAATGATTTCAAATATTTGAAAGTATATATATTAAAAATGTATGTGAGATAGATTTTTTGATAATTTCATATAGCTGAAATGCTTTTTTTTTTTTGACTAAGATTCAATTTGATTCATTTAGACAAGCATTTAAGATGCCTACTGAATGCTCAGCATTGAACTAAGCACAGGGGATACAACTCAAGTATGAAACATTTCCTGCCCTTGAGAAGTTTGCATTCTGCTAGGGTGAGGAACAACATGTACATAAATAATTAAATGTACTATATATAATTAAAATAAAAAGTACTTTTTTTTTGTCCTGGGTGGGAAGGGGGAAGCATTAATAACTGGATTTTCCAGGAATGGTGTCAAGTAGGACTCTGACACTTGAACTGAGACTTGAAGGGATTCCAAGAAGCAAGGGAAAGGGAGAGACATTTTAGGGGTGAGATAAGGGTGAATGGACAGGAGTGGAGGGATAGGCTGTGGAGAGGCATGGTTGGAAGGATGTATAACATCATGTCTGTGACCAGCATATATGCCAGCCAGATTGTCAGGTGTGTGACAGGGAAATAAGAAAAAATAAGTTGGAAAAGGTAGGTTATGACTTATTAACGTGTGTGTATGTATATACCACATACACCTACAGCTATATCATAGTGTTATACATACATATATATATCTGTGTATGTGTATATATGTGTGTGTGTGTGTGTGTGTGTGTGTGTGTGTGTGTGTATAGAGAGAGAGAAAGAGAGGAGAGAGACAGAGAGAGAGAGACAGAGAGAGAGGTGTTTGTGAAAGGCTTTGTGTGATAGAGGAATTTGTATTTGTTCCTCAAAGTAATAGTGAGCTTCTGAAGCTTCTTGAGCAGTAGAGTGATGTGGTCATACTCTACCTTTAGGCATACCAACTTGTCAGCTGTAGGGTAGAGACTTATAGGAAGGGCTTAGGGGTGGTCATAGGAGTGGAGATTAAGGGGACAGATGTGAGAAATGTTAGAGAAGTAGAATTGGTAACACTTGGGAACTGATTAAATGTGAGGTACAGTTGAATCAAAGTTTGCTCCAAGGTTGAGAACCTGGGTGACTTAGAAGATTGTGGTCTTGATAGAAATTGGGAAATTAGTTAGGAGGCAGGTTTTTCTCTTCTTTTTCAAACTTATTTTTTATTTATTTTTGACCTTTTAAAAAAAATATTGAGTTCCAGATTTTCTTTTCCTTCTACCCTTACCCCACCCACTGAGAAGGCAAGCAACATGGTATCAATTATATGTGTGAAATCATGCAAAACATATTTATGTATTAGCCATATGTATTGCCAAGGCAATATTCACAGCACCCATGGCGACCATGAATATGCAGGCATAGTTCTGAATTGCAAAGTATACAGACTCTCCATATAGAAGGCAGAAGAAAAACACATATTCAGACACTAGAAAGCTGAATCCCAACACTAGAAAGCTAAATTCATCATAGTAACTCAGAAGTCAATATATACATTAGCATAGCAAGGGACAAAGCCATTACCAAGCCTTCCTCCCACCTCCCTCCCTGCCTTTCCACAAGGGAACACCCTCAAGCAAAATGCCCTTTTCACTCACAGCCAACCACGTGCTTTATCTCTCTCCCCGAGATCTCACAGGTCTCTTACTTCCTCTCAGCTTTTCCTCTTTCACCCATTTAGCAAAATCCTCCCACCACAGAGTCATGTGACACAGGCTCCCATGTGACTCAAGCAGGTCACATGAGCCTATTATTGGGTGGGAAAGATCTTCAACTTAAGCAAAAATACAAATACACCATATTGCAGGAAAAAGAAATTAAGGAAGGAAGGAAGGAAGGAAGGAAGGAAGGAAGGAAGGAAGGAAGGAAGGAAGGAAGAAGGAAGGAAGGAAGAAAAAGAAATTTTAAATAAAGCAAGAAAATTTTATTTCAGTTTGCATTCAGAGTTCCTCACTTCTCTCCCTGGTGGTGGATAGCATTTTTTCATCATGAATCATTTGCAATTGTCTTGGATCATTGCACTGAACAAGTATTCACAGTTGGTCATCATTACAACATTGCTATTACTGTACACAATGATCTTCTGGTTCTTCTTACTTCATTTTGTATCAGTTCATATAGCTTTTGCCATGTTTTTTTCTGAAACTATCCCCCTCATCATTTCTTATAGTACAATATTACTCTATCACAGTCACATGCCACAGCTGTTCAGGCATTTTCCAGTTGATGAGTATTCCCTTGATTTTTAATTCTTTGCTACTTCACAAAGATCTGCTATAAATAATTTTGTGCATATAGGTTCTTTTCTTTTTTCTGTTATTTCTTTGGGGTACAGATCTATAGTGGTATTGCTGGGTCAAAGAGTACATAGTTTTATAGACATTCAAGTGTAGTTCCACATTGTTCTGCATAATGGTTGGACAAGTTCAGAACTACACCAACAATTTGTTAGCATACCTATTTTCTCCTTCATTTCCTCCAGCATTTGTCATTTCTTATAGTTATGAGGTGACACCTCAGAGTTATTTTAATTTGCATTTCTCTAATCAATAGTGATAATAGAACATTTTTCATATGAATATACATAGCTTTGATTTCTTATTTTGAAAACTTCCCATTCACATCCTTTGTCCACTTATTTCGGAAATGACCCTTTTTATAAATTTAACTCAGTTCCTTATATATTTGAGAAATGAGACCCTTATCATAGAAACTTGCTATAAAAATTTTTTGGTATTATTTAATTTTCTATATGGTGAGGTAGGTTGTTTGATGAAGATAATGTTAAATTTGAGATATCTAAGTGCAAATGTTTATCAGGGAGTAGAGTTTTGGATTTACAGATCTGGGAGGAATCTACATAGAGGTGATAATTGAATCCATAGGAATAGATGAAATCATTAGTATTTAGAAGAGAAGAGGGCCCCAAATGATGGAGTATGCAAAGATGATGAGACAAGGATAGTGACCCAGCAAAGGAGAAAGTGAAGAGACAGGAAGAGATTCAGACTTCTTTCAAGTCTCAGTTATACATATATGTGTATGGGATATTCAGGGAGAATTAGCACCTCTGGTGTAAGGGCTTGCTGAGCCCTTTTCAGGGCTGCTTATCCATCTTTGGTGTCTACCTTTGACCTAACTCTCACCTATGGCACCAAGAAGTTGTAGCATACAGAGCAACTGTACCCTGCTAAAACTCTCTTGGCTGATGAGCTAAATCAGGTTGAGGGTAACCACCAGGCCTCAAACCCATTAGTGAGTTAGGGGGATATCTATCACAAACATTTGAAGACTTTCCCTGGTGGAATGAGCAGATGAGAACAATTTGTTTCAATGGCCTGAATGTTTTCTGGGTGGCTGAACCATACCATAGAACCATACCATAGATATCATAGAACACTTAGAGTTGGTCAGACATGGAGGATGCCAAGGTTATCCACTCCATTCTGGGCCATCACATGTTATCCTGACTTTTGTCTTGCCACTAGATTTCAATGAGTGGAAGAGAAAATGAGGCTAATGACTGTGCAACTTTACCTCACTTACATTCAAATTCATGCACAAGTCAAGACATCACCATGTGATACCTTTGATCCTTGGAAAATGAAGGATGTGCATATTTTTATTCTTTCATCATTGGACAAAGATTTTGCATTTAGATTCTAAGTAGTAAAGTTATAGTTTTTAGATAGCATGAAAACTGATTTTTTTTTGGCGCCTTCTGTTCTTTTTTCAAACTATCTTAAAATATTTCATTGTTTCATTTGTTGTTTTGACCAAATAATTTATTACTAAATGGCCAACCTGCTGGAGATGAAACTCCATGTTTACTAGCTAGGTCCTCTGAAGGCAGATTTGATCAGCCAGCACCATACTAGCTTTCTAGTTTGGTAAAACCTAACCAAGCTTAAACTCCACTGCCATCGCCTTCAAAAATCTATGCTATGGTGTATTGTCTAAGCATGATCAAAGGATATGCTGATTTAATTTGGACTCTCAAACTCTTCCTAGAATTTCTGTTTCTCTTAAATAAACTTTAATTGTTTTTCTGGTAGTTTTTCTATAAATACTCATTATAATTTGTTAAATGCAAGATGACCAAATGTCTCAAGAAATGATATTTGTTTTTTTGTTATCTTTGCATGGGTGGTAAAATGTCCTTTGATTTTCAAAATAAACAAAGAATTGATGCAAGTAAAACCAAACCAATTTTCCATTAGATAAGCGGTTAAAGAATATGAATAAGTTTCAAAAGACAAATCTCAAACTATAAAGCACCACATGAAAGCATACTCCAAACGACTAATAGTAAAAGAAATTCAATTTAATTGAATCTGAGATTGTGACTCACATTTTGCAGTAGGCATGGATGATAAAAATGTAAACTATGTGGAAGGAGCTTTAGAAAGACAAGCATATTAATAGAATGTTAATTGAATTGTGAAGTGACCCCTCTAATTTTGGATATCAAATTCAAATTATTTAAGGGACTAAGCTATCAAATTCCTTTAACCCAGTGATCCTACTACTGTGGATATATGCTGAGAGTAGAAGGCATTAGCAGTACTGCAATATGTACTAAAATACTCATAGCTGTATTCTGTGTAAGCAAGGAACAGAAAAAAGAAATATGAATGTCCTCCATATGAGGGATAAATAAAGTATGATATTATGAATGCAATAAAATGTTATGGTGCAGTAAGAAATGACAAACACTGGGAATTCAGAAAAATATGGAAAGATTTGTATGAAATGATGGGATGTGAAATAAGTAAAGCCAAGACAACATGCAGAATGACTTCAGTGTTGTAGATGAAATCACCACAATGAAACTGAACTCGAGTCACTGAAAAGTGAATTTCCTGGAGAACATATAAAGAAATATATTTGGCCCCTCAAGGTAGAGAGAGTGGGAGGGACAAATAGGACTGTATAATGTATGCATTGTGAGATGTGATTACTGTATTGGATATATTTAACTGTTATTCTCTATCACAAGAGTGGATTCAATCTAGAAATGGGGGTGACTGTGAGGATAAAATGAGATACTATATATAAATCAGTTTGCAAACCTTAATGTTCTATTTGTATGCTTGTTATTATTTTAAAGCCTATTATATCTTGACACTTTATTTTTCCAATTTGCTTATATCATTCCATCTCCTAGCTTAGTACTTTTTCATTGACTATCCTTCAAGCCTAGAATGCTCTTCCCCCTCGTCTCTACTTCCTGGTTTCCCTCAGCTAAAATTCCACCTCCTGCAAGATGCCTATAAGGTACAAACAAAAACTAATGTTTAAAAAATAAATTCAGAATTCTAATGAGTCATGAAATCATGATGGATATAAATTTGATATTTTTAAAGTTTGGAGAATATGAAAATCTAGCCATTTTAGTTATTTCCTAAGGAAATTTTAGGAAAACATGATTTAAGTGATAAATCTATTTGACATAGGAATAACAAAATAAACTTTATTTTTTCCCGATTATTAGGACTGAACATTAACAATGAAATCTTTTTAATTAAAATGGCCTGACAATTGAGTCTATTTAGAATGTATTTCATGAATTCTAGTATTAATTTATTCTCACATCTTAAATTACGGTTGTATATGAAGTGCTATAAATCAGTGAGAAAACATTGAAGATTAAAAATAATTTGGTTTTTTGGTTAAAAGCCTCCTCAGTCACTTAGAGATACCAGGTGCCAAGGTAATGAAAGTAAATAATGGTACATACCTTTTCAGGTATGTTTGACTCATATATGAAATTAGGGCAACATATACTTATTGTGGGAAATATAACATGCATTGAAAAAATCAGAACTCAGAAAAATATTTTTTCATTTTCATTTTAAAAATACAGAATTACTTACTAGGTGTTCTCTTTAACATACCAGAAAGGTCAAAGCAAGTGTTATTATCATTTTTTGGTAATATATCCAAACATTTAGCTTTTAATAAAAATTGATATTTACCTTTTTTTTCTCCTTTTCTCAGCTGTGATACCCTATTTAAAATTAAGAAGTCTTCCATAAATAATCAAATTATTTTTTGAAGACTTGATAAAGGACCATATTGTAGAACTTTTATACATTTTGTAAAATGTATAAAATATATATTTTATCAAGCTATAGAGTAAAGAGAGCACATGTAGTTAGTATATGATTTAGTTTTTCAAACAGGTAACTTTAGTGCAAGTTCTTATGCTCTATGTATGTATGCATATACCTATACCCTGGAGTTTTGGCCCTTATCTGATTTTTGGGAGATGATTAGATTGCCATAGGGAACCTATGTGTAGGGAAGCTTTGTAGTTTTATGTAAGGGTGGGAAAATGTCTTTGGGCAAGTTTCCTGCATACTTGGAATGGGAAAATTAAACCAATTTTAGTTCTAATTCCTGTGTCTGCTTGGAAGGAGGCAAAATTATGCACTTTTTAAAAAAGTCTTTTACAACCAGCTTGATAAGAATGGCAAATCACTTTGATTCTCGTTTGACATTTTAGTAGTATTTTAGAAAACATTTTAATAATTTTATTTGAATTTTTCACAGTAAAGTCTAAAATTGCTGCCCAACTTGCACAGTAAATTAGATGTGCAAATGAAAAAATTAGTTAGAAAAGTAGTTAATTGTTAGTAAAAAACAAACTTTTTTGTTTATTGGTAATTTATTTTTTAATGTCATACATCTGTTGGAATGTTTATGACCTTATTTCTTTAGAAATATATAGTTCAGAAATATATGAACTCCCATCAAAAATGCCGCAAAATATACCGCTGTTTTTGTAAGTAACTGTAGAAATATTGATAAGTATTAGATATTTAAAGTGTTCCCTTTCTCCCACTCCCGCTTGTAGAGGGTCATTCTGCAGAACATTAGTGGTCAATATAGTTTAAAGCCTAGCCATAGGATAATAAGGGAATGTAGCTTTTTATTATAAGTTTATAAATTAAATAAGAACAATAAATTCCAAGTTTCACTATAAATTTTTCTAAGATTGTAAGTAATTGTGGCATCTGAGAACAGGGTTGAATGAAGTGACCCCTTTTACTTTCCACTTTCTAGCTGTTTAGCTGCCAGTCATCAATGTTTTTGGTGGGATAAGCATTATGGGCTACTCTGAAGTCAGGAAGACTCATCTTCCTGAGTTCAAATCTGGCTTCAGACACTTGTTTTTGTTGTTCATCCTTCATTTTCAAAGAAGACCAATGACATCAGGTGGAGGAAAAACTGGGAAGAGAAATGAGAGAGATGCAAGAAAAGCATGAAAAACGGGTCAATATCTTGCCAAAGGAGATCCAAAAAAATGCTGAAGAAAATAACACCTTGAAAAATAGGCTCACTCAATTGGCAAAAGAGGTTCAAAAAGCCAATGAGGAGAAGAATGCTTTCAAAAGCAAAATTAGCCAAATGGAAAAAGAGGTTCAAAAGCTCACTGAAGAAAATAGTTCTCTCAAGATTAGAATGGAACAGATGGAGTCTAATGACTTTACGAGAAACCAAGAAATCATAAAACAAAACCAAAAGAATGAAAAAATGGAAGAGAATGTGAAATATCTCATGGAAAAAACAACTGACCTGGAAAATAGATCCAGGAGAGACAATTAAAAAATTATGGGACTACCTGAAAGCCATGATCAAAAAAAGAGCCTAGACATCATCTTTCATGAAATTATCAAGGAAAACTGCCCTGACATTCTAGAACCAGAGGGCAAAATAAGTATTGAGGGAATCCATCGATCACCACCTGAAAGAGATCCAAAAAGAGAAACTCCTAGGAACATTGTGGCCAAATTCCAGAATTCCCAGGTCAAGGAGAAAATATTGCAAGCAGCTAGAAAGAAACAATTCCAGTATTGTGGAAATACCATCAGGATAACACAAGATCTAGCAGCTTCTACATTAAGGGATCGAAGGGCATGGAATAGGATATTCCAGAAGTCAAAGGAACTAGGACTCAAACCAGGAATCACCTACCCAGTAAAACTGAGTATAATACTTCAGGGGAAAAAATGGTCTTTCAATGAAATAGAGGACTTTCAAGCATTCTTGATGAAAAGACCAGAGCTGAAAAGAAAATTTGACTTTCAAACACAAGAATGAGAAGAAGCATGAAGTAGTAAACAGTAAAGGGAAGTCATAAGGGACTTACCAAAGGTGAACTGTTTACATTCCTACATGGAAAGACAATATTTGTAATTCTTAAAACGTTTCAGTATCTGGGTAGTTGGTGGGACCACACACAGATGTATACACACACACGCACACACACACATGTACATGCATGCACGCACACACACGTACATGCATGCACGCACACACACATACAAGCACATGTACATGCATGCACTGTCTGCATTAGAGTTTGAATATTTGGCAGTTCAGTTCCTAGAGAGGACCTCAGGTCCTTATCGATATTGCTAGGTAATCTTCAGAATCTTCCTGAGACAATTCAAGGGGATGTGGTTCAGTTTTCTGACATGGTGCTGATAGACTGTTTAGGGTTCGTAGGTATACAACAGTATGTTAGCATGATGGTTCTGTAGACCTGCATTTGGTATGCAACCTGATACCTTTTCTCTCCCACACTTTCTTTTGGAGCCTCCCAAACACTAAACTCCGGCAATATATACATCCCCCTCATCATCTGTATGGACAGCCCTGGATAGTGTACTGCCAGGGAAATTGAACTTTTCCTCAGCATTCAAAATTTCTCCGTTTATTGTGACCAGTGGTGTGGATAATACTGTCTTAGCTGGTGGAGAAGCTCTGTTTTCTTGATGTTGACTGACAGACCACAATTAGCCCAGGCTTGTAGAGAATTGATCTATATTCTATTGCATCTTGGCCTCAGAGGCTGCATTGAATACACAATTACCCGTGAACAAAAAGTTCTGCACCAACTTCCCCTCTACTTTGGTCTTAGCTTGTAGACTTTTCAAGTTAAATAGCTTATCATCAGTGCAGAAGGTGATTGAAGGCATCTGACAGCATTGTGGAAAATATATTGAAGAGCATAGAAGCAAGCTTCACTTCACTGGTGACTGGGAAAGCATGAGAGCATTGTCCTTCCTCCAGAGCCTGTGTGGACATGCCATCATGAAACTGTAATAAAATGCTAATGAACTTCTCTTGGCAATACAATTTCACCATGGTCTTCCATATGTCCTTACAGCTGGCTGTATCAAAAGCCTTGGTCATGTCTACAGACGTGTACCAAGTTCTATTCTACTCCTGGTACTTCTTTAGTTCTCTAGCTGTGAGACCCTAGACAAATCACTTTACCCTGTTTATCTCAGTTTTTCACCTGTAAAATGAGCTGGAGAAAGAAATGGCAAAGCACTCCAGTATCTCTGTCAAGAAAACCCCTAAATGGGGTCACGGAGAGTTGGACACTACTGGAATGACCTGAACAATGACGACAACAATAGCAGAAGGCACTTAGTAGAGTAGCATAGAATGAACAGTAGTAATAAAACATTTCCCCCATTAAGTTGGTTCACATCCAGAAATACATAATATAGAAACAGATATAACAGAAATACATAACATCCAGTGGAGGAATGGATATATACACCAATTAAGAGGCACATGGGTAGGGAATACAAGTAGCCAAGGCAGTGGGCCCTCATGTTTTTTTCTTCTGATATCCACATACTATTCCCTATGGCAAAATAATATTTTTACTAGGCTCATTGTTATGCTGTGTCTCTGGGCCTTATCTTCTCTGTAGTTCATCTTTTTTGGCTTGTTCTCTGCTGCGAGATACAGCTGTTGCACAGGTGGCTCCACAGTAAGCTACTTTGTTGATAGATGGGGCAAGGAGAGAGAAATTCCTTCCAGGCCCATTGTCCTCTGGAAAACCCATTACCTTCCAAGGACTGCCTTCTGCCTCCATAGCTGGCTCTCTTTTCAACTTCCAGAGATAATTATTACAAATGACAGCACTCTTATTTCAACAGACTCCAGAGCTGCTTTTTAAAGGCTACCAATGGTGTGAGTGATCCTTGAACCAGCCAATAACTATCATCTCTCAGGTTGGTGGAACAACTTCTTATGAAGGAGTTAAAAATACTTTTTTGTATAAGCTACACGTATATAAAACACTTCTTTATGTCCCATTTTGTCATTCTTTCCAGTTTTTTGAATGAGCTTCTTAGGGCTTTAGCCACTGAAGGTCTCCTGTGTTTTACAAGGTGCAAAATTATCCACTTGGAATCTTAAAGGAGTACATTCTTTAAGATACAAATGTAACTATTTTCAATCTGAAAAGAACAAAGCCTTATACCTCACTGTATTTGTTACCCGCTCCTTATGTTCTTTAGTTTCATCAAATGGCCAGAGGGACCTAATTGATCAGGTATTCTTGGATCAAATCTCTACTAAAAATAATGATGTTAATAATAATAAATAGCTACGTGTATTATGACATATCTATCCAGGGTGACAAAGAATTGGAAATTGAGGAGGTATGCAGTAATTGGGGAATGGATAAAAGCATTGTGATTTATGACTATGATGGAGTACTATTGTCTTGTGAGATATAATTTAAGGGATGATTTCAGAGAAACCTGGGAGTATATATATATATAAATTGACACAGAGTGAAATTATCAGAAGTAGGAAAGCAATTCATACAGTAACGATATTTTAAAGACAAACAACTTTGAAAGGCTTAGGAACATTGATGAACACAATGATTAACCACAATTCCAGATATTCATGAAGAAACATCCTATTCCAGACAGAGAGGTGATGGACTTATGCTGATGGAAGCATATATTTTTTTGACATAACCAATGGAGGCATTTGTTTGTTTGAAAACCTGAAAATGAAATATTTTAAAAAGACCAAAATAGGAAAAAAAAAAGGTAATGGACTTAAGGTTAAGAACCCCTATAATAGAAGACATAGAGCTTTGACCAGGACAATTGCAATTTAGCACTACCTTTGAGCTGTCATTCCAACCTGAGTTTTAAGCTTTCATGAAAAAAATAAGCAGTATATATACAGTCTACTGTAAACATACCTTTAAATTTTGATTCAGTGAGTTCACAAAGACTTCATTAAACAACATATTTAACCAGAGGCAGCTGGTGGTGCATGGATAGAGAGCTAGGCTTGAAGTCACAAGACCAGAGGTCAGATCCAGCCACACACATAATAGATGTGTGATGTTGGGCAAGTTACTTAACCTCTGTTTGCTTCAGTCTTCTCAGCATTTTTTTTTTTTTTTGGGTCTCCTTTACCAAGGTATTGAGCCATTTTTCATGCTTTTCTTGCATCTCTCTCGTTTCTCTTCCCAGTTTTTCCTCCACCTGTCTAACTTGATTTTCAAAATCCTTTTTGAGCTCATCCATGGCCTGAGCCCACTGGACATCCACCTCGGATGTCTGGGTTAGAGAGGCCCCGACCTCCACGACTTTCTCAGATGGCAGGCATTGTACTTCGTCATCAGAAATGAAGTGGGGAAGGAACATCTCTTCCCCAATAAAGTAGCTCTCTGTGGTCTTATTCTGCTTCCTTTTTCTGGGCATTTTCCCAGCCAGTTACCTGACTTCTGAGATTCCTCTCCACCCCTGCCTAGATCTGCTCAGCTAGTGCTTGGGGTCCGAGATTCAAATGCTGCTTCCCAGTCTCAGGGCTATCAGCGGCAGGAGCGGCTGCTATTCAATGTGAGCTTAAGTTCTGGTGCTTGGGTGGGGGCAGGGCCGCCTCCCAGGCTCAGTTCCCTCAGGGGCTTTATGCAGAGACCTTCAGTAATAGGGCGGGTGGGGACAGGGCTGCCTCCCAGGCTCAGCTCCCTCAGGGGGTTTATGTAGAGACCTGAACTTCTGCCTGCTGCTCTGGGAGTCCCGGGCCGCCACTGCTGCCTCTGCCGCTCCCTCTGCTGCTGCCTCCCGAGGGGGCCCGAGCCACGAAGACACCCGCTCCCCTCTCGGCCAGCCCAGACATCTCTCTCATTGACCTGTAGCGCCTGTGGGCGGAGGGACCTTCCCGGCTGCCGGAGGTTCCATCCCTGAAGCCTGCTCGGATTTGCTCCTCTGGGGCTGCGGCCAGGGCAGCGCAGGGGTGGGCTCCGCTTTCCGGGTGCGACAGATCCCTGGGGACCGCTCTCCAGGGCTCTCTGGAACAGAAATCTCTTCCACTGTGTTTCTGTGCACCTTGCAGTGATCCAGAATTTGTGGGAAGTTCTTCTTACAGGAAATTTATGGGCTGTGGATTCAGAGCTAGCTTACGTGAGTCTTTCTACTCTGCCATCTTGGCTCCTCCCCACTCAGTCTTCTCAAATGTGAAATGGGGACAATAATAACACCCACCTTGTGTGGATGTTGTAAGGACCAAATGAGATAATTGTAAAAAGTACTTAGCACAATATCTGGCACACTGTAGGTGATGTATAAATGCTTATTCCCTTTCCTTACCCTAATATATGAAATTGAAACAGTCCTTCAATTCTTCAGTCTTTATGAACAGAAAAAAAAAATTAGGGTTCCTCCTGGGTCCAGTGATGGGTATAGAAGTCTTTTCTTTAGCTTTTCTTTACTAGTCTGAATGCCCTTGATTTGATGTTCCTTCCATTTAACACAAAAATGTATTTACACTTATTGAATAATACTAAGGAATTACTCAACTGGTCATTAGTATTTGGAATAAATTTGTAAGTTAACTAATTTTTCCTCGTTGAAGACCTTCCATAAATAATCGTGTTCTTGGGGCCTATTTCAGGAGCCAGCCTACAAATTTTCTGTAACAGAAAGTTTTCCTATGTTTTGTGGTCTTTCAAATGGATCATTAAGCTCATGATTTAGAAAAGCACACCCTCAGATACCATAAACAAATTAGGAGAGCATGGAGTAGTTTACATGATAGATCTATACATAAGAGAAGAATGTAGAATCAAACAAGATATAAAGAGCATTATGGCTGTAAAATGGATAATTTTTATTATATAAAATTTAAAAAGTTTTTGCATACCAATGCCACTAAAATTAGGAGAGAAGAAAGCTGTGGGAAAAATTTCCAGCAAGTACCTGATAAAAACCTCATTTCTCAAATATATAGAGATCTGACTCAAATTTATAAGAATACAAGTCATTCCCCAGTTGATAAATGGTCAAAGCATATGGACAGGCAGTTTTCAGAAAGCTGAAGAAATCAAAGCTACCTATAGTCATGAAAAAATGCTCTAAATCACTATTGATTAGAGAAATGCAAATTAAAACAACTTTGAGGTACCCCCCTCACCTATCAGATTGGCTAATATGAGAGAAAAAGGAAAATGATAAATGTTGGAGGGGATACAGAAAAACTAGAACGCTAATGCACTGTTGATTGAGTTGTATACTGATTAAACCATTCTGGAGAGCAATTTGAAAATATGCCCAAAGAATTGTCAAACTATGCATACGTACCCTTTGATCCAGCAATGTCACTACTAGGTCTGTGTCCCAAAAAGTTTTTTTTTTTTTTTTTTAAAGAGAAAGGACCTATAGATACAAAAATATTTATAGTAGCTCTTTTTGTAGTGACTAAGAATTGGAAATTGAGGGGATGCCCATCAACTGGGGAATGGCTAAGCGAGTTGTGGTATGTGATTGTAGTGAAATATTATTGTGTCTTAAGAAATGATGAGCAGGAAGATTTCAGAAAAACCTGGAAAGACTCACATGAACTGATATAGAGTGAAATGAGCAGAACCAGGAGAACATTGTACATAGTAATAGTAATATTGTACCACAAACAACTGTGAATGACTTAGCTATCTCTTTTTTTGAAGCATAATTTTTTCACTTTTTTTGCAAAATAGCTTGCAAATAAATCTGCTTTGCAGGATTTCACATATAGATTTGATAGCTATTTTTAATTAATTAATTTATTTTTAGTTTTCAACATTCATTTCCACAAGATTTTGGGTTCCATATTTTCTCCCCATCTCTCCCCTCCACCCATCCCAAGAAATCGTGCATTTCAATTACCCCTTCCCCCAATCTACTCTCCTTTCTCTCACACCTCTTCCTTCTCTCATCCCCTTCCCCTCGGTTTTCTTATATGGCACGACAGATTTCTATACTCCATAGTCTGTATGTCTTATTTCCCAATTGCATAGAAAAGCAATTTTTTACATTTGTTTTTAAAACTTTGAGTTCCAACTTCTCTCTCTTCCTCCCTTCCCACCAATCCCCACTAAGAAGGCACTCAGTTCAATATAGGTTATACGTTTATAGTCATGCAAAACACTTCCATAACAGTCATGATGTGAAATACTAGCTATATTTCCCTCCACCCTATCTGATCTTCCATTTATTCTATTATTTCTTTTGACCCTGTCCCTCCTCAAAAGTATTTCCAATTACTGCCTCCTCCCATTTGCCCTCCCTTCTATCATTTCCCCCACCCTCACTGTGCCCCCTTACCCCCTACTTTCTTGTAGGGTAAGGTAGATTTTCATACCAAATTGAGTGCACATATTATTCACTCCTTAAGCCAAATCTGATAAGAGTAAGGTTCATTCTTTCTCTTTCACCTCCCCCTCTTCCCCTCCATTGAAAAAGCTTCTCCTTGCCTCTTTTATGTGAGAGGTGATTTACCCCATTCTATTTCTTTCTTTCTCCTCCCAATATATTTCTCTCTCACCTTTAATTTTATTTTTTAAAAGATATTATGCCTTCATATTCAACTCACCCTGTGTCCTCTGTATATATGTATATAATTCCTCCAACTTGGAAACAATTCAACTTTAATAAGTCCCTTGTGATTTTTCTTTCCTGTTTGCCTTTTAAAACTTTTCTTGATTTTTGTGTTTGAAAGTCAGATTTTCTATTCAGCTCTGGTCTTTTCATCAAGAATGCTTGAAAGTCCTCTATTTTATTGAATGACCATTTGACTTAGCTATTCTTAAGCAATACAATGATCCAAGACAAACCCAAAGGATTCATGATGAAAAATCCTATCTGCCTCCAGAGGAAGAAATGATGACTTCTGATTGTAGACTGAAATATTATTTTTTGCCTTCCTTCCTTTCTTCCTTTCTTTTTCTTTCTTTCTTAATTTCTTTGTTTCTTTCTTAATTTCTTTGTTTCTTCCTTTCTTCCTTGTTTCCTTCCTTCCTTGCTTCCTTTCTTTCCTTTCTCTCTCTTTCTTCCTCTCTTCCTCCATTTTTCTTGTTTGTCCCTCCCCCCAAATGACTAATATGGAAATGTTTTACGTGATTACACCTCTGTAATGTTTATCAGATTGCTTACCATCTCAGGGAGGAAGGAGGAGAGGAATGGAGGGATAGAATTTGGGACTTAAAACCTAATAATGAATTGTTTTAAAAAAAAAATCACTCCCTCTTATCTTCTAATTCTTGCCTAGGTTATGTTGCCAGATTTGGGCACAGCTCAACATGTTATCTTTTGTGTCAGCTACTCCCCCTTATGCAGTTTTCTTTATGTTCAACTCACCTCACACATGTAATCTTTGTGTCTCTTAGGAGTTTGGTCATGTTCTTTGGACACCTAATGCTTGTGAAAGTGCCCTTGTGCTGGGTTGCAGAGTAGTGGTTAGGGTTGCCACAGTTTATACTTAATAGGACTGTAGATCTGTTGAAAGAGACCTAGGATACCAATATTCATTAGCAGAAATTGCCTTGTGATGAAAATGTGAGTGTCTGCTTATGTTCTTACCCTCATAAGTAATAGAATTTAGAATTAAAAATAACCTTTGAAATCACTTATCTCCCTCTAACTCCCTCCCCATCATCTTTTCTCCCTCCCCTGCTTCTCCATTTTCCATTTTACTAAAGCCTTGCTGATAGATGGAAACTCCTTGCCAGGCATGCCTTTCTGTGCAGTTTATTCCTTGTCCAAAACAGAAATAATGATAAAAGAATTCCTTGGGCTGCTTACCTAGTGTCTAGGTAATACTTATATACGTTGGTGTGAGAGTGTGTATTATTAGATTAACTTTTTTCTCATGGTACATTTTACTGAGGGGCCTTTGCAGTATTGTAGGGCTTGGTATAATTAGTACAATGTTATCTATAAACAGCATCTCCATCAATAAGAAATGCTTCTTTTTTTTTGGACCTTAGGCAGAGCATTTAACATGACATGTTTGGCAAACATCTCTTTGTTCAACACTGTGGAACATGATGTACCAAGAATTGAGAGTGATGTCAGCTATCCCCTGGACTGTATTCTTTTGATTGCAATGAAGTGGAAAGCTGTAGGTAGACAGAGAGCTAAGTTTAGAATTGAGTGAGTAGAGGGAAGAGACAGATAAGAATTGCCTTTGGAGAATTGAGTAGTGTTTTCAGTGATGATAAGATTTTCACAGCAGAAAAAGCCTAAATATTCTTTCAGTGATACTTTATGTCAGTGAATCATGGGACACTATGCTGCCAATGATTTGAATACAAGAAGCAATATAACAGACATTATTAAAATATGTATAATTAGCAAAGAAATTGGATTGATCATAAAGTAAGAATGAGCACGTTAACAAGCTACATCTTAGAAATTGGATAATAGTTTAGAACTAAAAGAGACCTTAGTTATTTGTGCCACTTGGTTTTTTTTAAATGAAGAAACTGAGGTCCAGAGAATTTAAGTGGCTTGATGACACAGGAGTTGTAGAGCTTGGATTTAGATGAGTACTTCTTATTCCAAATGTAATCTTTCTATTATATCATATTACCCTCCATTTGATTAATTAGTATCTGTAAGATACTAAAAGAAGTGAAAGCTCTTAGTTGAGTTTGGGTAGATCTTTTTTGGAGTATTTGTGGGAAAAGTTGGCTAAGAATCATTTAGAAAGAGGAAGTGTGGACTAGTGTTGATTTGCATTGCTGGAGGAAGTACCTATGTTGTTGGAATCATGGATGTTTCCAGGCTACTACTTTGTGTTGATAGTTGCATAAAGGCATAGACATTCCATCTTTCACAGTATTAATGACAACTCTCAATGACAGTGATGTGAGAATGGCTGTGACCTTGCATAATTATTTAGCTCACAGTGTTTACCCCCAGCCCACCTGACTATGATGGACTCCTGTTAAGTCTTCAAGTGAGCCAAAAACAAACCTACTTAAACTTCACCAACCATTAAGCTTTATACATGTATAACCATCCATGGCAACGTGATTTGGTCACAAAGTCCTCTCAGATTTATATTTCTTTCCAGGTTGGGAAAAAAGAAATGGAATGGAATATTGAATGGGCTGTGAGTGGATGTAATTTTGACTGATGGGTTTTTTTTGTTTTTTTTTTAATATAAATTTATTTATTTACCTTTTTACATTCATTTTCACAAAATTTTGGGTTCCAAATTTTCTCCCTTTTTATCTTCTCCCCCTACCCCAATACACCAGGCATTTTAATTTCCCCTATCACCAATCTGCCCTCTCTTCTATCCTCCCTTCCTTCTCTTGTCCCCATCTTCTCTTTTGTCCTGTAGGGCCAGATGACTTTCTATTCCCCATTAACTGTATTTCTTATTTCCTAGTAGCAAGAACAATACTCTTGTTCCTAAAACTTTGAGTTCCAAATTCTCCCCATCCCTCCCTCCCCACCCATTCCCTTTGGGAAGGCAGGCAATTCAATATAGGCCCTATCTGTGTAGTTTTGCAAATGACTTCCATAATAGTCATGTTGTGTAAGACTAACTATATTTCCCTCCGTCCTATCCTGCCCCCCATTGTTTCTATTCTCTCTTTTGATCCTGTCCCTCCCCGAATGTTGACTTTAAATTGCTCCCTTCTCCCCCCTGCTCTCCCCTTCCATCATCCCCCCCCTCCCTGCTTATCTCCTTCTCCCCCACTTTCCTGTATTGTATGATAGGTTTTCATCCCAAAATGAGTGTGCATTTTATTCCTTCCTGTAGTCGAATGTGATGAGAGTAAACTTCATGTTTTTTTCTCAGCTCTCCTCTTTTTCCCTCCACTAAAAAGTCTCCTGCTTGCCTCTTCTATGAGAGATAATTTGCCTCATTCCATTTCTCCCTCTCTCCTCCCAATACATTTCTCTTATACATTTACCTTAATTTTTAAAGATATGATCCCATCCTATTCTATTCACTCTGTGCTCTCTGTCTATGTGTGCGTGCATGTGTGTATGTTTGTGCATGTGCACGTGTGTTTGTGTGTGTGCATGTGTGTGTGTGTATGTGTGTGTGTAATCCCACCAACTACCCAGATACTGAAAAGTTTTAAGAGTTACAAATATTGTCTTTCCATGTAGGAATGTAAACAGTTCACTTTTGGTAAGTCCCTTATGACTTCTCTTTGCTGTTTACTTTTTCATGCTTCTTCTCATTCTTGTGTTTAAAAGTCAAATTTTCTTTTCAGCTCTGGTCTTTTCATCAAGAATGCTTGAAAATCCTCTATTTCATTGAAAGACCACTTTTTCCCCTGAAGTATTATACTCAGTTTTGCTGGGTAGGTGATTCTTGGTTTGAGTCCTGGTTCCTTTGACTTCTGGAATATCCTATTCTATGCCCTTCGATCCCTTAATGTAGAAGCTGCTAGATCTTGTGTTATCCTGATTATGTTTCCACAATACTGGAATTGTTTCTTTCTAGCTGTTTGCAATATTTTCTCCTTGACCTGGGAATTCTGGAATTTGGCCACAATGTTCCTAGGAATTTCTCTTTTTGGAACTCTTTCAGGTGGTGATCGGTGGATTCCTTCAATACTTATTTTGCCCTCTGGTTGTAGAATGTCAGGGTAGTTTTCCTTGATAATTTCATGCAAGATGATGTCTAGGCTCTTTTTTTGATCATGGCTTTCAGGTAGTCCCATAATTTTTTAATTGTCTCTCCTGGTTCTATTTTCCAGGTCAGTTGTTTTTCCAGTGAGATATTTCACATTCTCTTCCATTTTTTCATTCTTTTGGTTTTGTTTTGTGATTTCTTGGTTTCTCAGAAAGTCATTAGCCTCCCTCTGTTCCATTCTAATTTTGAGAGAACTATTTTCTTCAGTGAGCTTTTGAACCTCTTTTTCCATTTGGCTAATTCTGCTTTTGAAAGCATTCTTCTCCTCATTGACTTTTTGAACCTCTTTTGCCAATTGAGTGAGCCTATTTTTCAAGGTGTTATTTTCTTCAGCATTTTTTTGGATCTCCTTTAGCAAGATATTGACCCATTTTTTCATGCTTTTCTTGCATCTCTCTCATTTCTCTTCCCAGTTTTTCCTCTACGTGTCTAATTTGATTTTCAAAATCCTTTTTGAGCTCTTCCATGGCCTGAGGCCACTGGACATCCACCTCGGAAGTCTGGGATACAGAGGCCCTGACCTCCATGTCTTTCCCTGATGGTAAGAATTGTTCCTCATCATCAGAAATGAGAGGCGGGAACATCTGTCCCCCAGTAAAGTAGCTCTCTATGGTCTTATTTTTCTTCCCTTTTCTGGGCATTTTCCCAGCCAGTTACTTGACTTCTGAGATTCCTCTCCACCCCCGCCTCACTAGTGCTTGGTTGGGGTCTGAGATTCAAATACTGCTCCCCAGCCTCAGGGCTTTCAGCGGCAGGCACGGCTGCTATTCAGGGTAAGATTAAATTCAGGTTGGGGGGGGGGCGGGCCACCTCCCAGGCTCAGGTCCCTCAGGGGGTTTATGCGGAGACCTTCAGTAATGGATCCGAGCTGCTGCCTTCTTTGGGAGCTCCTGTCTGCTGCTTCCCCTGCTGCTGCCTCGTAAGGAGGCCTGAGTTTTGGAGAGACCCCACTCCCCTCTCGGCCAGTCCAGAAGGCTCTCTCACTGACCTGTGTGCCTATGGGTTGAGGGACCTTTGCAGCTGCTGGTGATTCTGTCCCTGAAGCCTACTCCGATCTGCTCCTCTTGGGGCGTGTGGCTAAGGCAGGGCTGGGCTCCATTCCGGGTCCAGTGCGCGATAGGTCTTTGGGGTCGGTTTTTCAGGGCTCTCTGGAACAGAAATCTCCTGCACTGCATTGTTGTATGACTTACACTGCTCCAGAATTTGTTGGGAGTTCCTCTTTACAGGTAATTATGGGCTGTGGGTTCGGAGCTAGCATATGTGAATCTTTCTACTCCGCCATCTTCGCTCCTCCCCTTGACTGATGGTTGTGACAGATTGTGGTGGACAGGAGGAAAGAGTAAGAGAGAAGGGTAGGTAACATCAGCATAAATGTGAAATCTAATGACAACCGTGAATCTTTTTTTTTTTTTTTTTTTTCAGTGCCCTAAGAGGACATCTGCATAAAAAAGAGGAAAAATATCTGTGGGTTTGGTTTTGTTTTCATTTTTTTTTAATCATGCTCATTTCAGTAGCTAGAATGTTAAGGGGAATTTATAGGAAAGAGTGGATTTTAATCTGCCCCACCCTTAATTTTACTTAGTTGTGCATTTAAAAGAAATTATTCTAATACCATCTTTACTGAATTTTTAATATTTATTTTATAAATAGCTGTGACTAATTTTGTCTTTAAGTGTGATTCCTTGTGACTGACGCGTATGAGATGGTATTGGGAGCTGCTGAAGAAAGAGGGACCTCTAGTGTGAAACTAAGGCTAGAAAGTTAAAACCCCAGCCCATAATTAGAGAATTCTCCTCTCTAACTGGTGGCTCAAGCAAGAGGAGTATCATAAGCACAGAATCACTGGAAATTAATGCCTCATGGGATAAATTTACCTCATAGATTAGAATGAAGGTTATACCTGAATATACATTTACATGACTGCCCAGCCCTTGAAACACTGAAAAAAGCAATTTGTTGGTTGAATTGATGCAATGATATATGCTCTTTGCTTGATTGTCTCATCCAATCCACCTTTTCTGGAAAAGTCCTTTGCAGTATTTCTTCTGCCTATATTCATGCTGTGTGGCTCGTTTGAACAACCCTTATTCTATGTGGAATTCTTAGTGTTGACCCACAGTAGTTGACTACTATTGATTCGTACTTGATCCTTGCCGTTTATTAGGTAATCTGTCCTTTTTTCAAATATGCCCCCAGATTGCCTCTACTTTATTGTAATCTCTCTGGGAACTGAACAGTTTTGCCATAGTACCTGATAGAGTGGATTCCTGTTTATCAGAGTTTTGCTTATCATTATTCTTGACCACATCTTAGAACTTACAACTATCTTCTGATTCCTTTGCCCATGCCAGTTATCCTGACCCTTTACACAGAGCCCAGAAAGAATGCCAGCCCATCTTTTTTCCATCATAAAGTTTCTATGCTGTATAGTTCTTTTGTTCTCTTTGTGTATTTATCTGTACAATTGCATATTTATGTTTTGCTGATACTATATTTGTCTGTTTTAAAGAGGCGCTCATTAGGTTGCCATTTTAGTGAAAACTTTTTTTTAATTTTTTAAAGATGTTCTGTGTTAAAAGTGTTAGAGTTTGCTTTATAGTTGTAGCTGGGTAGAATGTAGTGCAGATTTTTGCAAGAAAATTGGCCTAACAAGAAGTGTTTTATTATGAACACAACTTTGAAGAGCAATTTAGTGAATGCAGTAAAGTTGTAAGTGGCCATTTCCATTTACAATTTTTATTTGTTAGTTTCATTTTTTTCTCTTAAAATTTTTATATATTATCATTATTTCCAACAAACATTGGTGAAGAAAATTCTGTGTTCCTGAAAACGGGCTGAAAGTCATAGTAAATATGAATGAACAAGGTTATTCCCCTTAAAAATCTTAGAGTGTTAAGGATTAGGGAAAGCGTTTGTTTTTTTTTAAATACTTAAGGAGATTCATCCATTTGAATAAAATATGTAAGATTAATATGGTATATATTCTTAATTTTGCTAAACCTTGGATCGACCTCATTCTGAGAGCAATCGGGGGTTACTGATTAGAGAACTGGCCTTGGAGGGAGACATAGGAAAAGTTTGTTTTCTGACACATACTGGTTATATCATCATGGGCAAGTCGTTTACCCTGTGAATGCTTTGGACATCTCTCTAAAACTGTAAGTTGCAGAGAAAGTTCTGACCTGTATTGGCAGAAGGAATTTTTTCAGGTGAAAGTTACCTATACCAATGAAATAAGTTGATTCCCTATTCTGATATTTTTACTTATAGAAACAGTGTATTTAAAGTCATATGAACATGTTCGGAAGACACATGTAAATGGAAAGGGTGAGTTGGAGACAGGATATTCATAGTTAAAATATTCCATGAAAGGTTAAGGAAATTTTATTTATATTTGTGTGTATGTATGTATATATGTACATAATTTTGGGTGCAAAATTCACTTTAAAAAAGTGACCCCCTTAAAATCTGAAATTTTTTGCTACTCTTAGAAATATAGTGATAATCAGGAAGAAATATATATATATATATATTTCTTAGAAATAGCTTAATTTAAATTTAATTTCATATATCACAAAGGAAACTAATTTGTTACAGTTAAAAATCTTTTTTTCTCTTAAAGTTGGAGATGAAAACAAAAATATTAGAAGGCAAATTTCATGAGGAAAAGCTTAAATTACAACAGAAGCATGATGCTGATGTTCAGAAGGTAAGATATAGTTGTTCATTAAGCAAATATTTAATGCATGCCTACTGTATCCAAATAATTCAGTAGGAGATATAAAGATGTATAAAGCTTCCCTTTTCTCAAGTAGTTGATAGTTTAGTGTGAATATTGGAAATTGTTTATCAAATTGTTTTAGAACTCAAAATAAACCAATAATTAATGACATTTCTGTAAGTGGGGAACAAAAACAAAAACATTTGGGAAGCAACATTTAATTATTTTAGCAGTACTTATTATCATAATTAATTGTCAAAATAGAATCTCTGAAAAAATGTTTGACAGTTACTTTATATAAGTATATGTTTCAACAATTCAAAAATGTGTATTAAGTATTTCTTATTTGTGTAATACAGTGCTAAGCACTAGGGAAGATAATATCAGACACTGATTTTATTTGTATTACTGTCATATTTTCCTACTAGACTGTGACCTATCTGAGTTCACCTACACAAATAAATTTGATACCTATGCAAGTAAATATAATACAAAATAGAGCATAATGAGTTCATAACTGAGATTTGAGAAAAGAAAAACTGGAAAGCAGTATGACAGAAATTGGGTTTAGAGCAGTATATGCCATTTATCAAATAAGGCCAAATTGCTTGTGTGACTTGGATATAAAGAGAGATATTATAAGAAAGTCAGAAGAACTTGAAACATATTACTTATCACACTTATGGCTAGGTGAACAATTTATGAATAAACGAGAAACAGAGAGGAAAAATAGATGTAAAATGGAAAATTTAAATTGCATTAAATTAAAAAGTTTTTGTGCAGATAAAACTAATGTAGCCAAGACCAGAAGGAAAACAGAAAATTTGTATATCAGATAAAAGTCTCATATCTAAAATATATAAAGAACTTTGTTAAATCTATAATAACACTAGTCATTCCCCAAATGACAGTCCAAGGATGTGAACAGGCAGTTTTCCAATGAAGAAATCAAAACAGTTTATAGCTATATGAAAAAAATGATCTAAATCATTATTGATTAGAGGAATATAAATTAAAACAACCCTGAGATATTGTTCATATTGTTGTATCAGATTGACTAAGATATTGAAGAGAAACGTGACAAATGTTGGAAGGGATGTGGAAAAATTGGTACATTAATTCATTGTTGCTGGAATTATGAAGTGATCCAGCCATTTTGGAGAGCAATCTGGCATCATATGCAAAGAGTTATTAATCTGCTTTATACCCTTTGACCCAGCAGTACCACTACTAGTTCTCTTTCCAAAGATGATTAGGGAAAATAGCAAAGAATGTTTATAGTAGCTCTCTTTGTGGTGGCAAAGAATTTGATATTGCAGAGATCCCATCAATTGGGGAATATCTGAACAAGTTGTGGTATATGATTGTGATGGACTGCTGTTATACTATAAGAAATGATGAGCTCAGTGATCTTTGAAAAATATGGATGCATATTTGCATGAAAATAATGCATGAAATAATGAAGAATTAAAATTAGCTGAAACAAGAGAGCACTGCATACCGTAACAGCAATAATGTTTTAAGAATGACTTGGAGCAGCTAAGTCATTTTGACTATTTATAAATGCCCAAATTAACTATAAAGGACCTATGAAGAAAGACCCTCTCTGCATCCCGAGAAATAATTGATAAATAGAAGTATGTGTAGAATAATTTTACACATATATACACATATACATCCATCCATACAACCATCCATATATATATATACACATATATATATATATACCCCTATTTGTGTCTAATGGTAGCCATCTCTGAGGAGGGGAAGGGAGAGGAAGGAAGGAAAAAAAGGGGATAAAGGAAACTTACAGAATAACCTTGTTGGATGTTTAAAGGAATAGCAAGTTGTCCCTAGTGAATTTGTGGTTTCATGTGCGTTCATCTTTTTTTAAAAATGGTTCTGTTATAGAAATGCTTATTTTATCCCATAAATAAGAAAATAACAAAAGAAAAAGAATAGATTTATTGTTCAAGTTGTATTTGAGATGAGTCTTAAAGAATTTCACTTGGTGGAAAATATTATTATATTTAGAATTGAGGAAACTGAGGCCTAGAAAGGTTATGATTTGTTAAAGATCACACGGATAGTAGAGCTGTGTTTTGAACCCAAACCCTGATTCTAAATCCATTGCTCTTTCTATTATGCTGTATTTCAGGAAGCTTAAGGAGTACTGTGAATAAATTACTTTGAAGGTAATGTGGTGTTTGGTGGAGTAGAAGACCATGAGTTAGGTCTAGAGAGGTGGGATAAGGTTAACTAAGACTGTCAGGGAAGTTCAGTGATTGAGGAATTTCAATTTTATTTAGTAGGCAGGACAGAAAAGTTAAAGGGACAAGAGTTGAACAATATGACCAGATCTATACATAATAAAGTTAAGTCTGGAATAGATGTAAATTATAGTACTAGAGTAGAGGTAGGTTAGAAGGCTGCTGCAGAAGTTTGGTTAAGGGCTATGTGAATTGATTGGGTGGGAATTGGAAAAGAGAGGGACAAATACAAAGGATTTTATGAAGGTCAGTCAGGGGAAGTCAATAGCTGATTACATATGTGAGTTGAAGGAGAGGGCAAGTCAAAGACAACAAAGTTTGGAGATGAAGGACAGAGTGGTGGTGCCACTTACGGAAATATTAAAGTCAGAAGGAGGATAAAGTTTTTAGGGAAAGGTAATAAGTTCAACCTTGAGATTTTGGATATTTAGGTGGAATATTTTTTACATAGGTGAAGACATGAGCCTAGTACATGGGAAAGAGTTCAGGTTTTGAATTTGTAGTTTTGAGCTATTTTTATAGAAGTAGTAGTTGAAACCATTGGAGTAAATGTGATAGTTGAGGCAAGAGAAGTGAAGATTAAGGACAGTACCTTAGAGAGTGCAAAAATATTTTATTGGTGTCTCAATGTAGATTGGAGCATACTTTTAAAAAAAAAACTTTTTAGTGTTTCTTTTTCATCTGTGTTTTCTTTTACAACATGACTAATATGGAAATATATTTCACATGAATACATGAGTATATAAAATTGCTTGCCTTCTCAGCGAGGGGGAGAGCAAAAGAAAGGAAAGAGATAATTTGGAACTAAAACTTTAAAAACAAAGACTTAACAAATTTTTGTATGTGATTGGAGAAAATAAAATTTTAAAGAACGAAAGAAAAACCCAAATGACATGGGTAGTAAACCTTGAAGTTGTACTTTGAACAAACAGGAAAAGTTGAAAATAAGTTAAAGGGATAACAAGGGATGATTATCTGCCGCCCCACAGAGGCAGTCTGTTGGAGAGCAAGGGTTGGAATGAGATTCCTTGATCAAATAGAGGGATTAGGCTTGGTTAAAGTGTTAGATCACCTCATCATGTGAGATAGGAGTGAAGGAGGAAAAGAGGCAAAAGGCATCTGAGTGATAGGGGGTGAGGAAGAGGATTTTTTTTCCTGCAAAATATAAGGCAAGGAGGGGGTGGGCCTTAGAGATTTGAGGAGGGATGAAAAAGGATAGGATCATATTTTCTGATTTGTGGTCATAGCATCACTGGGAGACTATTATTGAGTGGCATGGATAGGAAATAAGACAAGTTAGGGAGACTTCAGTTTTTTAAAATTAATATTATTTTTTCTCAATTACATGTCAAAACAATTTTTTAATGTTTTTTTATTTTTAAATTCGAGCTCCAAATTCTATCTCTCCTTTTTTCTTCTCTCCTTAAGAAGGGAAGTGATTTGCTAAAGATTATACATGTGAAATCATACAAAATATATTTCCATATTAGCCATGTTGTAAAACAGACAAAAAAACCCTGAGAAAAAGAAGTAAAAAAGAAAGTATGCTTTGATCTGTATTCTGACTCTATCAGCTCTTTCTCTGGAGGTGGAGAACATAAGTCTTCATAAGTCCTTCGTAATGGTCTTTGCTGTATTTCTGAGAATAGCTAAGTTATTCACAATTGGTTATTTTACAATATTTCTGTTACTGTATACATTGTTCCCTTGGTTCTACTCACTTCACTTTCCATTGGTCTTCCAGGTTTTTCTGAAAGCATGCTGCTTGTAATTTCTTATAGCATAATAGTATTCTATCACAATCATATAACAAACTTATTCAGCCGTTTTCCAATTGATGGACATTCCCTCAGTCTCCAATTCTTTGCTACCACAAAAAGAACTGCTATAAAATATTCCACTTCTTTTGATCTCTTTCAGATACAGATCTGGTAGTTGTATTACAGGGTCAAAGGGTATGCACAGTTTTATAGCCCTTTGGGCATAGTTCTTAAATTTCTCTCCAGAATGGTTGAAGCACATCAGAACTCCACCAATAGTGGATTAGTGTCTCAATTTTTCCACATCCCCTATGACATTTGTCATTTTTCTTTTCTGTATTATTAGACAATCTGATAGGTGTGAGGTGGTACATGAGAGTAATTTTAATTTGCATTTCTTAATCAATAATGATTTAGAGAATTTTTTCATAAGACTATAGATAGGTTTGATTTCTTTTTCTAAAAACTAACTATTCATATCCTTTGACCATTTATCATTGGGGAAATGATTCATATTATAAATTTGACTCAGTTCTCTAGATGGGTTCAGATTTTGCTTCAGATACTTTATACCTTTAGGAACATAGCTTAACCCCTGAGCTTCCTCCTTTGTAAAGTGGGGGTAATATTCATACCTTGATAAAGAGTTGATATGAGGATCAGGTAAATCTTGCAACAATGTATAAACACAAGCTATCATTATTATTAATGCTAAATTGGGTTTTATGTTGTTCATTGCTGCAGATATTTATTTTTCACATATGTTCAATGTGTGAAAAAAGTAATAGTTATTTAAGTTTTAAATGTTTACAGATTTTAGAAAGAAAGAACAATGAGATAGAAGAATTGAAAACTTTACATAAAACTAAACAAAACGAAGCTGAAGATACTGTTAGAAACCTCGAGAAAAAAGGTGATGTAACGTAACCTTTTTAATAGAAAATTTCATTTTTTTCTTACAGAAAGGTGGTTGTAGGTAGTTATATGTGTGTGTGCGTGTGTGTGTGTGTTTATGTCTTTTGCAATCAAAGTAGCTGTTGGGAATGGGGGACCTAGAATAAATTTCTCTCAGTCCTTTAAGTTTTCCAGTGCAGTTTTCCAGGTACCAGTGCAATACTTGAGCCATCCCATCTGTTAACATAGTCTACCTTCATTAGTAGTTAGGCACTGTAGGGGAATAACCAAGATGCATATGAAACAGTTCCTGTTTCCAACCTTACTGAGACAGCAAGACTTTAATATGTGTAACAATTAGAGAGCTGTGTAAAATGGTATACACAGAGTACTAATCTGGAGATAATATAGTGTAGATGTATGTTCTAGATGGTCTGTATGTGGAGAAATCACTTGGCAGGAGTTAATGAAAAGGACTCATGACCTGGTTAGGTGGAAAGGAAAGATAGGGGCTTTAGTAGTGGGGAATAGCATATAGAAAGCTGGGAATTAATATAGTCTGATTTAAGCCCAGTGAGATGTATATCAGGGCCTATAGTAAAATTTAGCTAGAGATGGGGGTGTAACATTGAAGATTTTTGAGCAGAAGAATGATGTGATGAAGTGATATTTAAAAAGATTAATCTTGAATTATCTAGAAATGTTCTCATTTAGTACAGTGCCTTTTTACATACTAAGTACTTAATAGACACTTATTCAGTTGAGTTACATGAATATAAACTGATGGATGATTGATGAAAGAAGGGCTTGAAGTAAATGTGAGGGATGGACTCAAGAGTTTAGGTGGAAGGACTAGCTTGGTAACATGATGAATACTTTGTCTGAGCAAGGGAAGAAAGAAGTTTGATCATCTGAGAGAATGATGGTACCATTGACAAAAATGAGAAAATTGAGAAGACAGGATTTTGGCTTGATGGGTGGGAAGATGAGTTTTATTGAAACTTTTTTCCTTCTGAAAATTAGTTAAGTAAATTCTAGCTAGTATAATAAATGGAATCACCTATGAGATGGTACATATTTTCATGTATGGTCCCAACCATCTTGACCGCTGAAATTTGCTAGTGAATAATGCATACATTGTTTCTTTTTCCTAACGTTTTCAGCTGTCAAAAAAATTTCTTGCAAATTTTATCTTTCTCATTTTTAAATCATAAAACTACAAATAGTGCTAACGCAAAATAAAAATCAGTTACTAAGGCTTTTCCAGCTTTAAAATCAGGTTTAGTTTTGACATTAAAATGGTTATAGTTATTAAAAACCTTTGGTTTACTTAATTTAATATTCTATAATTATTTCCTGTAAGGTACCTATATGTGAAATTTCTTTGGAAGATTTTAACATTCTTTAGTTAGTTTAAAAAAATAAGAAAATTCTTTTTTAAGCTAAGAAAATATTAAATTTGAGCAAAGTCTGCCACCAAAATTAGGTTTGTATCTGAATATCATGAATTCATTAAGGTCAAAATTCTGTTTTTTTGCACAGAGTTCAAATAACTAGTAATGAAAATGGTCATTTAAGTCACCAGAAAAATATTTTGCATAATTATTTTAGAAAGTTACAGCAAAATAAATATGCTTAGGAATAGTTTATTAGGTTGATCTTGAAAAATGAAATTGTCTTTTGATTAATGTATCAAATTTACCATAACTTTTTAAAGTTATATCTTACATTCATCTAACTCTTCTTGATTTTTTTTGACAGTCCAGACTCTAATTCGTGACTCTCAAGTGATTCGAGAGACTAAAGAAAATCAGATTGTAGAGTTAAAAAAATTATGTGAACAAAGCACAGAATCCTTGAACAATGATTGGGAGAAAAAGGTAAAGTACATAAAATAAACAAACAAAATTTTGTTTTCATTTTGTGAAATATTTTTCATTGATCAAACTCAATATGTAATTCTTTAAGGGCTTTTGTTAATATGATGTTTGTAGTGACTTTTATTATGCAACTACTACATAGTACTTAGTGATATCCACTTATAGGGACCTCACAGTTGAAGATTTGAACATGTTTTTTAGATAAACACCTAAGACAATGACATAATTTCTTCCCTTTTGATTTAGTTGATGCAATAAAATCTCATTATCCTGAACACAACCCCTCAATTTCCAGAGAATTGCCTTTCTCTTTAAATTATGTGAAATTTAGCTTTTTCAAAGAATTCACATTAATCTGAATTAGTAAGACTGTGCTTACGGTTAGCAGCAGGCAGCAGCACAGACATACAGTTAACACTTTGCTGCCATGACATCAGCCACATTGAAGACTGGGCGCGGAATTTAGTTTGGATACATTTGTGGGTTTGGTTTGTTGTTTTTTCTTCTCTCTCTTGTCTTTGTCTTCCCTTAGTTTCTATTTTCCATAAATTCAAGGTATCATTTTCCTATGCTTCTTGTAATTACTTGAAATGGAAAGAGTACTAGACCAGGAGTGTAGGAACCTTGACTTGAGTCATGACCTATACTACTTATTAATCCAGTAACCTAATCTTCTCTGAGCATTATTTTCTTTATTATCAAAATAGGTATAATAATATCTATCCTGCCTGTTTCACAGTATTATTGTGAGGTTCCTGAATATATATGTGAAAGTGCTTTGAAAACTCTAAAGTGACTTGCAAATATGAGGTGTTATTAATATTTGTGTAGTTATCTCTTCTGTCTTTTCCCAACATCCTCAACTCTGATTTTCTGTTTGAGATCTTGTTATAGGAAAAGGAAAGAAGAGAGAGTTTTTGCTCAATTTGTTGCTAATGAGCATATTTATATTTCCTTTTGGAGTAGAGAGCCTCATAGTAGTAGTACAGTAATGCAATAAACAATGAAGCTATCAATAAATTTTCCAGGTAGCCACGAGCACTGTACAATAATGCTCCCCAAATTGTTTAAATGGGAATCATGGAAGATAACAAGTTATCTGTAAAAAAGGAAGCCATGTTTTAACAGTATATTATAGTTCCTTATGGCTTGAGGGACCCAAAGGAAAATCAAGTATCTAGGTAATTCCGACTATTGTGCAGAGTCCTTGGCAGTATGCCAGGGATGAAGAGATCCAAGATTATTTAAGTTGTAATCAAGCTAAGGCCTCGAGAGCATATATGAATTTATTCATAATTTCAGAACACTTATAGAATGCAGGGTACTACATTGTCATGACAAACAGATGGAATTTTGCAGAAGTGACAATAACAATTCAACATTCTGAATAATTTAGTTTTCACCACTGAGAGTGAAGGTTTGTAAAGTATAAAAAGTACCTGCCAAGGTGTTGCAACTTGGCCTTTGTCTCATCCTGGAAAATGTTATCATTGAATGGTAAAACTTCAGAGTGCTGAAAATGTCAAGCAGCAAAAGGTATCTATTAGATATTAATATAGACTCTTCCTAGACACACAGAATATTGACGAAAGTCCATATGATAATTAATATAATAACAGAATAAAAAATTCCATTATTATTAAGGATAAGGACTGAACCTGTAGTTTTCTTGGTACAGAGAATTTCCTGATAATGAGGTACCCTCTATCAATGCAAGTCAGCACCTTCTTTGTAACTTCCACTTTGAAAGAACTTCCTAGAGCTCTGAGAGATTTAAGTCATTTTCCCAGGATTACACAGCCAGTATGTGCAGAAAAGGAAATCTAAGGGTGACTCCAAGGCTGGCTCTCTGCCTATACCACTCTGCCTTTATTATTACTATGGGCAATCTCCTTTTTAATAGGGTTATATTCCCAAAGTTTTTCTGTAAGTTATTTTGGTTTTCAGTCTAAATTACAAAAACCTCTTTAGACCATAATCTTCCATAGCACATGTACATGTACATGTACTGGGGTGTAAGGTGTGTTCAGAGAAGACTAGTACCTCTGGTGTGAGGACAGCCCATCCCTCAAAGCCTTTTCAGGCCTGCTTTCCACCTTTGGTGTCCATCTGATCCAATTGATTCTCACTTGTGGCTTCATTGACAGACTTGCTAAACCAGGTAGAGGATGAGTAAGGAGTTTCAAACTCGTTGGTGAGTTAAGGGGGTCTACCCTAAGCATGTGAAAATTTCCCCTGGTGGAATGGGCAGATGAGAATAATTTGTTGCAGTGGCCATGAAGGTAGGTGATATGGAGCACTTAGAGCTTGGTTAGACATCGAAGACACCAAGGTCATCTGCTACACCTTGAATCATCACCAGTTGTCTTGACTCAGTCCTGTCACTGGAGGAGAAAGTGAGGCCAGTGACTTCATGCAACTCTGCCTCACTTAAATTCAGTTTTACATGTGAATTGAAACACATCACCCATATCATTTTACATTTTCACCTATCTCAAAGTCTTGTGATGACAGTCAAGTGATGAAGTAGCAGGTTCTGTTACACTGGGAGGTACAGTCACAACCTTGCACACAGGCAGCTCAGGCTGTCTTCTCACTGGAAACAGCAGTGCAGTTTGGCAGCCCCTTGTATGTCTGAACAAGCTTTTAAGGATCATACTGCTCACCACCTGGTGTGATGAAGGGTCTAGAAAAGGTGCCTAAAAATTGTCTGCTTAACCAACCCTGGCCTGATTACCATGGCAGGGAGGAATCCCACTCTGTGGTGAAAACACACTCAAAAAATTGTACCAAAACTTCTGTCACTTTTATGATAGCATGCTTGTCCAGCTCTTGTGCTTTCCTGGACACCAGTGGAATGAAACAAGGCTGTTTTCTTTTTAAGCATGATGTTTTCAACTATGCTGTCAAATGCCTTCAATGAGGACAAACATGGCATAAAGGTCAGCAATGATGGTTAATTCTTCAACTTGAAATGACTACTAACCAAGAAACAAGTGGAGGGAGTGTTGATGCATGATTTTTTGTTCACAGATGATTGTGCATTCAGTGCAGTCTCTGATGCTGAGTTGCAGCAAAGTATGAATCATTTCTCTACTGCTTGTGCTAATTTTGGCCTAGCAATTAATGCCAAGAAAACACAGGTACTCCATCAGCCAGCCCCATACCAGCCATATGCAGCACCATTGGTTGCAGCAAATGGAGAAGTTTTGAACACAGTGGATAAGTTTGCATACCTTGGCAGTATACCTTCTAGGAATGTACACATTGATAATGAGGTTGAGGCATGCATTGTCAAAACGAACTCAGTATTTGGGAGGCTCCAAAGGAAAGTGTGGGAGAGAAGACGTATTAGACTGTCTACATCTGAAGGTCTACACAGCAGTTGTACTGACCTCATTGTTGTATGCCTTTGAAACCTGGACAGAGTACCAGTGCATGCTAGGAAACTGAATCGCTTCCATTTGAATTGTTTTAGTAAGATTCTGAAGGTCACCTGGCAGGGTAAGATACCAGACACTGAGGTCCTTTCTTGAACTAACCTGCCAAGCATTCAAACTCTGCTGCAGAAAGTGCAAATATGATGTGCTGACCACATTGTTTGAATGCCAAATATATGCTTGTCTGAAAGACTGTTTTATGGAGAAGTCACACAGTGCAAGCGCTTCCATGGTGGTCATAAGAAGTGAAGCAAGGATATCTCCATGTCTTGCCGCAGAACTTTGAAATTGATTGTGTGACATGGGAGACCCTGGCACAGGATCACTCAGCATGACAGGTCCTCATCAGAGAAGAGCTGTGCTCTATGAGCAAAGCAGAATTGAAGTAGCTCAAAAGAAACATGAGAGGCACAAATTTAGAGAATCCACCCCAAATGTTCTCATGGACTATTTGTGCCTGACCTGTGATAGAACATCCTGAACTTGTATTGGTCTGATCAAACACAGTCAGGAGCAGTGTAACTTGACTCTAACATAATAATGTCAAGGGGGCAGAGCCAGGATGGTGGACTTGAAGCAGGAACCTCCTAGAGCTCTCCTCTCAAACCCCTCAAAAACCCTGCAAAAATGACTCTAAACTCTAGAGCAGCAGAAGCCACAAAATGACAGACTGAAGCAAATTTCCATCCCAACACAATCTGAAAATTTGACCAGAAGGGTCTGTGACACTGGGCTAAGAGCAGAGCACAGTTTGGTATGGACTGCACCAGTGCAGACAAAGCTGGAGCAAGCCTTAGAGTCCTGAATTGCTGGTGGCTGCTGCAGTTTCCAGACTTTTCAACCTACAAACACCAGACAGCTTTGAAGGTTAGTGGGAAGGGTCTCTGATCTGGCTGAGAGGGGAGCGTGGTCTGGCCCCAGCCCCAGTTCTGGCCTCAGCCCCAGGGTGGCAGCAGTCACTGCTGAAATGTAGGCTGCTTCTGGAAACCCTTACTTAACAAAGAGCTCAAAAGTCAAGAAATTGACTGGGAAAATGAGCAAATGGGGGAAAAAGAAACAGTTTTTAGAGTCTTTCTCAGTGAAGAGGTATTTTCTTACAATATTGGTGAGGAGGATGACCAAAACATACAAGAAGAAGAAGACAATAAGGCCAAGGTTCCTACATCTAAAGCTTCCAAGAAAAATATAAATTGATCTCAGGTGATAGAAGAGTTCAAAAAATATTTTAAAAATAAAGTAAGAGAAGTAGAGGAAACATTGGGAAGACAAGTGAGAGTGTGTATCATGAAAAAAAGGGGGTGGAGCCAAAATGGTGGAGTAGAAAGATGTCCATACAATATCTTTTCCCCTACAGCCCATAAAATACCTGTAAAAAATGACTCAACAAATTCTAGAGCAGCAGAAGCCACAGAACAACAGAGTGAAACAGATTTCCAGCCAAATCTAACCTGAAAGACTGACAGGAAAGGTCTGTCCCACGGGACATTGAGCAGAACAGAGCCCAGCCCTGGCCACGTGGCACTGGGACGAACAGGACTGGAATATGCCTGTGGGGAAGAATCCCCAGCAGGGAGGGACTCAGATCCCTCAACCCACAAGCGCCAAAGAAAGCTTCAGAGGTCAGCGAGAGGGCTTTCCCAACTGAGCGAGAGGGGAGCAAGGTCCCCCCCTCCCCCAGCGCTGGCCCCAGGTGGTGGCAGCAGTAGTGGTGGTGGTGGCAGCAGTGGTGGCAGCAGCAGTCGTGGTGGTAGCTGCAGCCTCCATCTCTGAAGCATTTGACCTAAAGCTCCTGGGGGAATTGAGCAGCTGATCTGAAATTCAGTCCTAAGCAGGGTCTTGGCATGAGGAGGAGCACTAGGATCCTCGTCTTGACAAGGGATTCAAATGTCAAGTAACTAGCTGGGAAAATGCCCAAAAAAGGAGGAAAAAAAAAGACCATGGAAGGTTACTTTCTTGGTGAACAGGTATTTCCTTCCATCCTTTCAGATGAGGAAGAACAATGCATACTGACATGGGAATCCAAGGCTTCTGCATTCATTACCTCCAAAATGAATATGCAGTGGCCTCAGACCATGGAAGGGCTTGGAAAGTGAGTCAACAGCTTGCTAAAGGAGACCCAAAAAAATGCTGAAGAAAATAATAGCTTTAAAAATAGGCCTACTCAATTGGAAAAAGAGGTCCAAAAAGCCAATGAGAAGAAGGCTTTAAAAATCAGAATTAACCAAATGTAAAAGGAGATTCAAAAGCTCACTGAAGAAAATAGTTCTTTAAAAATGAGAGTGGAGCTGAGGGAAGCTAATAATTTTATGATAAAATGAGAAGTTATAAAACAAAACCAAAAAAATGAAAAAAAAAGATAATGTGGAATCTCTCATTGGAAAAACAACTGACCTAGAAAATAGATCCAGGAGAGACAATTTAAAAATTATGGGACTACCTGAAAGCCATGATCAAAAAAAGAGCCTAGACATTATCTTTCATGAAATTATAAAGGAGAACTGCCCTGATATTCTAGAACCAGAGGGCAAAATAAATATTGAAGGAATCCACCGATCACCTCCTGAAAGAGACCTGAAAAAAGAAACCCCTAGGAATATTGTGGCCAAATTTCAGAGTTCCTAGGTCAAGGAGAAAATATTGCAAGTGTGGAAATACAATCAGAATAACACAGGATCTGGCAGCTTCTACATTAAGGGATTGAAGGACTTGGAATATGATATTCTGCAGGTTAGAGGAGCTAGGACTAAAACCAAGAATCACCTACCCAGAAAACTGAGTATAATACTTCAAGGGAAAAATGGTAATTCAGTGATATAGAGGACTTTCAAGCATTCTTGATGAAAAGACCAGCACTGAAGAGAGAAGCAAGAGAAGCAGGAAAAGGTAAACAGGACAGAGAAGTCATAAAGGACTTCCTAAAGCTGAACTATTTACATTCCTACATGAAAAGATAATATTTGTGACTCTTGAGACTTTTCTCAGTATTTGGGTAGGTGGAGGGATTACACACACACACACACACACACACACATATAGACAGAGAGTACAGGTTGAGTTGAATCAGAAGGGATGATATCTATAAAAAAATAAAATTAATGGATGAGAGAGGAATATATTCAGAGGAGAAGAGGAGAAATGGAATGGGACAAATTATCACTAATAAAAGAGATAAGAAAAATCTTTTTCAATGGAGGAGAAAAGGAAAGAGGTAACAGGAGAAAAGTGAAGCTTACTCTCTTCACATTTGGCTTAAGGAGGAAATAACCTGCTCACTAAATCTAGTATGAAAATCTATCTTATACTACAGGAAAATAGGGGAGAAGGGGACAAGTTGGGTAAGGGGGATGATAGAAGAGAGAGCAAATGGGAGAAAGGAGTAACTAGAAGTAAACACTTTTGGGAAAGGACAAAGTCAAGTGAGAGAATAGAATAAAGGGAAAGATAGGGTAGAATGGAAGGAAATATAGCTAGTTTTACACAACATGACTATTATGGAAGTCTTTGCAAAATGACACATATATGGCCTATATTGAATTGTGTGCCTTCTCAGTGGGGATGGGTGTGTAAGGAGGAAGAGAAGTCGAAACTCAAAGTTTTAGGAACAAATGTTGAGAATTGTTTTTGCGTACAACTGGGAAATAAGAAATACAGGTAATAGAGTATAGAAATTTATCTTGCCCTACAAGACAAGAGAGAAGATGGGGATAAAGGAAGGGAGGGGTGTGTTAGAAGGGAGGGCAGATTGGTGGAAGGGGTAATCAGAATGCAAGGTGTTATCAGAATGCAAGGGGTGGTGGGAGGAGAGATGGGAAGAAAAATTGGAACTTGAAATTTTGTGGAAATGAATGTTGTAATCTAAAAATAAATAAGAAAATCATGAAAAACCAGTCAACAGCTTGCTAAAGGAAACCCCCCAAAATACTGAAGAAAATGACACCTTTAAAGTTGGACTAATTGAAGTATTTGACAACATAACTATTATGAAAATGTTATGCATGGCTACACATGTATGACCTATACTGAATTGCTTGTTTTTTCAATGAGGGTGGTTGGGAAGGGAGAAAGGGAGAGAATGTAGAACTCACAGCTTTCATAATGAATATTAATAATTGTTTTTGCATGCAACTAGGAAATAAGATGTAAAGGTAATGTGGTATAGAAATCTATCTTGCTGTGCAGAAAAATGGAGGGGAGGGGAATGAAAGAAGGAGGAGTAATAGAGAGAACAGACTAGAGGTAGGGGTAGATGTGGTGCATGCTATTCTGGGGTGGGGGGGGTGGGGAGAGATGGGGAGAAAATTTTGAATTCAAATTCTTGTGAAAGTAAATGTTGAAAACTGAAAAATAAATTTTATATATTAAAAAAAATTAGACTAACCCAAATGACAAAAGAGGTCCAAAAAGCCAGTGAGGAGAAGAATGAATGCCTTAAGAATTCACTGAAGAAAATAATTCCTTCAAAATTAGAATGGAGCAAATGGAAGCTAACAATTTTACAAGAAATCAAGAAATTATAAAATAAAGCCAAAAAGAGTGAAAAAAAAAATAGAAGAGAATGTGACTACCTGAAAGCCATGATAACAAAACAAAACAAAACAACCTAGACTTATCTTTCAAGAAATTATCAAGGAAAACTGCCCTGATATTCTAGAACCTGAAGGTAAAATAGAAATAGATGGAATCCACCAATCACCTCCTGAAAGCAATCTCAACAATAAAACTCCTAGGAATATTGTGGCCAAATTTCAGAGTTCCCAGATCAAGGAGAAAATATTTCAAGCAGCCAGAAAGAAACAATTCAAGTAATGTGGAAACACCATAAGGATAACACAAGATTTAGCAATTTCTACATTAAATGATCAGTGGGGTTGGAATATAATATTTCAGACATCTAAGGTGCTGGGATTAAAATCAAGAATCATCTACCCAGCAAAACTGAGAAAAAAATGGAACTTCAATGAAATAGAGGACTTCCAAGCATTCTTGTTCAAAAGACCAGAGGTGAATAGAAAATTTGACTTTCAAATACTAGAATCAAGAGAGGCATTTAAAGGGAAACAGGAAAGAGAAACCAAAAGGGACTTATTAAAGTTGAACTTTTTACATCCTCCATGGACAAATGATGTTGGTAACTCATGAAACCTTTGTCAGTATTAGGCTAGTTGGAGGGAATGTGTATGTGTGTGTATGTATGTATATGTATGGAGAGAGAGAGAGAGAAAGAGAGAGAGAGAGAGAGAGAGAGAGAGAGAGAGAGAGAGAGAGAGAGAGAGAGAGAGAGAGAGAGAGAGAGAGAGAACACACAGGGTGAGCTGAATATGAAGGGATGATACCTAAAAAAGAACATTAAGTGTTGAGAGGAATGTACCAGGAGAAAGAGAAAGGGAGAAGCAGAATGTAGTATATCATTTCACATAAAAGCAGCAAGAAAGAGTTTTTACAATGGAGGGGAAGAAGGGGAAGGTGAGAGAAAATAAGTGAGCCTTTTCATCGAATTTGGCTTCAGGAGGGAATAACATACACACTCAATTGGGTATGGAAATTTATTTTACCCTACAGGAAAGCAGGGGAAAGGGGATAAGAGAGAGGGAATAATAGAAGGGGTGGCAGATTTGGGGAAGAGGTATTCAGAAGCAAACACTTTGGTAGAGGGACAGATCAAAGGAGAGAACAGAATAAGTAGAGGGCTGGACAGGGTAGAGGGAACTATAGTCTTTCACAGCATGACTGTTATTGAAGTATTTTGTATGACTACAAGTATATAGCCTATAGTGAATTACTTGTCTTCTCAATGAGGGTGGATAGGGAGGGGCCAAGGGAGAGAATGTGGAACTCAAAGCTTTAGAAATGAATGTTAAAAATTGCTTTTACATGCAACTAGAAAGTAGGATATATAGGTAATGGGATGTGGAAATCTATCTTGCTGCACAGGAAAATAGAAGAGAAGGGGATAATGGAGGGAGGGGTGATAGAAGGAAGGGCAGATTGGAGGAAAGGGTAATCAAAATACATCCTGTCCTGGGGTGGAGGGACAGGCGAGATGGGGAGAAAATTTGTAATTCAAAATTATGTGGAAGTGACTGTTGAAAACTGAAAATAAATAAATTTTAAAAAACACACAATGTCATTTTGGTCCTCTTTGAGAGTGAAGGACAATAACCAACCACAAGTACTATGTCATTACAATTATTCACTGTATTATAGTCATATTTGTTAATAACATTGTAGTTTTCCGTGTTTGTGTCCTTTATTTTACTAGACTACAAGTTCCATGAGGGCAAGGACCATGTCTCATTCATACTTTGTATCTTTGCATGGCTTAGGACAATACTCTGCATTTAAAAGTTTTTTTTTAAATAAATGCCCATTAAATTTAGACTAATATAAATAATGCTATTTTAGCTCTTTGCTATGATTTATAACATTATTTCCATGGTATATGCAACTTTCATTTTGACTTGGAATGCTTATGTGAATTGAGTCCAAAGATCTAGACTAGTCCTCGTTACCAATAGTGTGAAGCAATGTAGTATATCATCAGTCCAGTATTACTCAAGTTTTTACTATGTGGCTATATTTAAGTATACAACAACTAACATAGAAATTAGTGTCACGGTTTGTTTTGGTGTATATGACAAGCCCAACTAACCAGTCTTACGAGCATGATCATCAATCATGGTGTTGTGACTTAGGAATTTGTGTGTTGAATAATTGCATTTAAGGCACACATTGGGAAAAAATATATCTAATCATGACATAATAGAGACTGTGTAGTTATACAGACCGATGATAGAGCTTGAAAAATATTGAAGTTATGTTTAAACTGTTTATGATTGCTTAAACCTAGTCATAGCCTGTGATTTTTTCACTGGTAATAAAGAATTGAATGTTGTCACTGAATTTTGCAACTTAGGACAGAACATTTGCTGTTAATGATGCATTGTTAATGATGCAAAGACTTAGAGAATCATTTCATGAGATTTATATAGTCAATAAGATGCTGATTCAGAATGTGACATTACACATAACTTCAATCTTTAAACCACTCAAAATCTTGGGGGGAAAAAAACTAGACTTACCATAGATAGTGCATCTGGCTCCTCGCACCATGTCATTAGTGCCAAATAGTGGAATAAATACTATATTTAAGGATTAGCCATCCCTATTTGGCATGGGTAGCCCAGTAATCTTTATTTTCTCTCTTTAAGAGCCATTTAAGATTTTTGGAAGAATTTTTTTTTATCCAACTTTACACCCATGTGCTTTTTTTTTACAAGTAAGCATTAAAGACAAGGAAATAATGTCTCTATTCATTGCTATTTGTACAAACAAGCCATGTCTCATGATTTATGACTAATCATAATCATACTAGTTATAGTATTATTCAGATCAGGCAGCATATGTAGAAAGTGCTAAGGGAATTCCACCTTTATAATATTTTCCTATTAGGTCTTTTGTTTAAGTCAGAAATGCTTACTCATGATTCAGTTGTTTAAATAGAAAAAAAAATGAAGTAGAAAATGCAAAATTCTTCTTAACTTTCTATATTTTATTTGGGAAAAACCTATAAATTTTGTGACTTTTGAATTGTAGTCTATGTGTATTTGAATTTTGTAATATTTCGTTTGTCATTGGGTCAAGGATCTGTAATTTTGTCAGTGCAAGAACTTCCATCACCACTGTAGACTGCAGTACTCCTATAATTCTTTCCCTTTCTCTTTCCTACCCTGATTTTATCAGTTTAGGGAACTCTTTTTTTCAGGATACTCCTGATCATCAGCTATTACATAACTTCTGGCCTGAGAGAGTTGATTAGAGCATTGAGATATAAAGTCAATCAATTATACATTTATTAAGAGTTTATCATGCTGTGATATGCACTACAGATACAAAGGAAATCCCTGTCTTCAAGGATCTTACCTTCTAATGTGGGAGACAACATGTGAAAATATACAAAATAAATGGGAGATAAAGACTTTAGATGAGAAAAGCCTCCTAAAGAAGGCAGCATTTGAACTGTGTTTTGAAGAAAGCCAGGGATTCTGAAAGGTGCCCTTGAGAAAGCAGAGTGTTCCAGTCATGGCGGACAGCCCATATAAAGGTGTGGAGATAGGAGCTATGGATGAATGTGGAGATGTACACTTTTCCAGATTCACACAGCTCATGTTTCAGAGGCAGAACATGAACCCAAATCTTCTTTACTGTGGCTTCCTTTCAAACAGTTGCTATGGCCCAAAACTTAATCACCCTGCAGTCAATCTGAGAATGAACCTCTCTGAATTTAGCCTGTCAGTCAAAAGGCTTACTATATGCTTATTACATGGTAGGAACTGTGCTAAGTGGTGGGAATATAAAGAAAGGAAAAAACAGCCCCGGCCCTCAAGGAGTATACTTTCAAATAGGGACAGCAACATATAAATCATTAGATACTTAAATGGTATTTGCAGAGTATATTCAAAGTGATCTGGGAGGGAAAGCTCTAGCATGTTTTTCAGGCAACAGACTAATGTTGGGTCCATACTTGAAACTTTTCTAATTTGTTAGAACTTGTCAAGACTAGTGCTCCATTGGGAAAGCCTTTGAGATTCTAAGGTTATTTGTATACTACAATGAGACAATCTAGTAGTACTTCAGTGGAGGTTTTAAGAAGATGGGGATTTTTAGAAAAATTTGAAACTGGGGAATTTCAGGATGAAAATTTCCACTAATGTATTTTTTAAATTAATTTTTTGTTTTTATTGTGCAGCTTCACAATGTGGTAGCAGAGATGGAGAAAGAAAAATTTGAACTTCAAAAGAAACACACAGAAAATATCCAAGAATTGCTTGAGGACACAAATGTACGACTTAGTAAAATGGAAGAAGAGTACATGGCACAAACAAAGGCCACGGTAAGAATTAATATAAAGAACATATAACTGCGTGGATTTTTTTTAAAACCGTCAGTCATTGATAACAGAATACATTAATTCTTCATCAATTTAATTTTATATTTCAATTGAGAAATTATGAATCCTCTGATCCATTCATAGAATCACATATTTAGAGGTAGAATGGATGTTAGGAGTCATTGAGTCCAACCCTTTATTTTACACTTGAAGGAACTGAGGTACAGAGCGATTGTGATTTGTCCAAGCAGAGTTGAGTTTGAACTCAGGTTCTCTGACTCCAAATTCAGTGCTGTTTCATATTGTACCATACTCAGAAGCTCTAGAGAAAGATACCCAACACCTTGCTGCCCCAACAGATAGATGCAATACCATGGTGGAATTGAGTGATATGATCCAGCAGTGTAGTGCTAACATGATATTCACAGTGCCTACAGTAGTCATAAATGTCCTGGCACAATTCTGAATCATTAAATACAACAGATTCTCCACATGGAAGACAGAACCAAAACATTTATTCAGATACCAGAAAGCCAAATCCATCACAGTAACAGAAATCTATACAAAGTAATGATGCAGAGACCAACACCATCCCCAAGCCTTCCCCCTGCTAGATTTCCCACAAACCAACTCCATTAAACAAATCACAAACAATCTCTCTCACTCACACTACCTAAGATCCTGCATCCTTCCTAGCTCTGACTACTGTCATGACCAACTTCCTCTCAGCTCTGCTCTAGCTCCGCCTCTTCCTGTTCCACCCATTCAGCTGTCCAGTTTCATGGTTCTTTCTTTGGATGTGGAAGACGTTTTGCCTCAAGTCCACAGGAAACTTTTTAAGTCCATGCATTTCAATGAAGTACTAAGTCTGACAGAAAAATTCCTCGCACACTGTGATTGTTGCTGTGTACAAAGTTCTCCTGGTTTTGCTCCTTTTACTCAGCATCAGTTCATATAAGTCTTTCTAGGCTTCTCTGAAGTCTTCCTGTTCACTGTTTCTCATACCACAATAGTATTCCATTACAATGATATACCACAACTTGTTCAGCCATTCCTCAATTGATGGACATCCCCTTGATTTCCAGTTTTTGGCCACCACAAAGAGAGCTCCTATAAATATTTTTTACATATGGAACCCTTTCCCATTTCTGTGTTCTCTTTGGGACAGAGTCCCAGAAGCATTATTGCTGGGTCAAAGGGTATCCACATTTTTGTAGCCTTTTGGGCATAGTTTCAAATTACTCTCCAGAATTGTTGGATCATCTCACAACTTCCCCAGCAATGAATTAGTGTTCCAGCTCTCCCACATCTTCTCCAGCATTTGTCGTTTTCCTGTTCTGTCATGTTAGCCAATCTGATAGGAGAGATGTGGTACCTCAGAGTTGTTTTGGTTTGCATGTCTCTGATCAGTAGTGCTTTAGAGCATTTTTTCATGTCATTATAGGTATCATTTTCTTCCTTTGAAAATTCCCTGTTCATATCCTTTGTCCATTTATCAATTGGGGAATGACTTATATTCTTGTACATTTGACTCAGTTCTCTATGTATTTTAGAAATGAGACCTTTATCACAGACACTAGCTGCAAAAATTCTTTCCCAGTTTTCTGCTTGCCTCCTAATCTTGATTTCATTGGGTTTGTTTGTGCAAAAACTTTTCAATTTAATGTAATCAAAATTATCCTTTTTGCACTTCATAATGTCCTCTATCTCTTGTTGGGTCATAAATTTCTCATTTCTCCATAAATTTGACAAATACACTATTTCTTCCCCTAATTTGTTTATAGGATCAATCTTTATATCTTGATCATGTATCCATTGGGACTTTCTTCTTGTGTGTGGTATCAGGCATTGGTCTATGCCCAGTTTCTGCCATACTGTTATCCACTTTTCTCAGCAATTTTTGTCAAGCAGTGAGTTCTCCTAGAAGCTGGAGTCCTTGGGTTTATCACACAGTAGATTGCTATATTCATTGACTACTGTGTCTTGAGTACCTAACCTATTCCACTGGTGTACCCCTCTGTTTCTTAGCCAGTACCAAATGGTTTTGATGATTGCTGCTTTATAATACAATTTGAGGTCTGGGAGGGCTAGGCCACTTTCCCAAGCATTTCTTTTCATTAGTTCCCTTGCTATTCTGGACCGTTTGTTCTTCTAGATGAATTTTGATATTATTTTTTATAGCTCTAGAATATGATTATTTGGTAGTATGATTGGTATGGCACTGAATAAGTAAATTAATTTAGGTACAATTATCATTTTTATTATATTGGCTAGGCCTACCCACAAGCAACTGATGTTTTTCCACTTACTTAGATCTGACTTTATTTCTGTGAAAAGTGTCTTGTGGTTGTGTTCATATAGTCCCTAGGTTTGTTTTGGCAGGTAAACTCTCAAATATTTTATAGTGTCTACCCTAGCTTTAAATGGGATTTCTCTTTCTATCTCTTGCTGTTGGGCTTTGTTACCAGTACATGGATATGCAGAAGATTTTTGCAGGTTTATTTTGTAACCTGCAACTTTGCCAAAGTTGTTTATTATTTCAAGTAGTTTTTTGCTCGAATCTCTGAGATTTTCTAAGGATATCATCATCTGCAAAGATTGATAACTTAGTTTCTTCTTTGCCTATTCTAATTCCTTCAGTTTTTTCTTCTCTTATTGCTACAACTAGCATTTGTAATACCATATTGAGTAACAGTGGGGATAATGGACATCCTTCTTTCACCTCTGATCTTATTGGAACTGTATCTAGCTTGTCCTCATTGCATATAATGCTTGCTGATGGTTCTAGGTAGATACTGTTTATTATTTTTTGGAAAGTTCAAGTGTTTTCAGTAGGAATGGGTATTGTATTTTGTCAAAAGCTTTTTCTGTGTCTGTTGAGATAATCGTATGGTTTCTGTTAGGTTTATTGTTGATGTGATCAGTAATGCTAATAGTTTTTCTAATATTGAACCATCCCTGCATTCCTGGTATAAATCCTACCTGATCATAATGTATTGTTCTCATGATAAGTTTCTGTATTCTTTTTGCTAATATCTTATTTAAAATTTTTGCATCTATATTCATTAGAGAAATTGGTCTATAGTTAATCTTTCTCTGTTTTGGCTCTTCCTGGTTTAGGTATCAGAACCATGTTTGTATTATAAAAAGAATTTGGTAGAACTCCTTCTTTGTCACTTTTCCCAAATAATCTATATATTATTGTAATTAACTGTTTTTTAAATGTTTGATAGAGTTCACTTGTAAATCCATGTGGCCCTGGAGATTTTTTCCCAGGGAGTTCATTGATGGCTTATTCAATTTCCTTTTTTGAGATGGGGTTATTTAAGTACTCAGCTTCCTCTTCTGTTAATCTGAGAAATTCATATTTTTTAAAATAATCATCCAGCTTATTTAGATTGTTGAATTTATTAGCATACAGCTGGGCAAAATAATTTCTAATTATTGTTTTAATTTCTTCTTCATTGGAGGTGAGTTCACCCTTTTCAATTTTGTTATTGGTAATTTGGTTTTCTTCTTTCTTTTTTTTAATCACATTAACCAAAGGTTTATCAATTTTATTGTTTTTTTCATAAAACCACCTCTTAGTTTTATTTATTAGTTCAATAGTTTTCTTAATTTCAATTTTATTAATCTCTTCTTTGGTTTTCAGTATTTCTAATTTCGTATTTACTTGGGGATTTTCAATTTATTCTTCTTCCAGTTTTTTCAGCTGCATGCCCAAATCATTGATCTCCTCTTTCTCTGTGTTATTCATGTAGGCATTCAAAGATATAAAGCTTCCCCTAAGAACTGCTTTTGCAGTATCCCATAAGATTTGGTAGGTTGTCTCATTATTGTCATTCTCTTGAATGAAGTTGTTGATTGTTTCTGTAATTTGTTGTTTAACCCATTCATTCTTTAGGATTAGATTGTTTAGTTTCCAGTTAGTTGGAGTTTTTGGTTTATATTTCCATGATGTTTGATTACATATAATTTTTATTGCATTATGATCTGAAAAGGATGCATTGACTGTCTCTGCCTTTCTACACTGGATTGTGAGGTTTTTATGGCCTAGCACATGGTCAGTTTTTGTGTATGTGCCCTGTACCGCTGAGAAAAAGGTATATTCCTTTTTATCCCCATTCAGTTTTCTCCAGAGATCCATCATGTCTACCTTATCCAGAGTGTTATTCACCTCCCTGATTTGTTTTTTGTTTATTTTGAGGTTTGATTTATCAAGGTCATAGAGGTACGCCACTAGTATAGTTTTGCTCTCTGTTTCTTCCTGTAACTCCCTTAACTTCTCTTCTAGGAATTTAGATGTGGAGCATATATGTTTAGCAATTAAATTGCTTCATTGTCTGTGGTGCCTTTTAGCAGGATATAGTTTCCTTCCTTATGTCTTACGATTAGATCTATTTCTGCTTTTGCTTTGTTTGAGATTAGGATTGCTACCCCTGCTTTTTTTGTATCAGGTGAAGCACGAAATGTTCTACATCAGCCTTTTTCCTTTGCCCTGTGTGTATGGCCCCATTTCAAATGTGTTTCTTGTAAACAACATATTGTTAGATTGCGATTTTTAATCCATTCTTCTGTCTGTTTCTGTTTTATTGGAGAGTTTGTCTCATTCACATTCACAGTTATGATTACTGTGTCTTTCCCTCCATTCCCTTTCCCCTTGTTTAAACTTTTAGTTCTCCCTTCTCCCTTCCCCTCCTCAATAGAGTTTTAATTTTTGACCACTGCCTCCCTCAGAGTACCCTCCCTTCTTTCAGCCCCCCTCCCTTTTAATCCCCTTTTCCCTTACTATTTCGTCCCTCCCTTTTAGCCTCCCCTCCCTTTTCTTTCCCCCTTCCCCTCCTACTGTCTATAGAAATAGTTGTATTTCTATACTTAACTGAGTTTGTGGTACCCTTCTTGAATCTAATCAGATGAGAGTACCTCTCAAACAATACTCATCTCCCTCCCCTGTTTCCTTCTACTGTAATATATATATATATATATATATATATATATATATATATATATTCCTCTTCCTGTGATGGTATTTATTTTTTTCTGCTTCCTCCTTTTCACATCTCCCATTACAATCCCTTCACGCCCTTAAATCACATTTATTATCATTACATCATTTCATTTATACCCACTCCCTCTATCTATCTATGTCCCTGTTATATTTAATAATAAATTTTAGAATTCCAAGATTAACAAGTATCATCTTCCCTTATATGGATGTAAACAGTTTGCCTGTATTGAATAACAAGTTTGTTTTCTTCCCCCCCGTTAACTTTTTTTATACCTCTTTTGAGATCTGCATTTGAAGATCAAATTTTCTATTGACTTCTGGCCTTTTCATCAGGAGGGTCTGGAAATCTTCTATTTCACTGAATGTCCATCTCCTTGCCTGAAATATTATGCTCAACTTTGCTGAGTAATTAATCCTTGGTTTTAGTTCCAGCTCCTTTGCCTTATGGAATATTGTATTCCCATTCCTTCGATCTTTTAAATGTAGAAGCTGCAAGGTCCTCTATGATCCTGACTGTACCTCCTTGATATTCGAATTGTTTGTTTCTGACTGCCTGCGGTATTTTCTCCTTCACTTAATAGTTCTGGAATTTGGCAACAGTATTCCTTGGTCTTTTTAGTTTGTTGTCCCTTTCAGGAGGTGACTGGTGGATTCTTTCGATGACTATTTTGCCCTCTTGATCTAGGACTTTGGGGCAATTTTCCTTGATGATTTCTTGGATGATATTGTCCAGGCTCTCTTTTTTTCATCATGGCCTACTTCTAGACCAATAATCCTTAGAATTTCTCTCCTGGATCTATTTTCTAGGTCAGTTGTTTTTCCAATTATTTATTTTACATTTCTTCTATCTTTTCATTATTAGGTTCTGTTTGACTAATTCTTTATATCTCATAGATTGTTTAGCTTCTACTTGCCCAATTCAAATTTTTATCAAATTGTTTTCTTAATTTACTCTTCCATGTCCTTTTCCATCTATTCAATTGTTCGTTTTAAGGAGTTAATTTTCTCCAGTTAGGTTTTGTCCTTCCTTTTCCATTTGTCCAATTGTCTTTTTAAATTCTTCCATGATTTTTTTCACATTTTTTAAACTGATTGGTCAGTTTTTCTTCCCTTTCTCTAATCTGACTTTTAAAATCCTTCCTGAACTCTTCCAAGAAGGCTCTTTGTGCTTCAGACCATTCATATTCCATTCTGAGGTTTCAGATGGGAGTACCTCTCAATGCTGACTTCTTTGGTATTTGTGTTTTGGTCCTTGTCCCCTTAGAAAGACTCTTGTGGTCTTTTCTTTTCTTATTTGCTTCTTATTCATGATAATCACTCTTTTCCTGGCTTTTAAAGTAGATCTCTGCATCTGAGGCAAAGGGGGTCTCTGTCCCACAGTCCTTGTGCCTGAAACTTGTGGCTTTGTGTGTAGTGGCATCTGGTTTGTTCAGCTAGAAGCTAAAATGCTGTGGCTTCCCTGGTGCTGAACTGACTGGTGTTGGAAAGCAGAGACCTGAGGTCTTTTTGGGTTTCCCAGCAGTTACCCTGGAGCTATTTCATTAAGTGTGGAGGAGGGTTGTTCTGGCCACAAGAGGTCTCTTCTGCTGAGGTTAGGGGTTGGTGATCCATCTGCTCTAGTGTCTTCTCAATTCCCCTGGGTTGCTGAGGCATGCCTGGGGTCCTGGTATTGGCAGTTGCCAACTTCACCCCAACCTGGGGCTCAGGATCTTCTCCCAGTTTGCTGAGGTAGGGCTTCCTAGGACAGCTGTGGTCCAGCACTGGTCCCCTTCAGCCATAGCAAGAGGGACCCTCTTCAGCGACCTTCCTAGCTTATTGGCCTGAGAGTCTATTTAACCCCTCTGCTGCTCCCACTGTTCCAGGAATTTTCCCGGAGAGACATTCTCTGGCCTTGTCAAGGTCAGCAAGGGGAAGGAGATAGCAATTACTAATCACTCCACCATTTTGGCTCCTGCAGCCTGAAATCTTCCTTGATACTTTCTTGAAAGATGATGTCTAGGCTCTTTTTTTTTTTTTTTATCATTGCTTTCAGGTATTCCCATAATTTTTATATTGTCTCTCCTGGATCTATTTTCCAGGTCAGTTGTTTTTCCAATGAGATATTACACATTGTCTGCTATTTTTTCATTCTTTTGTTTTGTTTTATAATTTCTTGATTTTTAATAAATTCATTAGCTTCCATCTGTTCCATTCTAATCTTTAAGGAATTATTTTCTTCAGTGAGCTTTTGGACCTCCTTTTTCATCTGCCAATTTTGCTTTTTAGGGCATTCTTCTCTTTGGCTTTTTGGATCTCTTTTGTCATTTGGATTAGTCTATTTTTTACAATTTTATTTTCTTCAGCTATTTTTGGTGTCTCCTTTAGCAAGCAGTTGACTCGTTTTTCATAATTTTCTTGCATCACTCTCATTTCTTTTCCTAATTTTTGCTCTACTTCTCTTGCTTTATTTTCAAAATCTTGTTTGAGCTCTTCCGTAGCCTGAGAGCAATTCATATTTTTCTTGGAGGCTTTGGATGGAGGAGCTTAGATTTTGTTGTCTTGTGTCTGCATATTTTGGTCTTCTTTGTCACCAAAGTAAGATTCTATAGTCTGATTCTTTTTTTGGTTTTTCCTTATTTCCCCAGCCATTTACTTGACTTTTGAGCTCTTTCTCAAGGCAGATCTCTCCTTCCAATGGGGTGGAGGGTGTGCTGTTAGTGCCCAATTCCCCTACAATCTGTGGGCCTAGAGCTCCAGAAACAGTTGCTTTCTCTGCCCCTACTGCTGCTGTGGCTGCTGCAGGTTCTCCACCCCCTCCTGCCTCTGCTGCCCTGGGGCTGGACTGGACTACTCCACTCTCTCACACTGGTCCCACAGGCTTTTTCCACTGACATTCCAATTTGTCCTTTGCATTTTGGGGTCCTGAAGTCTGGAAACTGCTACAAGTGCAAGAGATTCAGTCTCGTCAAAATCTGTTCAGGTCTTTCTGTCCTGGCACAGCCCATGCTGCACTGCACCCTATCCCCTGTGTGGCACAATAGACACTCCCTGGTGACCCTCCAGGCTGTCTGGGACTGGAACTTTGCTTCACTCTATCATTCTGTGGGTTCTACAGTTCCAGAATTTGTTTAGATCCATTTTTTACAGGTATTTTACTGGGCTTGGGGTGAGCATTCTAGAAACTATGTGCTATTACTCTGTCATCTTGGCTCTATCACCCCCTTTCATTATTCCTTCTTATTAGTATTCCATTTCATCCCTCTGTGGGATTATAATTGCCTAATCTGCCAGAAAACCCACTAAGTAGAGCCTGAGCCAATGTCACTTTGTTAAAGGGTCTGTGGTCCCCTCTAATGAAATGAACCTCATCTTCCTCATAATCTGGGATGCCCCATTCTTTCAGGACCTTGTTTTTATAGGACTTGATACTCAAATATGTCAAATATGTCAAATACAGAATCTCATTAGTTGGTAGGCCTTAATCTTGAGGGCCACAGCAGGGAGGTCACAGGTTGTTTGAAGCAGCAAGGCATCTCCATTGATTAAGTGTTCATAGAATGGTCCCTTGTTTTGTTTTTTTCCCCCAAGGAACTCTTCTGTCTTTGTGTCTGACAATCATTTCTTTTATGATATAATATTTTATATCTCTTAAGTCATACATGCATTTGGAGCTTATCTTGATGTGAGGTATGAGATGTTGGTTTATACCTGGTTTTTGCTAGACTGCTTTCCACTTTTCCCTGCTGTTTTTGTGGAAGTGAGTCCTTACCTAGTAGCTAGAGAGAATTTAAACTTAAGAGGTATAAGGTAATTATTTTGTTTTTAGTGCTTCTCTCATTATCTTGCCAGGATCTCTTTTTATTCCTTTTCTTATAGTCTTTGAGAAGCAACGTGGTATAAAATAAAGCAGGTTTGTTTTTTAAGCCCTATCTCCAACACATGCTAGTTATGTGACACTGGCAAAGTTTCTTAACCTCTTGGTGCTTCTCTGACAATTCTCTGTTATCCTAAGTTTCAGAGAAGCTAGTTTTGCATTGCTAAAGCGTTTCCTCTCTGAGAGCTCTCTTCACCACAAATGTCAGCCACGTGGCCCACATGCACCACACAAGACTCCTGATTGTGGCCTTAATTAAATGAATTGGGGCATACTTAGCAAAATAAAGGAAAGTAAAAATAAAGCATAGGCAATATTAATGTTTGTCCAAGTAATTTTGCATCTTGCAGAGATCTTCTTGTATCATTTAGTGGCCCCTGTTTCTATTTGAATTTGACACCACTACTCTACAACAATCAAATCATGGGTCTAGGTAAGAAAAAAGACCTTATTTGAGTCAGGTTTTCTACCTGCAAGCTGTGCTCTGACATTTGTTCCTATTTAGCAGTACACTTACAAACTCTTTCTAGTTGCATCAGCATCTCCTTGCTACTGACATAATGTGTCTCGCCAGATTAGCTGCTAGATTGAGTTTTCAATCAGACTGTTTACTTGGGGTCCTGCCAACTTCTTCACATATTGCTTATTTTGTTTCCTAACCTGCCTTACTTTGTTCTCATTCCTTTCAATTTCTTTGGATTTCCTGGTTCCTACCTGATCTTTTATCAGTTGTTTTAACATAGTACTTTGCTATCTGTGTGTTCTGATTTTCCTGATCACTGATCTAGTTTTGTCACATACCTTGTTCTGATGTATGATATTCATACATTCACTAACTCTAGATTGCTCATTTTATTGCAGAACCCTTGATCTGTTTGGACCATAGGTCTTCACATATTTTTTGTTGCGATTTCTCTTGTTAACTCCTTTTTAATCTTATATTCTGAGCTCTACATTAAAGTTTCTGATCCTGGCCTTGTGACATTTATAATACACATTCCTGGTTCTGATACATTGGAATTTACTGGCCTACTTTCAGTTGTTTTTATCTATGCAATTTATTATATTTTTTATGTGTAAGAAAAATATATCATAAAAAGTTTAATACTTGAGTAGATCTATGACTTCATTGATGTTGATAGTCCCTCCAATCATTCAGATTGCAATTTATCCATACCTTTTCTTCCTTTGTGATTTCCACCCAATCATTCAGTCGTATACAGCTATTCTGACCCCATGAACCACAGCACCCCAGGCCCTTATATTCTCCACTATCTCTCAAAGTCTGTCCAAGTTCATATTCATTGTTTCCACAGCACTCTCTGTCTCATCCTCTGCCATTCCCTTCTCCTTTTGCTTTCATTAGCCTCAGAATCTTTTCCAATGAGTCCCATCATTATGGGACCAAAGTATTTAAGCTTCAGCTTTAGTATTTGATATTCTAGTAAATAGCATGAATTAATTTCTTTAAGTATTGGCTGAATTGTTCTCTGTGCTCTGCAAAGGACACTGAGAAGTTTTCCTCAGCACCACATTTTGAAAGCAGCTGTTCTGTAGAGCTCAGCTTTCCTTTTAGTTCAACTTTCATAGCCATAGATTGCTACTGGAAAAAACCATTACTTTTAATACTCAGCCTTTTGTCGGCAAGGTAATACCTCTGCTTCTTAATATGTCCAGATTTTTCATAGCTTCCCCCTAACCCCATGTCTTGCCACAGAGCCTCTATAGATTATCAATCTTACATTCTAAAGACCTTTTCTGGGTCTTTTTAACATTCATTGAGTTTTACAGCAACACTTGGGTGATCCATTTGTTATCCCTGTTCTCAAAACATTGGTCCATATAATTGTCTATTTTTTAAGCAATCTAAAAATATCCTTTTAATTTAATTTCAGATATCATAGAATTATAGAGTCTTGGAATAGAACTAAGAGATCATATCTTCAAATCTTATCATTTTATAGTTTTATATATATAGCAGGTATATGTTATTTATATACATACATACACATATACATGTATGTATAAATGCACACAAACATATTTTTTATGTTACTTGGTGGCGCAGTAGCCTCCAGGCTACTCCTCCAGGAAGACACATCTCCTTGTGTTCAAATCTAGTCTCAAACACTTAGTAGCAGTGTGATCCTGGGCAAGTCACTTAACCTATTTGCGTTAGTTTCCTTATTTGTAAAATGAGCAAGAGAAAGAAATGGCAAACCACTTTAGTATCTTTGCTAAGAAAACCCCAGATGGGGTCATGAAGAGTCAGACACAACTGGAAAAGACTGAAAAGTAACTTTTTTTTGGTCAGGCATCTTTTTTTTATGCCACTCTTGCATTTAATTTATTATTGGTACCTTGCTGCAGCTTTCATATTCCTACTATGAATCTTTCACTGTCCTTTACATTTCTCATAGATATTCTTCTTTGAAGTTTATTGTGCTTCTTCCATAACTTAGAGCTAGATAGCATCATTTGAAAAATATTGGTATTAAAAAGATTAGTTTTTATATCAAGGGGTAGATTTGAATTGTTGAAAACATAAAATTTCTCAAATTCAGCTCATCTTACTCTCGTAACTAATTTCTGGATATATCTCATTATCGATATATAGTTCCTATCCAAGATATATGTACAGTTAGACTAATCCTAGAGTCCTCTTGAAATCATGTAATTTTTGATTGTCCATGATTTAATTCTTGACATTCTAATTATAATAATATTGTCAAAAGACAATATTTACTCCTAGTTGAAATGAACCATTTAGATGTTGACATTTTCAGTGTAAATGTAACCAGAAGACAAAAGGAAATGACAACTAAATGGATCACTCATAGGCTCTCCTTGGAGAAGCCAAAAAAAAAAAAATTGATAGTTAGTTTCATCATGCTTCTAAAGGTGACTAACGATTATTTTAGTGGACACTTAGTCATCTCATTGAACATTGGCCATGAGCAATAAAATAAGCAAAAAAGGCCACCATGAAGATATTTTCAAAGTATGTGCCCACATTTCTTGTAGAGGATGAAGAATTAGAAGAGATCTGTGACAACATTGACAAGATCTTTCAAGCAGTCATCATATGCATTTCATGCTCAGTAACTTATGTGAAGGTGGGTACATAGGAGGAGAGGGAATAGTATTTTGAAAAAATATATATATATATATATATATATATATATATGGATTTGGATTAAGATATAAAGAGGCAATCTTCTTTATGTGTTTCTTCTAGTCTGACTCTTCCTTTGTATGAGAGACTCACTCTAATGTTTACTTAGAAACATAATTGACTAATAGCTAACTTATTTCTGATAGAGTAGAATGAATTAATGTTAATTACTTGTATTGACCATATAATTTTGTGTTCTTTTTGGTTAGTTGTGCAATTGTGTGAAACACCATGGACCAGAGTGCAATTTTGAGGGATTTCTCATGAAATCTCTCTAGATTGTACTCTTAACTATGGAAACTGAGAGAGTCATTGTCTGGTTTGTTTTGCTCTTTGCTCTCTTTTAAACATTTAGGTTACTGAGACTTCAAATATAAGAAAAGATTTTATTTGCAACACACAAGTACAGAGAAGTCCCATACTCAAGCCTATGGGCATCTATCCTCTGGGAAAAGAACTCAGGGATACTAGTGAATCCATCTTATCTCCTAGACCTACATTGTTCATATGAGTCCCAGTCTTATTGAAAGGAGACGGCTGACTTTTTCCTTAATGAATATGATTTCCTTCTTTGCCAGTGTTAATAGACCTGTAGAGTTCATATGAGTCATAGTTGTAGTGTAGCGTTAGGTCTGAGCTTTTCTTTATTGCATATACTTACCTGCTATCCCACTGTCTTTACTAACTGCAAGGGCAAATGCTGGGGATTATTTCCTTCCCATCATAGCTTTGTGCCTTTTTCTGCGTTTGATTCCTAGCGGCACCTCTGTCTTCACTATTGTTCCCTGCTACTTTTCTGTCATCAGAGCCCTGACACACTTGCATCTTGCTTTCACATCTCCATATTGCTTCTTTCATCTCTTGAGGCGCCTCTTTTCAACATCCCTAACTTAGTGTATGTGATTTCCAAGAGGGTCTAAAGGACACTATGATGTAGATAGTGTGTATGACTTGGAACTGTGACCTCCTATTTCAAATCTGCCTTAAATACTTAATAGCTATGTCATCATTAATATCCTTTGAGTCTTAGTTTCTAGTGTCTAAAATGGAGATAATATTTGCACCACCTACCTCATAAAATTAGTGTGAAAAAAATTTTTAAAACCCTAAATTACTATGTAAATGTAAGTCTGTTCCCATTCTAATGGTTCATCATTTCACTGAGAACTTGTGTTTTGATTTCAGTAATATTTGTGCAACCTAGTAATAGTTTTGATAATTTTTGGACCTTAGTTGATTACTGAATTTTGACTCTGACATGGGGGAACTAATTTGTTGATATTGAAAATAAAATAATAAAGTGACATCTTTACCTTCTTTAAATGTGAGGTAGAGGTGTTCTGCAGAGAAAATTTGTGATGTTATGAATTCTTAAATTCATAATTCTGTTGAATAAATTTCTATTAAGCAAAAGATATATGTGTATGTGTATTTCTAAATGTCAATATTTGGCCCTTAATGGTAATTTTTTTTATCCTCACAACAAAATTCTATTCTAAATAGCATAAATGATATAATTTTTCTTGTGCTTATCTGTATAATAGTCTATTGCTATGAAAAAATGAAATGAATGTACACAATTTTCTGAGCTAGATGATTAAAAAATATTCTCAGTATCTTGAAGAGTTGCATGGTTGTGAAATTGAACTTGACCCTAAAATAAAGAAGGGATTCCAGTCCAGGTACACATTAAAATGAATCTAATTTCTATTTTTGTAGTCATTGATGAGCAAAAGAATTTAATAGAGCTTTGGTAAAAGTGGGTTGGAGAGGATGTCAGAACAACTTTTAATATATTAAAAGTATATATATATGTATGTATGTATATATATACATACACACACACACGCACATATATGTATATATTAGATAAGTTTTATTGTTATTACAAACCATTGCAGGGAGAGATGAATTGGTTGACAACATTTCTCTGTCAGCCTAGTGAATTCTGAAAATAAAGTTTCATACATATGTATGCTTAACATATTTGTATACAGCCAATCCTCATCTTTTGTGGGCAGGTAACATTCCTAGAAAACAGTGTGAAAGTCAAAAACATTTAACCTATGGAAAAAAGTTTTAGATTCTTGTGATTATCAAAAACTAATCTTTTGCTAAAGATTGCTGAAAATACACTTTTTTTGCATATAATTCTTTAAAACAAAACATTCATTCTGGTAACATACACTTTTCCTAACAGAGTAATCATGAAATAATCCATAAAATGCAGGGGAGAGATAACCTCGGGCTGGATGGGAAGGGGCAGGGGCAGTTATGTCAGAACCCCAAAGTCAGAAAGGAAAAAGGGCAATACTTGCTATCTCTAATCTCCCTTTCCATTTTAAACTTCTCCCTGATAAAAAGTACCTCAGGATGAGTCCAGGTCCAGTCCTGAGCTCAGAACTCCAACCTGGGGTGGCTGGCTGGCTTGGCCCAGTGTGTCTCTCTCAGGCAAATGTGAGCATGAACCACACTGCAAATCAAGCCTGCCAAGCTGGGCAGCAGGGGAGGCAGGACACTCATAACGAAGGGTATTGTGACTGTTTACAAACTTAAGTTGCTTTTCCATTTTTTCAGTTCCCTCATAGCATACTTGAGAGACAACTTTAGCCTTTCTAGAGCAGATTCATGAATGCTTTTATAAGTACTTTTCTACTTTTTGAAGATATAAACTTGTGCATGGAATCTTTAATTTTTCATCTTCAATCTATTTTTTGGGTGTAGGGGAACCTAAGATTTGTCTTAGTTTTCATTTCTTTAATTGTTAGTGATTTGGGGAATTTTAAAATTTGTCTGTTGATTGATTTTCTTCTATTGATAATTTCTTTTTCATTTCTTTTCATTATTTATCTATTGGAGAATGACCCATGTCCTTTTGTAAATCAACATTATTTATCTAATATTTTATTTTCGCCAATTAGATGTAATTTTTAACATTCATTTCTAAAATTTTGAGTTCCAAATTCTTTCCTTTGCTCCATTCCCACAATTCTTATTGATAAGACAAGCAGTTGGCTATAGATTATACATGTGTAGTCATGCAGAACGTATTTCTATATTAGTCATGTTATAAAAGAAAACGTAGATTAAAAAAAAACAACACAAGAAAAAATTAAGTAAAAAAGGTGTACTTTGATCTATATTCAGATGCCATCAATTCTTTCTTTGGGAATGTCTTAGAACATTGTATTGAGAATAGTTAAGTCAGGGGTAGAGAACCTTTTCATATTGGAAGGCCTCGTTAATATTAAGCTGTAATCAAATAAGGCTACATTCAAGAAACTTCAATTAGATATGCTAAAAGTGCACATTATTTTGTAAAACTCCAACTACTATATACTTAACAATTTCAAAAAAAGAAAACTATTTGTTAATTTTAAAGTTGATTAATCTTTTAATGACTTTGTTGTGTCCACTTTTTAAAAAATTCTTAGATTTTTTTTGCCATGTATTATATATAGACAGTTTTATATTGCGAAGAAATATTCATGTTGTTTTGATTCAACATGATATCACATAGAAGTACAGCATTCCTATAGAAATCTTCTTGTAATGATTCACATTGCTGATTCTGTTCCTTATAAAATTTAACTATCTATTCTAATTATAAAAATAAGTAAGAAGGAAATTAAGGAGTTGAATAGAATCTTACAAAAGTTTGGTATGATAGACCCCTGGAGAAAATGGAATGGCGGTAGAAAGGAATATACCTTTTATCAGCTGCATATTGCACTTTCACAAAAATTGACAGTATATTAGTACGTAAGAACTTCATAAACAAATGTAGAAAAGCAGAAATATTAAATACACCTGTTTTCAGAACATAATGCAATAAAAAAATTACATTTGAGAAAGGATCTCAAGGATATGATGGTATACTTATAGAACAAAGGAAAAGCAACTAAAAACAAGTTGAAACAACATTGTTGAAAAAGTTGATATAAAATAAATCCTTATAAGTCATTAACATTTCTATGTATGACCAAAAAAACCCCACAGGAAGAGACAGAAAAAAATTCTACTTAAAATAATTGTATACAGTATAAAATACTTGGGAGTCTACCTTACAAGATAAAACCAGGAACTATAAAAGCACAATTACAAAACAGTCTTCACACAAATAAAGACAGGTCTAATCAATTGGAGAAATATTAATTGCTCATGAATTGCCTAAACCAATATAATAAAAATGACAGTGCTGCCTAAATTAATTATCTTATTCAGTGCCATACCAAAATGCCAAAGAATTATTTTATTGATCTCAAAAAAAATAACAAAATTAGGAAATAACAAAAATTAATGTCAAAATGATAATCAGTACAATCAATGATAAATATCAAAGGAATCAATGAAAAAAAATGTGAAGTCAGTCTAGCAGTACCAGATTCCAAATTACATTACAAAGTCATGATCATGAAAACCATCTGGTATGGGATCAGTGGAACAGATTATATACATAATACACAGTAAAATAACCATAGTAATCTAGTGTTTGATAAACCCAGAGATCCATGTTTTTGGGTCAAGAACTTGCAATTTGACAAAAATTCCTTGAAAAACTGGAAAGCAGTTTTACAGAAACTAGATATAGACTAACATCTCATACCATATATCAAGATAAGGGCAAAACAGATTTACACATAAATTGTGATATAAGTAAATTGGGGGAGCATGGAAAAATATACCTGCTAGATCTATATATAAGGGAAAATTTTATGACTAAATAAATAGAAAGGATCATGGGAAGTAAAATAGATAATTTTGTTACATGAACTTTAAAAAGTTTTGTCAAAAATAAAATTAATGCAGCCATAATTAGAAGGAAAACAGGAAACTCAGAAAATAACTTTACAGGATGTTTCTCTGATCAAAGCCGCGTTTCTCAAATATAGGGATGTCAAAGAAATCATCAAGTGATATAAACAGGCAGTTTTTAGAATAAAATTTCAAAGGTGTCAATGGTCACATGAAAAAATGCCCTAAATTATAATTATTTAGATAAACAAATTAAAGCTTTGATATTATCACTTTACACCTACTGGATTGGTTAATATGATAGAAAAAAATGACAAATGCTGGATGCAATGTAAAAAAAATTGAGACACTCACTAAAGCATTATTGGTGGACTTGTGAATTTCTCCTACCATTCTGAATAATAGTTTGGAATTTTACCCAAAGGATAGTAAAACTATGCATACCCATTGACACAGCACAACCCCTACTAGATCTATTTCATAAAGAGATCAAAGAGAAGGGAAAGGACCTATTTGTACAAATATATTTATAACAGCTCTTTGTGCAGTAGCAAAAAATTAGAAATGAGGGGAATTGGAATTAGAAAATGAGGGTTATTATTTTTCATCAAATGCTTTTTCTGCATCTATTGATAAAATGATGTGGTTTTTATTCTTATTATCTTTAGCATTACTTCTTGTATTTATGGTTTTCTACCTGGAAAACCCTGAAGTCCTGAAATATATCCAACTTGATCATAGTGTACAATTTTTTTAATATATTGTTATACCTTCTTTATTGATATTTTGTTCAATATTTTTATGTCATTATTCATTAAAGAAATTGGCTTATATATTTTATTTCTCTGCTTTATCTCTTCTTGGTTTAGATACAAACACTATATTGGTATTGCAGAAAAATTTTGGCTAGATCTCTTCCTTTTTTTTCCAAACAATTTATTAGAATTAATTGCATTTTGAATATTTGATAGAATTCATGTATACATCCATTTGGCCTGGATTTTGTAGTTGAAAGTTCATCTCTAGTTAGGTTACTTTGTTTTTCTGATATTAGTTTATTTATGATCAGTTTCTTGTTCATTAATTTATATAGTTTATATTTTGTAAAGATTTTTCATTTTTATTTCATTATTACTTTTTTTGGCATGTAATTTGACAAAACAGTTTCTACTAAGCTCCTTTCTCCTTCATTTATTATGATATCTTTTTCTTTTCTAATATTAGCCGTTTAATTCTCTTTTTAAATCCAGATTAGTTATTATTGCTTAATCTTTTTCATTAATTATTTTAAGAAAATACCAGCTATTAATTGTATTTATCAATTCAATGTTTTAATTTCAATTTTGTTTTTCTCTTGAAGAATTTGTGTTTTTATGATATTTGAGGTTTTTTGAATAATTGATTTTTTTTTTTTTTAGTTTCATGTGAAGTTCATTGAGCTATTCTTTCCTTCTTTCTTTGGCAATCAGGGTTAAGTGACTTGCCCAGGGTCACACAACTAAGAAGTGTCTGAGGTTGCATTTGAACTCAGTTCTTTTTTACTCCAGAGCTAGTGCTTTGTTTTTTCTTTTGTTGATGAAACTATTTTAGAAATATAAAATTTGTCTTAAGAATGACTGGCTATATCTTAAAAGTTTAATTATATTGCTTCAGTGTTGCAATTTTATTTGAAAATATTATTTTTAGTTTCTATGATTTGTACTTTTACCCACTGGTTCTTTAGGTTTTAGTTATTTAATTTGGTTATTTAATTTCTATCCGTATTTCAATCCTTTTTTCCAAAGTCCTTTACTGATTTATAATTTTTATTGTAACATGGCCAGTAAGGATATGTTTAACATTTCTCCTTTTCTAAGTTTCTTATGAAGTTTTTATGCCTGATAATATATTTTGTAAAGGTGTCATAAACAAACTGATAGCTTTATATATTCCTTTCTATTATCATGCAGTAGTCATCAGCAATTTATCTTATCTCCCTTAATTCAAATTCTGTTTAAGTTCTACCCAGGAGTGTTCAATCTGGATTCAGATCCCAACTCTACTAATTACTGTTTATGTAATCTTTTCCTAATCTCTTCAACTTTGTTTTCCTCACTTTCTTTGTCTCTAAAATGGAGTCTACCTCTTAGGTCTCTTTTAGCTCTAAATCTGTATTTTGTATCTTTGCTTAATGGTACATTAAGGGATTTTCTTAACCATGACTTATTTTTTTTAGAACCAAATGGTAAAAGAATTGGAGGCACGTGTCCAACAGCTCACTGGAGAAGCTGAAAACAGCAGTTTTCAGTGGCAAAAATTAAGTCAGGAAAAAACTGAATTGGAAAAATGCTACCAGATGACATGCTGTGAACTACAAGAAGTAAAGGCAAGGTATTAGTTAAAGGCCAAAATGTATGTGATTTAGCTACAAAGTAATGATACTAGCCACCTAAGACATTTGCTTCAATCTGTCTGAACATTTTATATAGTCATACCTTTGTACATTACAATATGTGTCATTTGTAATCCAAGAGCTACTATTTAGTTGGTTTTAAAAATTTCCATGATAGGAATAGGTTTTTGTTTTTTTTTAAAATAATCAAAGTCCATTTCCAGCTTATTGTTTTCATTGTTTTTAGGAATAACTCACTTCGTAAAGAAAAAGACGATATTACACAAAATTATGAACAAAGTATAAAACTGTTACAAGCCAGATGTGATTCAGATATCCAGCTTATGAAAGAAGAATATGCTGTATCTTCTGCTAAGGTATTGTATGGTTATAGAGACAACTTCACAGAAATAAGGAACACTTATTATTTATATTACCACATTCAACAAATTACCTAACATATTAGTAAGAAGTTTTAAAATCACAGAATATTAGGATATTTCCTTTGGAGATTTGTTGTTTTTTTAATTTATTTTTGAAACAACCAAAATTTTAAAAGTGCTTCTCTGTTAGTATATTAAATTCATTGTTAGCACAAGTTAATATTTCTTGGCTTAGTCACTTCTATGACAATAGCAGTATTGTAGATTTGGTGTTGGGCCTTGAAATCAAGAGATTTTCATTTGAGTCTGAGCTCTGCTGATTACTGAATTTGGGCTTTAATTTCTTTTTATGTTAATTGAAGGGATTTCATTAGATAACCTTTTAAGATTTCTTCTGGTTTCAATATCTTGGAATTCTGTGATTTTGTGACTTCTTCTTGGAAACATATTGGGTAATTTTTCCTAATAATTTGAAAGAATTAATTCAATCTCTAACTTTTTCACTTTGAATATTGATAGAATCTGACTCATTGAATGACTTTATTGTATTAAATTTGTATTTAATTCTGTTCCCATCAGTGAACATTTATTAGTGCTCTTTTATGTGAGATCATCTTCTGTGGGGGATATTTGGAATACACAGATGACTGAAACAGAATTTCTTCTCCCAAGGAGCTAATAGTTTAGATAATATAGAAGACAAAACTAGAATTTGGCAGAGTGCCTTGGAATCACTAAAATTACTGGTTTTCAGAAACAACCCTGTGACCAAAGTAGTCATTTGTGTAACGTTTTTTTTTCTGGACCTGTGATTTCATCTGTTTGAACTCTCTGCATGGAAAAGCCTTCCACATATTCAAATCAGAGACTCCTCTGCAATTCTGTACAATTTTAGGAATCATCTTGTCACTGAGAGGTAAGGGGACTTGCCCAGGTTTACATGAGTACTATGTGTCAGAGGCAGAACTTGAACCTATGTCTTCCTGACTCGACGGTTAAGCCCTATGTCCACTATCCCATGCTGTCTTTTGTCCAACTTACATGTTGGTCCTAGAATGAGTTAACCTTCGTGTGATTTATTAATACTTAGTGCACAAAGAAACTCATGTTAACATTTTTAGCATTATCAAATAATTGTTTTTCTGGTTAAGACTTTATGATGTCTGATTTCAGAGTCAGCATTTTGAAAACAATTTTGGTAAGCCTGTGGCTATTTTTCTATTAACTTTATTTATTATAGTTTTGAGTCATGTGTAAAACTTGATTTATACTTTAAAGAATGAATAGTTGGATTTGCCATGACAAACTATATTTCTTATGATAAAATGCTTCTGTTTTGGAAGCATTTTGCTTTTGGTTGTAACTTTTGGAAATAATAGTCAAGTTACTTCCTCCAGCACTAAATATTGGAGCTACAATTGCAGTTGTTTTGTTGTTCAATTTCTGCAGGCATCTGAATTGATGGAAAAGTTGGAAGAGAATATATGTCAATTACAACAACAGCTACAAAAATCAGAACATCAAAGACAGCAACAACTAAGGGTGAGCACTGAAGTTTTTCATGTAGTTGAAAAATGACAAAATATCTTCTTTTCAATTTATGTGTATAGTTGTATATAAATCCATTTTTTGACTTCTTTCAAATGACAGTAGGCAGTTGCTCAAGTAAAGAATTTGTTCTTACTCTTCTTTTCATTCAATATATAAAAAACATTTCTTCTTTCTATTTAATATGCATCAAGTAGATATTAGAACATGGAGTTAAATTTAAAGTAATTTCATTTTGAAGTTTTGGCTGTTGTTTTTAATGAAGCTCTAGTTTAAGACTATGTATGTATGGTTATTTTTAGTCTTAACATGTTTGTCATGCTCACCTTCAATAGTATTTATTTTTCACTATCTACTCCTTTCTTAACTTCAAGTAGAAATTGAGAAAAAAGATGAAGAGTCTTTAAAATGCTTAGCTCCATAGTCATTTAGAGCATTTTAAATAGTAGACTATTCTTCCTATGAGGAAGAAATTGATTGTTGTACTATTAATTATTTGATTTAGAGAATATTAGCCCTTCACTGCTTCTGGATAGAGTCAGTAATGGAACTGGCCTCAGAGTCAGGAAGAGTTGAGTTCAATCAAGCCCTCCTTCTGGGTCACTTAATCTCTCAAGGCTCTGTGATGATGGGCAACTCTCTGAAACAAGAAATTGCAGAAAAGGAGCTAACTTGCATTGGTAGAAGTTCCTTCTTGTACCTGAAGATTTCAGAAGCAGAGCATAAGGCCCAGCATAACTAAATTTGAAAAATCTCCATATGCACTCAGTTACTGTTACTATTACTCAGTTACAGCATAGCAACTCTTGAAGACAGTATAGAGGAGCATGATCAGTATTGTTGGAGGAAGTTCTTATACTGAAGAATTAACAAATCTTTGAAGAAGTTGAAGAAATTCTAATATTTTGAGGCTACAAGAACTTAATTGCTTGCTTAAGCCTACTTAACTTTGTACTTGTTGAAAGAATTATTTTTGTAAAAATTTAAAATTGTTAAAATTTTTTAAGTACTTACTATGTCAGATACTGTGTTAAGTCGTAGGGATGCAAATGCAAGCAAGCTTAGTCCCTGCCTTCCAAGCCTTTATCCTAAGAGTGCAAGATAACATAAAGAGAAATTGGACATGAAGGTAGAAAGGGCCCATAGGAACTGTTACACAGTGACATGATCTGGAGATGACCAGGAAGAGAGGTGGAGCCCTCTATTTGGCCACAAGTAAAGGTTAAGCTCAACTGTCAGAGCCCAAAGTCATTCCAGGAGTGGACTCCACCTTTCTAGTGAGTAGAAGATAGGGAAAATGTCCAGAGATTAGGTGGAATAGTTTGAGGTAGCAAAAAAATGGGTAGGTAGATTTATTCCATTAAATTATTTTTATTGATATCTAAGGAATGATTTTAGTTATCATAAAAACAAACTTTTATCTTTTACAGGAGCAAGAGAATAAATTCCAGCAGGAGAAATTTCAGTTAGATATCAATTATGAAAAAAAGGTAATTTTCTGAATGTGAAAGTATGAACTATTAATATATCACCCAACATATGAATTCAAAGCAGAACCAGTGATTATGGGGACAAATCTATCTCAAACTATTTTTTTATCAGAGAGGTTTCAAACTCATCTTCCTTCCCCCATTGGCCGACAAAATTCCCGAGTGCAGCTTGAACTAGATTAAAAAATAATTGAGAAATGTTTAACAAATAAAAATACAACACAGAAAATGTTAATTTTTGGTTTTCTAAGTAAATATGTAGCCATTTCTATTTGAGTTTGACATTGCTGATCTAGATGATAGGAAGAAGAGAAGGGAGCAAGCATTTATTATGCACCTACTATGGGCCAGGCATGATGCTAAGTGCTTTACAAATATTATGTCCTTTGATCCTCACAACAACCTTGTTATCCCATTTCATATTTGAGGCAGATGGACACTACTCAAGGTCACGCATATATAAGCATCTGAGTCCACATTTGATCATGTCTTCTTGACTCTAGGCCCAGTGCTCTCTCCACAGATGATAAGGAACCATTTGTCTCTAATAATTAGTGTCCACAAAGTGTTGCAGTAGATAGGTTATACTCCAATCAGAAAGAGCTGAGTTCAAATTCTAAATCTTGCATTAGGCATATAATTACTAACTGTGTGACTCTGGTTAAATCACTTAAACTCTGAATTTCCTTATCTAAAAAGTGAGGATAATTGGTACACTTACCCTCCAGAGATGGTTGCAATTGTAAATCACTTTATAAACCTAAAAGTACTATATAAATGTTAGATATTGTTATTGTTATCAATATTATTGTTACTACTTTTCTGTGTTTAAAATGCATTTTGAGATAGATTTCTTTTTTTTAATAAAAATTTATTTATTTAACTTTTTACATTCATTTTCACAAAATTTTGGGTTCCAAATTTTCTCCCCTTTTATTCCCTCCCCCCACCCCAATACACCGAGCAATCTAATTTTCCCTATCACCAATCTGCCCTCTCTTCTATCATCCCTCCCTTCTCTTGTCCCCATCTTATCTTTTGTCCTGTAGGGCCAGATGACTTTCTATTCCCCATTAACTGTATTTCTTATTTCCTAGTAGCAACAATGTTCTCCCCATCCCTCCCTCCCCACCCATTCCCTTTAGGAAGGCAGGCAATTCAATACAGGCCCTATCTGTGTAGTTTTGCAAATGACTTCGATAATAGTCATGTTGTGTAAGACTAACTCTATTTCCCTCCATCCTATCCTGCCCCCCATTGTTTCTGTTCTGTCTTTTGATCCTGTCCCTCCCCGAGTGTTGACTTCAAATTGTTCCCTCCTCCCATTGCCCTCCCTTCCATCATCCCCCCCCCTTGCCTATCTCCTTCTCCTCCACTTTCCTGTATTGTAAGATAGGTTTTCATACCAAAATGAGTGTGCATTTTATTCCTTCCTTTAGTCGAATGTGATGAGGGTAAACTTCTTGTTTTTTTCTCAACTCTCCTCTTTTTCCCTCCACTAAAAAGTCTCCTGCTTGCCTCTTAAATGACATATAATTTACCCCATTCCATTTCACCCTCTCTCCTCCCACTACATTTCTCTCTCACCATTTACCTTAATTTCTTTTAAGATATGGTCCCATCCTATTCAATTCACTCTGTGCTCTCTGTCTCTGTATGTGCGTGCATGCGTGTATGTGTGTGTGCGTGCACACATGCATGCGTGTATGTGTATGTGCGTGCACACGTTTACGTGTGTGTGTGTGTACATCTGTGTGTGGTCCCACCAACTACCCAGATACTGAAAAGTTTTAAGAGTTATAAATATTGTTTTTCCACGTAGGAATGTAAACAGTTCACTTTTGGTAAGTCCCTTATGACTTCTCTTTGCTGTTTACTTTTTCATGCTTCTTCTCATTCTTGTGTTTGAAAGTCAAATTTCCTTTTTAGCTCTGGTCTTTTCATCAAGAATGCTTGAAAGTCCTCTGTTTCATTGTAAGACCATATTTTCCCCTGAAGTATTATACTCAGTTTTGCTGGGTAGGTGATTCTTGGTTTGAGTCCTAGTTCCATTGACTTCTGGAATGTCCTATTCTATGCCCTTCGATCCCTTAATGTAGAAGCTGCTAGATCTTGTGTTATCCTGATTGTATTTCCACAATACTGGAATTGTTTCTTTCTAGCTGTTTGCAATATTTTCTCCTTGACCTGGGAATTCTGGAATTTGACCACAATGTTCCTAGGAGTTTCTCTTTTTGGATCTCTTTCAGGCGGTGATCGATGGATTCTTTCAATACTTATTTTGCCCTCTGGCTGTAGAATCTCAGGGCAGTTTTCCTCGATAATTTCATGGAAGATGATATCTAGGGTCTTTTTTTGATTATGGCCTTCAGGTAGTCCCATAATTTTTAAATTGTCTCTCCTGGATCTATTTTCCAGGTCAGTTGTTTTTCCCATGAGATATTTCACATTCTCTTCCATTTTTTCATTCTTTTGGTTTTGTTTTGTGATTACTTGGTTTCTCAGAAAGTCATTAACCTCCATCTGTTCCATTCTAATTTTGAGAGAACTATTTTCTTCAGTGAGCTTTTGAACCTCTTTTTCCATTTGTCTAATTCTGCTTTTGAAAGCATTCTTCTCCTCATTGGCTTTTTGAACCTCTTTTGCCAATTGAGTGAGCCTATTTTTCAAGGTGTTATTTTCTTCAGCATTTTTTTGGGTCTCCTTTACCAAGGCATTGATCCATTTTTCATGCTTTTCTTGTATCTCTCTCATTTCTCTTCCCAGTTTTTGCTCCACCTGTCTAACTTGATTTTCAAATCCTTTCTGAGCTCTTCCATGGCCTGAGCCCACCGGACATCCACCTGGGATGTCTGGGATAGAGAGGCCCTGACCTCCATGTCTTTCCCTGATGGTAAGAATAGTTCCTCATCATCAGAATTGAAAGGTGGGAACATCTGTACCCCATCAAAGTAGCTTTCTATGGTCTTATTTTTCTTTCCTTTTCTGGGCATTTTCCCAGCCAGTTACTTGACTACTGAGATTCCTGTCCACCCCCGCCTAGATCCACCCAAATAGTGCTTGGTGTCTGAGATTCAAATGGGCTTTCCGCGGCAGGTGCGGCTGCTATTCGGTGTGAGCTTAAGTTCTGGTGGTTGGATGGGGGCAGGGCCGCTTCCCAGGCTCAGTTCCCTCAGGGGCTTTATGCAGAGACCTTCAGTGATGGAGCGTGTGGGGGCAGGGCCGCCTCCCAGGCTTAGTTCCCTCACAGGGTTTATGCAGAGACTTTTGGTAACGGCCCTGAACTTGTGCCTGCTGCTCGGGGAGTCCCGGGCTGCCGCTGCTGCCTCTGCTGCTGCCTCTATTGCTCCCTCCGCCGCTTCCTCCCAAGGAGGCCCGAGCCATGGAGACACCCCGCTCCCTTCTCGGCCAGCCCAGACGTCTCTCTCACTGACCTGTAGCGTCTGTGGGCAGAGGGACCTTCCTGGCCGCCGGAGGTTCTGTCCCTGAAGCCTGCTTGGATCTGCTCTTCTGGGGCTGCGCGGCCAGGACAGCACAGGGGTGGACTCCGCTGTCTGGACCACGACGGACCCCTGGGGACGGCTCTCCATGGCTCTCTTGGACGGAAATCTTTTCCACTGTGTTTCTGCGTGCCTTGTAGTGCTCCGGAATTTGTGGGGAGTTCTTCTTGCAGGAAATATATGGGCTGTGGGTTCAGAGCTAGCATACGTGAGTCTTTCTACTCCGCCATCTTGGCTCCACCCTTCTCGAGATTGATTTCTAACCCAGCTCCTAGAAAGATTTTAGTCCTACACTTCCTGAGGACATTTAAGCAAGAGAACTGTATTCTATATTTAATCAAGTAAGAATTAGTTTTTGAATCTATGTCATAAGAGTTAAAATTCCAGGTTATAATTATACCAATCTCTGAATAATTCAGCCCTTAAAGGAAGCTTATCATTTATACTGAGTAAAAGTGTAATGGAAGCTTTAGTATTTGTCAAAAAGCTATACGATAAAAAAGTACATAGAGTATTTGCAAATTACACAATGTTTGTAAATGTCTGTTGTTATTATTCTCTAAGAAGCTATTTATTTTTAGCATTATTTTTTATTTTAATTTTGAGTTTTCATTTTCTTTTTCTCTCTCCTGTGCCTTCCTCACGCACTGAGATTGCAAAGAAATATGATAGCAATTATACCTGTGAAATCATAAAAACATTTCCATGTTAACTATGCCAAATAATAAAGGAAGAAAAATAAAGTAGGGAAAATATATTTTAGCTTTTTCTCAGAGTTTATCAGTTCTTCTGGGGGTAGATAGCATTTTTAATCATGACTCCTTTGGAATTTTCTCGTGTCACTGTATTGCTTAGAGTAGCTAAGTCATTAACAATTGATCATCATATAATATTGCTGTTAACTGTGCACAATGATCTCCTGGTTCTCATTCACTTTGCATGAGTTCATATAAGTCTTGCCATGTTTTTCTGAAGCCGTCCCCCTCATCATATCTTGTCACAATCATATGCCACTTGTTCAGGCATTCCTCAATTAATGGGTACCTCCTCAATTTCTAATCCTTTCCCACAACCGAATGAGTAGTTATAAATATTTTTCTACATATAAGTTCTTTCCCTTTGATCTCTTTGGGGTACAGAAGGGGTGAAGGGGTATGTGCAGTTTTGTAACCATTTAATACATAGCTCTACTAAGTTTTTCTTTTCAGTTAGGTTTCTATGAGTCCAACACTTCCTATAATACTTACCAATTTTTTCTAATGGAAAAAATATAAATATATAAAAATCTTGGTTTTGCTTAAAATCAGATGAATTTTCCAAAAATCATTTTACTAATACACATTCTTTAAGAAAAATTATTCATAGGGAGGTAATCTTGATAGCTAACTTCAGAGTCAAGGAAATTTGGATTTAAATCTTTCCTCTGACACATACTGGCTATGTGATCCTGGGACCCTGAGACGGGATAATAAGATCAGCTTGATTGTTAGGGAGAGAGTGAGGACCTTGTGCATTAAGTGGTTGCTCTAATTGGCATAAGGAGGCTCTTTGAGCAAGAGTAACTGCCTTGTTCTTAAGAAGATCATGTGTTCTCACTCCTGGCTCCTATGTCTGGATTGGTAAAGGATCCACTCTGCAACCTCTGCTTTTATGGTAAGAACTTCATCCTTAGTTCAACAAAGGGCATTTGATCGCTGATGGATACTGTCTTGTCCCATAAAAATTATATGTGGCTGGAGGCATCAGTAAAATTTCTTTATTGTTTCTGACCCCAAGGGTGAAACTTTTGGGTAAGGTCAGTCAAAGAATAGTAGACTCCTTCCTTGGTGATTGCGTATTGCTTCTGACTACTTTTAGCCAAAGGAATACATATAAAAATATTGGTGTGGTTAATAATCTCATACCTTTCACCTTGGCTCTGGGTTACCTGGTCTACCGCATTGACATGATCAGGAACAGCTATAGGTATGGGCATGATGATGTTCAGCTCTTTACAGTTGACCATAAGCCAGCGGGTATCATTTGCCTTTCTCACTGACCATGTAAGGTTATTATAAGAGGAGTTGTTATAGCAGAGTACTCTGGCCTCTTTTCATGGCCAACACTAGAACAGAAATTTTATTTTTGCCTCCTTGGGTTTGTGTTCCAATTTACTGTTAATTACAAAGATGTCTCAGGCAATTCCAAGGGTTTCTATTGCTTCATATTCAAAAAGTTGCCTAAAAGTTGCTGACAAGTTCCATATAAATGCAACTTGCAGAAGTATTGTGATATCCATCCTTTCTTTTGTTGATAGGCATAATATAATCCCTTGTGGAAAATGAATTACTTTGATGAGCCCTTTTGGGAGTCCCCTTTGATAGTACCCTGGCTGCCAGCGTTCCGCAGTCCCTTATACTGAATGGAATGGAAGCTTTAAGTGATATATTAGATTTGGGTTGGGGTTCTACTTTTATCAGTGCTATATTTCAAGATACAGTTTTACTTAGCATCACAGTGGACTAAGAATAGATAGCTTTCTTATGAACCTATTTTTCAGGAGGCACATTTCCCTCAGAAGAGAGTATCATTGTTCTTACTCCATCTATGAAGGTATTGTTCTTCCTACCAGTCTGAGTGTCTTATTTTTCCTAGTCACCATAATTCAGGTCTCTTGTATAAATTATTCTAGTCTATGTTGTTGTAGGGTTGCATGGTCAGGGAGACCTACATAACTAAAGTCTAAATAGCCTGAGAAAAATTGTCATAGGGCATTGCATGCTGTAGATCTACAATGATTTAATCTATGAAACTGATTTCTCTTGGGAATCTCATCTTTTACTCTGTAGGGCACCATGGGGAATTGGCTGCAATGGGAATTAGTCTTTATGGGGTCAGGTAGGAATGACTCATCATATGAGACATTTAGAAGGTATAAAGGATATTCTCCATCTGAAGCATTCAAATTATTCAAGTAGCTATGCAAAAGAAATCTTTGAGTAGCTCCTTAAACAGATGGAATTCTGTTATTAAGAGGTTCTCTTTATGATAATTATAATAACAAAAATTTATAAAATGCCTTAAGATTTGCAAAACACTTTACAAATACCTCATTTAATCCTTATAATAGTAGAGAGGTAAGGTACTAATTTTATCTCCATTTCACAGATGAGGAGACTGAGACAGACCAGAGGTTAAGTGACTTGCCCAGAGTCACAGCTAATAAGTGTCTGAGGTTGGTTTTGAACTCAGTCTACAGTTGCTGTTTATAATTCTGTTGCAACCTTTGGTGGTGAAAATATGCCCACCTTCTATGGAAGAACTAATACTAGGACATACTAGGGAGCTATCATTAATAGGATAATCAGACTATGACTTTTAAAAAAAATACTTAATATTTTAGGGTTTTTTTCAATTACATGTAAAAACAGTTATTAAAATTATTTTTTAATTTTACATTACAAATTTTCTCTCTCCCTCCTCCATTATTGAGATAGATTATACATGTGCTGTCATGGAAAACATTTTTGATGTTACTTATGTTGTCAAATAAAATACAACCCCCCCACCAAAAAAAAAAACAACAAAGCACAGAAAATGAAAAAAATTTAAAAAATGGTTTGATCTGTATTCAGACTTCATCAGTTCTTTCTCTGAAGATGAATAGCATTTTCATCATAAGTCCTTTGGAAGTATCTTGGATCATTGTATTGCTGAGAATCTCTAAGTCTTTCATAGTTGATCATTGTTAAATATTGCTGTGACTGTGTATTGTATTCTCCTGGTTCTGCTTATCACTTTGCATGCAAGTGAATGTTCAAAGTTCATGCAAGTCTTTCCAAGTTTTTCTGAGAGCATCTTGCTTGTTATTTCTTATAGCACAATAATATTCCATCACAGTCATACACCACACCTTGTTTAGTCATTTCACAATTGATAGGCGTTACATCAATTTCCAAATTTTTGTCACCACTGAAAGAACTCCTATAAATATTTTTGTTCATGTAGGTCCTTTTTTCTTTTTTTTTTTTTAAGTTTCTTTGGGCTATAGACGTAGCAGGGGTATTACTGCGTCAAAGGGTATGTACATTTCGCATACATTTTGTACCTTGAGCATAGTTTCAAATTGCTGTCCTGAATGATTTAATTAATATACAACTCCACCAATAGTTCATTAGTGTTTTAATTTTTTCACATGCCCTCCAATATTTATCAATTTCCTTTTCTGTTTTACTAGCCAATCTGATAGGTGTGAGTTGGTACCTCAGAGTTGTTTTAATTTGTATTTCTCTAATCAGTAGTGATTTAGAGCATTTTTTTTCATGATTATACATAGCTTTGATTTCTTCAGTAAGATTTCTATACCCAATTGAATGTCTATGATGTTATTCCCTCTTTGAGCCAATTTCAGTGAGAGTAACATTCATGTGCTCCCTTTCCCCCATATCCTCAACCTTCCCCTCTATTGTAAATTCTTTTCCACCTCTTTTGTGTGAAATAATTTGCTCCATTCTACTTCTCCCTTTTCCTTTCTCTGAGTATATTCATCTTTCTCATCCCTTAATTTTATTTTTTTAGATAATCATCCCATCATATTCAACACCTGTGCCCTTTGTCTATGTATACTCCTTCTAAGTGCTTTAATAAGGATAAAGTTCTTAGGAGTTACAAGTATCATCTGCTGAGGCAGGAATGTCAACAGTTTAAATGTATTAAATCCTTTATGATATCTCTTTCTTGTTTACCTTTATATGCTTCTCTTGGGTCTTGTATTTGAAAGTCAGATTTTCTATTCATCTCTGGTCTTTATACCGGGAATGTTTAAAGGTCCTCTATTTCACTCAGTGTCCATTTTTTTTCTCTCTCAAGGATTATACTTGGTTTTGTTGGGTAGGTTATTTTTGGTTGTAACCCTCACTCCTTTGCCTTCTGGAATATCATTCCAACCCTCCAGATCTTTAATGTAGAAGGTGCTAAATCTTGTTTTATCCTGATTGTGGTTCCAGGATATTGAAATTGTTTCTTTCTGGCTACTTGCAATATTTTCTTCTTGACCTGGGAACTCTGGAATTTGGCTATAATATTCATGTGAGTTTTCATTTTTGTGATCTCTTTCAGGAGACGATCAGTGGATTCTTTAAACTTCTGTTTTACCCTGGAGGTTCTAGTATAACAGGGCAGTTTTCCTTGGTAATTTCTTGAAATGTGATAACTAGACTATTTTTTTTTTTTATAATTTTAGGTCCTACAGTAATTCTTAAATGATCTCTTCTTGATCTATTTTCTAGATCAGTTGTTTTTCAGTGAGATACTTCACATTTTCTTTTTTTTTCTTTTTTCCCATTCTTTTGACTTTTGTTTTTTTATTGTTTCTTGATGTCTCCTGGAATCATTAGTTTCCACTTGCCTAATTCTAATTTTTAAGGCATTATTTTCTTCAGTAAGCTTTTGTACATCTTTTCCCATTTGGCCAATTATGTTTTTTAAGGAAGTCATCTCTTCAGTGAATTTTTGTGCTCCTTTGCTGTAGCCTATTCTATTTTGAAAGTCTTATTGTCTTCAGTTTTATTTTATTTTATTTTATTTTTGGTACCTCCTTTACCAAGCTGTTGACTCTTTTTTCATGATTGTCTTGTATCACTCTCGATTTATTTTTCTCTACCATTCTTATTTGATTCTAAAATCCTTTTGGAGCTTTCCCAGAAATTCTTTTTGGGCCTGAGATTAATTCAAAAATTTTTTTTTAGATTTTGGACTTTTTGGAACAGTTTTGATTTTGTTGTCTTCTTAAGTTTGTGTTTTGATCTTCCCTTTCATCATAGCAACTTTCAGTGGTCTGCATCTTTTCTATTTGCTCATTTTGCAAGCCTTTTTCTTGAATTTTAACTCCATGTTAAGGAGGGGCTATGCTTCCTGGAGTAGGGGCACATTGTGGCTTTTGGTGGTGTAGCCTGACCTGGACTGTGTTACACTCTCACTTCAATGGGACAACAGCCTCCTTTCAACCTTCTGAGTTGTCTTGAACTGAAAAATGGTTTTGCCCTATCCTTTTGTTGGTTTTGTGACTCTAAAATTCTTTTTGAAGTGTTATTTAAAGTTATTTGGAAGGGAATTTGTGAGAATTCAAGTGATACCCTCCCTTTTCTTTGCCATCTTGTCTCTACTCCACCTCCTGGAAATTTCATGACTGTGACATTTTATACTAAATATTCCCCAATCTAATTTTTACTTATGCACTCTGTTTCATACCTTCCAACCCTGTTCTAGAGAGTTGCAGCACATTTTGCAGGAAAACTAATGCATTTTTCATCCATATCCTTTCAGTTCTTATAGTCTTCCTATCTGTACCTGTCTCCCATTATCATTACCACTTTTATTTGTTCTGTCAACACCTCCAGCAATTATTTCTCTTCTTTCCTAGGTTCTTAAAACCAAGAGTTCCAGTGGGATCTTGGAGCATCCTCTATGTCTGAAGAGGCCCAGAATTTCATTTGGGTCTTTTTATGTTCTCAAATGATCAGAAAGCCACAAACAACGTGGCCTGAAGCCATCAGCATTATATCAAAGTTGAGCTTTAGAGCCTTGGGCCAATCAAGTGTGGGAAAGCTTCCCTTTTGTTTTAAGAAAGAATTAACCAAACTTACGAGGCAGTGGACTGGAACCTTGGTAGACAGTGATCCTATCATAGAGAGGTTGTTAGTAAGTAAATACTACCACTATTACAAGATAAGTTAAATAAAAGGTAGCTTTTGTAGCATTGTCTTCATACATATTATGTGTCATATTCAAAACTCTTGTCCTCAGATGACATATAGATTCAAATAATATATTTTATGTCTAAAGTGTTTTATAATTTTTAAATGTTATATTAGTATCAGTTTCTTTTAATATAATGTTTTCCAAACATTATATTGTTCCGTTGCCTTTAACCCTCTTTCTTACAAATAAGTTCTCCTTCTCATATAAAGATAAATTGAGTTCTTAAATTTCTCTTAAAATAAATCATTATTTTCTCTTTCTAAACTTAACATCTCACTTTTCTGAGGTCATTTATCTGAAAATCCCAGCCTTTTTTTTTTTTTTGGAGACTCCCTGTCTTTTTCAGGCTGGAATTTGAAGTGAAATGGCCATTCATAGCTCTTATCTTGCATGGAAGCTTTAACTTGCCCCATTTTCCAGTCTGCCCTTATTTGACCTTCTTGCAACAGCCTGATTGCCTTCTTATTCTGGGGGGCTCATCGTATCCATGATAGATAGGTTTGGTGTAGATACCCTGGTGACTTTAGCTTTTCAGGGGGAAAAATGGACTTTAAATGAAAGAGAAATCATAAGGGAGTTGACAAAGTTAAACTGTTTACATTTCTGCATGGTAAGATGATACTTGTAACTCATGAGATCTTTCTCAGCATTAGGGTAGTTGGAGGGAATACACACACACACACACACACACACACAGTGTGACTTGAATATGAAGGGATGGTATCTAAAAAAATTAAGGAGTGAGAGAGAGAGAAATGCATTGGAAGAAGGAGCAAGGGAGAGGCAGAATGGGACAAATTATCTCACATAAAAGAGGCAAGTGAAAGCATTTGCAATGGAGGGGAAGAAGGGGGCAGGTGAGAGGGAATGTGTGAACCTTATTCTCATTAGATTTGGCTTAAGGAGGGAATAATATAAACACTCAGTTGTATATCTTACTCTGTAGGAAATGGGGGGATAGGGATAAGAGAGGTGGTGGATGATAGATGAGAGAGCAAATGGGAGGAGGAGGTAAACAGAATGCACGCCATTTTGAGGTTCGGGGAGGGGAAAGAGGGGGAGAAAATTTGGAACTCAAATGGAAGTGAATGTTGAAAACTAAAAATAAGTTAATAAAAAAATCGGTGTGACTCAAAGGATGGTATTCTCAGCAGCAATAAGGAAGTTCTGCTTTTAATCTCATAAATTCTTCCATTCAGAAACTTCTAGAAAATTGATAGTCAACAAAATGATTCAGTCATGACTTTTACTTTTATGCAGCATAGCAAGTAGGTAAACAAAGCATATATGCATGTGTGTGTGTGTATATATATACGTATATGTATATATACACACACACACACACACACACACACAAACACACACTCCACACTGTTGTGTTGTGTTCATCCTTTGTTTTTGAAGAAGAGTATGACATCAGAGAAATGATGACATGACTTGCACTTGATTTTGTTTTGAGTGAGGGAGGGCTGTGCAGGTCACCAGCCTCATTTTCTCCTCCTGAGTCATCAGGATCCAGTGAGCAGACATTCATCAGAATGACTAGAGAAGGCCCAGGATGCAGTGGGAAACCTTGATCTTTTTAGGCTAGCCGTTTTCATGTACTCAGGGGGAGTGGATAGGCCTCTTTAAGAACTGGTCAGGGAATGGCCCATTTAATGAGCAAAAGAAAAAAATAACTAAATCAAACTGGGAGGGAAACAGAAAATGTTACTAGTGATAATCACTCTAAGCCAGCCATTAGGTGGATCTTGAGCAGGGACCTATTGTTGTTGAACCTATGGGCTTCAGAGTACACTGAGGTTAAGCTTTTTGGAAATGAGAAGGAAAGAAAGAAGGAAGGGAGGGAGGGAGAGAGGGAAGGAAGGACATCTAGCCAGTAAACTCCAAAGGAAGAGGAGAGGGAGACAGAAGGTAGGGGATGAGCTGCGTTACCAACTAGCTGGGCCACTCAGACAGCTCGATCTACTCACAGGCTGTGTTCGTCCTTTGTTTTTGAAGAAGACTATGATGTCAGAGAAATGATGACATCATATGTACACTGTTCAGCTATATAGACGGAGGTTCATTCCCATAAATTCACCCAGCAGAGATGGGAGGGAGCCATGTCAATGAGGAAACATGCTCAAAATTAGGGTTCACTTGACAAAATTACATACCCTAAGAATGGGCTTGGTTGAAAATAGGTAATTGGTGCCAGATGTTAGAGGGGACATTGCTAATTAGATCTTGATGTGATAGAAAACTTCTTTAGATCCCTTATTATTACCAGACTCTGATAGGAGGAGTTCCCTTATCAGGACCCAAACTGATGGGGTATCTAATATTAACTATCTAAGGCAATAAAAGAATAATGACTTAAAACCCCTTTCGTAGGTCAGAGGTTCATCTAGTCAAAATGCAGCAAACATTTTCTGTCTAATACCGAATTAACAATAGAATAGTATAGACTCTTTGTTTTGCCTACATGCTTCTATGAGCATTAGCACTACTTATTCTAAATGACTCCATATTGGAGTCCTATCATAATGAATATAACATCAAACTATAGCTATTACATCAAAGTATATTGTTTGCACTTAGCACAAATTCAGAAGAAGGATAAATCTGAGGGAAATGTGAGATCTGTTTTGGATTTGTTGAGTTTGATATGCTTACAAGACATCCATCCACTTGAAAGTTGTTTGATTATGGCTCAAGAGAGGAACTAGGATTGGATATATTGATTTTCCAGTCATTTGCGTAGAAATGATAATTAAAACCATAGGTAATGATGAGGTAATGAAATGAGAGTTTAGTGAGAAAATGGCTCCAGAGAGAACTTTGAGGTATGCCTTAGTTAGGTTATATGATATAAATGATATAAATGCAAAGCAGCCTTAAAAATAGAGGCTAGACAGTTAGGAGTACTGAAAGAACAATCTTAAGAAAACCAGAGAAAAATGAATATCTAGCCAGAGGGATTGTTCTGCAATATCAAGTATGAGAGAGAGAGAGAGAAAGACAGAGAGAGACAGAGAGAGAGACAGACAGAGAGACAGAGAGAGAGACAGAAGGACACAGAGCTCGACACAGAGAGAATACATGCATTTTTAGAGACTTGTGTATCTTGATGGGCTACAAAAATGGGAGTTATATGTATTCTTTATCCACTTGCATTTTTTGCATTTTTCTTTGTGGATTGTCCAACTGATATCTTTTGTAGAGATCATTAAGGAAATCTGATATTGTGAAACTTGATATAATCAGCATATTAACACCTGAAAACAGAAGCACCCAAGGACCTTACTTTCCATAGGAGTATAGAGTTGTTCTAGTTATTCTCTTGTACAGGACATTCACCAGAGAATGATGGCCACTTTAGGTAAACATAGGTTTTCTATTTTATGCCCCTGCTGATATTTATAGAAGGTTGTTAAAGTTATTTCTGACGTTTCATTATTAAGGTATATTTTATATTCTCAACATATGAATGGGAAACACCTTATTGAAGGAGAACTTTTAAGACTTAATTTTGGTTCCATAACCAAAGAAAAAATTGGAATGAAGAAGTAATAAACATAGTGAGATTTTGTATTTTCCACATCTGTGTTGGATGTTTTACTTGTGAGGACATCATCTTCTCTTGAAAATCATCGTGAAAGTTAACAAGCTATTGACTCTGAAAAATAGAAAATCTAAAAAAGTAGACCTCAAATCAGATTATCATCATTTTAATCAAGAGAATATTTGTTGCCACAAGGACCAAAAAATCGGGGAACTTTTAGCCTGAAAAATATTCTCTTTTTGCCAAATTGAAAAAAATGGCACAGGGTAATATCAGTTTAGAGTGTGAGACAATTTATAAAACATTCAATAGAAAGATGGTGGAAGATTACAAAGAGTTTTATTTTACAAGATGGCAAAAAGCAGTTGAAAGTGAAATAAACTGGTAGAGTCCTAAGATCCTCCCAAGAGAATTTGTAGAATTTGGAAAGGAGACAACCAGTGGATGTAAAATGGAACAGATATTCCTGCAACTCTATAACTCTCTATTTTTACCATCACTGACATTGGCATTACAGCATTTATTCTATAGTACCTCAAATAAGAGATTGGAAATGGCATTTAAGAAGATAATACTAAAATGAGTGGTTGACTAGATGAAATACTCAAATTGATTTCCACTACTGTGTGTTTCCCTCAGTTGTGCAGACCCCAATCCAGATGATTGTTCATGTTTATCCAGTGTGATATTTGTCAATATGTTTCCCCTAAGTTCCCTACAGAGACTCTTCTTGGTGCCTTTTATATCAAAAGAATAGGATGGTAATAGTACAGAATTGGAAATGGAGGGAAATCCCATCAATTGGGGAATGACTGAATGAGTTATGGTACATGAATGTGATGGAATACTATTGTATTGTATGATATAAGAAATCATGAGGAGATGGATTTCAGAAAAATCAAGGAAGGCTTGTATGAACTGATGCAAAGTGATGAGCAGAGACAGGAAAACACTTTAAACAATAATAAAAATATTGTAAAGATAATGAAAGACTTAGTAATGCTGATCAATACAATGATCCACCACAATTCCAAAAAACTAATGATAAAAAATATTATCCACCTCTAGACAGAAGATGGGCTGATGGGCACAGAGTTCAGATTGAAACATCTTTTTTCTCTTTCTCTTTTTTTTGAATTTGAATAATACAGAAATAAATTTTTCATAATTTCATATGTGTAATGAGTATTATTCTTGCTTTCTTAATAGATGGGGAAGAGCATGAAGGGAGAGAGAATTTGGAACTCAAAATAGAATAAAATTTTTTAAAAATTCAGACGTTTTTGGGGAAAAAAGGGGAGTCACTATGGTATAGTGAAAAGAGTGTCAGATTTGGTTCTGGGTTCAAATCGAACTAGGTATGATAATGTGATTGATGATAATAGGAGAAGGGTATAGTAGACTTTAAACATATTTAAAAATTTTAAAAGCTTTGGCACTTGGAGTAATCTCCACTCTTCTAGAAATTACTTTTGTAGAGCATCTGTCTCCTTCTCTGACCCTACTTAGTATGGTGCTTAGATATTTGATGTAGTGTGGTACAGCAGAAAGAGCCATGGAAGTGGAGTTTAAGGACTTTACTTTGCTGTTGAACACTTGTATTTCCTTGAATAGGTCATTTAAGTTCTTTAAGCCTCAGTTTTGAAATAACATATACTCTGTAAACCTTTGGGCATGATATGAATTTTGGTGTTGATTTTGGTGATTATCCTTATTTTTATTCAGTTAAATTGATAAGTTAGACTGGTTGCTCTCTTAGATACTTACAAAATACCTCCTGCAATCTCTGATTTATATAATATTATTCCTATCTAATTTTGTATTCCTATGTACTTTTTATCTTATGTACATGCATTTCATATTTTTTAAATTGTGCAAACATAGAACTGTTGCAAAAAAAAGACAAGACAATGTTTGATGTTTTATTCATCAGTTTATATTATTGCCTCATAATCACTGTCTCTCTGAACAAGTAACTTTCATATTTCTATGCATTAATTTCTTTAACTGTCAAATAGAGAAGTTGTAATAGATTATTTCTTTGGTACCTTCTAATTCTGTAATTGTTGTGAGGATCAAAAGAAACAATACTTGTAAAGTGCTTAGCATATTTTGTTATTATTATTATTTATTAAGAAAATTGAAGCTATTTGATGTGAACCCCCTTTTTCCCATTCTCTTCCTGTGAAAGCCCCTTGACATCATCTCCTACTCTTTCTTACTTTCTTCCAGTCTCTGACAAAGAGCTGGCCCCTCTTTCCAAGACCAACCTCTCGGCATGTGTACCTGATTTTCTCTCCTCTCCCCAAGAGAGTAAGTCTTCAAAGGTCCTTCCTCTTTATCTAATCTTCAGTCTCTCTCTGTCAGCAGTTTCCTCCCCTTTTGTCTTCAAACATGTCCAAATATACTCTATTCTTCCAAAAAAAATCCCCAAACTCTTCACTAGATCTCTCCCTTCGTGATCTCCTCTCTTTCTTAGTCAAAAGCTTTGAAAAAGCTCTCTATACTTGTTGCCTTCACTTCCTCTTTGCTCATTCTTCAACCCCTTGTAGTCTGACTTCTGAACTCATCTCTAAGTTGAGATTGCCCTGTGCAAAGTTACCATCACCTCTTAATTGTCAAATCTAAAGCTCTTAAAAAAAATTAGTCCCACTCTTTCTTGACCTGTCTGCTGTATTTGATACTGTTGGCTACCTTTTCTTGTGAATACTCTTACCTCTTTGGGCTGTTGTGATGCTACTCTCCTGGCTTTCCTATGCAGATGACACATAGGTCCATGCACCTAGCCCTGGACTCTCTCCTGAGCTTCAGTCTTCCTTTGTTGATTGTTTTTTAATTGGAGGTCCTGATACATCTTAAACTCAAAATATCCAAAAATGAACTGATTCTCTTTCTTCCTAAACCATCTTCCTCCATCTCCTCCTCCTTCTCCCTCAGATTTGCTTGTTTATTTCAAAGGCTCCATCATCCTTCTATTCTCCTATATTGCCAAGGCAATATTCACAGTACCTTTGGCCACCATGAATATGCCTGCATAATTCTGAATCACAAAGTATAACAGACTCTCCATATAGAAGGCAGAAGTAAAACATTTATTCAAATACCAGAAAGGCAAATCTGTCACAGTAACTAAGAAGTCAATATACATTAGCACTGGAGGGGATAAAACCATTCCCAAACCTCCCCCCAACCCTGGTGAGATCTTCCCACAAGGAAACACAAGAGATCTGCCTGTCTGCTTGCATCTTCTCTCCTCCACTCTTAACTGCTCTCACCAACTTCCTCCCAGTTCTGCTCCACCATTCCTGTTCCAGCCATTCAGCAAGCTCCTTCTACCATATGCAACTTAGGCATCCATGTGATTTAAGCAGGTCACATGGGCCTATTAATGAATGAGAAAGATATTCCCATTTAAATTAACATTACATCTCCAAAGTTCATAACCTTGGAATTTCTCATTTTCTTTGCTTTCTCATTTTCCCTCTCTTTACATATCTAATCAGTTGTCTAGTGTTGCCATTTCTATTCATAACATCTCTCATATTTAATCCCTTTTTCCTACTCATAGAGCTACAACCTTAATTAAGGCCCTCATCACCCCTCCCTTAGATTATTATACCAGCTTCCTCATTGTCTTCCTTGCATCAAATTTCTTAATATTGTAGTCTGTTCTATATACTGTTGCCAGAATAATTTCCCTTAAATGCCTGATTCTTCTCACTTCATTTTGTATCAGTTCATATAGGTCTTACTGTGATTTTTCTGAAACCACGCCACTCATTATTTATTATAGTACAGGAGTCCTCCATCACAATCATATATCACAACTTGTTCAACCATTCCCCATTTGATGAGTATTCCCTCAATTTCTAATTCTTTTCCACCATAAAAGAGTTGGATAAGTATTTTTCTATATATGGACCCATTTCCTTTTTCTGTGACTCTTTTGGGACACAGACCTGTTCAAAGGGTATGAGGTTTCATTACTCTTTGGGTATACTTTCAAATTGCTGTCCAGAGTGGTTGGACCAGTTTACAACTCTATTGACAGTTACTAATGTACCTGTTTTGTCTCATTTGTCATTGCTGATTGATGTGAAGTGGTTCATTGGTGTTGTATTAATTTGAATTTCTCTAATCAATAGTAATTTAGAAGATTTTTTCGTATGACTGATTTCTTCTGAAGACCTCCTGTTCATATCCTTTTCCCATTTATCAATTGGGGAATGACTTTTATTTTTATAGATTTGACTCTGTTCCCATATATTTGAGAGAGAAGGCTTTTATCAGAGAAACTTGCTGCAAAAAAAAATTTATATTGCTTCATTGTCTATGATATCTTTTGTCAAAATGCAGTTCTCATAGTTATCTCTTTTAATTAGGTCTGTTTTTGCTTTTGTTTTGTCTGAGATTGATTGCTACTTTTGCCTTTTTCTACTTTAGCTGAAGTATAATAAATTCTGCTTCAGCACTTTATTTTAACTTTGTGTCTTTCTCTTTCAACTATGTTTCTTCTAAACAACATGATGTTGGATTCTGGGTTCTCATGCATTCTCCTCTCTAATTCCATTTTATGGGTAAGCTCATTCCATTCGTATTCAGTCATGATTTGTGTATTTCCCTCCATTTTCTGTTTATCCTTTTCTTTCTCTTTTTATTTTCTCACTTTTCAAAAGTGTTTTGCTTCTGAACAGAGCCTTCCTTTTTCTGCTCTACTTTTTATCATTCCTTTGCTTTTCCCATATCTCTTATCCCCTTCTCCTATTAATGCCCTATTCTATAAGATTTCTATGCCTAACTGAGTAAATGTGTGCGTGCGTGCGTGCGTGCGTGCGTGTGTGTGTGTGTGTGTGTGTATTCTTTTCTCTTTGAACCAGTTCTAGTGAGTGTAAGGTTGAAACTTCACCTGCCAAATCCCTCCTACTTCTCCCCACGTCCCATTGTAAAAGCTCTTCCTTGTCTACCTCTTTTATGTCAGAAACTTTGCCATTTTATCTCGCTTCCCCCTTCTCCCAGTGCACACCTGTTTTTCACTCCTTCATTTTTTGGGACACCATCCCAACATAATTTGCTCATACTTGTCCTCTGTGTTTATGTATATTCCTTCTAACTGCCATAGTAACAATAATGTTCTTAGTAGTAACATGAAATATCTTCCCATATAGGAATCTAAACAGCATAACTTTATTGAGTCTCTTGTAATTACTCTTTCATGTTTACCTTTTTAAAAAAATTCTATTTTAGACTCAAATGCTAGAACGCAAATACAGAATAGAGAAAAGCACCAAAAATATATCATCGACTTAAATATTGGAACTTAAATACAAAGTTAAAAAGGAAAAAAAAAGCATGTCATGTGCATAATAGAACTTATGAGAGGATTAAAATTATGTCACAATAAATTTTCATTTTTTCTTTTCTTCCTTGTGAATTTTTTTGTTCTCTCCTATACAGTTTTTTACTTTGTTCTTTTTTTCTCCTCCCTGTCCCATAAGGCTATAAAAAATTTAGATATGTTTCTTTTTAGCTGTAGATATATACATACACATATACATATACATATATATATACATACATACATATACTTTCCCAAACATAATTCACTCCTGATCTTTGTTTTTTATGTTTGTGTATACCTCTTGTTTCCTATCCCTCCTGCTTCCTCTACTTTTCTTCTACGCACTACCTTGCCCTCCTATTACTTCCCTACCACTCTCTAAGGAACTCTCCCCTATCCTCCCATTCCCATAATTCTAAACACCATTCTATGCCCCCTTTTGCCTATTACCTCCTCCTCACCTCTAAAGATCCCTCCCCTGACCTCTCCCCCTCCCTACAGTCCTACTGTTTTATTTCTTCTGAATTTAGAATTTTATACTCTTCTAAATATATTTGTATTGTTCCCTCTTAAACCCATTCCCAATGAAAGTAGGTTACCAGAACTACCAGCCCTTCTACTCCATATAATTCCTCTGTATTATTTCTTCCTTTTGTGCCTCATTTGTATAAAATATTTACTCTTTTTTAGCTGTTGCTAAATGGTTTTACTTTTTAAATTAATATCCTACTCAAGTTTCCCCCAATCTTGTTTATGTTCTACCTATTACTAATAAGAATCATAGATATATGTATCTATATATGCGCACGTGTGTGTGTGTGTGCGTGTGTGTGTGTTCATCCTTTGTTGCTGAAGAAGATCATGACATCAAAGAAATAATGACATGACTTGCATTTGACTGTTTTTTGAGTGAGGGAGGGCTGTGCAGGTCATCAGTCTCACTTCACCTCCAAAGCCATCTGAATCCAGTGACCAGATATTCATCAGGATGACTGGAGATGGCCCAGGATGAGGCAACTGGGGTTAAGTGACTTGCCCAAGGTATATATGCTAAAGTAAGGAGTCTGTCCTTACGAATCCCTTATAATCAGTCTTTGGTATATGCTTTATATTTCTTTTGATTCTTGCAGGTCAAGTCTTCTATTAAGTTCAGGATTTTTGTTAACAAAGTCTTGAAAACCTATCAAATATCCATTTTTAAAAATTCTGAATAATATTGAACCTTGCAGGATATGTTATTTTCAGTTGGAGCCTAATTCTTTTGTTCTTTGATATGTTATGTCCTAAGACCTGTGGTTCTTTAATGTCTCTGCTGCTAGGTCTTGTGTGAGTCTAATTGTGGCACCACCATATTTAAATTGTTTTAATCTTGATGTTTTTAATATTTTATCCTTGAGCTGGTAGTTTCAGACTGATGTTCCTATGAGGTTTCTTCATAGGATCTGTTTTAAGTGGTGATCTATGGATTCGTGAATCTATGAATGCTATGAATGCTTCAGGACAATTTTATTTAATTTCTTGTATTATTCTTTTTTTGTTCATAACTTTCATTTAGTCTGATTATTTTTGTGTTTTCTCTTCTTGATCCATTCTCCAAGTCTGTTGTTTTTCTTACAAGATGTTTCACTTTCTCTTCTATTTTTTCATTACTCATATTTTGTTTAATTATTTCTTGATCTCTTTTAATTTCTCTGGCTTTGCCCAATTCTAATTTTCAAGATGTTATTTTCTTCCTTAAGATTCCAGATTTCCTTTTCTAATTGATTGACTTTCCTTTCATAACTTTCTTGTTTTTCTTGGATTGTTCTTATTTTTTTCCTCCATCTCTGTCATTTGGTTTTTAAACTCTTTTTTAAGATCTTCTAAGAATTCTTTTTGGGCAAGTGACCATTTGACATTACTCTTTGGGAGTTTCTTTACTTCAATGTCCTTCTCTGAAGGTGAACCCTGATCATCTCCATTCTCATAATAGCTTTCTATGGTTAGATTTTTTTTCCTTTACCTGTGCATCTTTTGTAGTAATAGCTTAATTTTTGTAATTACCTCTAACCCTGGGGTATGGAAAATGGTGCATCTTGTCCCAGATCTTCAGTTCTCCCCTCCTTCTTGGAACCAAATCCAAACCTCCAACCTCTGTCAAGTGCCTGCAGCTAGGTGGTTTCTGCCCCACTGCTTCTGCACTCACTGGGGGTGTGCTGGTTCCTTCTCATCCCAGCTGGTCTTTGCAGCACAGCTGAGTTTGGCATTCTTTATCTGCAGAAGTTCCCTCAATCTTCCTGGGCTCAAACACTCAACTCCCTTTAATATCCACAGGGTAAAAGTTCCTGTGGCTGGGGGTGAGGTAGCCTCTCCAACCAATTAACCCCAAGACTTATCATTTGTTGTTTGAGTGGCTTGCCACAATATCAGTAAGCACCCCAACGTACACGGGTGGGAGGCAGGCTGCTACCATAGGTCCTTTGATATGCTTCTCTAAAAGGAAAGGCAACTTTTGAGGGATTAACAATCACTTTAATCAAGCACAGGTACCAGAGAAAATCCGAATTTCAGAGAAATCCAAAATGAATAGACAATGCTTCCAAACTGCTTAAACATTAATGTACAGACATCTTTACCAGAGAGGGAAGCACCAGAATCTGAGTTTTCAAAGTTGGGGGACTCTGTAGTGGCTTCCCAGAGTCTCATCCAAAAACTAAGCCACGAAGTAAAACCTCACGCTCAGAGTATGTATATACTTTTCAGGGCCAGAGGGCATGACCCTCTGACCCAGTGCCTCAATCGAAAAAGCAAAAGATACTTGGGACCCTCTTACAGAACAATTCCCCATGAGCTTCCTTCAGTGGGCAGGCCCATCAATGGGTGGGCAAAAAGATCTTTAATCACATTCAAATAGAGGCATTATATTTGCCATTATACTAAAACAAAAACAGCAAAAGATCTCACTTTGTTTTGACCTTACAGCCACTTATTGTTAAAATGAACCCTAGCCTGAAGTGTTTATTCTTCACAGGGACCAAATCTCAAACTGGGATTTTTCTTCTAATCTTCACAAATTGTCCCAGGAAGACCTGGGTTGTGCCCCTAGACTTACTCATCTCCACCTACACTTTGCTCTCCCTAATGTGCTATTTTGACTCTTTTGTGGGAGAAAATCTTAAGAGTTTGAAATTTTCTGACCTACTACACCATCTTCTTCTCATTTTTACCTTTTAATGTTTCTCTTGAGTCTTGTGTTTGAATGTCAAAATTTATATTCAACATTGATCTATCTATTCATCAGCAATACTTAAAAGTACCTTATTTCATTAAATATCCATTTTTTCCCCTGAAAGATTATACTCAGTTTTGCCGGTAGGTTATTCTTAGTTATAATCCTAGCTTCTTTGCCTTCTGGAATGTCATATTTCAAGTCCTCCAGATCTTTAATGTGGAAACTGCTAAGTTATGGGTGATCTTGACTGTTGTTCCATGATATTTGGATTTTTTTTTCCTGGCTGCTTGCAATATTTTCTCCTTTACCTGGGAGCTCTGGAATTTGGCTGCAATATTCCTAGGAGTTTTCATTTTGGGATCTGTTTCAGGAGGTGGGCAGTGGATTCTTTCAATTTCTATTTTACCCCCTGTTTCTAGAATATCTGATTGATAATTCTTGAAATATGAGGTTGAGGCTCCTTTTTTTTTTGATAATGGCTTTCAGGTAGTCCAATAATTCTTAAATTATCTTTCCTTTATCTTTTTTCCAGGTGAGCTATTTTCTCAGTGTTTTTCTCTCTCTTTTTTTATTCTTTTGACTTTTAAAAAGTTGTTTCTTGATATCCCCTGAAGTTATTTGTTTCCACTTGCCCAATTCTAATTTTTCAGAATGATTTTATTCACTGAGCTTTTGTACCTGTTTTTCCATTTGACTAATTTTACTTTGAAAGGAATTGTTTAGTGAATTTTTATACCTTCTTTTCCATTTGGCCTGTTCTGTTTTTAAGAACCTCTTTAGTGAATTTTTGTGTCTCTTTTACCATTACACAAATTTTATTTTTTAACCTGTTTATTATATTCAGTATTTTTATGCTTCTTTTACTAAGCTGTTGATTCTCTTTGCATAATTTTCTTGCATCACTCTTTTTATACCAGTTTTTACTCTGCTACTCTTATCTTTTTCTTGAACTTCTCCTGGAAATATTTTTTGGGCTTTTGTCCAATTAGGATTTGTCTCTTTGAGGCTTTGCTGTAGCTTCCGTTTCTTATGAGTTTGTGTCTTGGTCTTCACTGCCACAATAGTAGTTTTTAACGGTCATATTCTTTTAATTGTTTTTTCATTTTTCCAGCCTATTTTCTTTACTTTAAACTTTATGTTAAAGTTGAACTCTGTTCACTTAGAGTTTTGGAGGCACTGTCCCAAGTTTCAGACTTTTTCATTCTGGTGTATTCAGAACTACTTTTGCATGGTAGGGTGGTCTGCAAGCTTTCACGGCTTCCAAAGTGATATGATTTGTGGAAAGGTATCGTCTGACATGTGTTCTGATATGTACCCAGGAAGGGCTCTTGTTTCCGTATATCTGCAGGCAGTATGGCTGCTCTTGGCCCTGGAACTTTGACCAGATACTCTTCTCTCCTACAGCCACAAGTGCTGTCTTTCCTCTCTACTTTAGAACTGTGACCGGGATCCCTTTTCCCTTGTGACTGACAACAATCACTCCTCTCCACTTTGGAACTGTCACCCTGAACCACTTTTGCCTTCTATAGTTGCCTGTCAGTGCCAGCTATACACAATGCCAGCAAAGGATCCTTTATAATCTCTTTCTGACAAGTTGTCTGACCCCCTGTCTCTTACCATATCTGGTCCTAAAGTTTCTTTTGATGCTCTCACTGATGTAGCTCCCTCCACTGCTGGTGCTGCTGTCATGCTCCAATCCTGGCCCTTATACCAGTGTCACAGAGCTTTCCTTCCAACCTCCCAACTTTTCTTAGGCTGGCTGGAAAAATGTCTTACTTTACCTTTTGTTGCCTCTGCCACTCCAGAATTTGAGTTGAGAAGTTTTAAAGTTGTTAGGATGGCAAGGCTGGGAAATTTCAACTGGATTGCTGCCTGTCCTTAGTCATATTGGCACTGCCCCATGTCTTATCGTTGTTTTGATTTCATACTTAAAATTTTAACATTTTTTTTTGTAATAATAGGTTCAAGGCTTCCAGGATGAGCTTGATAAAGAGAAAGGAGATTCTCAGAAGAAAATTCGTAAATTGGAGGAGGCTTTTAGGTATGTTAGTAGTATCATAGGTGCAATTTTTCCTTGAAATGATCTAGTGCTTAATTTCTATGTAAATTAAATTACTAGCATATTCACTTTATGCTTCTGTAAGAATCTTGCTATGGTTTTATTTGAGTGGGGTTTCCAGTATATTCAGGATTTTATTACTAATTTGTAACAAATTTTTAAAGAAAAAAATCAATTCACTTGTTTATTTAGTGATAGTAATATAAGACAAGAGAGTTTAACTGGTTTCATATGCTCCCTTATAAATAAGTTGCAACAGATTTTAAGACATTCTTAGGACATTATGAAAACCCTCTCTTTTATGGTATGAATTCATTGGAATGGGAATTTAGGAGTGTCTTCCAGTAGCATATTAAAGATTTATTAATTTTGTGTTCCTGGATATTACCTACCAGGGCATATGGTGTACTCACTGTCAACTAATTGACAGGGGCATCTAAATATTTTAAGTTTAAAGTTATTAATCTTATAGTTTTAAAAATTAGGACTTTGATATTTTCTTTTTATCCTGATTTTCTTATTAATTAATTTGTTTTAGTCTTCAGCATTCATTTCCCCAAGACTTTGGTTTCCAAATTTTCTCCCCATCTCTCCCCTCTCCCCTTCCCAAGATGGCTTGCATTCTGATTACCCCTTCCCCTAGTCTGTCATCCCTTCTATCACCCCAATCACTCCCCCTCTTCCCCTCCCCCCACTTTCTTGTACTGCAAGAAAGATTTCTATACCCAATTGCCTATACATCTTATTTCCCAGTTTCATGTAAAAGCAATTTTTGCCATTTATTTTTAAAACTTTGAGTTTCAATTTCTTTCCCTTTTTTCCTCAATCCCTAGTCTCATTGCGAAGGCAAACAATTAATATAGGTTACAGATGTGTAGTCATGCAAAACACTTCCATAATTGTGCTGTTGTGAAAGACTAATTATATTTCCCTCCATCCTATCCTGCCCCCCATTTATTCTATTGTCTCCTTTGACTCTGTCCCTTTTCAAAAGCGTTTGCTTCCAACTACCCCTAATCTGTCCTACTTTCTTTTGTCCCCCTTCCCCCTTATCCCTACTTTTCTGTAGGATAAGATACCCAGTTGAATGTGCAAGTTATTTCCTCCTTAACCCAAATCTGATGAGGGTAAGATTCACTCATTCCCTCTCACCTCCTTTTTTCCCCCTCTATTGTAAAAGCTTTTTCTTGCCTCTTTTATGTGAGATAATTTACCCTTTTCTGTCTCTATCTTTTTCTTTCTCCCAGTTCATTCCCTTATCTCCCCTTAATTCTATATTTTAGATATCATCCCTTCATAGTCAGGTAACCCTGTGCCCTCTGTCTATGTGTGTGTGTGTGTGTGTGTTGTTTGTGTATTCCCTCCAACTACCCTAATACTGAGAAAGGTCTCATGAGTTACAAATATCTTCTTTCCATTTAGGAATGTAAACAATTCACTTTAATAAATCCCTTATGATTTCTCTTTCCTGTTTATCTTTTCATGCTTCTCTTGATTCTTGTACTTGAAAATCAAATTTTCTATTAAGATCTGGTCTTTTTTCATCAAGAATGCTTGGAAGTTCTCTGTTTCCTCAAATGTCTATTTTTTACCTCTGAAGTATTATATTCTCTTTTACTGAGTGAGTGATTCTTAGTTGTAATCCTAGCTCCTTGGTGACCTCTGGAATATCATATTCCAAGCCCTTTGATCCCTTAATGCAGAAGCTGCTAGATCTTGTGTTATCCTGATTGTTTTTCCATAATACTTGAATTGTTTCTTTCTGGCTGCTTGCAATATTTTTTCCTTGACCTGAGAACTCTTGAATTTTACTACAATATTCCTAGGAATTTTCCTTTTGGTATCCCTTTCAGGAGGCGATTGTTGGACTCTTTCAATATCTGTTTTACCCTCTGGTTCTAGAATATTTGGGCAGTTTTCCTTGATCATTTCATGAAAGATGATGTCTAGGCTCTTCTTTTTTATCATGGCTTTCATGTAGTCCAATAATTTTTACACTATCTCTCCTGAATCTATTTTCCAGGTCATTGGTTTTTCCAATGAGATATTTCACATTGTTTTCTATTTTTCATTCTTTTTATTATGTTTTGTAATTTCTTGATTTCTTATAAGGTCATTAGCTTTCATGTACTCCATTCTAATTTTTAAGGGATTATTTTCTTCAATGAGGTTGTGAACCCTCTTTTCCATTTGGCTAATTCTGCTTTTTAAGGCATTCTCTCTTTGGCTTTTTGGACCTCTTTAGGCATTTGAGTTAGTCTATTTTTTTTTTAAAATTTATTTATTTATTTAACTTTTTATGTTCATTTTCACAAAATTTTGGGTTCCAAATTTTCTCCCCATTTATCCCTCCCCCCACCCCAATACACCAAGCATTCTAATTTTCCCTATCACCAATCTGCCCTCTCTTCTATCATCCCTCCCTTCTCTTGTCCCCATCTTCTCTTTTGTACTGTAGGGCCAGATGACTTTCTATTCCCCATTAACTGTATTTCTTATTTCCTAGTAGCAACAACAATACTCAACAGTTGTTCCTAAAGCTTTGAGTTCCAAATTCTCCCCATTTCATTTCACCCTCTCTCCTCCCACTACATTTATCTCTCACCATTTACCTTAATTTCTTTTAAGATATGGTCCCATCCTATTCAATTCACTCTGTGCTCTCTGTCTCTGTGTGTGCATGCTTGTGTGTATGTGTGCATGCATGTACGTGTGTGTATGTGTGTGTGCATGCACATGTGTGCGTGTGTACATCTGTGTGTGGTCCCACCAACTACCCAGATACTGAAAAGTTTTAAGAGTTACAAATATTGGAGATATGTTCAAAATGAGTCACAGCATGGAGTCAGTGTGGTTTAGTCAGAATTCACAACTTTCTTAGCTTCAACCCAAGATTGTTGGTATATTGTCTCCTTATTGCTATTTTCTTTTTTTATTAATTAATTTATTTTTAGTTTTCAACATTCACTTCCAAAAAGTTTTGAGTTCCATATTTTCTCCCCATCTCTCCCTTTCCCCACCCCAAGACGGCATGCACTCTGATTACCCCTTCCCCCATCTGCCGTCCCTTCTATCTCACCCCATATCTTCTCTGATTCCCCCTCCCCCATCTTTTCTGGTAGGCCAAGATAGATTTCTACACCCAATTGCCTATACATCTTATTTCCCAGTTGCATGTAAAAACAATTTTAACAATTTTAAAACTTTTAAGTTACAACTTCTCTCCCTTCCTTCATCCCCACCCACCCGCATTGAGAAGGCAAGCAATTTGATATAGTTTATATGTGTGTAGTCATGTAAAACACTTTCATAAGTCATGTTGTGAAAGACTATCTATATTTCCCTCCATTCTATCTTGCCCCCCATTTATTCTATTCTCTCATTTGACTCTGTCCCTCCTCAAAAGTGTTTACTTCTGATTACCTCTCATTTGTCCCCCCTTCTATCATCCCTACCATCAACTCCCCCCCCATTTCCTATAGTGTAAGATAGATTATCATACACAATTGAGTGCGTGTTATTCCCTCCTTAAGCCAAATCCAGTGAAATTAAGGTTTGCTCATTCCCTCTCACCTCCCCCCTCTTTCCCTCCATTGTAAAAACTTTTTCTTGCTTCTTTCATGTGAAATAATGTACCCCATTCTATATATCTCTTTCTCTTTTTCTCACTATATTCCTCTATGATTTCCCTTTCCTGTTTACCTTCTCATGCTTCATTTGTTTCTTGTATTTGAAAGTCACATTTTTTTTGTTCAGCTCTGGTCTTTTCATCAGGAATGCTTAAAAGGCCTCTATTTCATTGAATGTCCATCTCTTCCCTCCTCCCCACCCCCAAAGTATTATACTCAGTTTTGTTGGGTAGGCAATTCTTGGTTTTACCCTAGCTCCTTTGACCTGCAGGATATCACATTCCAAGTCCTTCAACCCCTGTAGAAAATTCTAGATTTTTTAATCCTCATTGTGTTTTCATAATACTTGAATTGTTTCTTTTTGGCTGTTTGCAATATTTTCTCCTTGACCTGAGAACTCTTGAATTTGGCTACAGTATTCCTAGTAGTTTTCCTTTCAGGAGGTGATTAGTGAATATTTGGTCAGTTTTCCTTATTTCTTGGAAGATGATGTCTAGACTCTTTTTTTGGTCGTGGCTTTCAGGAATTAGAGTAGTTTTAAAATTGCCTCTCCTGGATCTATTTTCCAGGTCTGTGGTTTTTGTAATGAGATATTTCACATTGTCTTCTATTTTTTCATCGTTTTGGTTTTGTTTTATAATTTCTTGATTTCTCATGCATTCATTAGTTTCTGTTTTCTCGTTCTAATTTTTAAGGAATTGTTTTCTTCAGTGAGCTTTTGGACTTCCTTTTCATTTGGCCAATTCTGTTTTTCATTCTTCTTCTCTGGCTTTTTGGACCTCGTTTGGCATTTGGGTTACTCTGTTTCTTAAGGTGTTATTTTCTTCAGCATTTTTGGGGGCCACCTTTAGCAAAAAGTTGTTTGCTAAATTTTTCATGATTTTCTTGCATCACTCTCATTTCTCTTCCCAATTTTTCCTCTACTTCTCTTGATTTTCAAAATCCTTTTTGAGATCTTCCATGGCCTGTGACCAATTAATTTTTTTCTTGGAGGCTTTGTATTCAAGAACTTTGGCTTTGTTTTCTTCTTCTGATTGTATGTTTTGATCTTCCTTGTCCCCAAATAGTCTGTGTTTTTTCCCTCTGCTCATTTTCCCAGCCAATTTACTTTACTTTTGAATTTTTTATCAAGGTAGTTCTCTGCTTCCATTGGTGAGGGAGCACACTCCCTATGTGCTGTCCCAAGTTTCAGTGGTTTTGTGTAGCTGTTTTCAGAAATATTTCCAGGGAACTGCAAATTTGCAGCTCCTCTAAGGTTGTATGATCAAAGGACAGGTGTTTACTCCTCTCCTGGTCTGTGCTGTGGTCTGCGAGTAACCACAAGCACTCTTTTCTGCTTTGAAACTGTGAAGGGGATTCCTTCTTCACTGCTGCAGCAAGCTCCACCATTTCATCACTCCTCCTCGCCACAGGACTGCCAACCATGATTGTGACCCAGATCCAAGCACGTGCAAAGCAAGGGAATCCTGGTTCGTCACTGGCAAAGAGATCCCTGCAATCCTCCACTCATAAGCTGCTTGTTTCCCCCACAATCTATGAGCCTAGAATTCCAGAAACAGCCATTTTTGCTGCTGCTTTTGCTGTGGTCACTGCAGGCTCTGCCCTGCCCCCTCCACTGCCTCAGGACAGGGGCCAGACCATGCTCCTCCCTCACACAGGCCCAAAAGCCTTTTTCTACTGACCTTCCAAATTATCCTTGGTGTTTTTGGATTGAGTGTGAAGACTGCCACAGCTGCCAGTGATTCAGTCTCCTTAGGCCTGCTCAGGCCCCATCTGTGCCAGTGCAGCAAATACTAGACCTTGCTCTGCTCCCAGCCTGGTGCGATGGACCCTTCCCATTGACCTTCCAGACTGTCTTAGGCTAGAGATTTGTTAAACTCTGTCATTTTGTGGATTCTGCAGCTCTAGAATTTGTTTAGAGTCATTTTAAAGAGGTATTTGGAGGGGCTTTGGACAAGAGCTCAAGCAGGTTCCTGCTCTTACTCGGCCCTATTGGCTCTGCCCCTGCTGGTATTTTCTTTGACTACATTTCCTTTTGTTTTCTATAGTTTATTTTTAAATAAGCTTTTAATGACATTTTTTTTTTAAGTCACCGTGGTATCCTTTCTATCTCTCTTCTTCCTCATCCCAGAGAGGCTTCCCATATGATGAAGAATAGTATTTTTAGAAAGGGAAAAAATTCAACACAATTGGTTAATACATTGAAAATATACTTAAAACACATACAGTGTACAACATCTCTGTATTTCTTACCTCCACAAAAGGATAGTTGACAGATATCTTATTTCTTCATCCAAGTCCTGCTTGATCTTTAATTTTGTAAAATTTAGTTTTGATTTTTCTTTAGAAACTATTTTTTGTTACATTTTAACTTTGAAACCAACTTCTTTCCTCCCTCCCCACCCCATATTAGAGAAGGCTACCACTTGACATAAATTTACGTATATTTAAAAAACCATACTATTCACACTTCCATTTATCAGTTCCTTCTGTAGAGGCACATAGTGTCTTCCTTCATAGGTCCCTTGCAGTTGATTTGAGTACTGATAATACTCAGAAAAACTTAGTCACCCACAGTTATTCCTCTATTATTGGTGTTACTGTATACAGTGTTCTTTTGGTTTTACCTGCTTTACTCTTCATCATTTCATGCAAATTCCTCTTTGTTCTTCCAGAATCTATCTGTTCATCACTTTCAACATCACAGTAGTTCTCCATCATAATTATACAACACTTCTTGTTCAGTTATTCCCCAGCTGATGGACTTCTCCTCAATTTTTGTTCTTTACCACCACAAGGAGAGCCACTTTGAACATTTTATAACACAAAGATCCTCTTACTTTTTCCTTTGATCACTCTGGGAAGCACACTCAGCAGTGATAATGTTGTGTCAAAGGACATACAATTCCACAAATCTTTTGGTGTAACTCCAGATTACTCTCCAAAATGACCAAATCAGTTCACAGTTCCACCAACAGTGCATCATTGTCCCAAATTTTCACAACCCCTTCTACACCTATCCTTAAAAAAAAAAAGAAAAACAAACTAACAACACTGCAGTGCTGACTAGGAAGCTCAAGACAGACACTGAAAAGAAGTGGTTTAATGTTGTTAACTAATTAACTTTATTCTCTTTTTTTATTTTATTTTTCATTTTTAACACAGTTTATAACAGAAAACAATTCAAACTTTTGGTCAAGTGATACTTCTTTTTAAAGCAATTACAACATAGACCACAAAAGAATTTTTTTTTTTAAGCATTAACCAACTGAGACACAAATAATATTTATGTTGCCAACTTCACAAGCTCTTGACCTAATTGTCTCCACAGTATTATTAAGAGTTAAGGGATTCTAACTTATTGTTGTTGGTCTAAAGTCCTATGCCTAATAGCTTAATTGTAGACTTAACCTTGGAGGTTTCTCTACCAATAATCTATAATTGAATAGATATGGTATTAAGCTTACAAACCTTTTGACTTATAGGAAATTGCCACCAAGAGTAGGGACATTGCAGGGATACAATATCTCCCCAACTTCATGTCAGTTCCAGGCAGGATTAGACTTTCCACTTGCATTCAGACAAGCTTAAAGTCTGCCAGTTGTCAGTGGGGAAATTGAGTTAGGAGAATCCTACCTCAGCCCAGGCTGAACAGCTGCTCTCCTACCCTTACCATGAAATCACTTTTTGCAGTTCATACCAGCATCTCACCAGCTTACTGGCATCATGGATTGGAGGCTCAGATCACCTTTCTTGCTACCCATACCTGGAGTTAGACTCAGAACAACAGTCACTTAATAGTCCCATAGCATCTAAAAATGGCAAGTTCCAATAACCAGGTTTCAGATATGATTATAATTTCACTTTGGCTAAGGAACATCTTTTAAGGCAAGTCTTAAGTGGCTTATATGCCTTTCTATACATGTTCTAGTTCCTGATTAAATGGCAATCATAAAAGCAAATTTACCATTAAAACCTTAACTTTTCCATCAATGCCAAATTTTACCCGAGGTTACCTTCCTCTTGGAACCTCCCCAAACTGAAGATGTCATTGATTTATTGTCAGTAATTAATTCAGTCAATTGTTTTAATGCTAATTGCTTTTACCTCACTTTGTAACATGTCCAATTTTTCTCCCCATCACTCCCCTGCCCCCCCCATTTCCTATATCTTGCATTCTGGTTACTCCTTCCCTCAATGTACCCTCCCTTCTATCACACCCCACCCTTCCCTTATCCCCATCTTCTCTCTTTTCTTGTAGGGCAAGATAAATTTCTATACCCCATTCCCTGTGGTTCTTATTTCCCAATTATATGCAATAAAAATCCTCATTAGCAACATTCGTTGCTAATCCTTGGGATTCCAACTTCTCTCCCTCCCCACTTCCCTCCCCAGTTCCACTGAGAAGGGAAACTATTCAATACAGACTAAATATGTGTTCTTTTGCCAAAGACTTCCACAATAATCATGTTGTGTAATACTAATTATATTGCCCTCTGTCCTACTCTATTCCCCCTTATTTTTTCCCCTATGATAGACCTTATCCCTTCTTGAAAGTGTTTTTTTCTAGTAACTCCCTTCCTCCATTTGCCCTCCCTTCTATCATTCCCCTCACCCTACTTGTTGCCTCCTCCCCTACTTTCCTGTGGTGTGATATAAATCTTCATATCAAGTTTAGTGAGCATGTTATTCCCTGCTTCAGTCACATGTGGAGAGAGTAGCTTCATTTTTCCCCTCTCCCCTTCTCCCTTTTCTCCTCCATTGAACAAGATTTTTCTTAACTCTTTTATGAGTTAAGCCTGCCCTGTTCCATTTCTCCCTTTCTCTTCCTGGTATTTTCCTCCCTCACCCCTTAATTTTTATTTTATTTTATTTTTGTGTGTGTGTGGATATCATCTGTTCTCATTCAACACATCCTGTAGTGTCTATCTATATGTGTGTATGTGTGTGTGTGTATGTACAATCTCTCCATCTACCCAAATACTGAGAAAAGATTCAAGAGTTATAAATATTTTCTTTCCATGTAGTCATGTTAACAGTTCAGTTTTAGAGAGTCTTTTTTGATTTGTCTTTCCTGTTTACCTTTTCCTGCTTCTCTTGATTCTTGTCTTGGGAAGTCAAATTTTGTATACATATCTGGTCTTTTCCTCAATGTGAATGATAGTCCTCTCTATCATTGAATGACTGTTTATTCCCTTGAAGTATTATACTCAGATTTGTGGGGTAGATGATTCTTGGTTTCAATCCCAGTTCCTTTGTCCTCTGAAATATCCCATTCCATGCCCTTCGATCCCTTAATGTTGAAACTGCCAGATCCTGTGTTATCCTGATTGTATTTCCACAATCCTCAAATTGTTACTTTCTGGCTGCTTGCAGTATTTTCTCCTTGATCTGAGAACTCTGAAATTTGACCACAAAATTCCTAGGAGTTTCTCTGTTTGGGTCTCTTTCAGGAAGTCATTGCTGGATTCTTTCAATATTTATTTTGCCCTCGGGCAGTTTTCCTTGATAATTTCATGGAAGATAATGTCTAGGTTCTTTTTTTGATCATGGCTTTCAGGTAGTCCCATAATTTTTAAATTGTTTCTCCTGGATCTATTTTCCAAGTTAGTTATTTTTCCAATGAGATGCTTCACATTATCTTCTATTTTTACAGACTTTTGGTTTTGTTTACTAACTGCTTTGTTTAACTCATAGTCATTCATTTCCCTGAACTCAGTTCTCTCTTTCAATGAATTATTTTGTTCAGTGAGCTTTTGAACCTTCTCCTGCATTTGGCTAATTCTGTTTTTTATAGCTTCCTTCTCTTCATTGGTTTTTTGGACCTCTTTTTCCAATTGAGTTAGCCTCTTTTTAAAGCTGTTATTTTCCTCAGCATTTTTTTATTCTCCTTTAGTCAGCTGCTAACTTGTTTTTTAAGATCTTCTATTGCCTGAGCTTAATTTAAGTTTCCTTTGGAGGCCCTGGAGGCAGAGGCCTTGACCTCTTCTGACAAAGTATGCCTTGTTCTTCCTCATCTGACAGGATAGGGGGAGACACCTGTCCCCCAAGAAAGTAACCTTCTATGGTCTTATTTTTTTTCCCTTTTTTGGGCATTTTCCCAGCCAGCTACTTGACTTCTGAGTTTCCTCTCCACAATTACCTTGCCTCCAGTTCTGCCAAGCCAGCACTGAGGGCTGAGATTCAGATGAGCTTTTCCAAAGCCTCAGGGGCTTTTGGCAGGGGCAGGGTTGCTCTTCAGTGTGAAATTAAGATCAGATGCTCAGGTTGGGGCAGGGATGCCACACAGGGCTCATTTCCCTCAGGGGGTTTACAATGAGACCTTCAACAGTGGATGTGGGCTACTGTCTGCTTAGGGAGCCCTGTCTGCTGCTGCCTCCACTGCTGCCACCTGAGGAGGCCTGAGTTATGGGGACACCCTGCTCCCTTCTTGGCCAGCTGAAAGGACTCTCTCACTGACCTTAGAAGCCTGTGGGTTGAGGGATCTGCACTGCCACTGGAGATTCTGTCCCTGAAGCCTGCTTGGATCTACTCCTCTTGGTGCCCTGTGGCCAATACAGGGCTGGGCTCTGCTCCGCATCTGGTGCATTACAGACCTTTCCCATAGGTCTTTCAGGTCTCTCTGGGATAGACATCTCTTCTACTCCATTGTCCTGTGGCTTCTGCTGCTCTAGAATTTGTTTGAGAGTTCTTATTTACAGGTGTTTTTTGGGCTGTGGGGTAAGAGGTAGCATATGTGTGTCTTGCTACTCCGCGATCTTGGCTCTGCTCCCTAACTAATTAACTTTAATGAGTTTAAATTCCAATTATTATCCAGTAGCATAGGTGCTGTTTGCCCTTGAAAGTTTGTTTTGCTTCCAGCCTACGCAGTCTTGGAATGGAGGATCTTCCAGCTATTTTTCAGACCTAGTTCTTTCAAGTGCAAATCCAACCTGGCAGCACATTAATTATTTTAGCATTAACACCCCAATGTAATACATTGCTCAGTGTGTTAGAATGGGATTTGGTGAAAGAAGCATGCTTAAAGTGAGGTTAACCTGTATGGGTAAATGATGACTACTGAAAAATTCAAGAAACACTTAATTGTATGCTATTGTTTCATTCTGTTTCATAGTCTCTAGAATAATGTCCTTTATTCAGAGGTGGCTCATGGTTATATATAAAAATTCAGCCTTGTTTTTGGCCTTATTTCTACAGAACAAAGGTAATTTATTGTTTATAAATAAGCCAGAGCTGAAGAATAAATTTCCGTCATACATTTTTATCTTCATGGAGACTTAGCTTTAGGAGAGTTTCGTGATACTGTAAAAGAATCATCAAAGTGAATTTTTTTTTTCTATTCCTTGCAAAACACATTGTTTAGAGTTCATGAAAAAACATGATAATGAACTATCTGACTGGTTTTCTAAATCCTGTGAATCTTTAAAAGTTTTGTCTCTGCCTCTTGGAGTCTACAAATATTAATATAAATACCTTCCTGCTATGAACATTATTTAGGAATTAGCACTTAAGTATAGATATACAAAATATCTAAATGCTTTTCAAGCAGAGTGTATTTATTATGGTGTCTTAATTAGGTTGAGTCACACACCTCTTAGACTATACAGCTTCAGCGCGTCCTCGAATCCCCCGGATGTGGTTTCTAACCCTCGCTATTTCATCTGGGTGTTTGAGCTCCTAAATTAATTTGTTTATGCGTTATAGAGTTTCCTGAAACCTAGAAAATGTGCATAAACTTGCCTACAGCTTTCCGCAATGTATTATAATTCTTACTCTTTAATAATTCTTTATTGCATTATTTTACTTACATTTCATGTTTCATTTGCAATTCAGCAATTCCGCCATTTCATGTATATATTTTAATCAAAATCTGAAACTGGTTAATGTTGGGCTTTGTTTCCTCATATGAAATTTAAATACAATAGCTGGGTTTAGGAAAATAAGATTTTAGGAAAAATATTTTGCTCTTTCAGATGGATAATGTTAACATTTGCCAAATGATAAATTTTTACATTAACTGTTAAAACGAATAACTTTAGACTTTCTAATCACAGTATTGATCACAGAATTTTAGTCATGCTATACATATATTATATTTTTATTGCAACTTTTTAATTTTCACAAGTTTATAATACACATTGAAAATGTGTGATATTCTATCCACCTTTTAAAATATTTAGATATAATTCAGTACCTTGCATCATCTCTCTTTTAAATAGATAAATAGAACATTTTGCAAATTTTAAATAAGCTCTCCTTAAATGATTTTGAGGAAATCTCAGATGTTGGTGACTTAATATATTGATTCACAAATACCAAATTCTGTCCTATTCTGGAGGGTATCTTTATAATTTAATGGTTTTCCAAAATATTCTAAATTTTATTTTGTTTTTGAACATAAAATAATTTGATTAGATACTCCAAAAAAGAGCATTTCCTTCCATATGCATATAATACAAATGGAGGACATGTGGAACCGTGAAACTTCATTTCATTACACTTTTTTTCAAAGTACATAACAAAATTTGTTACTTCCAAAAGTATATTACTTGTCTGTGCTCCTTTACAAACTTCATTCTGTTCTTTTCTGTGTGTTTTAAAATATGTAATACCTTTTTTATTTGGTGGGTGACTAGTAACACTATTACTAGCATGCCCTTGTTACTCAGCCATAGGCCTCAGACCAGTTTGGGAGTTGAATGGAGACCGCACTCCTAGGTAAGAGCCACACATTCACATACATCTGTCACTTGCTTCATTCCTGCTTCATTCCTAGTACACAATGTTGGTTCTACTACTGCTCCTTGCCTTGACCTACCACCCCTAGGTGCAGGTACTTTTTCCATTCAATTGTGGTCCCTGCTTGAGGGTATTATTTGACAGAGTTGCCATTTGGCTCCTTTTTCTTTCTTCTCTTTGCACAACGTTAGACCTGTCCCTCCTGGATTCATCTTCCCCTAGTATGTATCCAACAGTCTCAGCAACAGTAGAAGGTTTGATATGGTGGACCTACTCTCTAGTTTATGCAGATCTCTGTCTTCCTATGCTGGAAAAGTACCTCATTGTGATTTTCTTTGGATTTCTCAGTCAGGACTGAGTCTGGTGTTCTTTCTAGATCTTTGTTGGAACAGTTGTGGGATAGAGCTGGGCACTACCACTTTCTCATTCTTTTACCATCTTATCTGGTTCTGTCAGGCAAGTCTCACATACTTTTACTCCAAAATCATCAATCATTATATTTATATGTGTGTGTGTATCCATGTATTCCTCCTTTGTCCATTTCAGATGAGTGAGGTTTATCCTCTGCTCATCTTCTTACCCTTTCTTCCATATATAGTCTCCTTGTGCTCTTAAGTTATCATAAATATCTAGCTAGTTTCATTGCCTACTTCCTCTTTTTTTTTTTTTACTGTATTTCCTTTGCCCTCTTTTTTCTCTTCCTTTTTCAAACTTTCAGAACTGAACTATCCTTAGGACTTGTTTTTCTTTTTCTTTCTTTCTTTCTAGTTTTTAACATTTACTCATTTCCATAAGTTTTAAGTTTTCTCCTCCTCCCTCCCTTCTCCCTCCCCATGATGGCATGTGATATAATATAAGCTTTACACTCACATTCCTATTAAACATATTTTCATATTAGACATGTCACATCGAAAAATTGTAACAAATGGGAGTGAACATGAGAAGAAAAAGTAAAACAAACTTCAAAACAAAAATAGTCTGTTTCATTCTACATTCCATTCATTCCCATACTTCTTTTTCTGGATGTGGATGGCATTTATCATCATGAGTCTTTTGAAATGTTTTAGGTCCTTGCATTTCTGAGAAAGGCTAAATCATACACTATATCTGTTTCTGTGAACAGTGTTCTCCTAGTTATGTTCACTTCACTAAGAGTTCATATAAGTTTTTCCAGGATTTTCTGAAGTCTTCTTGTTCATTTCTTATAGCACAATAGTATTCCATTGTATTCGTATAGCAGAACTTGTTCAGCCATTCCCCAGTTGATGGGCATGCCCTCAATTTCCAGTTCTTGGCCACCAGAAAAAGATCTGCGAGAAATATTTTATATACATGGGTCCTTTTCCCATTTTATGATCTCTTTGGGATGCAGCCCTAGCAGAGGTATTGCTGGATCAATGAGTGTGCACATTTTTATACCTCTTTGGGCATAGTTCCAAATTTTTCTCCAGAATGGTTGAATCATTTCACAGTTCCATCAATAACGAATCAGTGTCCCAACTTTCCAACATCTTCTCCGACATTTATAATTTTCCTGTTTTGTCGTGTTAGCCAGTCTGATAGATGTGATGTGGTACCTCAGAGCTGTTTTGATTTTCATCTCTCTAATCAGTAAGGACTTGTTTTTGTTATTCCCTCAGCTACTCTGAAAATACCTTAAGGCTTTTAAGAAATGCTTGTTTGTTCTCTCAAGTACTGAAATACATACATACATACATACATACATATATATATATATTTATATTTATATATATACATACACACACACACACCTTTCTAGTTCATCTTATTTTTTTTAATTCCTACTCAACTCTAGTCTTTTCTTTAGAAATATTTGAAATTCCTCTAAGCCATTAAAGAGCCACTTTGCCCTCTCTTCCCCACAAGATTATATTCAGATTTGTAGTTCTCCTTTTAGGGTAGCCTTTATCTTTTTTTTGTTTATAATATTGTATTCCATAATATCCTGAGGTTTCTAATAGAAGCTCTGAGGCTTTCTGTGCTCCTACCTGTAGTTTCTTGGTATTTGAACTGCTTCTTTCTGGATACTTGCAGTATTTTTCTTTTCTTTTACGTGCTAGCTCTAGATTTTGCTTATGATATTTCTGGGGCTTTTCCCTTTTGAATTCCTTTCAGGGGCAAATCATGGATTCTTTTTGTCTTTCCTTTGGCCTCTGGTTCTAATAGATGTGTGTAGCTTTCATTTATGATTTCTTGAGGTTTAGTATATATATAGGCTTTAAAAAATATGGTGATTTTCAAGGAATCTGAATGATTCCGAAAATAACTCTACTTGACCTGTTTTCTGAGTAAATTGTTTTTTTAATATATATGTGTTAAAATATCTCTTCTTGACCTCTTTTCTGGGTAAATTGTTTTAAATATATATCTGTGTATATATATATATAGATATATCTATATCTATATATGTGTGTATATATATATATATAGATATATCTATATCTATATATCTCACATTTTCTTCTGTTTTTTAAATCTTTTAATTTAGTTCTAAAATTTCTGGTTATCTCATGGAATCAAGTAAAATCAAGTCAACTAAACTCACCTACTATATTCCAGTCACTGTGCTAATCACTGGGGATACTTAAGCAAAAACAATCCCTGCTCTTAAGGATCTACAATCCAATGGGGGAAACAATATACAAATGAATATGTACAAATGGGATATATACAGGATAAATTCAGGGTAGTCCTAGAGAGAATGCACTAAGATTAAGGAGAATTAGGAAAGGCTTCTTGAAGAAGGTAGGGCTTTAGCTGAGGCTGGAATAAAGCCAGGGAAGCTAAGAAGTGGAGATGAGGCAAGAGAGCATCCAAGGCATGGGGGATAACTGGTGAAAATTCTTAGAATCAGGAGGTAAATGGTAGGTGAGAACCAGCAAGGAGAACTGTGTTACTGATCAGAGTATATTTTGGGGAATATGGTGTAAAAAAAATTGGAGAAGTAGGAAGGGACCAGGATGAAGGGCTTTGAGTGCCAAATAGATGATTTTATACTTGATTCCAAAGGTAACAGGGTGCCAGTAGAGTTTATTGGAGAGGGCAGGGGTGGGAGCTGGGGTGACATGTTCAGACCTGTGTTTCACTAAGGCCAGCATGACAGCTAAATGGGGGAGAGATTGGAATGGGGATACACTTGGGTCAAATAGACCAATCATGAGGCTGCTGCAAAAGTCCAAGTGTGTGACATGATGAGGTCTTGAGCTAGGGTGATAATGGCATAGTCAGAGGAAAGAAAAGAGAATACCTGAGAGGTATTACAAAGGTAGACATGACGTAACAATTGACTGGATATGGGGAGAGGTAATAGAGAGTGAAGAGTCAGAGATGATATCAGTTGCAAATCTGAGTGACTGAGAAGATCCTCAGAAATAAAAGGGAAGTTAGGACGATGAGAGAATTTTTTTGGAAATAATGAGTAAGTTTTGGACATGTTGAATTTAAGGTATCTATTGGAATCCAGTTCCCAATGCTTAAAAGGAAGTTGCAGTGGATAGAGAACTGGGTCTGGAATCACGAAAACCTTAGTTTAAATCTTTCCTCAGACATTTGCTAGCTATGTGACCCTGGACAAATCATTTAACATCTACCTACTTCAGTTTCTTCATCTGTAAAATAGGGATAACAATAGCACCTACCTCCCAAGATTATAGTAAGGAGAAAATAAGGTATTTGTAAAATGCTTTGCAAACTTGAAACTACTGTGTAAATACTGGCTGTTATTCCCCTTCTTATGTTCATTTTTACTGTGGAGGGCAATAATATACTTCCTCTCCTTCAGGCTTGTAACCTAGATACCATCTTGGGTTCTTCACCATCTCTCTCATGTACCCTATCCAATCTGTTGCTGAGGCTTGTCACTTTCACCTTTCAACATCTCTTGAATATGATCCCATCTCTCCTCTACTACTGCCACCATTCTAGTGCAGGCTGTCACCATTTTTCACCTGGAATATTGAAAAAGCCTGCTTTTAGATCTGCCCGCCTCAGATCTTTTGCAATTCCAATTTACCTTCTATTCAGCCACTAAAATGATTTTCCTAAAGCACAAGTTACAGTCAAATGGGGGAGGCAACAGGCAGTCATTGGGCTTCATAAACTGACTTTCATGTCTTAGGGTTAGACTCCATATATCTTTGAAGTTCTGATTGCTAGATCTTCAGGATCCTCTCTGTCATCTTAGAGTACAAAAATAGGGAATTTTTAACCATTGGACCTGGAGTGTCTCAGTCTGAAAAGTAACATGCTGGTAGTCTTTGGTCACTGCTTTCTATTTCCTCTGGGGCTTTCATGGTCACTATGTATTTCCTCTTGGGCTTTCAAGGTCCTCGTTCTGGGATTTCCTTATCATCTTTGATCTTGCTTGGGAGAGCTCTCTCGACTTGTTCCTTTGAACACAGAACTTTGCAGGGAGCACTTGTCCCATTTCTGGTTATGTTAGTACAGTTTTTGTAGGAAGGGCTTCCTTTTCTGTTAGAGACAGGGTTGGTATGATGGATAGAGTACAAAGTCTGAAGTTGGGAAGATCTGAGTTCAAATTTGGCCTCAGATACTAGCTCTGTACCCTGGGAAAGTCTGGGAGGAAAGAAGGAAGGAAGGAAGTCATGCCTGAAGACTGTAACTGAGAGAGTAGACACACCCACACAAATGTGGGAGCCAAGAAGAGGGAGTAACACTTTAGAAGAATGAGACAGTAATAGAAATGTGTTATCTATCTCCAGATGATATATACCTATAGGCCTCTTTATCTCTTGTTTGGCCATGACTTATTTCCCCATTTATGGATTTGGAATAACTTTTTCCATGATCTATTAATTTGATTATATCACCCTTTAGGTCTAAATTGTGTACTCATTTTAAGCTTAGCTTGGCATGGGGTTTGAGATGCTGGTCTGTGCTTACCTTCTGCCAGACTGTTTTCCAGTTTTCCTAACAGTTTTTTCCATCTAGAGAGTTCTTGCCCTAATCTTTGGTTTAATCAAACACCAGGTTACTGTACTCATTTCCTTCTGTATATTTTATACCTAATCTGTTCCACTCATCCTCAAGTTTTTAAATAGTACCAAATTGTTTGGATTATTATAGCTTTGTAATATAGTTTGCCATCTGGTAGTTCTAGTCCCCTTTCCTTCCTGATTTTTTTCATTGATTCTCTTGATATTTTTCAACTTTTGTTTCTCCAGATGAATTTTATTATGATTTTTTTTGTCTCTGTGAAGTATTTCTTTGGTAATTTGATTGGTATGATACTAAATAAGAAAAGTAATTTGGATATTATTGTTATTTTTATTACATTGGCTCAGACTACTCCTGAGCAATTAATATTTTTCTAATTATTTAGATCTGTCTTTGTTTGAGGAGCATTTTGTAGTTGTGTTCACATAGTTCCTGACAAACAGACTCAAGTATTTTATACTCTTAGTTATTTTAAGTGTAATTTCTCTTCTATCTCTTCCTGCTGGATTTATTGGTAACATACAGAGATGCTGATGATTTCTTTGGATTTATTTTATATTTTGCAACTTTGCTGAAGTCCTTAAATTTTTTCAGTAAGTTTTTTATTTTACTTTCTAGACTTCTCTAAGTAAACCAATATATAACTTACAAAAAGTGATAGTTTTGTTTAGTCATTTCCTGTGCTTATTCCTTAAATTTCTTTTTCTTGTTTCTATAGTTAGCATTTCTTATACAATATTAATTAGTAATGGTGATAATGGACATCTTTGCTTTACCCTGATCTTATTGGAATGACTTCTGACTTATTACCCATGTCTTTCTTTTTATTGATTCAAGGCTCTTGTCCTTGGCAAATATTTTTCCAGTATAGTCAGCACATTAGGAAGAGATAGTATATGAAATGGGAGCCTTAGAATGACTAATCTCAGCTTTCTTATAATTTTCCCTTCATAAGAAACTGTTGACTCAAATTTTATGCATAGGACAGTCTCAGTGCACTTGTTCCCTGCTTTTAGAAGGCTATAAAACTATGAATTCATAATTTTTTTGATTTAGCTTGATCTCCCTAGGTAGATAGGTGTCAGAAATGTTTTTTGTGGTGAATATACACCTTACTTACCTCCTCCTCCTCTGTCAGGTACATTGGTGGAATGAAACATATAATGTAATGTATAATGCAATGATTAGCCACATTTCTTTTTTGTTCAGTTTTAGATAAGTTGGTTTTAAAATGACAGGATAGTAAATTTTTAAAAAACCTCTTAAGAATAAAAAAATGGGTAAATTGAAAAGTTTTTGGTGCAAACAAAGCCAGTACAACCAAGATTAGGAGGGAAGCAGAAAACTGGGAAAGCGTTTTTACAGCTAGTGTCTATGATAAAGGTCTTATTTCTAAAACATATAGAGAACTGAGTGAAATTTACAAGAATATAAGTCATTGCCTAATTGATAAATTGTCAAAGGATTTAAACAGGCAGTTTTCAGAGGAAGAAATTAAAGCTATTCTTAATCATATGAAAAAATGTTCAAAATCACTATTGGTTAGAGAGGTGCAAATCCAAACATCACACCTATCAGATTGGCTAATGTAACAAAACAGGAAGATGATAAATATTGGAGATGTGGGAGAGTTGGAACACTAATTCATTGTTGCTGGAGCTGTGACCTGATCCAGCCATTCTGGAGAGCAATTTCAAACCACAGAGGGCTATAAAAATGTGCATACCCTTTGACCCAGCAATACCTCTTCTAGGGTTGTATCCCAAAGAGATAAAAAAAAATGGGAAAAGGACCCACATGTACAAAAATATTTATGTCAGCGCTTTTTGTATTGGCCAAGAACTAGAAATTGAGGAGATGCCCATAATTAGGAATAGTTGAACAAGCTGTAGTATATGAATGTAATGGAATACTGTTCTGTAAGAAGTGATAAACAGACTTCAGAAAAATCTGGAAAGATTTATAGGAACTGATGCTGAGTGAGATGAGCAGAACCAAAACATTATACACAGTAACAACCATAGTGTCTGAGGATTGTTTTTGCTAGCCCTTCACAGCAATACAAGGACCTAAATCATTTCTAAAGGACTCTTGATGGAAAATGCTACCCACATCCAGAGAAAGAACTATAGAGTCAGAACTCAGAATGAAGCAGACTATTTTCTATTTTGTTCTGTTTTTGTTTTGTTTTGTTTTTTTCCCATGGTTTCTCCCATTAATTGGAATTCTTCTATGCAACATGACTGATGTGAAAATGTGTTTAATAAGAAAGTATGTGTGGAACCTGTATAAGATTGCTTGCCATCATAAGAAGGGAGGGAGGAGGAAGGGGGAGAAAAATTTAAAAGTTATGGAAATGATTGTTGAAAACTGAAAACAAATTAGTTAACAAAAAAAGAATAAAAAATTGGAGATACATTCTCAGTATCCTTCCTGGAGAAGGTGAGAATAAAAGTATAGCAAAGTATAGCAGAAGGTGGGATAGTATTGATCTACCATTTCTGTTCTTAGCGGTAGAAATGCTAAAGGCTACTTTACTCCTTGTGGCTTCTCTGTCGCTTAGCTACAGCCTTTGTCTTAGCATCTTGCCATTTGCCCCCCCTGTCTCTTGCTTTCAGTTTTGGTAGTGACAGTTGCAGCAGGTCTGTTCCAGGGCCTGATTGCTCCTCTATCTTTCCTTGTGCTCCCCAGTCCCACAATAAGATGTTAGAGGCAGTGATTTTACTTTTTCTTACCCTTGTATCAGCCCCTGGCTCCCCACTTGTGTACCAGTGTATGTTTGTGGAATTCATCCTCATTTTTCCATTTTCAGGGTTCCAGTTTCCCTGGGAAATTTCTCCAGTTTCTCTAGGGCTTGAGGAGAAAACCCCTGAGGATAAACTTGCTTGACAGCTGACAGTTGTTCTTCTAACGCTCTCTTATATACTCATTTGCAAATACTCTCACCTGAGGGTGGGGAACCTGTGGCCTTGAGGCTGCAGGTTTTCCACCCCTGGTCTCACCTTTATTCAGATCCTCTTTTTTTCTAAGTTCCTTTTGCCATAGGCGACTAGGTAAGGCAGTGGATAGATTCTAGTGGGCTTCGAGTCAGGAAGGTCTGAATTCAAAACCAGCCTCAGATACTAACTAGCTGTGTGAGCCAGGGCAAGTCACACAGCTGCTGCTCCCTCAGTTTCTTCAGCTGTACAATGGGGATGATAATAATAGCACACACCTCCTTGAGTTAGGAAGATTAAGTGAGATAACACTGTATTTGGCAAAGTGCCTGGCATAAAACAGGCACTTAAGAAATGCTTGCTACCGGGCGGAGCCAAGATGGAGGAGTGAGAGCAGCGACTCACCTAAGCTCTCGGACAAACTCCTCCAGGTACCTCTGAAAGGAGAATCTGACCAAATTTTGGAGGTGCGGAATCGAGTGGGAGACAGACGGTGACAGATTGGGAGCTCAGGTGGGACTGGAAGGTCCACGGGAAGGATCTGTTCCGCGGGGGTGAACCCACAGCGCAGCACGGCCAGCGCAGGGGAGCAGAAGAGATCCGAGAAACCTGAGTGGTGGGCAGAACCAGAGGAGTGGCACCCGGGGTGAGAGACAAGCTGAACCGAGTCAGTGAGAGCTGCGGAGGGCCAGATATCAGCGCAGCAGCTTCTGAGACCTTCAGCCCGAAGATCAAACTTCGGTAAGTCACTTGAACTTCCGGGAGCCAGGATGGCGGAGTAATCAGTAAATGCAATCTCCTTCCCCCTTGATGACCGTGAAAGAACCATAAAATATCTCCCCAGAAAAATCCCAGATCAGTAGAATTAGAAGAAGGAGACCAATAGTCTCATAACACCTGAGACGAGGAAAATAGCTAAGGGGGATTCCTCATACAGTGGCAGAGGCAAACCTGAAGGACAGAGGACCCAGGGCAGAGAAAATTTGCACTAGGACCCAGGCAAGCCTCACCGCCAGGAGAGGAGACCCAGGAGGGTTGGGTTCACGCATTAGCATCTAGGCGTGCCTCAGCTGTCCAGGGGAATCAGAAAGACAATAGGGCAGTTGGGATTACCAGCTCCTGAGCTTGCCTTTGCCTCAATTCAGCTGAGATCTCCTGGGACCAGACCACTCCTTCCCCACACTTAACAAGCTAAACCCAGGGCTGATCAGGGAAACACCAAACAAAAACCTGCTTTTAGCTTTTTCACACATCATCTCAGCAAAAAGTTCTCTAGCTTCTGACTGAAGGAACCAGAAGCCACAACACTCAATCAAAATCATGAACAGGAAAAAGAAGAGGGCCGAAAGAACCATAGAATCTTTCTATGGGGATAAGGACCAAAACACAAACCCCAAAGAGGTCACAGCTGAGACTGTACTTCCATCTGAGACTTCAGAAGGGACTATGAACTACTCGCAAGTACAAGCAGCTCTCCTGGAACAGCTGAAGAAGGAAATAGAAGATAAACTGGCCAATGATTTTAAAATTATTAAGAAAGAATTCACTGATGAGAACATCTCCTTGAAAAGAAATGTTTGCTACCTCCCTTCTTTCTGCCTGTTTGTAAATAAACTCTAATTTTGTTTGAAAGAATAAAGCAGTAAAATGGTTTGATGAATGTGTACTTTTCTTAAGGCAGATTCATTAAAGGCTAGGGAATCCTGAGCGCATTTCTCACAATTCAGTGTAGGACAGTCTGTGTCTCGTAACTATTCTATTCTTTAGTCTTTTTCTGGGAAATTTAGTTGTGAACTGAGAGGGGAAATTCAAGCTTGAATGGGAATTTAAAGTGAGCTAAAGGCTTTTTAAATACATGTATAGTTCCTTTATTTGATATTTGAACTTTGAAGATTTTCTGTAATTTTCTAGGGAGAAGGAGGAACAGCTGACTCGGGTGACTGAGATACAGAGGCTACAGGCCCAGCAGGCAGATGCTGCCCTAGAGGAGTTTAAGCGGCAGGTTGAGCTGAACTCTGAGAAAGTCTATGCTGAAATGAAACAGCAGGTGAGGTCACTGTGCCATCCTTTCTGAAACTCACTCTCTGAGGCTGATCCATTCTGATCTTAAAATACCCAGAACATATTTCACTTTTTATAGTGCTATATTAAAATCCATTAGGTTCTTTGATGAACAATAAGCAAGGAATATTACTTGATTCTTCCATATAAAAAAGCTAGAATGATTGTTATAATAGTTATAGCTATACATACATGGATGGGAGAGAGCTTTTTAGATTTTTTCCTCAGTAATGAAATGTGAATTTTTGCTAAAATATCATTTATAACTAAAGGTTTTCTTTATCATAGCTATTTCTATATCCATGTCATAGTCCATAAAATTGCATTTTGTTGATCTGGTTCTAAGAATTTCCTCACATTTAATAATCCATTATAACAAATGATATTTCCAATCTGTGTCCAGATAAAATTCACCCTACACAATGAAAACAATTGTGTTTTATGGTGTTTGCTATCCTCATTTACTAATTCACTCTAAAAGTTAAAATGAAGGCATTGTGAAGAACAAAGTTGAAATTAATCTTAATTTTTGCCATTTATTATTTTTCTTCTTCATTCTCATATCAAAGACGCCTAGCTTCTTGCAAAGGATATGTCCTTAGAAAATTCCATTAAAAGCTTGGGGAACCTCAGAGAAAGGGGCAAATTGTATGGAATATGTTTTATTCTCTTCTTTTCTACTACAAGACAAGATAATCTGTGCTACATATCAGAGAAGTGCATTATTAGTAACATTCTGCTCTTTTTTATTAATCATATATCCTAGTTTTTAGTCTTGGTAATCTTGTTCTATTTCTCTCATTTTCTCCTTGTCATCTGCTTAGTGCTTGTAGGTATTTCTTGCAAAGTTCTGCAAAGACTGAAGGCTAAAAAGGTGTTTGACCTCTGCCCTATTAGATTGATTTATTCATTCATCCAATAAATGTTTATTGATGCCTAGTTTTCAATGCATAGGTTTTTGGGGATGCAAAGATGAAAGATGATGGATCCTACCTTTAAAATCTACTAAAGGTAATAAAAGAGCTTGACAAGGGAGTCTGATATAAGCTAACATGTGATGGGGGAAAGTACTCAAATATATAGAGAACCAAGTCAAATTTATATGATTACAAGTCATTCTCCAATTGAATAATGATCAAAAGATATAAAAAGGCAGAGAAGAAATCAAAGCTATCTATAGTCATGCAGAAAAGCTGTAAATCATTATTGATTAGAGAAATGAAAATTAAAATAACTGAGGTACCACGCTATACCAGTCAGATTGGCTAATATGATAGAAAAGGACAATGATAAATGTTGCAGAAGATATGGAAAAATTGAGACACTAATGCACTGTTGTGAACTGCTCCAACCATTCCAGAGACCAAGTTGAACTATGTATGCTCATAGAGCTATAAAATCTTTTTATATAGCTTTTGCATATCCTTTTACCCAGCAATACCACTACTATCCCAAAGAGATCAGGGAAAAGACAAAATGACATGCATGTACAAAATATTTATAGTAACTCTTTTTGTGGTGACAAAAATATTAGAAATTGAGGGACTGTCCATCATTTGGGAAATAGCTGAACAAGTTGTGGTACGTTAATGTAATGAAATACTCTTGTGCCTTGATAAGTGACAAAGCACCAGTGGAAACTTTTTTGGCTGAAGAAACCATAGCGCTGGTTGTCAAAATGGGGGGATTTCTATATTTCTTTAACAAGATGGAAAATGAGATGATAAGAAAGGCAAAGATTCACTTCAATCTAATGTTGTGGATGGTCAGGACCATCAAGAAATGCCAAATGAAGGTATCTCAGATCAGAGGGATGACTCAGGATTTGAAAAATTTAACAAAAGTGTTTTATTTCAAGAAGTGCGCCATACATAAGGAAATTGAGACCTGCCAGACCCAAGTCAGATTTAAGATAGCATTGATCAGGAGAAGAAGTTGGTTCAAGATGTGGGAGAATTGGTCAAGAGGGCTACAAAGGAAGTGGCTTTTAGGAGTTTGTGGGCAGCAGACCAGAGGTCAAAGGATACTGAGGTAAAAGGACTTATAGTCCAAAGGACTTATGATGGCAAATGCTCTCCATATTCAGAGAAAGAACTGATGAAATCTAAATGCAGATCAGTGCATACTATTTTTAGTTTATTTTTTTTTGTGCTTTTTCTTTCTGTTTCTTTTAACAACATGACAAATATGGAAATATGTTTTATATGATTGCACATATATAACCTATATCAAATTACTATTTTAAGGGGTGGAAGAAGAGAGAGGAGGAAAAAAAATTTAAAATTCAACATTTTATGTTAATGTTAATTGTCTTTACATGTAATTGGAAAAAAAATGCTAGTTAAAAAAGAATCCAGCTATATTAGAACTAGAAAAAGTATTAATTTTAAACACATTGAACTAAATGGTTTGGTATCATTAATGATATTATATGAAGTTCTTGAAATGGATTTTTGTTTTTCTCCTCCCTCTTCCAAATTCCGATCCACTCTTTTGTGGGTGATATTTGTAGTGCCTTTTGATTCTACCTCTGCAATACATTTTTTTGCATGTCTGTCCCCTTGCCTCTCAGATAGCCTTTACCCAAGTTCAGGCCTTCATCATTTCTAACCTTGACAATTACAATAGTCTTATCAGGTTTGGTGTTTTTGGTCTTTTCTCTTTCCAAATCACTCTTCACACAGATGCCAAATTGCTGATCCTAAAACATGTTTCTGAAAATAACACTAAAAAAATCTTAAGTATCATCCTGTTACTTCTAATATAAAATTAAAATATCCTCCGTTTGGCATTTAAAATCTTCTACAACATAATTCCCATCTGCCATTCCTGTCTTATTTTGTATAATTCTCTTTTATACACTGTCTTTTGTAACCAAACTGGCATGGTCATTATTCTCAGTACATGGTAGCCTGTTTCTTGCTTCCATATTAGTGGTTCTCCAACTCTAAAATATGCTTTTCCTGGTTGCCTCCTTATATTGCCTAACTCTCTTTATACTATTCCATTTCAGGAGGAATTTTCTTGATTACCTCTAACTTTTAGTGCTTCTGCCCTTTTCAGTGATATTGGATATAAATTTATTCAGCTCTGTATGTATTATACCCTTCCAGAAAAACAAATACTTTTAGGTCAGGTACTGTTTAATTTTAATTTATAACCTCAAGTCTTATTTCATTCCTTACATGCAATGAGCAGTTGATAAATATTTCTTACATTGAATTACTTATTTACTATAATAATTCACATTTTTATAGCCCTTTAAGATTTTTTCCTGTCAGCAACCTTTTGAGTTAAGTATTTTTATCCCCATTTGGCAGATGACGGAAGACTTTTCTAAGAGCCTCTGACTTATGTTGAAATCTAAAAGATGGTTAAGTTCAGTTACCCATCTGCCTTCTAAACAATTTTAAAATTTTTCCTGAAATCACATTTTAGAGTAGCAGAACCAACAAAAAGTTTGGTGAGACATCTTTCTGGCCTAAGAAAACTTAAGAGGTTGGCAAGGGGAGGTCAGTGACACCAGGGTACAGATTTATCTGGAGCTCACACATGTAGCAATAATAGCATGCTGTGGCTGCTTCTGTACCTCTTAGCCCAGAGACAGTAAAGGAGTCAGACAACTGATCAGAAAGAGATTACAGGGGACCCTTTTCTTTTTAAAAAAAAAAAAGTATAATTTATTTTTAAGTTCTCAACATTTACTTTCAGAAGAATTTGAATCAAAAATTTCCCTCCTTCTTTCCCCACCCCCCACCCCAGGACACCACGCACCATATCCACCCCTTCCTCCAGTCTGCTCTCCCTTCTATTACCCACTCTTCTTCCATTTCCCCATCCCCTCTATTTTCCTATAGGGCAAAATAGATTTCTATGTTCCATTGCCTGTATATCTTAATTTCCAGTTGCATGCTAAAACAATTTTTAACATTCATTATTAAAGCTTTAAATTCCATACTCTCTCCCTCCCTCCCTCCCCACCTACCTCATTGAGAAAACAAGCAATTCAATATAGGTCATACATGTGTAACAATGCAGAGCACTTCCATAGTAGTGATTTTGTAAAAGAGTAAACCACCTTTCCCTCTGTCCTATCTTGCCCTCAATTTATTCCATTTTTTCCCTTGACCTGTCTCCCACAATAGTGTTTGCTTCTGATTATTCCTTTCCCCAAATTGCTATCCCTTCTTTGCCCTAAATTTATTACATTTTTTCTCTTGAACTGTCTGCCCACAATAGTGTCTGCTTCTGATTATTCCTTTTCCCAGTTTGCTGTCCCTTCTATTATCTTCCCTTTCCTATCTCTTTCCCCCTTGCCTTCCTGTAGGGTAAAATAGATTTCCATATCTAATTGAGTATATATCCTTCCTCCTTAAGCCAAATCCCATGAGAGTAAGGCTCACTTATTTCCTTTCATCTTCCCTATTCTCCCCTCCATTGTAAAAGCTTTCTTCCCTCTTTTATGTGAGATGATTTGCTGTATTCTACCTCTCCCTTTCTCTTACTCCTAGTACATTCCATTCAACAGTAAATTTTATTTTTTTTAGGTATTCTCCCTTCATATTTAGCTCATCTTGTGCCTTCTATGTGTGTATGTGTATTTATATATGTATCTATGTATGTATACACACATATATACACATACACACACATATATACATATATGTGCACACATTCATAGGCACCCATGTACATATACATGCCTACACACATATAATATACACATACATACATATTCATATTCACCTGCATATATATGTATACACATACTATATATACACATATGTACCATATCTATATACCTATATATACACATAAATACACACATATACACATATATGTATACACACATACATATATGTATACACATACGTACACATCCATATATATATATCTATATACACATATATGTACATATATGTATATATATATTCCCTCTAACAACCCAAATACTGAAAACGGTCTCATGAGTTGCAAATAACATCTTTCCATGGAGGAATGTAAACAGTTCAACTTCAATGAGTTCCTTAAGGCTTCTCTTCCCTGTTTACCTTTTCATATTGCACTTGATTCTTGTATTTGAAAGTCAGATTTTCTATTCAACTCTGATATTTTCAACAAGAATGCTTAGAAGTCCTCTCTTTCATTGAAATTCCATTTTTTCCCCTATAGTATTATACTCAGTTTTGCTGGGTAGGTGATTCTTGGTTTTAATCCTATCTCCTTTGATCTCAGGAATATCATATTCCAAGTCCTTTGATCCCTTAGTATAGAAGCTGTTAAATCCTGTATTATCCTGATTGTATTTCCATAATACTTGTAATATCTTCTTCTTGACCTGGGAACTGTGGAAGTTATCCACAATATTACTAGGAGTGTTCCTTTTGGGATCTCTTTCAGGAGGTGATCGGTGAATTCTTTCCATTTCTATTTTACCCCCTGGTAATAGAATATCAGGGCAATTTTCCTTGATAATTTCTTGGAAGATGATGTGTAGTCTCTTTTTTTGATTGTGGCTTTCAGGTAGACCAATAATTTTTAAATTATCTCTCCTGGATCCATTTTCAAGGTCAGTTGTTGTTCCAGTGAGATACTTCACATTGTCTTCTGATTTTTCATTCTTTTGGTTTTGTTTTATAATTTCTTGCTTTCTCATAAAGTCATTAGCTTCTATCTACTCCATTCTATTTTTATTCTTTTTATTGAATTATTTCATTTGTTTTCAGTGTTCAACAATCACTTGCATATATCTTAGATTTTTTTTCCACTCCCTCTCCCTCATTTCCCCCTCCTTACCCTCTCCATCCCTGAGATGGCCAGCAATCTTATATAGCCTCTTCACATACATCCCTATTAAATATATGTTGGCTTAGAATAATTAAAATGAATGGGAGAAACCATAAAACAAAACAAAACATAATACAAAAGAAAATGGTCTGTTTCTATCTGCGATCAAATTCCGTAGTTCTTTCTCTGGATGTGGAAGGCATTTTGCCTCGAGTCCATTGGAAATTTTTTAAGTCCGTGCATTTCAGTGAAGTGCTAAGTCTACCAGAAAAATTCCTCACATACTGTGGTTGTTGCTGTACAAAGTTCTCCTGGTTCTGTTCCTTTCACTCAGCATTAGTTCATATAAGTCCTTCTAGGCTTCTCCGAAGTCTTCCTGTTCACTGTTTCTCATAGCACAATAGTATTCCATTGCAAGGATATTCAGTCATTTGTTCAGTCATTTTCCATCCCCTTGATTTCCAGTTTTTGGCCACCACAACGACTCCATTCTAATTTTTAAAGTACTATTTTCTTCAGTGAGCTTTTGAACTGCCTTTTCCATTTGGCTAATTCTGCTTTTTAAAACATTCTTCTCCTCATTGGCTTTTTGGACCTCTTTTGCCATTTGAGTTAATCTATTTTTAAAGGTGTTATTTTCTTCAGCATTTTTTTGTCTCCTTTAGCAAGCATTGACTCACTTTTCATGATTTTCTTGCATCACTCTCATCTCTCTTCCCAATTTTTCCTCCACCTCTCTTACTAGATTTTCAAAATCCTTGTGCAGCTCTTCCATGACCTGAGACTGTTGCATATTTTTTTTTGGAGATTTTGAATGTAGAAGCCTTGATTGTCATGTCTTCCTCTTATGGTATGCTTTGCTCTTCCTCATCTGAAAAAATGGAAGAAAATACTTTTTCACCAAGATAGTAACTTTCTGTAGTCTCATTTTTTTTCCTTTTTGGGGGCCTTTTCCCATGCAGTTACTTGACTTTTGAGTCCTTTGTCAAATGGAGGGTATACTCTAGGGACTTGTAAGTTCTCAGTTCCTCCAAAGGGGTACAATCATAGGAGAGGAGTTTACTCCTCTCCTGTCCTGCACTCTGGTCTGTGAGCAACCAAAAGCACTTTTTTCTGCCTGGGAACTGCAAGTAAGATTCCCTCTCCATATCCACCACCAGCTCCACCAAGCCAGTTCTCCTCTTAATCCCAGGACCATAGACTGAGACCCAGATCAACTGCTCGATTCCCTCAGGGTCTTTAGACCTACACTTCCAAAAAGTAGATGCTGCTGCCACAGTAGGTGCCACCTGGGTCTACCACCCAGGTGGAAGAGCTGTCTTACTGGCTTTTGAAGCTGTCTTTGGCATTTGTGGGTTGAGAAATCTGAGAACCACAGCTGCTACCCATGATTCTGCACCCTAAAGCCTGCTCCAGTCCTGTCAATGCCAGCTGACTCAGGGTGGGCTGTGGTCTGCTATGAGCCCACCATGAAATACCTTTCCTGTCAACCTTCCAGGATGTCTTGGGCTGGAAATTTGTTTCACTTTGTCATTTTGTGGCTTCTGCTGCTCTAGAATTTGTTTAGAGTCATTTTTTACAGGTATTTTATGGGTTTTGGGGGAGAGAGCTAGACCAGGTCCATCCTTCTACTCCACCGTCTTGGCTCAGCTCTCCCAGGGGACCATTTTCTTTCACTGGGTGCAACTGGTGTTGATTGGCAAGTTGGTTGCCCATAACAAGTTCTAGATAGCAGTACCAGGGTGAAAAGGAATCCTGGTGGTAAGTGTGAAGGGAGCAGGGTTCCTGGTTATAGTCCAAGGTAAAGAGGAGCACTAGTGCTTACGGAGGACCAGACAATATTCCTAGGGAAATACCAGAGTTCAGAGCAGGAGATCAGTAACTATATCTCTCCCAGCATCACACCACCTTGGAAGTACCAAAAACTTGCAGACTCCCAGAAGTAGCTCTGAAAATAGCAGCAGAAGAAAATCGTAAAGCTTAGGTTATTGCCTTGCCAATTCCAGGTAAGAAGCCCCCAACTTTTACATAAAATTCAAAGTCAAGAAGTAGTCTAGAAAAGTGAGTAAACAACAACCAAAAAGAATTTGACAGTAAAAAGCTACTCTGTTGTCAGGGAGGACCAACACACAAACTCGGGAGACAATAATGTGAAAACAGCCACAAAAAACCTCAAAAATAAAATCTGGTTGATCAAAAGCCCAACAAGAATTTCTAGAAGATTTTTTTCAAAAAGATATGGATTGTAGAGAAAAATTGGGAAAAGAATTGAAAATGATGCATGAAAATTATGGAAAGAGAATTAACAGCTTGGTAAAAGTAGCACAAAAAATTCTGAAGAAAATAATCCCTTAAATTAAATTAAATCTCTTAAACAGAATTGACCAAAAGGCTAACGAGGCACAAAAATTCACTGAAGAAAAGAACTCCTTAAGAAGCCTGAGAGACAGTCTCTATAAAAGTGAATTGCTTGTCAGGTCTGCTCCAGAAGGATATAATAAAGCAGTCCCTCTTGATTTAAGTTGTGCTGTGACACCCATCAAAATAGATGAATGAGTAAACTAATTAAATGTCAAATTAGTGTTGAGTTGTACATTTTATGAAACACAAACTGCTGAAATTAAAAAAAATAATAATGTGTGTATGTACGTATATTTTTGTGTGTATATAATATATATACATTTGCATGTATGAGTGAATATTAATCCATAAATTTCAACTTTAATAGAATTGTTAATTCTACAAAGTAGAATTACTTTACAAAATGTGAACCAAGTATAGTTTAAATCAATTCTTCAACTGTGTGTTGAGACCCCATACGAGTTCAAGAAAAATTTGTCAGAAGTAAAAGGTTTCTGAACATGAGATGACCAAAAATTAATTAAAATTCAAACACAATGAATCTAAGATGTTTCTGGCAGCACTTCCATGTGTTGCATTGCACAATTTCAATGCAGTCTTGGTTCTGAACACAGATCATCTGTACTTTGCATTGCATATGCCCTTAGGACGTGTAGTGCCAACAATGGGAAAAGGGGTTATGAGTGAAAAAAGTTTAAGAAGCCCTTGTGTGAAGGATCCTAAGAATACCAGTCTTATTAAGTAATGACTCTTTCAGCTTGATGTATGAATAATATTTTTAAATAGCTGCCTTTCTTAAAATTGTAAGATTCAGATTTTTCTTCTCTCTTCCTGTTTTTCCTTTCTTATATACAACAATTTGTGTAAAAACAGAACTATATGAAGTATTTTTTGGTTTTAGTCTTACATATAGCATAAAATGGAATTTTGAAGTTATCTCCCCTCTTTTTTCTTGAAAAGAGGATTGCCCTTTTGAAATTGAGGCTGTGGGGAAAATTAGATTAGATCTTATGATTTAAAAGACAATTTTCGTATTTTTCTTTCACTTAAAGCTCCCTTTAACACATCCTTATTTATTTAAATATTCTTCTATCACATATGTTTTGTAGTGTAACCATTCCTCTGCCCATTCCCAGAGAGCTCCTTTCTATAACTAAGAATAAAATAGGGGAAAAGAAAGAACACTTCAGCTAAACCAACCAATACAGTGAAAAATATATTTTCTATATCAAGTATTCTATACCGGTCTCCCACCTTGTAAAGACATGAGGAGAATGCCTTTATATCTGTTACTTGAAGACAAGACTGATTTTGCAATATCCACTCCTGTGTTTTTGTTGTTGTTGTTTCTATTTCCATTGTTACATTCATTGTATGTTTTTTCACTTTTCATTATTAGCGTGCTTCTGCATATTCATCATGTTCGGTTTTTTTCAACAGTAGTATTTCTTTATATTGATACCCTATAACTTATTTGACTATGTCCCACTTGACATGCATTATATTTCCATATTTTTGCTACTTGTAGAAGTATTAGTATATATGAAACCCATTTTTTTTTTTTTTGCCAATGACCTCATTGTGATATATATCTAGTATAGCTGTGGATCTCTCTGGAATTTCTGGATCAAAGGATATGAATATTTTCTGCATTTTCTTCAGAGAATTCCAAATTGCTTTCCGAAATGGTTAGGCAAATTCACTTCTCCAACAAAAGGGCGTTAGTGTTCCTGTCTTTGCTCAGTACCATCAATGTTGAATGTTCCTTTCTTTTGTCCTCTGCTATCTTACTGAGTAGGAGGAAGAACATCATTGTCTAATGGCTTCTTAATCTTTATCCCTTTTGGCCTCTGTAACATATTATAGCAGTGATCACATTCTTCTCTTGCATACTCTATCTTCTTTGCATTTTTGCTGAGCTTCCTTTCTATTATTAACTTCTCATTTTGTTATTAATATATAGAAATGTTTTTTATTTGAAGGGTCTGTTTTGTAGTCCTGCAACTTTGCTAAAGCTATTGTCTTAATTAGTTTCTTTGCTGATTTCCTGAAATTTTAAAAGTAAAGCTTCATGTCATCAACTAGGAATAATTTTGTTTCTTCTGCCACTTTTTGTTTTTCTTCTTTCTCTTGTCTTACTGCTATTGCTAGTGTTTGTAGAACTATATCAAGTAATGATTGGGAAAGGAAAGAACCTTACTTTACTCCTACATTTACCGGGAAAGTTTCTAGCATATCTTTATTATATAACATACTTGACTTTTGGTTTTAGATGTATACATTTTTTCATACTATTAAAGATAGCTCTTCTCTTATACCTTGTACTGTTTAATGTATCTCTGATGTTAGTTTGGATATTATTTCTTTTGGTTTATTTGTAAAAGTATCATATGGTTATGAGAAATATTTATTTTCTTTAGTTGTCCTCTTTCTGGACTACTGAAGTCCTGTGCCACAGGCCTTTCAGCTATCATTTCTCTAACAATTTGTTGAATTATATATTTTCTGATTTTTTTTTAATCTTATAGGTTTATCTGACTCTTAATATGACCATTAAAGTCTCCTACTATTATTGTGATACTCTTTATGTAATTCAGTTAACTTTCATTTTTGAATTTAGATGCTGTAGCATTTGGAGCATCTAATGTAATATTGGTTCATTGTAATGATTTCTTTAAACCATAATGCAGTTTCTTTGTTGATTTTTATTTGTATTACAGATTTTTAGTTTTAGTTTTTTTGATAGCACAGTTGCTGCTTTTGCTTTTCTTTTTTGCTTCACTTGATCCATAGTAAAGTTAATTCTAACCTCTAATTTTTATTTTGCATGAATATTTAATTTTTACATGTGTTTCTTGTAAGCACTAAAAAGATTGAGAGTTTTATTTTCTTTTGCCATCTTTTTATTTTTAAATTCATTCACATTTAAAATTTTTAAGTTCTCCATATGTCTTTAATATTTTAAAAAAATTACATTTTTGTTATTCTCTTTTTAATTTAGCACTTTTTCCTAGCATTAATTTTGTTTAATCTACACTGACATAATCTTTTTTTTCCACAGGTCCTTTTCTTTCCTTTAACTCTTTCCTCCCATTTATCAACATTTCCCTTATTTGTGATTTCTTTTAGTTTTTTAATTCTTCTTTTCTTACCCCTCCCCCCTTTCTAAGTTATTAATTTAAAAACTCCCCTCCTTTTTTCTACTCTTTTTCTGATGCTTTTTCTAATAGGATTTTTTTTTGCCTCATTCACTTTATTGATGTTCTTTCTGAAATGTATTCTGAAATTTTGAAATTATTTGATTCAAATTTTGTATGTTTAGTGACTCTAATGCAGTTGCTTAGTTTGTAGAGATTTTAGGCATTTTCTCAACTTTTTTTTTTGGGGGTCTTTTGATTTGGTAGCACAGTAGATATTAGAATTCTGTGCCTCAAATGAGGAAGACCTGAATTCAAATGTGATTTCAAGTGCTCTCTAGCTGTGTGATCCTAGGCAAGTGTCTTAACCTCTGTCTGCTTTAGTTTCTTCAGTTGTAACATGGGGATGATAACAGCACCTACTTCCCAATGTTGTTGTGAGAATTAAATGGGATATTATTTGTAAAGCACTTAGCACAGTACCTGGCATATAGTAGGGGTTTAATAAATGCTTATTTTCCTTCTTCTTTGAATAGATTTTGCTTGTTTCTATATTGATAGCATCAGACATCCCAGACATAATGATGTATTGTTTGATCCAACTCTGCATACTTGTGGGGTTTTTCTATTAAAAATGAACTTTTCATTCTGTTTATTAATAACAAAATAGAGGATTATATGTGTAATGAAATCCTTAACTTCTGTTATGTTTGAATATATAATAGTGTATATTAAATTTCACATGGTCCAAAATTGCTTAGTTCATTTTCCCTTCTGAATTGTTTTCTTCTGTGAATTCTTTATTAATTTTTCTTTCTTTGCTTCGCCTTTTTCCCCTTCAATTATCAGCTTTATATTTTTTCAAAATTTTAAAATTTATTTATTTTTTTAGTTTTCAGCAGTCACTACTATAAATTCCAAATTTTCTCCCTGTCTTTCCCCAAAATGCCATATAATCTCATGTGGGTTCTACACATACATTCTTATTAAACACATTTTCACATTAGTCATATTGTAGAGAAAAATTAAAATGAATGGGAGAAATCATGGGAAAAAGCAAACCAAAACAAAACAAAAGAGAAAAGAGTCTGCTTCATTCTGCGTTCTGACGCTATAGTCCTTTCTCTGGATGTGGATAACATTTTGCATAATGAGTCCTTTGGAAATGTTTTTGGTCCCTGCATTGCTGTGAAGGGTTAAGTCTCTCAGAAACAGTCCTCACGCACTGTGGCTGTTACTGTGTATAATGTTTTCCTGGTTCTGCTTTGCTCAGCATCAGTTCATATAAGTCCAGATTTTTTTGAAGTCTGCATGTTCATCATTTCTTATAGCACAATACTATTTTACTACATTCATATACCACAAGTTGTTCAGCCATTCCCCAATTGATGGATATCCCCTCTATTTCCAGTTCTTGGCCACCACAAAAAGAACTGCTATAAATATCTTTGTACTTATGGGCCCTTTTCCCATTTTTATAATCTCTTTGGGATACTGCTCTAGAAGTGGTATTTCTGGGTCAAAGGGTATGCACGTTTTTATAGCCCTTTGGGCATAGTTCCAAATTGCTGTCAAGAATGCTTGAATCAGCTCGCAGCTCCACCAACAATGAATTAGTGTTCAAACTCTGCCATATCTTCTCCAACATTTATGATTTTCCTGTTTTTCATGTTAGCCAATCTGATAGGTATAATGTGGTAACTCAGAGTTGTTTTGATTTGCATGTCTCTAATCAATAGTGATTTAGAGCATTTTTTCATATAACTATAGATAGCTTTAATTTCTTCTTCTGAAAACTCCCTGTTCATATCCTTTGGCCAGTTGGGGAATGAATTATATTGTTGTTAATTTAACACAGTTCTCTATGTATTTTAGAAATGTCACAAGACACTGGTCATAAAAATTCTTTCCCAGTTTTCTGCTTCTCTCCTGATCTTGGTTGCATTGGGGTTGTCCATGCAAAAACTTTTCAATTTAATGTAATCAAAGTTATTCATTTTGCATTTTATAATGATCTCTGTCTCTTGCTTGATCATAAATTCCTTCATTCTCAAAAAATCTGACAAATAGAAGATGGCGGAGTAGAAAGACTCACATTTGCTAGCTGCAAACCCACAGCCCATAAATTTTCTGTAAAAAGGACTCCCCACAAATTCTGGACCAGTGCAAGCCATGCAGAAACACAGTAGAAGAGATTTCCATTCCGAAGAGCCCTGAAAAACCGACCCCAAAGGTGCATTGCACACCAGACAGCGGAGCCCACCCCTGCGCTGCCCTGGCCGTGTGGCCCCAGAGGAGCAGATCCGAGCAGGCTTCAGGGATGGAACATCCGGCAGCCAGGAAGGTCCCTCCACCCACAGGCGCTACAGGTCAGTGAGAGAGACTTCTGGGCTGGCCAAGAGGGGAGCAGGGTATCTCCGTAACTAAGGCCCCCTCGGGAGGCAGTGGCGAGGCAGCGATGGCCTGGAACTCCCGGAGCAGACAGGAGCTCTGCTCCATTACTGAAGATCTCTGCATAAACCCCCTGAGGGAACTGAGCCTGGGAGGAGGCCATGTCCCCACCCAAGCACCAGAACTTAAGCTCACATTGAATAGCAGCTGCACCCGGCCACTGAAAGCCCTGAGGCTGGGCAGATCTAGGCGGGGGTGGAGAGGAATCTCAGAAGTCAAGTAACTGGCTGGGAAAATGCCCAGAAAAGGGAAGAAAAATAAGACCAGAGAAAGCTACTTTCTTAGGGGACAGATGATATTTCCTCCTTTCATTTCCGATGGGGAGGAACAATGCTTGCCATCAGGGAAAGACGTGGTGGTCAGGGCCTCTGTATCCCAGACATCCGAGGTGGATGTCTGGTGGGCTCAGGCCATGGAAGAGCTCAGAAAGGATTTTGAAAATCCAGTTAGACAGGTGGAGGAAAAACTGGTAAGAGAAATGAGAGAGATGCAAGAAAAGCATGAAAAATGGGTCAATACCTTGGTAAAGGAGACCCAAAAAAATGCTGAAGAAAATAACTCCTTGAAAAATAGGCTCACTCAATTGGCAAAAGAGGTTCAAAAAGCCAATGAGGAGAAGAATGCTTTCAAAAGCAGAATTAGCCAAATGGAAAAAGAGGTTCAAAAGCTCACTGAAGAAAATAGTTCTCTCAAAATTAGAATGGAACAAATGGAGGTTAATGACTTTCTGAGAAACCAAGGAATCACAAAACTAAACCAAAAGAATGAAAAAATGGAAGAGAATGTGAAATATCTCATTAGAAAAACAACTGACCTGGAAAATAGATCCAGGAGAGACAATTTAGAAATTATGGGACTACCTGAAAGTCACAATCAAAAAAAGAGCCTAGACATCATCTTCCATGAAATTATCGAGGAAAACTGCCCTGATATTCTAGAAACAGAGAGCAAAATAAGTATTGAAGGAATCCATCGATCACCACCTGAAAGAGATCCAAAAATAAAAGCTCCTAGGAACATTGTGGCCAAATTCCAGAATTCCCAGGTCAAGGAGAAAATATTGCAAGCAGCTAGAAAGAAACAATTCCAGTATTGTGGAAATACAATCAGGATAACACAAGATCCAGCAGCTTCTACATTAAAGGAACGAAGGGCGTGGAATACGATATTCCAGAAGTCAAAGGAACTAGGTCTAAAACCAGGAATCACCTACCCAGCAAAACTGAGTATAATATTTCAGGAGAAAATATTGTCTTTCAATGAAACAGAGGACTTTCAAGCATTCTTGATGAAAAGACCAGAGCTGAAAAGAAAATTTGACTTTCAAACACAAGAATGAGAAGAAGCATGAAAAAGGAAACAGCAAAGAAGTCACAAGGGACTTACCTAAGGTGAACTGTTTACATTCCTACATGGAAAGACCATATTTGTAACTCTTAAAACTTTTCAGTATCTGGGTAGTTGGTTGGACCATAAACACACACGCACACACGCTCACACTCATACACACATGCACGCACATACAGAGACAGAGAGCACAGAGTGAATTGAATAGGATGGGACCATATCTTAAAAGAAATCATGGTAAATGGTGAGAGAGAAATGTAGTGGGAGGAAAGAGGGTGAAGTGGAATGGGGTAAATTATATCTCATTCAAGAGGCAAGCAGGAGACTTTTTAGTGGAGGGAAAAAGAGGAGAGCTGAGAAAAACAAAAAAACAAGAAGTTTACCCTCATCACATTTGACTAAAGGAAGGAATAAAATGCACACTCATTTTGGTATGAAAACCTATCTTACAGTATAGGAAAGTGGGGGAGAAAGAGATAAGCGGGGGCGGGGGAAATGATGGAAGGGAGGGCAAAGGGAGGAGGGAGCAATTTGAAGTCAACACTTGGGGAGGGACAGGATGAAAAGACAGAAGAGAAACAGTGGGGGGCAGGATAGGATGGAGGGTAATTCAGTTAGTCTTACACAACATGACTATCAGGGAAGTCATTTGCAAAACTACACAGATAGGGCCTATATTGAATTGCCTGCCTTCCCAAAGGGAATGGGTGGGGAGGGAGGGATGGGGAGAATTTGGAACTCAAAGTTTTAGGAACAACTGGTTAGTATTGTTGTTGCTACTAGGAAATAAGTAATACAGGCAATGGGGAATAGAAAGTCATCGGGCCCTACAGGACAAAAGAGAAGATGGGGACAAGAGAAGGGAGAGATGATAGAAGAGAGGGCAGATTGGTGATAGGGAAAATTAGAATGCTCAGTGTATTGGGGTGGGGGTAGGGGATAAAAGGGGAGAAAATTTGGAACCCAAAATTTTGTGAAAATGAATGTAAAAAGTTAAATAAATAAATTTATATTTAAAAAAAATCTGACAAATATATTATTCCTTGCTCCTCTAGTCTGTTTATAGTATCAACCATTATTCCTAGACTGTGTACCCATTTAGACTTTATTCCGATACATAGTGTCAGGCATTGGTCTATGCCCACTTTCCACCACACTCTTTTCCAATTTTCCAAGCAGTTTTTATCAAACAGTGTGTCTTTATTCCAGAAGCTGTGGTCCTTGGGTTTATCAAATAGTAGAGTGCTGTAGTCATTGAGTATTGTGTCTTAAGTATGTAACCTATTCCACTAATCTATCCCTCTATTTCTTAGCCAGTACCAAGTGGTTTTGATGATTGCTCCTTTTTATAATATAATTTAAGATCTGGTATGAGTAGACCATCTTCTCTAGCATTTCTGTCCATTAATTCCTTGATATGCTGGACAATTTTGTTTCTCCAGATGAATTTTGATATTATTTTTTCTCGCTCTATAAAATCTTTTTTTTGGTAATTTTCTTTCTTTTATTTGAATCTGTCACAATCCACTAACTCCTCCCTATCGTACAAATTGAAATCCTCTATTCAACAAGTAAGAGCAGTCAAATAACAAAAACAACAACCTGCACATTTCAGATAATAACATCTCTATGTATCTCACATCTATCACTTCTTTGCCGCCAGGTAGAAGGGAACTGCATCATTAATCCCCTGAAGCCATGATTAATTATCGTAATTACTGATCAGACTTCTTTAGGCTTTCAAAGGTTGTTTTCTTTTTTAATATTGAAAATTGTTCTTCTGGTCATTTTAATTTTTCTTTCCATCAGTTCCTACAAGTCTTTTAAAGTTTTTGTAATTTTATAATATTATTTGTAAGGTTGTTTTGTTTTGTTTTGTTTTAGCATAAATGAGTATCATTTTCTGAGTTTTTTTCCGTATCATCTTGAAATAATCATGTGGTTTTTAATGTCTTTTTTATATGATATGTTATTTTGACTGTTTTTCTAATATTGAACCATCTTTGCTTCCACAATACAAATTTATGTTGGTCATAATGAATAGTGGTTTATTTTTTTTTTTAATAAATTGCTGTGGTCTTTTTTTTACCAAAATTTTATTTAGCATTGTTAATTAATTATTTTTAGCATTAATTATTGTGATATTGGTCTATATTTGTTATTGTTTGCTGAATCTGTTCCTTGTCTTATGTCAGAATAATTTCCCATTAAATTCATGTATCACAATTCATTTAACTATTCTCCAATTAATGGCTAGCCACTTTGTCGCTAATTGTTAGCCATAACATTATATATTGCCACAAATATTTTTGTTATATGCAGTTATCTTTCTGTGTTTTTGATCTCTTTTGTGGCTATATGCCTTGTGGTATTCATTAGCAAAAAGACATTCAAATATAGCGACTTTTTGCATGTGTTTCCAAATTAATTTCAATAAAGTCTGGATGAATTGATAGCTCAACTACCAGTGCATTAGTATATGTGCCCTCCCCCAGTGCTACCAATCTTTACCATTTCATCTTTTGTCATCATTGCCAGTCTGGCAGATATGTAATAGAGCCTTACTTTTTTTTTTTTTTTAATTACCATTGATTATATTTCTTCCTTTCAAAACTACCTATAAATCTTCTTTGAACATTTTATCTTTTGGGGCATGGCTTTGGTTTTTAAAAATTTTTCTATTAGTTTCCTATGTATTTTAGATATCAGCTCTTTATCAGAGATGTTTGCTACAAAAGTTTTTTTTTTTTTCTTTTCAACTGCCTTAGTTCTATTTCTGAGTTGGTTTGTGTAAAAACTTTTCACAATTAACTTCATTCTGTGTTGTCTTCTATCAGTTTTTTTAGTTAAGTCATCACCCTACCCTTGCCCCTTCACCTTTGCGCACTCCCGTTTTTGTCTGGAATGTTGTCTTTTTCGTGTTCTCCATATTCTTAATGATAATACCTTTTATATTTAGGCCATGGTTCCATTTGTGCCTTTTGTGTTTTATGGTACATGTTGTTGCCAACTTCATTACTGCCAGATCACTTTTTAATTTTCCAACATTTTGTTGTTGCCAGTATGTCCTTCGATTTGTCAAATACCATGTTATATGTCTTCTGAGATTTGTTCACCTAATCTGAAAGGTAGGAGTTAATTACTTAAACTATGCTACACAACAGTAATCATTGATAGTATTTAGTAATTGTTACTTTGTACTTTGCTAGTTTCTGAAGTTATTACTGCAGTTAATTTTTGTTAAATCTGTAGAATTATCTAAATTATCATATACAAATATTGATAACTTTTCTCTGCATAATAATTTAATTCCTTTATCTTTGTTTTATTATTATAGGGTTTCTAGAATTGTATCAAATAATGGTGATAGCTGTGCCTTAATTCTTAATCTAATTGGAAAGTGTTGTAGTATTTCTATTCCTTTTAATCTTTTAAAAATCATGAATATATGCTGTAACTTTTCTAAAGTCTTTTCTGCAACACTTAACATGATCATATAATTTTCATGATTACTAATGTGAGATATTATGTTAATAGTTTTCTTAATGTTAAACCAGCTCTTTATTCCTACTATGATATTATTATCAAAGTAAACTGTCTTTCAAATATTTTGCTTTTGCCTCTTTGTTAATTTTTATTTACTAGCTTACATTAGTGTTCATTAGATATATTGATCCATAGTTTGTTTTATCTCTCCCTGGTTTGCATATTTTTGTCATGCTTGTCCCATATAAAAAGTTTGGTAAGAAGTTTGTTTCTTTGTTTTTGCAAACAAATTATGTAATACTACAGTTAATTTTTCTTTAAATGCTTGTTAGAACTGCTACAAATCCATCCTGGTCTTAATTTTTTTCCCAGTTGGAATTTTACTTATCCCTTGATCTTTTTAATTATTTTAAGTTTTTTTAAATTTTATATTTCTCATCTATTAATCTTTTCATTTCATATATTTTTGTAAATATTCATTGTACTTTTGTGTTTTTTCTGCCAGGCTTTTCCTGAGATTACAATGCATTATTAAAATTTTCTACTTTTTGTTTTTATTTTCTTATTTTAAGAAAAGCTTTCAATTCTATCTTTCTGTATTCCTAATTTAAAAAGAAATTATCATATAAGCTCTTCAGGAAGTTCTTGAACTTGTTCATTTCTTTTTTCATGATTGTGTTTCTGGGGCAGATAGCTTTTCCTATTGTCTTTTATCCCATAGTATTTTTGTTCTTGAAGGGGTTCTCTTTTTGATTGTTCACTTTTTCTTTATTTCTTTTGATTTTTATTTTTTCCCCTGTTTCATTTTCTTTCCTTGCTCCATTTAAAAAAATATTTTTCTTTACTTGATGTATTTATTACTGTTTTGAGGTGATAAAATAATTCTTAGCTATAGACACACCTCTCAATCTGTCATCTCCGTAGAAGTCCCTCAGTAAAATGTTATTTTCTGATTCTGTTTTATAAGAATGCTATAATAAATAAAGTAATATCATTAGTTATTGAAAAAATAATGACTTTAATTATTGGTAATAAGGCTCGCTGGCTGCCACAATTATTATTATCATTGTTTTCATGATGAATCTTACTAATTCATTAGTATTGTATCAGGATACTTCAGATAGCTTCCATTTTATGTATAAAACAAAATTGCTAATTGATAACAAGTTTCTCTAAATCATATTATTCTTAAATTGTATTGTACCAAATTCATAGAGCTCTACAACATTAAATTAGTTTTTGATGACAGCTTCAGCAATGAAAATGAATTTTTAATCATCCATACTGAAAAGAAGTTTATCATTACCATATAAAAATAATACCTAACATCCCCCTCTTCTCATATTCTTTAACCCAGAATGTACTGGTATACAAAAGTACTTAATCTTTTGTTAATTGACATTTTAACTTTGTTTTTATGTTTTTGTTGAAGACAAGGTAATATAATATTAAGAGAAGTGTTCTTTTTACTTGAAGTTAAATGGAATATGGAATGATCTACTGACTTCAAGACCTCAAGTCTTTGGTATCTATGGCAACAGAGTATCATATACTTTTCTATAAGCTTTAACTGTTTCAGAATTATTTTCTGAATTTTGTCGAATTAGGGAATAATAATGGAGTGGGGCCTGGTTTTTTCTGTTAGTATAATTAGCATTTAAATTAATATATTTCCTCATAATGTCCTTTACAGTTTACTTTTACCTTTCCTTACCTTATAGATGTTAGAGTCTTTTGATTGTATATGTATGCATATTTTTAAATGAGTGCTTATACTACTTATTTTAAATAAGAGGACAATCTTATAAGAATTACTTTAAATATTTAAAATGGATATTTCCTCATTTTATGTATGAATTTTTATTTACAGCCTTTTTTCATACTTTGCTCAATTAAAAGGCAGATCAAAAAAATTTCACATGTGAAGGTCTGATTTTAAAATTATAGAATGAGATAGATTTTTCTGTTTATTTATTCATTGATTCACTTATTAATTCAATAAATATTGAATTCCTACTTTATATAAATTACTTATCGAGGGCTAAGCAGATGTAAAAGAAATGTAGAGTATCCTTACCCTCTAGAAACTTACAGGATATTTGAGGAAATATTCAGGTCACATCAGAATGTTAGCTACAAAATGGCTAAGCAATTTGGCTAAGCAAAAATGGAATTTTTGTTGTGGTATTTATTATATAGCAATGTGGAAAACAAATGCCTTAAGATTATATAAAAGGAGAAGTCTGAGTCTTTTTGGTGGAGGAAGCCACTTGAAAATGAGCAGTTTTATGTTGTTTTGTGAGATGTTGAGATGATAGAAAAATTGTGAAGTTTAGTTGGGGACAGTTTATTGAGAACTTTGATCATCAAGTTGAGAAATTTGAATTTTATCCTGTCTTCTAGGAAATGCTGAATTTTAAGTCAGGGAATAAATTATATGATAAAAGGAAATTTACTCGAATAATAATATATAAGGCATGTTTAAGGTGAGAAAGCCTGGAGATGCTTACAAGAATCTAGGCATAGAGCTGTAAAAACTAGCAGTCATCAGTATAGGAGTTGTGGCCATATGGCACATTTAGGGAATTTTTATTTGGTTACTCCGCATAGTAAATGTTTCAGTGCACCAAAAGAACTGAATAAAGTACGTCGTGTGTATTTCTGGTTGTAGCTTGAGCATAAGGAGCTTAAGGAGAGGCAATTTCTAAATACAGCTTTGTAAACAAATATTTGTCAAACATTACTATATAACAAATGCTGGCAATTTGAGGAGTTACAGGACAAGGAAACTTACAGTTTAGCTTGTGTAACACATTTGCAAACAGCAAAACTATGAATTGTTAAAAATTTCATAGGTTTGTCAGGTGAATTCATAGAATTTCATTGCATTTATAGTCAATATACTTTGTGTAAGTATTCAGATAATTAGTTTTTTCATTAGTATCTATACTAGTGTTTTTTAATCTTTTTTGTATCTTGGATAACTTATGGCAGTGTTGTAAAACCTTTCAACCTTGTCTCAATAATTTTTTTTTAACGTAGGAAATAAATGCTTAGGATTACAAAGGAAACCAATCTTATTAAAATATAGTTGCCAAAATGTTTTTTAAAAAGCAGAATTTTACGAATCCCAAGTTAAGAAACCTTCATCTGATCTAAAAATCTTTTACTAATGCCCTGTTCTGAGCCTTATTTGTAGTTTTATGGTGACCTTGGATTTTCAACTCCTTTACCAGTAGAATCGCCTGTGGCAAACTTAGAGACCTCTTGTGGTAAATTTATGGACAAGAGTTACACAGCATGGGTAGACATAAAGGTTTAGAAATCTGCATTTTTGAAAGAAACATCCAAATCAGTAATAGCACAGATGTATTTATGTTTTGAAAAACAAATCAACATGCCATTATTTATTGATTTTCATTTCAGGTCTGTGCCTCAGATTTAAAATTTCAAATAGATTAAATTGTACTCAATATTTTTCCTGAAGATTGAGGTACTGAAATTATTGTATTGTTTATCATGTATTGTAGCACATAATTAATGAGGTCAGATATAGCATAGAACAAATACTAATATTTTAGTGGTTTAAATAGCAGTTACTTGAGAATTCAGCACATTGAGATTATTTTTTTATCCTTTTCAATTCCTGTAATAGTGATCCAGATTAAATTTCTACGTGCTGAAGAATTGTAGTGCTGTTGATAGTTGTAGAGACCTTGTAACCTTTAGTATATAGAATGCCCTTCAAGTGACCAAAAACACTACAGATTTGCTTTACCCTCTTAGTCTGACAAAAGATTTCAGAGGTTTTGTTCTTAGGGGGTAAAAACAGGTCATTAGTGCTAAAGATTGACAGTGGAGATATATGAGAATTAGAAGGATATGAGGATGGGAGAAAGATGATATGTAAGTGATTTTTTTTGATATTGTACAGATGCCTAGAAATTTCAGAATGTGTGTATCTATACTATAAGAATAAGTAAACTAATAGTTTTTTCTTCTTTCACATGCCTTAATAATGGGCATTGTATTTTCAAATAAGTTTGTTACATTGGCAAAATAAACCAAAACAATATTTTTTTAAATGTAATATTTTCTTTTTAATTTCTAGATGGGAAAAGTGGAGGCAGATCTAACTAGATCCAAATCTCTTCGTGAGAAACAGTCTAAAGAGTTTTTATGGCAGTTAGAAGATGTCAAGAAAAGATATGAACAGCAGGTTGGTCTTTTATTTTAGGGATGTTACTTTATTTTTTAATGATATTGTATGACATCAGAAAAATCAAAATATTTCCATGCTCCATGCTTCAGCTATGTGCTGCCCTATTTACTTCAAATATTTGATATAATAACATTTTAGTCAACAAAAGAATTGCAACTGTCCCCATGAAGTTCATTATGATAAGATTTTACATGTTTATTATATATCTCTACATTGATTCCTTTTTTCGTCTGAGTCTTCTTAGTAAAAATAAGAAAATATCTAATTTCCCTGAATCTCCTTTACTCAGTATATATTTTACATGTTCCTTGGTAATTTCAAGAAAAAAAGCATTATCTCATCTGCCTAGACTACAATAGAGTTTTATGAAGGCACTGATAATTTCTGTGACTTTAGTGTAATCTCTTTCTGTAAGTCTTATCTTAGTTTCTTTATTCTCCTTGAATTTCCTTTCATGTAAAACATACTAAAAAGACACCAACTTAAAAATAACTCTCTCTTTTTTTAGTCTTAAATTTTGATTCATTCAGAAGTATTGTTCTTTTATTTTGTTGACAGAAAAGAATCCAGTGAAAAAATTAGTTTCAAGGGTATAGTCTCTTCATTTGTTATTTGCCTATATTTCAAATTTTTTCACTTTTATGTTTGATGATATTAATTTCAGTGTGAGTGAGTAGATTGTCTTACACAATATTCTGTTTTTAGAGTAATTTGTACATTTAATCTACTGAACAATTCAGAATATTGAATGGTAAATTTTCAATGACTTGTCCATATATTATAATCTAATTGAATGATTTTGAACAAAACCTATATATTCTTGTTTTTATGTTGCATATAATATGTTTTCATTATAAATGTATAATTTTGGCATGCCATAAGAATGTAATAAGAGGGAGAGAGTAGGTGGGATGGGAATCCTTCTTTGATGACTTTTCAGTTAATCAGCAGGTATTTATTTATTTATTCTCTTTTTTTTTATTTATTTAACTTTTTACATTTACATTTAACATTTTCACAAATTTTTGGGTTCCAAATTTCCCCCCCTTTTATCTCCTCCCCCCACCCCAATACCCCAAGCAATCTAATTTTCCCTATCTCCAATCTGTCCTCTCTTCTGTCATCCCTCCCTTCTCTTGTCTCCATCTTCTCTTTTCTCCTGTAGGGCCAGATGACTTTCTATTCCTCATTAACTGTATGTCTTCTTTCCTAGTTGCAACAACAATACTAAACAATTGTTCCTAAAACTTTGAGTTCCAAATTCTCCCCATCCCTCCCTCCCCACCCCATTCCCTTTGGTATGGCAGGCAATTCATTATAGGCCATATCTGTGTAGCTTTGCAAATGACCTTCCTGATAGTCGTGTTGTGTAAGACTAACTGAATTACCATCCCTCCTAACCTGCCCCTCATTGTTTCTCTTCTGTCTTTTGATCCTGTCCCTCCCCAAGTGTTGACTTTCAATTACTCCCTCCTCCCTTTGCCCTCCCTTCCATCATCCCCCCCCCCCCCACAATATCTCCTTCTCCCCCGCTTTCTTATACTGTAAGATAGGTTTACATACCAAAATGAGTGTGCATTTCACTCCTTCGTTTAGTCAAATGTGATGAGGGTAAACTTCTTGGTTTTTTTTTTTTTTTTTTTCCCCTCAGCTCTCCTCTTTTTCCCTCCACTAAAAAAATCTCCTGCTTGCCTCTTAAATGACATATAGTTACCCCCTTCCATTTCCCCCTCTTTCTTCTCACTACATTTCTCTCTTACCATTTACCTTAATTTCTTTTAAGGTATGGTCCCATCCTATTCAGTTCAATCTGTGCTCTCTGTCTCTGTATGTGTATGCATGTGTGTATGTGTGTGTATGCGTGTACATGTGTATGTGTGGTCCCACCAACTACCCAGATACTGAAAAGTTTTAAGAGTTAGAAATATTGTCTTTCCCTGTAGGAATGTGAACAGTTCATTTCTGGTAAGTCCCTTAATACTTCTCTTTGCTGTTTCCTTTTTCATGCTTCTTCTCATTCTTGTGTTTGAAAGTCAAATTTTCTTTTCAGCTCTGGTCTTTTCATTAAGAATGATTGAAAGTCCTCTGTTTCATTGAAAGACCATATTTTCCCTTGAAGTATTATACTCAGTTTAGCTGGGTAGGTGATTCTTGGTTTGAGTCCTAGTTCCTTTGCCTTCTGGAATATCCTATTCCACGCCCTTCGATCCCTTAATGTAGAAGCTGCTAGATCTTGGGTTATCCTGATTGTATTCCACAGTACTGGAATTGTTTCTTTCTAGCTGCTTGCAAGATTTTTTCCTTGAGCTGGGAGTTCTGGAATTTGGCCACAATGTTCCTAGGAGTTTCTCTTTTTGGATCTCTTTCAGGTGGTGATCGATGGATTCTTTCAATACTTATTTTGCCCTCTGGTTGTAGAATGTCAGGGCAGTTTTCCTTGATAATTTCATGGAAGATGATGTCTAGGCTCTTTTTTTGATCATGGCTTTCAGGTAGTCCCATAATTTCTAAATTGTCTCTCCTGGATCTATTTTCCAGGTCAATTGTTTTTCCCATGAGATATTTCACATTCTCTTCCATTTTTTCATTCTTTTGGTTTTGTTTGGTGATTTCTTGGTTTCTCGTAAAGTCATTAGACTCCATCTGTTCCATTCTAATTTTGAGAGAACATTAAATTCAGTGAGCTTTTGAGCCTCTTTTTCCATTTGGCTCATTCTGCTTTTGAATGCATTCTTCTCCTCATTGGCTTTTTGAACCTCTTTTGCCAATTGAGTGAGCCTATTTTTCAAGGAGTTATTTTCTTCAGCATTTTTTTGGGTCTCCTTTACCAAGGTATTGATCTGTTTTTCATAATTTTCTTTCATCTTTGTCATTTCTCTTCCCAGTCTTTCCTCCACCTGTCTAACTTGCTTTTCAAAATCCTTTTTAAGCTCTTCCAAGGCCTGAGCCCACCCGACACCCCCCTGGGGTATCTGTGGTACTGAGGCCCCACCCTCCACGTCTTTCCCTGATGGCAAGAATACGTTCTCGTCCTCGCCATCAGATCCGAAGGTTGGGATCATTTGCACTTGTTTGAAAAAACTCTCTATAGTCTTATTTTTCTTCCCTTTTCTAGGCATTTTCCCAGCCAGTTACTTGGCTTCTGAGATTCCTTTCCACCTCCGCCTGGATCCGCCCAGCTAGTGCTTGGCCTCTGAGATTCAAATGGGCAGGGGTGGGGGCAGGGCCACCTCCCAAGCTCGGTCCCTCAGGGGCTTTCTGCAGAGACTTTCAGGAACGGAGCCGGTGGGGGCGGGGTGGGGGGCCCCGCCTCCTATGCTCAGCTCCCTCAGGGGTTTTATTCAGAGGCCTTCAGTAATAGAGCGGGGTAGGGGCAGGGCCGTCTCCCTGGCTCAGCTCCCTCAGGCTGGAAAGACCTTCAGTATTGAAGATCCTACCTGCTGCTGGGGGATTCCTGAGTCCTGGGCCGCTGCGCCTCAGCCGCCGCCCATGCCTCTGCCTCCACCCCTTCCTGCCCCCGTGTCTGCCGCCGCCGCTTCCTCCCGAGGGGGCCCGAGTCACGGAGACGCTCCGCTCCCCTCCCCTAGCCCAGCCTTCTTTCTCACTGACCTGTAGCTTCTGTGGGCGAGGGACTTTCCCGGCTGCCGGAGCTTCCCCCAGAGCTTCCCTCTCTGAAGCCTGCTCGGGTCAGCTTCTCTGGGGCCGCGGCCAGGGCAGCGCTGGGGGTGGGGTCCGCTTTCCAGGGCGCGATGGACCCTGGGGACGGCTCTCCAGGGCTCAGTGGAACGGAAATCTCTTCCCCTATGTTTATGCACCCCCTGCTGTGATTCAGAATTTATGGGGATCTCTTTTTACCTCAATTCCATGGGTTGTGGGCTCGGAGCTCATAAATGTGCATCCTTCTACTCCGCCATCTTGGCTCCGCCCCCATCAACAGGTATTTATTAAGTGCATATTATGTACTAGGCATGATTCTAAGGATACATGTACAGAAATGCGAAAATCCATTCAAAGATTTTACTCTCTACTGTGGGGGAGGAATAAATGTTCATAGACCAATATATGCAGAATAATTACAAAGTAGACATTTGATGTTGGAGGAAATTGCACTAAATACAGGAGAAATCATGAAAAATCTCTAAAGGAGGTGGTGTTTGAATTCACCCTTCAAGGGAGCTATCATTTGCAATGGCAGAGGTGATGTGAAAAAGCATTCTAGGAATAGGGGGGCAGTCTCTGTAAAGATAGAGAAATAAGATATGGAATATTATGTATATGAAATAGATAGTGTGCCAGCATGAATAGAGCATAGAATCCATGATGTGGAAGGAAGTATAATCTGCCTGGAAAGTTTGTCTGGATGCATATTGTGCAGGACTTTAAATGTCAAACAGGAAAGTGTCCATATATCCAAAAAGCATTTGCGAAACCACTGATGCTTCTTGAGCATGGAAGTGATACGTTCAAACTTACGCTTTTATGATGTTAATTTTGAATAGAAGGGAGAGACAGGATGTAGGAAGATCAATTAAAGAGACTCTTGCAATGGTTCAGGCTAGAGTTAATGTGGACCTTTTCTTAGGTAGTTGTGGTATGAGTAGAGAAAGGTGTACAACATATGTTGAAAAAGTAGGTAGCAGGTAGAGTTAGCAAAATTTGGTAACTAATTAGCTGTGGTAAAAGGTGAGATAAATAAGATTATGAATCTGGGATGATTGTAAGAATGGTATTTCCCTTGACAACAATAGAGAAGTTTGGAAGAAGGGTGGAATTAAGGAGGAATTTTATAAGCTGAGTTTTGGACATGTTGAGTTTTAGATACTTAAGAGTCATCCCTCTGGAGATACCATTCATATAGTTGGAAATGTAGAACTTGAGTTTGAGAGAGATGAGTACTGAATATGTGTATGTCTGCGAAGAGATATTTAAATCACTGGAAGCTGAGGAGATCACTAAAAGAAATAGAGTATAGATTTTTCCACTTCCAGGAGCCAGGATCATAGGGTAAGAAGGAAATCACTCTTACCCTCCCTTGTTGACTTCTGAAAGGCCAAAAAATATCACCCCAGGAAAATCCCTGGAACAACTGAACCAGTACAGCAGTCTTGTAGCCCAGGAATCTTGGGGGATTAATGAGAAAGCTCCCTCTTATTCTAGGGAAGGAGGAGCAATACAGGATGGGAGGTATCCCAGCAAGAAAGTAGCAAATAGATCTAGGAGAGATGATTTAAAAATTATTGATCTATCTGAAAATCATTATGACAAAAAGAGCCCAGAAAGGATCTTCTAAGAAATGATCAAGGAAAACTACCCTGGGGTCTTAGAACCAGAAGGTGAAATAGTCACAGAAAGAATCCACCAATCACTTCCTGAAAGAGATCCCAAATTGAAAACACCAAGGAATATTTTAGTCAGATTCCAAAATTACCAGGTCAAAAGAAAATACTACAAGCAGCCAGAAAGAAACAATTTAAATATCATGTAATCACGATCAGAATTATGAAGGACTTTGCAGCTTCTACATTAAAGATAGCAGTGTATAGAATAAGATATTCCATAAGGCAAAGGAGTTTGGATTACAGCCAAGGTTAAATTACCCATCAAAATTGAGGATAATCTTTCAGGGGAACATATAGACATCCAACAAAATAGATGACTTCCAAACTTTCCTGATGAAAAGACCAGAGCTCAATAGAAAATTAGATCTTCTAGTGTGATACTCGAGAGGCATAAAAAGTAAACAGGAAATATTTGTTTCCTTTCCCAGTAGTTATTTGATATAGTTCTAGAAACACTAGCAAAATATAGCAATAAGACAAGAGGAAAAAAAAAAACCAAAAAGAGGCAGAGGAAAGAAGAAAAGCTAGCATGTTATTAATAAGACCAAACTGTTTACCTCCCTACAAGGCAATTCATCAATTATAACTCATGAGAACTGTATAGTTATTAAAACATATAAAAGGTGTATACATAGAGGGCATGGATATAAGTGGACTTTGACGTGATGATAAATCTAATTGATTAGTGAGAAGGGATTGTACTGGGAGAAGAGAAAAGGAGGAGGTGGACAAAGGTAAATTCTACGACATTAAAAGTCAAAAACCTATTACAGTAGAAGGAAAGAAGGGTGTGAAATGAGCACTCTTATCAGATTTGGATTAAAGAGGGAATAACATAATCAGTTAGATATAGAAATCTAACTTACCGTATAGGAAGTAGGCAGGGAGAGGGGAAATAAAAGGGAGGGGATGGATAGAAGGGAGAGAAAAAGTAGTAAGGGAAAAAGGAAGGAAAAGGGAGAGGATTGATAGAAGTGAGGGTAGACTGAAGGAGGCCTTGGTCTAAAGCAAAACTATACTGAGGAGGGAAGGGGAGAAAGGAGAGAGAAAAACAAAAATAAAGGAGGTTGGGGGTAACAAAATAGAAAGACACAGATAGTAATCATAACTGAATGTGAATGGGCTGAACTCTCCCATAAAATGGAAGGTGATAGCAGACTGGATTAAGAACTATAATCCTACAATGTTGTTTACAAGAAACACATTTGAAGCAGAGGGATACACGCAGAGTAAAGATAAAAGACTGGAGCACAATATATTATGCTTTAACTGAAGTGAAAAAAAGCAGAAGCAGCAATCCTGATCTCAGACAAAGCAAAAACAAAAAATAAACATAATTAAAGGCGATAAGGAGGGAAACCACATCCTGCTAAAAAGTACTACAGACAATGAAATAACATTATTACTGAACATATACATGCGCCAAGTGGTATACCGTCTACATTCTTAGAGGAGAAGTTAAGGGAGTTATAGATTGAAATAGATAAAAAAACTATGTTAGTGGGAGACCTCAACTTCCCCCTCTCAGAACTAGATAAATCTAACCACAAAATAAACAGAAAGGAAGTTAAGAAGATGAATATGAATAGAATTTTAGAAAAGTTAGATATAGTTGATCTCTGGAAAAAAAGTGAATGGGGATACAAAGTAATATACCATTTTCTCAGTGGTACATGGAACCTACACAAAAATCGATCATGTATTAGGGCATAAAAATTTCATGGTCCAATGCAGAAAGACAGACATATTAAATACATCCTTTTCAGATCACAATGCAATAAAAATTGCACGTAATTAAGGGCCAGGGAAAGATAAACTAAAAATTAATTGGAAACAAAATAATCTAATCCTAAAAATTAATGGGTCGAACAGCAAATCATAGAAACAATCACTGACTTCATCCAAGAGAATGACAACAATGAGACAACATACCAAAACTTATAAGATGCAGCAAAAGTGGTTGTTAGGGGAAGTTTTATATCTTTGAATGCTTACATGAATAAAATAGAGAAAGAGGAGATCAGTGAATGGGCATGCAACTAAAGAAGCTAGAAAAAGAACAAATTAAAAATCTGCAATGAAATACCAAATTGGAAATTCTGAAAACAAAAGAGGGATTTTATAAAATTGAAATTAAGAAGTCTATTGAGCTTATAAATAAAACTGAATTGGTTTTATGAAAAGAAAATATTAAATAGATGAACCTTTGGTCAATTTGATTAAAAAAAGTAAAGAAGAAAACCAAATTACCAGCATTAGAAATGAAAAGGGTGAATTCACCACTGATGAAGAGGAAATCAAAACAATAATTAGGAGCTGTTTTGTACAACTCTATGACAATAAATTTGAAAGTCTTAGTGAAATCAGTGAATATTTACCAAAATATAAGTTGCCCAGATTAACTGAGGAGTAAATAAAATACTTAACCTCATTTCAGAAAAAGAAATTGGATAAGCCATTAACAAACTCCTTAAGAAAAAATCTCCAGGGCCAGATAAATTTACAAGTAAATTCTATCAAACATCTAAAGAATAATTCACTCTAGTACTATTTGTTAAATAGGCAAAGGAATACTAATAAATTTTTTTATGATGCAAATATGGTGCTGATACCTAAACCAGGAAGAGCCAGAACAGAGAAAGAAAATTATAGCCCAATTTCCCTAATCAATATAGATTGAAAGATTTTAAATAAAATATTAGCAAAGAGAATACAGCAATTTATCTTAAAGATAATCCACTATGACCAGGTAGGATTTATAGCAGGAATCCAGGGCTGATTCAATATTAGGGAAAACTGTTAGCATAATTGACCATATAAACAACAAAACTAACAGAAATCATATGATTATCTTAGTTGATGCAGAAAAAAGCATTTGACAAATTACAGCATCCATTCCTATTAAAAACACTGGAGAGCATAGGATTAAATAGTGTCTTCCTTAAAATGATATAGGTAGCATCTATCTAAAGTCATCGCATTACATGTGATGGAGATGAGCTAGAACCATTTTCAGTAAGATCAAGGTAAAATAAGAATGTCCATTATCACCACTGTTTTCAATATTGTACTAAAAATTTTAGCTTTAACAATAAGAAAAGAAAATGAAATTAAAGAAATTAGAATAGTGTATTGCCAAGGCAATATTTGCAGTACCCACAGTGACTATGAATATGTTGGCGTAGTTCTGAATCGCCAAATTTAACAGACTCTCCATGTAAGTGGCAGAAGAAGAACATTTATTCAGATACCAGAAAGCCAAATCTGTCATAGTAACCAAGAAATTTATTCACAGTAATGATGCAGAGGGCAACAATATCCCCAAACCTACCCCCTGCTAGGGCCTTCCCACAAACCAGCTCCCTTAAATCACAAATAGGGTTTCCTACTCACTCTAGTTGCTTTTCCCAGCTCTAACTGTTCTCTAACCAACTTGCTCTCAGCTCTGCTCCACCATGTCTGCTTTACCACTTCCTGTTCCACCTAGTCAGCAAATTCCTCTCTATCACAGACTCATGTGACTTGCACTTTCATGTGACTGAGACAGGTCACATTGGTATATTAATGAATAGGAAAGATTTTCGCATTTAAATTACCATCACATTATTTAAATTACCATTACAAATAGGCTATAAAAGGGCTATAAAACTGCACACCCTTCTCCCCAGCAATGCCACTTCTAGGTCTGTGTCCCAAGAGATCAAACAAATGAGAAAAGGACCCACGTGTACGAAAGTATTTATAGCAGCTCTTTTTGTGGTGACCAAGAATTGGAAATTGATGGATGTCCATTAATTGGGGAATGGCTGAACAATTTGTGGTATATGAGTGTAATGGAATGCTACTGTGCTATCAGAAATGATGAGTGGGCAGACTTCAGAAAAACCCAAAAAGATGTATATAAACTGATGCTGAGTGAAATAAACAGAACCAGGAAAATATTATACACAGTAAGAAGCACATAGTGAGGTGACTGACTTTGATAGATTTAGTTCTCCTCAGCAGTGCCAGGACCTAAGACAACGCCAAAAGACTCAAGATGGAAAATGCTATCCACATCCAGAAAAAGGACTTTGGCTTCTGAATGCAGAGGGAAGCCTACTATTTACTCTCCTTTTCTTTTGTTTTTCTTTCTTGTGGTTCCTCCCATTAGTTCTAATTCTCCTTTACATCATGACTATTGTGAAAATATGTATAATATGAATGTGTAAGTAGAACCTATATCAAATTGCACACCATCTTAGGGATGGAGGAGGGGACAAAGGGGCAGAAAGTTTAAAACTCAAAATCTTATGAAAATAAATGTTGAAAACTAAAAATAAATACATTATATCAAAAACTGATAAAAAAGAATAAATGATTACATGGAAATTGTACCAACTTTATTAACTACACAAATTCAGGTTCAATTCAATAGATTTAGTTCCTACTATGTGCCAGTCACTGTAGTAAGCACTGGGGATACAAGTAAGAAAAAAGAGTCTATGCTTTATTTGTCCAGAATATCTGCACAAGGATGTGAATATTCAGGTATTTCATATTGGAGATGACAGTCTTTGGTAAAGCATTTTCTCAGTAAAACTTTGAATCCATCATCCCTTTGTCAGTTGGTAGCTCCTTTGGAGACATGAATGGTCATTGGATTAACTGGAATTCTTACTTATTATTTTTCTTGACAGTGTTGCTGATCTGAATAAATTGTTCTCCTGGTTTTATTGAAAAAAAAAAGATATAAGGTTTAGAGAGAAGATAGTCTAGGAGAGAGCCCAGGATAAAGCCTTGGAGTAGATATATGTATATGTATATGAGAAGAACATGAATGATCATGATCCAACAAAGAAAACTGAGAAGGACCAGTAAGACAAGGTTTAGTCTACAGTTTCACATGTTGCAGAGAGTTCCAGAAGGATATGGCCTGAGAAAAGTGTCATTGGATTTTAAATAATTAAAACATAAAATGCATAGGATTACAAAGGAAATAATTATATTGAAAAGCAATCAATCAAAAAAAGTCAATCAATAATTAAGTATTTATTAAGTGCCTACTATAAGCCAGGTGCTGTGCAAAGCACTGGAAATATAAAAAGTGGCTAAAGACAGCCCCTTCCCTCATTCAATTACAAAATAATGAGGCAGACAATATGTATACAAATACACATGAAATGAGCTATGTACAGGATGCATATGAAATATAACAGAGGGAAAGCATTAAATTAAGAGGTGTTGGAGACAGCTACCTCTATAAGGTAGGATTTTAGTTGGAACTTATGGGAAGCTAGGAGGTCAGTCATTGGATCTGAGGAGGAGAGCATTCTAGACATGAGGGACAAGTCAGAGAAGATGTTTGGAGCTGAGAGGTAGAGTGGCTTGTTTATGAAACAGCCAGGAAGCTGGTGATACTGGATTGAAGAGTACATGTAAGGGAGTAAGGTATATGAAGACTGGAAAGGTAAGAGGGACTAGGTTTTGATGGATTTTAAATACCAGAAAAAACATTTTGCATTTGCTCCTGGAGACAATAGGAAACCACTGGAGTTTGAGTGTGGATGTGACAGTAGTGGTGGTGGTCCAAAGGATCTACCAACTGACAAAGGGATGATGGATTCAGAGTTTTACTGAGAAAATGCTTTACCAAAGACTGTCATCTCCAGTATGAAATACCTGAATATTCACATCCTTGTGCAGATATTCTGGACAAATAAGGCATAGACTTTCTTTTTTTCTTATTTGTATCCCCAGTGCTTAATACAGTGACTGGCACATAGTAGGAACTAAATCTATTGAATTGAACCCGAATTTGTGTATTTAATAAAGTTGGTACAATTTCCATGTAATCATTTATTCATTTTTTATCACTTTTTGATATAATCGATCAGCAGATCATTTTGGTGTCTCAATGGAAGATAGATTAGGATAGGAAGAGATTTGAGACAGGCAGACTCACCAGTAGGCAAGAGCCTACTGGTAATTGTCCAGATACAATGTGATTATTAGAATATATTTGAGTGGTGTCAGGAGAGAAGGGGACATATTCGAGAAATGTTGTGAAGGTGAAATTGACAGGCCTTAGCTACAGATGGGATATGGGGTGAGAGATAGTGAGGAATCTGTTTTCCTCTACAGTAATAGGGAGGGTGAAGGGGTTGGGGGTGCGGTGGTTAGGGGGAAAGATAATGAATTCCGTTTTACATAAATTGAGTTTAAGATATCTTTCTGGACATCCAATTCAAAATGTCTGGAAGACAAATTCCACATTGGACGTCAGCAGAGACAGTGAGGCAGGAAAGGTAGATTTCAGAATCATCAGATGGTAGTTAAATCTGTGAGTGCTGATGATATCACCAAGTCAAGTGGTGTAGAGGAAGAAGAGAAGAGGGCCCCCTATGGTTAGAGGGCGTGATTTGGAGGAGTCAACAAAGAAGGAAGGATAAGTAGGCTGTGTTCTTTGAAGAGGACCATGCCATCAGAGGAATGATGATGTGACTTGCACTTGACTTTGTTTTGAGTGAGGGAGGGCTGTGCAGGTCACCAGCCTCACTTCTCCTCCAGAGTCATCTGGATCCGGTGACCAAAATATTCATCAGGATGACTGGAGGCTGCCGAGGATCCATTGGGAAACTTTGGCCCTTTAAGCTAAGGCGTTTTCAGGTACTCACGTAAACTGAGGTAAATTCAGTGAATAGCCCTCTTTAAAAGGTAGAGAAAATAAATAGATAAGTTAGGATGGGAGGGGCAGGAGCTTCAGGGTTGTTGTTTTGAATAGAAACTATTATTATTGACATTCACTGTAAGCCAGGAGGGTCCAAAATCAGTCATTGAGTGGAGGTTGGGCAGGGACTGCTCCCTGTTCAATCCTTGGACTTCAGACAGGCTTTAGGGGAGTCAAGAAAGGAAGAAGAAAGGAGAGGGGAGGGGAGGGGAGAAGAGAGGAGAGGAGTTATCCAGCTATCTGGGTCCTCATTTAGGCAACTCTTATCTATTCACAGTTTGTGTTTGTCCTTCATTTTCAAAGAGGACCATGACATCAGAGAAGTTATGACATGATTTGCACTTGACTTTGTTTTGAGTGAGGGAGGGCTGTGCAAGGTCACCAGCCTCATTTTCTCCTCCTGAGCCATCTGGATCCAGTCAAGATAAGTAGGAGGAAAACCAGGAGACAGTGGTGTCCCAAATACCTAGAGAGAAGAGATTATCAAGGAGAATTGAGTGATAAACAGCCTTGTTAAGAAAAAGGCCATTAGATTTGGCAACTAAGAGATCATTAGTAAGTTTGAAGAAAGTAGTTTTGGTAAAATAAAGTTGGTGTCCAGATTCTAAGAATGAGTTGATACCATTCAAAATTCACAGTTATGATTGTTAACTATGTATTTCTCTCCATCCTAGTCTCTTACACTTACCCTGCCAAGGATACTATCCCTTTCTTAAGTCCATATCATGATCTTTGTTGGCCCTTCAGTTTTGTAATTCTTTGATTTATTGAGAATATTAGACTTATTCCCTGGCAGCACACGAAAACTTAGTTGCACAGGATGGTCGAGTATGCATAGGTTAGTCTCTTCATCCTTCAAAGTAATTCTTATATCAGGTAGATCACAAATCTATTGGCATATATGATTATCTGAAACATAGGACAGTACTCAGAGTACTATTAAAGAGCATAACCCAATTATGTAAAGTCTTACTTAGTTCCAACTCTTGAAGTCAAAGCATAATACCTTTTCCCCTCTTCCCTCCCATCCCCAACTCTCAGCCTTTCCCTGTTCCTGAAAGTGGGAATAACAATTCAATTCTAAGATATAGATGGTAGTTTTCATAGCTGGGCTCAGGGACTCAGTAGAGTAGGGGATGGAAGAAAGGGGGAGATTCAAAATATGGAGATGGGGTAAAGAATTGTAAAGGGGTTTTGTAAACATTTGAGGACCTTTTTTTAGTCTTTAGCTGGCTCCCCAGTCATCTCCTTTCTTTTCTTCTGTAGTTGTCAGATATTGGCCACTTACTTAATTCTATGATTTTACTGCCAATATTTGTTACTTCAACCCAGAGTTTTCCTAGTGTGTTTCATTCTCACAGTTCCTCACCTGCCTATCCCTGAGGCAAAGTTATAGTCCTCTCAAGGTTTTCTTAGCGTTTCTACTGCTAATTAATGGTGGGAAACAGGGAATTAAAACAGACATGAAGTCCCTCCTTTACTTCCCTTCATTTTTTTTGTTTGAATCCATTGGACAAAGCTGCACAAAAACAGTAATCAGTGACTTCTTTGGATGTACAAAAAGTTAAAGTAAAATTTATCTCTATTTACATTCAGACTGTCATGGACAATAAGAGATATATATTGAAGAAAAAGTCTCAAGAAGATATAATAAAGAAAAGGATGGAGGCTGGGAATTATACATTATGATACCAGAAAAAGATCAAGACATTGAAGCTAGGAAAGTCTAGGGTGGGAGGAGAAATAGCATTAGTGATTTGCTCTCTCCTCTTCTCTTTTGCTATCCCCAGTCAAGCTATTGAATAGTTTATCCTAGATTAGCCCTAGGAAGAGTAGACAAGCAGATTGGTTTAAGGTAGTAGTCCCAGGCAGTAATAGGCCAAAGGAGAAGGAAAATTCTAAATCATGAAAGCAGAGAGGAAGGCAAGGCACTGTGGCCGTAGTGCCATGTGTGGCTGAGGTGAAGATTCTTTTTTTTTTTTTTTTTTTTAAATATTTATTTATTTATTTAACTTTTTACATTCATTTTCACAAAATTTTGGGTTCCAAATTTTCTCCCCTTTTATCCCCTACCCCCACCCCAATGCCTCAAGCAATCTAATTTTCCCTATTTCCAATCTGCCCTCTCTTCTGTCATCCCTCCCTTCTCTTGTCTCCATCTTCTCTTTTCTCCTGTAGGGCCAGATGACTTTCTATTCCTCATTAACTGTATGTCTTCTTTCCTAGTAGCAACAACAATACTAAACAGTTGTTCCTAAAACTTTGAGTTCCAAATTCTCCCCATCCCTCCCTCCCCACCCATTCCCTTTGGTATGGCAGGCAATTCAATATAGGCCCTATCTGTGTAGTTTTGCAAATGACTTCCCTGATAGTCGTGTTGTGTAAGACTAACTGAATTACCCTCCATCCTATCCTGCCCCTCATTGTTTCTCTTCTGTCTTTTGATCCTGTCCCTCCCCAAGTGTTGACTTCAAATTGCTCCCTCCTCCCTTTGCCCTCCCTTCCATCATTCCCCCCGCCCCCGCTTATCTCCTTCTCCCCCACTTTCCTATACTGTAAGATAGGTTTTCATACCAAAATGAGTGTGCATTTTATTCCTTCCTTTAGTCAAATGTGATGAGGGTAAACTTCTTGTTTTTTTTTTTTTTCTCAGCTCTCCTCTTTTTCCCTCCACTAAAAAGTCTCCTACTTGCCTCTTAAATGACATATAATTACCCCATTCCATTTCACCCTCTTTCCTCCCACTACATTTCTCTCTCACCATTTACCTTAATTTCTTTTAAGATATGGTCCCATCCTATTCAATTCACTCTGTGCTCTCTGTCTCTGTATGTGTGTGCATGTGTGTATGTGTGTGTGCATGCATGCGTGTATGTGTGTGTGTGGTCCCACCAACTACCCAGATACTGAAAAGTTTTGAGAGTTACAAATATTGTCTTTTCATGTAGGAATGTAAACAGTTCACTTATGGTAAGTCCCTTAAGACTTCTCTTTGCTGTTTACTTTTTCATGCTTGTCAGGGTCTGCTACCCTGACCTTTGCCTGGATACTTACCTTACCCGATCTTCAGACGTCTCCGGCCCCTCCGGTGAGGGAGGGGAAATGACTAGACAGAGCACCCGAGTAGAAGCACAGCATTTATTACTTACATGTTGAAGCAGGGAGAGAAGAGAGTGAGCAAGCCCCTTACCCCAGGTTATATTACCTGCCCGAGCTCTTCCCATGTTCCTCCCCGTGGGTGGAGCCAGCGCTGTTACCAAGGTGTTCCCAGTACCCTAAGGGCAGGTTAGCACCTCCAGGTGTCTCTACTACCCTCACAGGAGGCCACGGTCCAGAGCTGGGCCCTAACACATGCTTCTTCCCATTCTTGTGTTTGAAAGTCAAATTTTCTTTGCAGCTCTGGTCTTTTCATCAAGAATGATTGAAAGTCCTCTGTTTCATTGAAAGACAATATTTTCCCCTGAAGTATTATACTCAGTTTTGCTGGGTAGGTGATTCTTGGTTTGAGTCCTAGTTCCTTTGACTTCTGGAGTATCCTATTCCACTCCCTTCGATCCCTTAATGTAGAAGCTGCTAGATCTTGAGTTATCCTGATTTTATTTCCACAATACTGGAATTGTTTCTTTCTAGCTGCTTGTAAGATTTTCTTCTTGACCTGGGAGTTCTGGAATTTGGCCACAATGTTCCTAGGAGTTTCTCTTTTTGGATCTCTTTCAGGTGGTGATCGATGGATTCTTTCAATGCTTATTTTGCCCTCTGGTTGTAGAATGTCAGGGCAGTTTTCCTTGATAATTTCATGGAAGATGATATCTAGGCTCTTTTTTTGATCATGACTTTCAGGTAGTCCCATAATTTTTAAATTGTCTCTCCTGGATCTATTTTCCAGGTCATTTGTTTTTCCCATGAGATATTTCACATTCTCTTCCATTTTTTCATTCTTTTGGTTTTGTTTTGTGATTTCTTGGTTTCTCAGAAAGTCATTAACCTCCATTTGTTCCATTCTAATTTTGAGAGAACTATTTTCTTCAGTGAGCTTTTGAACCTCTTTTTCCATTTGTCTAATTCTGCTTTTGAAAGCATTCTTCTCCTCATTGGCTTTTTGAACCTCTTTTGCCAATTGAGTGAGCCTATTTTTCAAGGTGTTATTTTCTTCAGCATTTTTTTGGGTCTCCTTTACCAAGGTATTGACCCATTTTTCATGCTTTTCTTGCATCTCTCTCATTTCTCTTCCCAGTTTTTGCTCCACCTGTCTAACTTGCTTTTCAAAATCCTTTTTGAGCTCTTCCAAGGCCTGAGCCCACCTGACATCCCCCTGGGATGTGTGGGATACCGAGGCCCCGCCCTCCACGTCTTTCCTTGATGGCAAGAATATGTCCTCGTCGTCGTCAGATCCGAAAGTCCGGATCATTTCCATCTGTTCAAAAAAAACACTCTATAGTCTTATTTTTCTTCCCTTTTCTAGGCATTTTTCCAGCCAGTTACTTGACTTCTGAGATTCCTGTCCACCCCCGCCTAGATCCGCCCAGCTAGTGCTTGGGGTCTGAGATTCAAATGGGCTTTCCACAGCAGGTGCCGCTGCTATTCAATGGGAGCTTTAGTTCTGGTGCTGGGGTGGGAGTAGGGCCACCTCCCAGGCTCAGTTCCCTCAGGGGCTTTATGCAGAGACCTTCAGAAATGGAGCGGGTGGGGCAGGGCCATCTCCCAGGCTCAGCTCCTTCAGGTGGTTTATGCAGAGACTTTCAGTAATGAAGATCCTGCCTGCTGCTGGTGGAGTCCCGGGCTGCCGTGGCCTGGCCGCTGCTGCCTCTGCCGCCACCCCCGCCTCTGCCTCCGGCGCTTCCTGCCCCTGCCCCTGCCTCTGCCTCCGCCGTTTCCTCCCGAGGGGACCCGAGCCACGGAGAAAGCCGCTCCCCTCTTGGTGAGCCCAGGCGTGTCTCTCACTGACCTGTAGAATCTATGGGCAGAGGGACCTTGTTGGCCTCCAGAGCTTCCGTCCCTGAGGCCTGCTTGGATAAGCTTCTCTGGGGCTGTGCCCAGAGCAGCGCTGGGGTGGGGTCCGCTTTCCAGGGCGTGATGGACCCTGGGGACGGCTCTCCAGGGCTCTCTGGAATGGAAATCTCCTCCACTATGTTTCTGCACCCCCTGCAGTGAGCCAGAACTTCTTGGGAACTCTTCTTATGTTAAATATATGTGCTGTGGGTTCGGAGCTCGCATACGTGCGTCTTTCTACTCCGCCATCTTGACTCCGCCCCCCTGAAGATTCTTTTATAAGGATTTATGCCAGTAGTCAGGCTTATGTAAGTCATGGACTGCATATGCACACTCACATATAGAAAGGCAGACAAACAGATATGTTAATGTATATGCGTTATATATGTATATGTTAAGGTTTTTATGAATATAGTGTCCAAATCTGATTAATACAAACTTTTGCTATACAATAGTGTTCTTAATACCATTTTAAATTCCTCTATAATAATAGGATATTATAGATATTAAGATTACATTTAAAAAATTCTAGACCTTTGTTTTCTTCCCTGTAGGGAGTCTTTGGTGAAGAATCTTGCTCTTAACACTACACCTCAGTTACTATTCTGTGACTTAGTTTTAGAATAATGCCTCAAGTATTGAGAGGTTTAGTGAATTGTCCTGAATCATAACACCAGTATGTGAGAGGCAGGACTTGAGAGTTTGGACTTTCCTCATTTTGAAGATGACTCTTCTTTATACCATGTTGTCCCTTGACAGTTAATTACATGTCTTATGTGAAGAGGACCATGTGAAATTTCCTTTGTTTATACAAATTTAATTTCTTAAAATAAATAAAATTTAATAATCTTTAAATACTTTCTTATTCAATCTTTATACTAGTCACTGGTGGGTTTCTTATATAAGAAATACTAGATGTGGCTCCTATTTTCAAGATAGAATGTGAATTTTTGAGAAGACTTGAGAATAAATTACATATACTGTACTAATAAAACATGTTTGTTAGTTGTAAAGCACTTCATGTTACATTGGAAAGAACAATAGTTCTGGAATAAGAGAAATTAGGGTCAAATGCTGCTTCTCTTACTACTGGTGTGACCATGGATGAGTCACTTAACACCTCTGGGGCTCAGTTTTTTATCTGCAAAATGGGGAGTTAAGCTATAGTTCAACCTATGACTTCTCAGGACCCTTCCACCTCTAGTTCTATGATCTTTCCAGCACCTATGATCTATGACCAAACTTACTGCAAAACAGCATAGTGGTCTATTTAGTGTAAATGTGTATTAAAAGAATATATGCCTTGTTTTCAAAGGTCTACACATTAATAAGTTTAAAATATGTTGTCCCTTTATTTCAAAAGTATATCTTCCACCCCTAATGAAGGAGGAGAGTGTTTTTAAATGTTTTCTTGAATTTATATTGATCAATGTAAGTAAAATCATGAGAAGACTGGTCTTGAAATCATGAAGACCTTGGTTTAACTGCTGTCTTTGATGTATACTGTCTGTGTGACCTTGAGTAAGTCACCTAAAATCTTAATGCCCCTTAACTTTTTTCTGATTATCTAGGCTATTGACAAGTTTCCCAGTCTGTATCAGTGAAAGGAGTTTTTATACTCAGAGTTCCTTACCGTGGATGAAATCATAGACCTGATCCCATATCATATAATCATTTACATTTACCTGGGCCGCTAAAATAAATTTAAAAGCATTTTGATTGTAGGATTTATAACCTACAAGAAAAATTTGAAACTCAAGGTCAAATAAATAATTATGCATCCATTTCTCCCCTCCTCCCACCCACCTCCCCACCTTCCCAACCTGTGATTTTACTGGTGCCAGAAGTCTCTGTCTTCTGACATCTCTGGCCAGTGATTGAGCTTGTCCCCTTAAGATGGTCAACCTCTCCAAAGTAGAAACTACACCTGGCACTAATTAGCTCCAACCAAAGAAAGTAGGATCTCCAGACCCTTTACCACACAAATCAACAACTTCTCTGCAGCTTATTATCTGGAGAGTTTCCAGCGCACTGTGAGGTTGGTTCAGTGCCTTGCTTAGGATCACGTTGTCTGTATGTGTCAGAGGCAGGCCTGCCTGATTCCTAAGGCAAGTTTTTGTTCACTGTGCCAAGCTGCTTCTCATTATCATTTATTTTATTATGCTATTTCTGTATTGAATAATATGTGTCTAAGTATATCTTAGATTGAACATTGTAAGAAGTTAATAATCAGGCTTATGTAGTTTTTTTCATACGTTCTCCCATATTACAGCATAGTATAATGGAAAGGATTGATAGTGCATAAGGTAAGTACTTACTCTGTAACCTTGGGCAAGTCACTTTAACTTTTTAAGTCTCAGGTTCCTTATGGGATTAATACCCGTAGTATCCATCTCACGGTGCTGTTATGAAGATCAAATGAGGTAATAAAAGTTTAACAACAACACCCACACTTATTGCAGGGCACCACAGTGCTGAGGCGCATTCTTCCTTTCTGTCCATTAAGAGGCCCTTCTGTTCTGGGTCAAGCAGGCACAGCTCAGGTTCAGTGATGGAAGAGTGTAATAGATTAAAAGAAGGACTGTGCTCTTCTCTTTCATTTCTGATTACCCTGTCCTAGAAAAATTACTTTGATTTTGGCTTATTACTAGGGTTTCCACAATGGAAAAAGCTGATAGGCACTCATTGTACAGTATAGATCCTGTATAGGACAACTATTTATTTCCTTTTCACAAAAGAAGTCCTTAACATACTTAACATATAAAAGACCCACAAGCAAATACTGGCAGAAGAATAACTTATTGTTATACTTTTTTTAGGAGGTTGATAAAATATTAAGACATGAGTCAGCTTGTAAGACTTACTTGGCATTTCGCTCTGCAGCATTCAGAATATTTGCTTTCAGTCTCTGTCTTCTGACAACTCTGGTCAGTGATTCAGCTTATCCCCCTAAGATGATCAACCTCTCTAAAGCAGAAATTACACGTGGCACTAATCAACTCCAACCGAAAAAAGTAGGATCTCCAGACCCTTTGCTCTCACAAGGTTGGTTGTCTCAGTGGTGGGACGTATCCGTCCATCCCAGGATCATTGTTCAGTCACCTGTGTTCAAGGATGGAAACAAAAAGGATAAAAGCAGGCAGAAGTGTCAAGGCCCAGGCTTAACTTGCCTACTCAAGCATCTGCTCTTGCTTCCACATGGGAGCAGTGGCCATGCTTCCAGGGCTGGGTGGAGGGTGAGAAAGGAGAAGGACGATTTTCTCCCTAGCACTCACTGGAGATTTATGAATTACTTTGATTGATTTTAGAAATGGAGAAAGATGAGAAATCAGAGCGTGGGCCACACATTTATAACAAATATGCATAGTCAATCAAAAACAAATTCCCATGTTAACCATGTCCAAAAAATTTGTCTTATCTTGCGTCTGAGTCCATAACATTTGTGTCAAGAGAGAGATTCTCTGCAATCATGTTTGGTCATTGCATTGATTAGATTTCTTAAGTCTTTTAAAGTTCTATTTTTACCGTGTTGTTATTATTGTATAAATTATTCTTCTTTTTCTGCTCATTTCATCTGGCATCAATTCATATAAATCTTCTCAGGTTTTATTGAAGCCATCCCTTTTGTACTGTATCATGCCAAAATAGTATTTCAGTGCATTTATATTTCATAATTTGTTTATCCATTCCCTAATTGACAGACACTTCCTGGATTTCCTGTTCTTTGCTACTCTAAAAAGAATTGATACTAACATTTCTGTGTATATGTGTTCTTCCCCTCTGTCATTGATCTCTTTCTTGTATATGTTTTTTATCTCTTTGCTACTACAAAAAAAGCTACCATAAACATTTTTGTACATAAGTATCTTTCTCTCTTTGATCTCTTTGTATTTCACTGGTAGTGATATTGCCAGATCAAAGCATGTGTATAGTTTGGTAACTTTTGGGGTATTATTCAGGATTGCTTTCCAGAAAGTCCGGTCTAGGTTATAGCTCCAACACTGCAATTACATGCCTGTTTTCCTTCAATTTTTCCAACATTTGTCATTTTTCTTAGTTTACCTTTGAGAAGCTGATGAATGAGAATTAGGACTTCAGAGTTGTTTTAATGTGCCCTTCTCTTCCATGGCCTGAGCCCAATGAATATTTATTTCAGATGTTTGGGATACAGAGGCCTTGACTTCTATGTCTTTACCTGATGGTAAACATTGTTCTTCCTCATCCAAAAGGAAGGGAGGAAATATCTGTTCACCAAGAGAGTAACCTTCTATGGTCTTGTTTTGTTTTGTTTTTTCCCTTTTCTGGGCATTTTCCTAGCCAGTTACTTGACTTGTGAGATTCCTTTCCACACCCACCTCTCGCCTCCAGATCTGCCCAGCTAGTGCTTGGGGTCTGAGATGCAAATGCTGCTTCCCAGCCTCAGGGCTTTCAGTGGGGGCAGGGCTGCTATTCAGTGTGAGATTAAGTGTAGCTGCTGGGGTGGGGGCAGGGCTGCCTCACAGGGCTCAGTTGCCTCAGGGGGTTTATGAGAAGAGACCTTCAGCAATGGATCTGAGCTCCTGTTTGCTTTGGGAGCCCCTGTCTGCTGCTGCCTCTGCTACTGCCTCCCGAGGGGGCCTGAGTTATGGGAACACCCTGCTACCCTCTTGGCGAGCCAAACAGGCACTCTCACTAACTTCTGGCATCTGTGGGTGGATGGACCTGCTTGGCTGCTGGAGATTCCATCCCTGAAGCCTCCTCAGATCTGGTCCTCTCAGTGCCATGTGGCCAAGATAGGGCTGGGCTCTGTTCCGGGTCCGGTGCACAATGGACCTTTGGTGTCGATTTTCAGGGCTCTCTGGAACAGAAATCTCCTCCACTCTGTTGTTGTGCAGCTCCCACTGCTCTAGAATTCATTGGGAGCTCCTCTTTACAGGTATTTTATGGGCTGTGGGTTAGGAACTAGCATATGTGTATGTTTCTACTCAGCCATCTTGGCTCCTCCCCCTGGGTGAGTTGTTTATGGAATGTCTACAAGATGTTCAACAGAAAGTTGATGATGGAGGACTGACTCTTTAGGGGACAAGTTAGTTAAGACCAGATGGAGAAATTTGGAAATCATATACATAGAGATAAGGAAGATCAGAGAAGTTTGCTACAAAGTTAACCCCAATTACTTCTTTTATAGTTTTAGCTGTATTTGGTTTTGTTAGTGCAAAAGCATTTTAATTTTATATAATCAACATTGCCCATTTTGTCTTTTGTGATTTTTTCTATCCCTTGTTTGGTCATGAATTCTCCTGAACAGCATAGTTAGAGAAATGAAGAATTTTTTTTTAAATTTTTAAACATTGCATTCTTTATTTCATTGACTAAAAATGGTAACAAAGCCTTCCAGATAAGGACACAAGAGAATCTTTTTCCCACCACAAGATCAGGACAATTTTTTTAAAACTGTTGGGTCTTTATTAAAAAAAAAAAAAAAAAAAAAAAAAAAGATTCTCAGAAAAATCCCATAGCCCTCTTTTTTTTAACTAGCTAATTTATTTATTTTTAGTTTTCAACATTCACTCACTTCCATAAGTTTTAAATTTTCTCCTCCTTTCTCCCACCCTTTCCCCAAGACGGCGTGCAATCAGATATAGACTCTACACATACATTCCTATTAAACACATTTTCACGTTAGTCATGTTTCATTGAAGAATTATAGTGAATGAGAGAAACAATGAGAAAGAAACCAAAACAAAACAAGACAAAAAAGAAAATCTTCTGCTTTGCTCTGCATTCAGACTCCATGGTTCTTTTTCTGGATATGGATAGCATTTTGCATCATGAGTCCTTTGGAATTATTTTAGAAATAATAGGTCCTTGCATTTCTGAGAAGGGCTAAGTCTATCAAAATCAGTCATCACACACTATGGCAGTTTCTGTGAACAACGTTCTCTTGGTTCTGCTCACTTCACTCAGCATCAGTTCATATGAGTCTTCCTGCATTTTTCTGAAGTCTTCCTGTTCTTCATTTCTTATAGCTCAATAGTGTACTATTACATTCATATACCACATTTTGTTTAGCCATTCCCCACTTGTTGGGCATCCTCTCAATTTCCAGTTCGTGGCCACCACAGAAAAGAACTAGTATAAATATTTTTATACATTTGGGTCCTTTTCATGTTTTATGATCTCTGGGCTATAGCCATAGAAGTAGTATTGCTGGGTCAAAGGGTATATGCACATTTTTTATAATGCCCTTTGCACATAGTTTCAAATTGCTCTTCAGATTGGTTGATTCAGTTCACAACTCCACCAAAAATGCATTTGTGTTCCAATTTTCCCATATCTTCTCCAACAGTTACCATTTTCCTGTTTTGTCATGTGAGCCAATCTGATAGATGTGATGTGGTAACCCAGAGTTATTTTGATTTGCATCTCTTTAATCAATAGTGATTTAGAGCATTTTTTTCATATGGCTGTAGAGAGCTTTAATTTCTTCCTCTAAACTGCCTGTTTGTTTTCTTTGACCATTTATCAATTGGATATTCTTGTAAATTTGATTTAGTTTTCTATACATTTTATAAATGAGGTCTTTAACAGAGACACTAGTTGTAAACATTGAAGAATAAGATTGTTGCCAGCATTGAGGACTTAAAGAAAATTATATATCATAAATATATGATGAGTCAAGTCATCTGGATATTAAGATTTTCCAGTAATGCTTATTGAGAGTAGAGGAATTAGACATTAGAATTTAATTAGCAGGTTGGGCACATCATATATGGTCATCTAAAAAAAACTCTAAGGTCTATGGTCTATGGTCATCCAAAGAAAGTATTGAACTATTAAAATGGTCGATTATAAAATATGCAGCCCATGAAGCCAGAATTAGGGAAATGGATAAAGAAAATAAGCAGAGCTCAGTGAACTAGAACATATGCTAAAGGCAAGCAACTGGTTTAATGTGAGTGAAAAAGTAGGTGGAATAGGATAGCAAGTTGTACTAAGAGAGCGGGATCTTATATTCTGTTATAACATGGTGGTATAGTTAATTGACATGAAAATGTTCAAGACAATACTTCCCCTACAGATGTACCTATGTGTGATTGAAGCAGAAGAAAGTACCAAGACATAACTGCTAAATTAGAAGCTATTTCTAATAGTTAAGACCAGATGGAGAAATTTGGAAATCATATACATAGAGATAAGGAAGATCAGAGAAGTTTGCTACAAAGTTAACCCCAATTACTTCTTTTATAGTTTTAGCTGTATTTGGTTTTGTTAGTGCAAAAGCATTTTAATTTTATATAATCAACATTGCCCATTTGAGTTCAATACAATTCGACAAGTGTTTGTTAATCATCTAATATATGTAAGGCACTGTGCCAAATGCTGGAGAAAGGCAAGAGAATGATGAGTAAGCTATGTCTTTAAGGATCTTCCATGCCGCTAGGATTTAAAACATATAAATACGCCAGAGAATTTAAGATGATTTGAAGAAGGGAGAGAGCATTAACAACTAAGAACCAAGGGAAGTAAAAATGACAATACTTCCAAGGTCATTTCACACTTCTAGTGCTATGTCAGTCAAATTACCAAGGGGATATTTTGTGGAACTTGATAAAATAAAAACAAGATTTATTTTTAAAAACAAAAGATCCTAGGATGTCAAGTGAAATCATGAAAAGAAGTAGGGATGAAGCAGGAATAGTACTTTTGAACCTCAAACTGTTTTACAAAACAATAGTCATGAAAGCCAGCTGGTATGGGTTTAAAAATCAAGAGACAGATCAATGGAGTGGAGTAGAGAAGAAGAAACAGTATAACTCAATGGCCCAGTGTGTGATAAAGCAGAAAACATAAAATACTTAGGGAAAAATACTTATTTGATAAAAAAAAAATGGCTGGAAAGCTAGAAAGCCATCTGACAGAAATTACTCTTAGACCTTATACCATATTCCATAAACCATATAGTTTAGATGAATATTTGACCTTTGTAAGTAACAATCAGACTATGAAAAAATTAGAAGAAAAGCCAGTTATACCTTTTTCACAGCTATGGGTAAAAGTCATATTCTTAACCAAAGAAAGGAGAGAGGTAATTACAAAAGATAAAACAGACAATAACTTTTGTTACTTGAAACTGAAACATATATGCAGAGGCAAAGTTAATGTACCTAGAATGAGAAGGGAAAATGCGAATAGGGAAAAAAAGTTTCAGATTTTTCTGAGGATTAAATATCCAAGATACATAAACTGTCTCTCTCTCTGTGTGTCTCTCTCTCTGTCTCTGTCTTTCTCTGTCTCTCTATATATACATATGTGTATGTATATACATATATATATATATATATATGTATATATGTTACTAATAGCTATTCTCCAATAGATAAGTGGCCAAGGATATAAACCAATAGTTCTCAAAAGAATTACCTAGTATTCCCCACTACATGAAAGAATATCCCAAATCATTAATAAGATAGAAAAATTCAAAAGTACCCTAAGGTTTCACTGCATACCTTGCAAATTGGCAAAGATGACAAGAAAAAAATGTCACTGTTCCAAAGATTCTGGAATGATAGGCACACTTACGCATTGTTGGTGGACCTTTGAAATGTTTTAATCATTTTGAAAAGTAATTTGAAATCATGCAAATAAAGTAACTAAGATGTCTATACCAGAGTCTCCACAACTGTGCTTATTCTCTAAGGAAAAGAAGAAAGTTTACATATATATATATATAAACTTATATATATTTTATATATATATATAAACATATATATTTTATATATATATTTATATATATATAAACTTTCTTCTTATCCATGTATATATACATACACATACATATATATGTATATCTATATGTATATTCATATCTACTTTTTGTGATAGCTAATAATTGGATGCAAAGTAAGAAAGTAAGATGTCCATTGATAGGGAAATGAGTAAATAAATTGTGGTATATGAATGTAACAGATTATTGCTATGCTATAAGAAATGATATGTGTGATGAATGCAGAAAAGTATGAAAATATCTGTATGAACTGATGCAGATTGAGGTGAACAGAGCCAAGAAAACAATATACACTAACTACAATGTGAATGGAAAGAACAAGCACACATCAAAAAATCAATTTACAAAATTATAAAAATTAAGCAGGACTTGAATGAGTGGATATGAGAGGACAGCCCAAACTACCTCTTTTGTGGAGGTGGGAAGTCCATGGGATGTTACAAATTGTACAAATTTTGGACTTTTTCAATATATTTACCAGTTGTACTGATTTTTTTCTACATAAAAAAGTTGTTGTTGTTCGGTCATTTCAGTTGTGTTTGACTCTCTGTGACCCCATTTGGGATTTTCTTTGCAAGGATACTGGGAGTGGATTGCCATTTCCTTTTCCAGTTCATTTTACAGATGAGGAAACTGAAGCAAATACAATTAAGTGACTTACCCAGAGTCACACAGCTCCTAAGTATCTGAGGCCAGATTTGAATTAAAAAAGTTGAGCCTTCCTGACTCCAGGCTTGGTACTTTATCTACTATATCACCTTGCTTCCCTAAAGAGAAAAAAAAATTGTTATATGGAATGACTATCTTGAGGGGAATAGGGGAAGGATAGGGGGAATAGCTGAGGGTGGTGTAAGAAACAGAAGACACTGATAAAAAATTATTAGAAAATTAAAACCCTATTTTTAATTCATTTTAATTTCCCCCAACTACATGTAAAAACAATCTTTAACATTCCATTTTAAAATTTTTGAGTTCCAAGTTTTCTCCCTTCCTTTTTTTCTTCCCTCCTGTTGAGAAGCAAACAACTTGATATGGGTTATACTGTGCACAGTCATGCAAAACATATTTCCATATTAGACACACTGTGAAAGAAAACAGAAGAAAATAAAAGAAAAAATTTTTTGTATATGAAGTCCTTTTCTTTTTTTTTTTAATTATATTTAGGATACAAACCTAGTAATTGTATTGCTTAGTCAAAGGGTACGTATGGTTTAGTAGACCTTTGGGCACAGGGAAATTGTTCTACAGAATGGTTGAATCAGTATACTGCTTAACCAACAGTGCATTAGTGTCTCAATTTTCCCACATCCCCTCCAAAATTTTTCCCTTAGCTAATTTCATAGGTGTGGGGTGGTAGCCCCAGAGTTGTTTTAATTTACATTTCTCTAATCAGTAGTGATTTAAAGCGTTTTTCATATGACCATAGATGACTTTGATTTCTTCATGTAAAAACTGCCTCTTCATATCCTTTGACTATCAATTGTGGAATGGCTTTCATTTCTATAAATTTGGTTCAGTTCTCAATATATTTGAGACATGAGGTCTTTATCAGGAAAACCTGATGTAAAATTTTTTTCACAGTTATGATTACTATGTATTTAACTCTATCCTATTCCCTCCCCATGCCGTTATCCTACTCTCTCTCCTCTTACCCAATCCATTCTCAGAAGTATTATGCTTCTGACTTTTGCCTCTTCCAATTTTCCCTCCCTTCTGTCTACTCCCCACCCCCTTTTGTTATTCCTTTCCCCTTCCACTTTCCTATATGATAAAATAGATTACAGTATACCCAACTAAGTGTCCATGTTTTTCCCTCTGTGAGTCAATTCTGATGAGAGTAAGTTTCATGTGGTTTCCCTACCCCGTTTCCTTCATCTTCCACTCCACTATAAAAGTTCTTTTATATCTCTTTTATGTCAAATAATTTATTCCATTCTGTCTCTCCTTTCCTTTTCTCCCAGTGCATTACTTTCCCTCCCCTTTAATTTTATTTTTTAGACATTATTATTCCATCATATTCAGCTCACATCCATACCTTTTGTCTGTTTATACTCCTAATTATCCTAATAATGAGAAAGTTTCTAGCAAGTATCATCTACCCATGTGGGACTGTAAAGAGTTACTGAATCTCTTCTGATTTTTCTTTCCTGTTTAGCTTTTCATGCTTCCCTTGAATATTATATTTGAAAGTGATATTTTTCTATTTAGCACTGTTCTCCTCATCAGGAAGACTTGAAAGCCCTATGTTTGTATTGAATATCCATTTTTTTTTCTGAAGGATTATGCCCAGTTTTTTTGGTAGTTATTCTGACTCTTCTTCCCTCTGGAATATCATGTTCCAGGCTATGGTGGCTTGCACTATTTTCTCCTTGACTTGAGAGGTCTGGAATTTAGTTTTAATATTCCCAGTAGTCTTCATTTTGGGATCTCTTTCAGGGGGTCTTCAGTGGATTCTTTCAATTTATGTTTTATCCTTTGGTTCCAGACTATCAGGGCGGTTTTCTTCGAAAATTTCTTGAAAGAAATTAAAAAATATTTTTTTTTTCAAATCATAGCTTTCAGGTAATCCAGTAATGCTTAAATGATGTGTCCTTGATCTATTTTGGGGTCAGTTATTTTTCCAGTGAGATACTTCACATTTTCTTCTTTCTTTTCTTCTGTTTTATTTTTTCTTGATGTCTCTTGGAGTCATTAGCTTCCACTTGCCCAAGTCTAATTTTTAAAGAATTGTTTTCTTCAGTGAGCTTTTGTACCTCCTTTTCCATTTGGCCAATTCTGTTTTTTTTTTAAGGAAATTCTTCTCCATTGAATTTTAATTGCCTTTTTAAAAACTATTTGGCGTATTCTATTTTTTAAGGTATTATTTTCTTCAAGATTTTTTTTTGTGCCTCCTATACCAAACTGCTCATTATTTTTCCCCATGATTTTCTTGCATTACTCTCATTACTCTTCCCACTTTTTCCTTTACCTCTCTTACTTGATTTTTAAAATTCTTTCTGAACTCTTCCATGCTCTGAGACCAATTCATATTTTTCTGTGTTTGGATGTAGCAGTTTTGACTTTTTGAATGTGGTATTTTTTATAGTCAGGATCTTTTTCTTCTGTTTGCTCATTTTTACACCCTAACTGTATGCTAAAGTGGATCTCCATTCCAGAGTAGAGAGAGCATCAACCTAAGCACTGCATTTTTGTACAGCTGTTTTCAGAGACAATGTTAGGGATCTTCCATCTTTAGCAAATGTCTGAAAAAACTAAGTTGCTGTGATGTTTCACCTAAAACACAGCAAATTGACTAAGACTGCCGAAGATTGAAATGGATAATATCTTAAGAGATATGCAGATATAAGCCACTTAAAATACTGTTGATGAAGCTGTGAATTGCTCCACTCATTCTGGAAAGAAATTTTGAATTGAGCTAAAAAGTGACTATATTATCCATACTCTGACCAAAGAGTCTCATGACTATGCACATACCTCAGGTATGTCAAAGACAAAAAGCAAGTCCCATATTCAAGAAATGATTCATAGCCACATTTTGTGTAGTAGAAAGGAATTAAGAAAGAATAAAAAATAGATGTTCATTTCTTAAAGAATGGCTAAGCAACTTGTGATATTTTCCTATATTCTGATATCCTATATTTTTCTACAAGGAAATATCACATAAGAAATTACGAATCTGAGGAATTAAGAGAAACATGCATTGGAAAACAATGTAACTGAAACATATTAAAGAAGAGAACAAACAGTAGGCCCAGTGATTACAACAGTGTAAACAGAATCCAAAACAAAGAAGCAAAAACCCTAATATTAGGTCATTGTAATGATAAGGCTTGGTCCTAGAGAAGAAGTAAGAAAACGCCTCACCCTCCCTTCTTTGTAGAAGTGGGAAACTGAATATAGAGTATTACATATACTGTTAGACTGAGTATGAATGTTGATAAATTTTGCTGAACTATTTTTTTCTACCCTTTTAGTCTTCTTACTAGGAATGGCATGCATAGTAGATGAAGGGTGATAGATATATTTGAAAATGATGTAATTAAGATTTAAATTATCAATAAAAATATGATAAAATTGAAATATTAAAAATTTTTAAATAGATCTATTATTTCATCAATTTTGGAGTTTCATCTAATGATGCATAATGCAATCCATCCATGTTTGTGAATCCTATGTGATTCTTGTCTAACCAGGTTGACATCCACCCAAGAATATGATAATAGAGGATCCGTCAAATGTACTGGAATCCATACTTGCTTTTTCTTCTCACTGCAAAGATACCAGTGGAATATTCTTTTTATCTTATTCAGTTTATTATTTTCAAATTTTCTTCCTTTTTGTTCCCATCCCAGGTTTCTCTGAAATTGTCTCTTTTATCATTTCTCACAGCACAGTAGTATTCCATCACATATACCATAACTTATTTTACCATTCCATAATTAGTGGGAATAGCCAAGGTTTCCATTTTTGTGTTAGCACAAAAAAGTTGTTATATTTTGTACAAATGGGTAGAATACTCTTTTTGAAATAATTCATTATCTTAATTCTTCAGTGAACAAGTATTTTAAATTAATCTAGCTTTCCCAGTGCTCACACATTGAACATATTAATAACATATCAGTTATATTACACAATTTTTACAGGTCTGTAAAATTAAATAGCATCATAACACAGTTTATTTATTTCCTTTTGAAATAAAAATGAGTAAGCAAAGAGGAACGAACCCAATAATAGATAGCTCCTATGAGTATAGAGAAGATCTGGGACAAAAAGATTCCTTAGAAAAATTTAATAATGACTTTAAAAATCAGAGAGATCAAGACAAAATTAGAAAAAAAAGAGCAAGCCAAGAAAATCAAGAAAAAATATGAAAAGAAAGTCAATAAACTTGAAATAGAGAAACAAAAACTTAAAGAAGAAAATAATTCCTGAAAAACTAGAATTGAGCAAAGGGAAACTAATGATGTTCTAAGACAAAGAAATAATAAAACAAAATTTAAAAAACCAAAAAAGGGAATAGAATGTGACACATCTTGTCAGAAAAACAACTGATCTGAAGAACAGAACAAGGAGAAATAATTCAATTGTCAGACTGCTTGAAATCCATGATAAAAAGGAATCTTTATTATAAGAAATTATCAAGGAAAATTGATCTGAATTTCTTGACCAAGAAGGCAAAACAGAAACAGAGAAAATTCACCAATCCCCACCTGAAAGAGATCCCAGGAGAAAAGCTTATAGGAATATCATAGCTGAGGAGAAAATATTGGAAGCATCAAGAAAAAAACAATTTAAATATTGTTGAGCTACAATAAGGATTACATTAGACTAGCAACTACTCCATTGAAGGACCATAGATCTTGTGATACTGTATTCATTCAGTAGAGCAAAAAAGCTGGAATTACCACCAAGGGTAGCTTACCCAGCAAAGTTAAGTATAATCCTCAATGGAAAAAAAATGGATATTTAAAGAACTGGAAGACTTTAAGGTAACTGTGACAAAAACCAGCAGAATTTAAGGGAAAATTTGGCATATAGCATCCAGGAGAAATATAAAGTAAACATTAAATGCTAGTTATAAGGGTTTTTAAAAGTTCAAATTGTTTACTTCTTACATGTGAAAATATTATCAATTCTTTTATAACTGTCATTTTCATTTGAGTAGTTTGAAAGAAAGATTTGAGCTGCACTGAGTATGATGGGGTGATTCTTAAAAGAACAAATAAAACTGTAGGGAGAAATAAAAAATAGCAGTTATACAAATGAAGCAAAAAAGGAAAAATTGGTATAGAAGAAGCTAGTGGGGGAGGGCATGTTGTACTGAAACCTTACTCTCATCAGGATGCATTAAAGAGAGAACCCAGTGGATCTAGGTCTTAGTTGTGAGTGGTAGTCCTGGGGTGAGGAATTGTGCTGGCATGGTAGAGCAGATGGTGACAGTGGAGAGAAAATCCTACTCACAGATCCAGGACAGAAAAGAGTTCTTGTGGTTGCTCATAGACCAGAGTACAGACCAGGAGAGGAGAGGAGTAAACTCCTTTCCCTTGATTTTGTCACCTTGAAGGAACTGAGAACTTACAGGTCCTTAGAGAATACCCTCCACTTGACAGAGGACTCAAAAGTCAAGTAACTTGTTGGGAAAATGCTCCAAAAAGGGAAAAATAAGACTATAGAAGGTTACTTTCTTGGTGAACAGGTATTTTCTTTCATCCTTTTGGATGAGGAAAAACAAAGCATACCATCAGAGGAATACATAAAAATCAAGCCTTCTATATCCAAGACCTCCAAAAAAATGTGCAGTCATCTCAGGCTATGGAAGAGCTCAAAAAGGACTTTGAAAATCAAGTAAGAGAGGTGGAGGAAAAATGGGAAGACAAATGAGAGCAATGCAAGAAATTATGAAAAGTGAGTCAACAGCTTGCTAAAGGAGACTCAAAAAAATACTAAAGAAAATAATATCTTTAAAAATAGACTAACCCAAATGGCAAAAGAGATCCAAAAAGCCAATGAAGAGAAGAATGCTTATAAAGCAGAATTGGCCACATTGAAAAGGAGGTTCAAAAACTCACTAAAGAAAATAGCTCTTTAAAAATTAGAATGGAGCAGATGGAAGCTAATGACTTTATGAGATACTCAGAAATTACAAAACAAAACCAAATAATGAAAAAAATAAGAGACAATGTGAAATATCTCATTGGAAAAACAACTGACCTAGAAAATAGATCCAGGAGAAATAATTTTAAAATTATTGGTTTACCTGAAAACCATGATCAAAAAAGAACCCAGACATCATCTTCTGAGAAATTATCAAGGAAAACTGTCTTTATGTTCTAGAACCAGAGGGTAAAATAGAAATGGAAAAACTGATAACCTCCTGAAAGAGATCCCCAAAGGAAAACTCCTAGGAGTATTGTAGCAAAATTTCAGAGTTCCCAGGTCAAGGAGTAAATTTTTTTTTTTAAGCTTTAAAAATTGTTTATTTTCAGATAATAAATTAGACATAATCTCTTTGCCTTTAATATCTAGTTTAGAGTAGTTTTAAAATATTTACAAAAATCTTCCCTTGAATATCAAAATAATATTATTTTCGTAGTTTGAATGTAACAATGGAAGTTCAGTTGCTTGCTCTCATTCAAATAGCATATGAGCATAACCCACATGTTTTTCTTTTCTTATTTATTTATTTGTCTATTCATTTATTTATTTTTATTTTTTTTAATGTTCTACAATCATTTCCTTAAAATTAAGATTTTATCCCCCCACACCTTCTCCCCACTACCCCCCTTCCTCCCCATGACAGCATACAATTCTGCATAGGTTCTACGTATACTTTCCTATTGAGCACATTTTCACTAAAGTCATGCTACGTAGTCAAACTAAAATAAATGGAAGAAATCATATAACAAATCAAAATATAATACACTGAAACCCGCCCACACACAAACATGATCTGCTACATTCTGTGAATGACTTCCATATTTCTTTCTCTGAGTGTGGAAGGCATTTTGCCTTAGAAGATTGACATTGGGATTTTTTTTTTTCTCAGTAAGTTCTTGTGTTATTACAAAGTTCCAAGTCTACCAGAAAAAGCTGTCGCACACTGTAGTCATTGCTGTGCACAAAGTCAGGGAGTAAATATTACAAGCAGCCCGAAAGAAACAATTCAAATATTGTGAAAATACAATCAGAATAACACAGGATTTAGCAGCTTCTGCACTAAGGAATTGAAGGACATCATATTCCATAGATCAAAGGAGCTAGAATTTACAATCAAGATTCACCTGCTCAGCAAAGCTGAGCATAATACTTCAGGAGAAAAAATGGAATTTCAATGAAATAGAGGTCTTCCAGGCATTCTTGTTGAAAAGACAAGAGCTGAATGGAAAATTTGACTTTCAGATACAAGAATCAAGAGAAACATGAAAAGGTAAACAGGAAAGAGAAGCCTTAAGGAACTCATTAAAGTTGAACTATTTGCATTCCTACATAGAAAGATGTTATTTGTAACTTATGAGACTTTTTTCAGTATTAGGGTAGTTAGAAGGAATATATATTTATATGTAGGTGTGTATGGGTATGTATGTGTATGTTATATACTTGCAGGTATGTATATGTACCTGAGTGTGTGTGTGTGTGTAAATATATATATATATATATATATATATATATATACACATGTACACATATACACATATACACACATATACATACATATATATATATATATATACATACATATATACATATGGAGGGAGAGAGAGAGGGAGAGAGAGCACACAGGGTGAACTGAATATGAAGGGAGAATACCTAAAAAAATAAAATTTACTGTTGAATGGAATGTGCTAGAAGTAGACAAGGGAGAGGTAGAATGTAGCAAATCATCTCACATTAAAGAGGGAAGAAAGAGCTCTTACAATGGAGGGGAAGAGGGGGGAGATGAAAGGAAATAATTGAGACTTACTCTCATGGGATTTGACTTAAGGAGGGAATAAAACACTCAATTGGATTTGGAAATCTATTTTCTCTTCAGGAATGCAAGAGGGAAGGGAATAGGAGAAGGAAGATATTAGAAGGGACAGCAAATTGGCAAAAGGAATAATCAGAAAGAAACACTATTGTGGGAAGACAAGTCAAGGGAGAGAATGGAATAAATGAAGGGCAGGCTAGGAAAGGGGGAAATGTGGTTAGTCTTTTACAACATAACTATTATGGAAGTGCTTTGTATTGTTGCACATGTATGACCTAAATTGAATTGCTTGTTTTCTCAATGAGGGTCGGTATTGAGGGAAGGAGAGAATATAGAACTCAAAGCTTTAGAATGAATGTTAAAAATTGTTTTAGCATGCCCTGAAAATTAAACTATATGGGCAATGGAGTATAGAAATCGGTTTTGCCCTACAGGAAAATAGAGGGGAAGGGGAATGAAAGAAGGGTGGGTAATAGAAGGGAGGACAGACTGGAGGAAAGGATGATTTGGGTGCATGCTGTTCTGGGTTGGAGGATGAGGAGAGATAGGGAGAAAATTTTGAATTCAAATTCTTGTGGAAGTGAATGTTAAGAATTTAAAAATAAATTATATATTAAATTAAAAAAGAGCAAAAGATCAAGAACTTCAAAGAAACCAGGGAAAAAATATATAAAAGAAGCAAATCCAGTAGTATTGGACCCTGGACCATATTATAAGGTGAGAGCATTGTTCAAATGTAGTAAGGATAATTTGTTTATTTTAAATTAAAATTGTCTCATATGAATAAAAACTATGTAACCAGAAATAGAAGGAATGGAGAAAATTGGGGGAAAAACTTTCATAGACAGTCTGTCAGATAGAATGGGATTGGGTTGTAATATTGCTGTGGTGTAGGAAATAATGAGTTAGTTGATTTACAAATACATGGAAAGATTTGGACTTGTGAAAGAAGATGCTCCTCCTTCAGAGTAATAGATGATGAGTAAAAATAAGCCAAATATGGTCTTTCATAAATGTGAATCAGTATATCAGTGTGCATGTGTATCTTAGATATGTGTGTATGTGTGTAAGTATGTTCATACTTAATCGTAGCCTTCTTCGGAGAGGGGACAGCAGTGATGGAGGGGAAAAGATAAAGTAAAAAGTGCACAGCAGAAAAGAAAAGAAAACCTAAAAGGAAGCAAAGAAAAGCTGGACAAATTTTAAAACAATGCATAATCTTCGTTATATAGGTTTCCTTGAAATGGAAATTTGTTGTTTTATTTTGAATCCTCTCTTATGTTCTCCTGTGTTTATGGCAGTTTTTTTCCTGTTTTAAACTTAATTTAAATAAATTTAAAGACTTTAAAGAAGAATGCTGAAAAGATATAAAATTTATTTTTAAAAAATGGAAAATAAGTGCAGTTTGAAATGGGCCATATAGCAAGATGTTGTCGAATTGCTGTATTAAATTCAATATATACTTTTAAAAATTTGCATGTAATATTTTTTGGTGTAATGTGCAATCTTTTGTTTTCTATTCTTTATATAAAACGTTTTATTTTGATATTTGTCAACGACATAGTAATGACAAAAAAATATTTAAAGGTCAGTTTGACTAAACCACAGAGTACTGGAATGGAAATGATATATAATGGGGCCAAGTTGTGAAGAGCTTTAAAAGCCAAAAAAAAATTATATTGTAATCCTATAGACAAAGGAGAGGCACTAAAGTGTATTGAATTGGGAACTGACATGGTCACATCTGCACTTAAGCAAAATCATTTTGACAGCTATATAGAAGATGGCTTAGTGTGGTGAGACTTGAGGAAAAGAAACCAATTAGGAGGCCATTACAAGGTGATGAGGGCCTGAACTAAGGTGAATGTTTCAGAGATTTAGGAATTAAAATGCAAGAATATGAGCATCATCCTATACCCTCTTATAATATTACATTCTAATCAAATAAAAAGATATTCCAATGTGTGTTTGTGAGCCACATGGTGTTAGTACCTCTGCTAGTTGCATTTGCTTCCATTTTGTTATGTAAAGCTGCCACTGCCACAGTCTGACCACTTCATAGATGCTGTTCTGCTGTGGTGTTTCTGGTCTTACTGTCTTCACTAGTTTGAAGCTGGCCTCATTTTAGTATGAAGACCTTTGTCCTATTGGCTGTGGGAAACCTCTTCAACAACTACGAGACTCCTAGCAACATAACTTCAAGGGTAATTGGATTACAAACGTCTACAAGGTCAAGGTTCATTGGAGAGTAAAGGGAAATTAAAGCAAAAAGAAATGAATGATTCTCTGAAGGTCAACTAGTGATTCACTGACATAACTGAAATACAACTGGAATCTTTGCGACTGATCTGATGTGGCACAATTTGTTATTTCTTTCTTCATTGAGAATTGTGAAGATATCTGTGGATAAAATGTAAAAATGTCCTTAAATTGTGAACTTTTATTTTTATACTTTTCTAAATTACTGATGTATATTACTAGTTTAGACATCAGAACACTTTGGTTACTTTCCTTCAGATTCACACCCCCTGTAGCATGGTATCAACTATTTTTGTAGATTGTAGCCTTTTCCTTTATCCTTTGTCAATTGTGTTCTTATTCTACGTGACATTAGCTTAGTCCCTTCCTTGGAACTTTCCCTAAGGGTACATATTTGTCTCATCAGGCAGCAGCACCGATACAAAGAAGGCCACTTTTTTCCTAATATCTTCCTCTCTATTGGATCTTGATTTATATTCCTTTGAGGAATGCCTGAATCCAAATTCTTTGTGTCTTCAAATGAACTGTTCCCTTTAAAGCATGTGGATTCTTTAAACATCATGCCTGATCAGCTAGAAATTCTGATGGCTTGAGATATTTTGTAAATGAATGGGATAACTACCAATTTATACTCTGGTGTGAGGTCTCTGATAGGTAAAAGATAAGAACCAGCAAGTTTGAATGACTTCTGCAGTCTCCACTTCAAGGAGGCTGTTGTCTCACTAGTCCTTGGATTTCATTGGAGGCTTGCCCCAAGGTCAGAAGTGCATTATGTTCTTGGTAGTTGTGATAACCGCAGCAGTATAGTACATCAAGGTGTTCCTCTAGTTCCATGGATATCACAATTGGAATGTCCCATTCATTTCCTTCCCAATAAAGATAATAAGGTCTTTTTTCCATCTACCATCTATAAATAGATCAATAACCCAATCATACAATCTGTACATTTGAGTAGTACTCTGCTGCTATTCTGCCTATTGTTAAGATAATTCTTTGATCCACTTGCATACAGCAATATTCCCATTTTTTTTTTGTTTAGTTGTTTTTTAGTCGTGTTTGACTCTTTGTGACCCCATTTGGAGTTTTCCTGGCAAAGATAATAGAGTGGTTTGACATTTCTTTCTCCAGCTCATTTTACAGGTGAGGAGTTGAGGTAAATAGGATTAAATTACCTGCTCAAGGTCATATAGTTAGGAAGTATCTGAGGCCAGATTAGAAATCAGGAAGATAAGTCTTCCTGACTGCAGGCCTGGCTCTCTGTCCACTGTGTCACCTGGCTGTCAAATTCCTAGAATATTTTTTTCAGTCTTTTTGCCAATTAAGTAATGGAATTGTTGGTAACATATTCAAGAGCTCTGACTTTCTTGAAGATATCAAACTGTTCAGTTGTCTACAGTAATCAGGAATTCCAGCATAATATATGAGTTTAATCCTGTATAGGACCATAGGAGCAATATAATGATCCATTATATCAACAGTTAAGATTTTGGGGTGTGGAGGGGGTAGATAACCTCAGGCCTAAGACAGATAGACAAGCATACTTTGTAACCTACCCATGGAAGTTTTCGAGGCTGAAGCTGTTGATTTCTGTATGCAGTTAACCTTGGTTTAGAATTTTGGTTGCCCAGAATGCCACCAAAGAATTTTAGATGGAAGTTAGGAGAATGAGGGCAGTTAAAGAGCAGGGCTCCTAGACGTAGTTTGGGGTACTGGGGATACTGGAATGGTTTGTCATTTCCTTCTCTAGCTCATATTTCAGATGAGGAACTCAAGGAAAAGAGGGTTAAGTGGTTTGACCAGGATCACGATAGGTAGCGTCTAAAGCTGTATTTGAATTCAGATTCTCATGACTCTCGGGCCTGTGCTCTATCCCCTGTGCCACCATCTAACCCATTCTTATCACTATCCATTTCTCCATTCAGTAAATGCCCTGCCACCCACCCTCAAACTATGGATATGAACCCTATTCTTTAACTCCCCTCGTTCCCCTAACTTCCCTCTGCAATTCTTTGGCAGATTCTGGGACACTCAAATAAACCATGATGATATAATGGGTCATTTTTACTGTCCTTTTTATGATCACCTCCATAGGATTTGAGCCACTTTTCTTGGAACCTTCAGTAAATACCCTATATTTCATTACTCCTGTGGACCTGTATCAGATGAAATCCTTATTTCATGCTGGAATTCCTGATTACTATAGACAACTGGCGAGTATGATGTCTTCAAGAAATCTAAAGCTCCTGAATATGTTACTAACAATTCTGTTAATTAATTTGCTAGAAGTTTTATTGATTGAAGAATCATTCTGGGAGTCTGGAAGTTATGTACATTCTTAATGACTGATTGCAACTCTTCACTGTTTACACTCTTATAGACCCATATTTTGCGTACTCCAGCAGTGTGTTCTAGAAGGGAAGATGAGGTCAGTTTCTGTGTGATCAGGACCCTTTCCTAACCGCTGTTGGGGAAACTAGGGATCTGATCTCCAAGACTCCAAGGTGTTTGAATTTATCCTCTGCTCTCATAGTTTTAGACACAACTTGCTAAAACTGTTGCCTCTCCCCTCGTAACCTACACCAATAATCTTCGTATTATGAAAAATACAGCTGGCATCAGTTTGCCTAATTTTCCCAGGCATGCTGATATGTTTTGATTTGTTTGTTTTTTGTACAGGATCTGTGATTTCATTGTTGTAGCGTGCTCTTAGTGAGATCATTCACTCTAATAACAAAAGTAAATTTAGAGTTCTGTAGATTTTTTTTTTTACTACTATATTGTCTTCTCAAGAAAATTATTGAAGTCTTTTGAGGGGAACAAGTTTTTTAAAGTTTATTCAAGTTTTTTCATTGGTAAAATGGAGATAATGTAATTAAAATATACCTACTCAAAACACCTAGAATTTCCTCTAAGTTACTATATAAATACAAGGTCATATTATTAATAATTTTTAAATGGATTGTAGAGGGCTAATTGTTCTTGGTTATTGTTCTTCCACTCATGGTGATAGGTAAACCAGTTGCTTTTTTCTTGTGTGATTTGTAAACCAGCCACTAAATTTAAATTACTTCCAGTGTCCCAATTATTTTGAAATTTAAAAGATATTTTAATAGTACTTTATTATTACTCCAAATGACAATTTTCTTTTTAACTTTTGCCTTAAGAAATTTCTTTGAGTAAATCAAAATTTTCTTTTAAGACAAGAGGATAAAGAAGTTTGAAATGGTAAGATTGAACAAAAATGAAAATGTGTCCCAGAAGTGAAAATCAAAAGACTTTGTTGAATCATGTTTTATATTAATATTAGGGCCAGAGATTTAATCTGTATCTAGACAGTCTACCTTATAGCAATATTGGTATGAACTTTATAGTTATTTGAATTAAGGAAATATAAACTTGTTTCAAATTTGAAATAGGCATGCCAGAGCTAGACAAGGACACAGCTACACAACTTTGGAATTGGTGTATTTTAATTAAGAAATTTAATTTGTACCCATAATCATGAAAGCATTTTGACTGATATACATGCTAGTAGCTTTAATTCTTGAAATTAATAAAATATGTTATAACTTGGCTTTATGTTATCGAACATTTGAAAAAAATTTTGCAGTCGTCAATAAGATATCCATGTCCTAGGAAAATAAACATATGGGAGTGGTTGATGGTTTTTAGTGAAACTGTAGTCAGTTTATGAAGAGTTAAATAAATGTTGACATTTTCTGCTTTTCTGGAGAATTTTAGAACTAAAAATGTTTTGAAACTATGAATTATAGCTTAAAAATTGAAAATTTTAATTCTTAATTTGAATTTAGGAATAAGATTTTCAAAATTTTCAAAAGAACAAAGCAGCAGGAGTGAATGCAGAAAAAATGCCTCCAGAAAAGAATGCTATAGCTTTAAGATAAGGTAGTCAGGCACTTCATTGCACAAAACAAGATCGATTTTGAGCAGGCTCCTACTGTTAGCCTTTTTGGAGATGGATTCTCACATTGAAAATAACATTCTTGATAATAGCGGATTTTTCCCTGAAATCCACCAAAACTGAAGAAAAATCCAAGTGACTGTTTTTAGCAGCTGTGTATCCTGGAGTTCACTGGGGAAGCTGGCTTCCTGCAGTCCCCTATTCATCACCTGCTTCAAAGGCAGCCTGGCTGGCTATAGTTTGAAGGCCAGGTAGGGTGCCATTGTGCACAGTCTGGGAGGATTAGTATCAAAGCTGCGGCAACCAGGCCCTTGGTCTCGAGCTGCCATTCAGGGTAGCAGGGAGAGGCTAAGATTGGCCAAGGTCACAGTATCCAGTGTGGAGTGGATTGGGAAAGGATCCTGAGAATAGAATGCTTTTTATGAAATCATGGCGCAAGCTTGCGGCACAGCAGGTGTCCTTCAAGAACACATACATCTATTTATAGTGGTGTACCGTAGCTGATAATGAGATAATAGAGTCTTGTTTTTATCATTTTATTTTTAAAAGACAACTATATATGCCATAATACAGATTAGTATTTAACTCAGCTTTTATTTGAAAATCATAAAGAAACCTTTGACCGATTTCATTGCTGTATTTCATATGTATCTATTTAAGTGAATGACAGAGGATACTGACTATTAATTATTTATAGTTTTCATCATTCCTGACCAGCAAAAGCATAATTCATGGGACAGTATGTATCTTATATGACATTTTTCTTTTTTATGTTGAGCCATTTTTTTGTCAACAGTTTGCAGAGATTTACTGAATTTGCTTAACAGAATATTAAATTGCTGCAACAAAATCCTTCTAATTCAAGAATCCTTTAGAGATGAGGTAGTAGTGACGTAAAAATAAAATTTCCAACTTGATCAAATTAAGGAAAAAATTAAGCTGTACATGAGTTGTCATGACGACAAGGATGTTCTGTTGATGAACTGTACTCTTCATTGTCCAATCAGATAGTAGAGCTGAAACGGGAGCATGAACAGGAGAAGACGCACCTATTCCAGCAGCATAATACAGAGAAGGACTGCCTAGTCCGAGATCATGAACGGGAAATTGAAAAACTGGAAAAACAGCTCCGCGCTGCCAATATGGAGCATGAAAATAAAATTCAAGAGTTGAAGAAACGTGATGCACAGGTAATTATCAATAATGCTTGATGAAACGGGTGCCTTAAGAAAAAGTCATCAGCGTTTATATGTATTTTCAGTATTCTTGATTCACGCTGTTTGATCATTTGCAAAACTGACATATAAATGTGATTTTTTTTTTTTTGTTTTTCTTTTGGCCCTCTCATGTTTTGTTGCTGAATAAGGCTTTAACTGCAGAAACCACAGGTAGCCAGATTAAAAATCCCATGGTGCGCTATAACTTGGCCTCTTGTTTATAATCTTGTCTCAGTTTCTTTCATGATGGGTTTTTTTAAAGGTATCAATCCCTCACCCCTCCCTTCAGCCTTAGTAAATCCCTATGAAATACATCTGGGTCAAGCCATTGCTTTTTGTTTTAATCTCTGCAGGTAACCATAAATCATTTATTTTAATATCTGACTTTTTTCTTCAGTATTGCTTTCTTTCATTGTACTATGTATTTGATTGAATCAGTTATATGATAATTAATTTAAAATGATTTAATTGAGTAGTTACTTCCCTTCAGGTTTGTTGTTATTTTTCCTACATACAGATTACACTACCCACCCCACCCCACCCCCACCCTCCAGCTTATATCTCTGTGGTCCCTGTTGGAAGCCATTTGGCAGAATAACCCCCAGCTGTGGTAGCATTTGACTCTTCAAACTTAGAGATGAAATGTGCACTGTCAGCATGGAAAATGATCTTTATAAATTTTCTGATGAAAAAATAATCTGATTGTGAAGCTATGTTTTTGATATTATACTTTCTTATGGGTGTATTTTAATCAAAGGCCTATGCTTCCAGTTAAGCTATGCTGTGAATATTAATAGAAGGATATTAAAGGTAAATTATAACACAGAAAATAATTTTATTACCTAATTCCATATAGAATCATTGTTGTAGGCTGCATCTAAAGAACCCTTTTCTCTATGAAATTTTACCATAGTACTCCGCAATAAGATTTTCCTTTCTCCCCACCCCCAAGATGATGTAATTCCCTGGCGATAATATCCCTCTATCTTTTTGTTATGTCTTGTGTTTAAGTAGTATCACAATTATTTAAACGTAATAGTTTCACTAAATAAAATCTTTATATTTTGAATGGATGTAGGAAATACAGGTGGTAATGGAGTAAGACAGGGTTATTGGTTATTTCTTTGATTTGATTCTGGATAATCTTTTCATTAATTTAAATAGCTGCCATCCAAACATAATCTCAACCAAAATTTATCTGTGAAGAAAAATTATAATCTCTATATATCATGATAGTTTTCAAACTTTAAAAGAAGTAATTTCAGTTACCATGTATTATAATAAAATACTCAAGTGAACACTGCTATAAATTCTGTAAATATTATACTTTTTTACTAATTATTGAAACCTTTATCAAATATATACTAGTTTTTTGGAATTCACTACTTATAGTAATTTTATAAATTCTCTTAAAAATTTTAGATTCTCCATCTATGTCAGACCATGCTGTTGTTTTTCATACCAACACCGAGTTTAACGTTTAATAAGTACTGGGTTATTTTATAACACTGAATTTCCTAACTAGTACTATAGAATTCAGTTATTGCTTACATAAACTTTCAACCACTTACCATTTTATCATTGTAAGGAAAGGTGGTATCAGTATAATCTCCAGTAACTAAATTTTGAGAAAATTTTTGTGCTTTAATATATATATAGCGAGAGAGAAAGAGAGAGAGTAACTGTTATTTAGGGTGTGGTTCGACCAGTAGTTACAAGATATGGTATGCTTTGGAAATATTATGTAAGATTTAACTCCCCTCATGTTATAATAATGAAATCTTTGACAGCTTATTAGTGTCTCTTGTTATTAAAATATTAAATATAAAAGCCACAAAACCTACTCAAACCTCATATTTTAGAACTATATTTTCTTATGGTTTGCGTGTTTATTGGTGTGTTTTAATTGCTGTTTATCCCCACCCTGACAATACCAGGAAGCTGTACACAAAGGATGTTTCTGATCAACATCTCAATCATCTTTTCCTGTGAGAATACTTTATGTTCACACAGATCCACAGTAGTTATGTATTAAACCATTAGCATATGTAATAATATACTTTCAAAATATCTTGAAATGATAATTTACTTTTGGTTTTACATTGAGTATATTCAGAACCTTTTCCTTGAAAATGCTTATTGTGCTTCTTCAAGTTTATATTCTGAAAAGCACATGTTTATGCATCTTAAATGCTTGATCACTGACTAATCAAAACAAAATAATCATGGAATATATTTCTGAAATGGTTTTTCTCAAATTATTGATTTATCTTCTAAAGAAATATAGAGTAAAGGCATACTATATGTGGAATCTAGAAATTTAGTTTGTATTCTTTATCTTCTTGCAAATAAGTATTTGTTTTTCTAGTTAACTGATTTGCTTCATTATCACAGTAATGGATGTCTTTGTGAGAAACACTGTTTAAGTACATTTCTCCCACCAATTCCAAAGAACTAAATAAATATCTTTTTTTAGAGGTAGTATTTTTGTTTGATAATTTTATTCTGTTCGGGTGATGATATTAGTGCAAGTATTTATTTCCACAATTCAACTTCTTCCTAATGTATAGTTCATTGTTATTATAATAAAGCATTGAAATGCAGAAATGTTCTCCCACAAACAAGAAAACAATACGATTGCCTTTTGTTGAATACATTTCAAATCATGGATGGTATAATAATCCACATATTTGGGTTTTTTAATAATTTAAAATGAGTATAATACTACTAGGTATTCCAGTTTTCTTCACTTTATTTTAAATCATTTTAATGTTGATAATGATATATAAATCATATTTTAATTGTAATATATTTAGAAAAATTTGATAAGAATAATTTGTTTTGGGTTAATATTTCCAGGATTTTAATTGTTTTCTTTATTTTGAGAGTATTTCTATGCCTTTATACCTACCTAAAGTAATTAGTTTCAAAGAAGAGTCACCAACCCAACCTGTGGATCACTAGAAGCCAAAATATTTTGTAATTTCTAATCTCTTCTTCAGTAACTCTAATATTTCTAAAGATAGTAATTTGTATTTACTAGAATCACTTTAAGAAATTATCATTTCATTTTATTGATTAACTAATTAAAGTGCCTGCAGAAACAATCTAAGAAGAGTTGCTTCCCTGTCACAGTTGTATAGTGTATTCCATTTCTATTCTGAACTTAACTGCAGTTAACGTAACATAACATAAAGGTTTCAGCTGCCCTTCTGCTGCTAGTAATCTTTTATTGAATAAGAAAAACATAAATTACAGCTCTTATGACTTCTTGATTGGTCATTTGAGAACTTAATACTTATAGGGATTATTTGGTCTCATAAATTTAGAGTTGAAGTGAGTATTCTTTTGTATATGTAGTTTTTTACATAAACTTTAAAGGTCTGCTTATTGGAGAGGTCCTCAGTTAGCTGTTGCCTGTATGAACTATTCAAGGAACTGACTAATTCCTGTAACGAAGGTGGTCACTATTGTTTGTAAAAATTAAATGAGATATAATTGAAGAAAGTTATCAGACATCTCTAAAGACTCATTAAGCTTAGTATCTAATTACAATCCTCTTTTTCCAGGTAAAGGAATTCTAGAACACTGATAATAGATTCGTTTTTCTTCTAAACTGAAAAATCACTATTCAAATTCACAAATTCAAATTACTGACTTTATACGTAATAATATCTAAATAGGTTTAGGCTTTTGAGGGGAGAGTTATTGGTTCAGATAAGTAGCTGATTTTGTTTTTAATGATTCTGTAAAATAAAATCCCCTGTATTCCTTTTTCTTTCCCATTCCCTTGATAGCATTCTTATAGCATTTTACTTTAAAATCCTATGGCAAAGCATCATCCAACAAAACTATCTCCATTGTCTCATCTATGCGGCAGTAACATGACACATGAATGGACAGTATCTTGTTGTAATACGTCCTTTAAGGTATACTTTTCGATGACTCACAAGAAATAAATATAGTAGTCTCGTCATATTTCTGTCATTTATGTGACTGTGAAGATGTCTGCTATATCATTTGGAAACTCCCGCCTGCCCTCATATTTTTTCACTACCTTTAGTACACACATAAATAATTTACACAAGGATTTTGTGGAGTTGTTTGGTGTTTTCTTGATGGTTGTTTTCTTTCCAGTGGTAATAGTGTGTTGTTTTTTCCACTTCGTTTCTTTGAATATTTTAAGAATCCATTCCCACACGTTCTCAAAATTGTATTTCTCCCATCACAGATTTCCTCTATGAATCCTTGATTTGAAGAGTTCCTCTCTTTGCCTTTATTGCCAGTTCTAATTCTTCATATAGTACATACATGACTGAGATGTTAAAATACAAATGTTTGTTATCCAAATGTTGAAATATTTATTTTTACCTTTTTTTCACTTTTCCTTCCAGTTTCATCCATGAGTGACTTTGCAATGATGTGGCTTAGTTTGGTCTCATACAAAGGTCTCTCCAAACTCCTTCTACTGCTTCTCACCATTTTAAAAAGCATACTGATTATAATCTTCCATCATTCTCCATATGATTGCATTGTGCAAATAAATGCATGTTTTAAACCATTGTTGCCCTTAGCTTCTATGGCTGTCTGCTTGTCAAAGGGATCAGTGATTATTTAGCTGTTGTGGTTTCTAAATTCTTTTGGTCTTTTTGTAATGTTAACTGCTTCATATCAATTAATATTACTTAGGAAATATTATACCATTGACTTCTTTTCCTTTATGTATTTACTATTTTCAGGATCAAGAGTTTGTTTGAATAGGTCAGATTGGAGCTATTATAATTGCATGCCGTATTTCATGCTCATCTTTATCCTTCTGATTTGATACTGACTTAGTGCTTTGGTCTAACAGGTCAACAATCTAATTGCATACTCAGTAACTAGTCATTTCTTGTAAAGATAATTCAATTTCACTTGTGATAATATCTACCATTCACCGTATTAAGCACTATCCAACCTTCTTGAAAAGTATCCATGATATCTATCTATCTTTTTGTCTGTCTATCGTCTATCTATCTATATTTTCTATGTAGTCTATAGGGTTTGACTTTCTTATCTCTTGTTTTTGGTGAATGTTGACTGATTTTGGAGGAACTTGGTTCTTCCAAACTTTCCTTATTTTTCTTTATTTTGTGAGTTTCCTTCCCCAAAGAATTCATCACCCAATGGGCAGCCAACAGTCTTCTCTGTACTTGTCTAAGCAATTTCTTGTATAGCAGATATAGTCTGTTGCCAGGGCCATACTAACATGATAGAGTATGCTAGAACTTATACTTGAAGAATACAGGATCAGCAAAATGCCACAGTGAATCATGAAATGTGAACTGTTAAGATCTTCTATACTGGATGGCTAGACGGTACAGTGGAGCATTGAGCCTATAGTCAGGAAAGCTCTTCTTCCTGAGTTCAAATCCAGCCTCAGACACCTCAAAGCTGTGTGATACTGGAGAAATCACTTAACCCTGTTTGCGTCAGTTTCCACACCTCTAAAATGAGCTGGAGAAAGAAATGGCAGAAAAAACCGCTCCAGTATCTTGGTCAAGAAAACCCCAAGTGGGGTTTCGAAGATTTGAACATGACTGGAAAACAACTGAACAACAAACATATTGTAAAAATCATCCGCTTGAAATGACAGTGAATTTTAGAATTGGTCCATAAGAAGTAACTTCAAATTGATGAAATAGATGATTAATTTTCACAATTAGATAAATTATTTTTCCTGAAAGATAAATGTTATATTTATACATGTATACCCATGTAGTTGCAGATTTTCAAATTTCTATCTGTAATCATGCATATGCTATTAGCTTATCATTTTATTGTCAGGACATTTAGAAATATGCATTAGTATAAAAGTGTGGGTTAGTATAAAAAACTTTTGAAGTAGCTTTGTAATATGTGAAATGGCATTCATTTATTAGTTTTTAAAAATGTTGATCCTTTTGCAATTTTCATCAATCACAGTTCTAGTAAGCCCCCACCTGTCATTCCTGAGAATATATATTTATTAATTCTTCTCCATGACCTTCACTAGTTGTTTCATTACTCAGAAATCAGATTCCATTTAATGATCCTTCCATTTTTATTGTTGTAGTTATTGTACATATTGTACTGTTGTTTCTGCTTATATTTGTTTTCTGTCTGCCAGTGCTTATTATCTCAGTTTCTTGTTCTTGTCTTACTACTATAATTACCATTTCAGTAACTGTAGCAAGGACTAGATGTAACATTGAATATCCTTGCTTTTCCCTTGTTCTTGCTGGAAAGGCTTCAAGCTTTTCTCCATGACAGGTCATTCTAGTTTTTTCCTTTAATAGATTTGGCTTGCTGTACTTAGGGAGAGTTCATTTATTCTTGTGCTTTATTTTTATTTTTAACATAATAGGGTCTTATATTTTATCAAAGACCCTTTCTATATCTCTTATTCTAATCATATGATTTTTGATTCATGTGATTTATAATGGTTGCTATTTCATTTAAGTCATTGATTTTCTTGCCATTTAGTTGACTAAAGTGTTTTCTAATAATTTCCTCTATTTCTTCTTTTGTTGTGAATTTTGCCTTGCCCTTTTTGATACTGGAAGTTTGACTTTTTTTTCTTTCTTTTGTTTTCAAATGTGATTATAAAAAGAGGGGGAGGAAATTCCACTCTCACCTTTTGACTTAGGATCTTTATTAGAACAGTAATTGTTCTAACTTGGTAATGGGAACAATTTTGTCACCATTGTCTGCAATACCAAATTAAAATGGAACAGAGAAATTTTTTTAAAAGTGAGAATATAAAGGAAAGAGCAAGTGACCTGTAGTTACATGCTTGTAGAGAGGATAAAAAAACAGATTTTTCATCAAATAGAAACATTTCAAATCACAAGTTCTGTAAATAGCAACAGTCAGCATTTAGATGGTTTATCAGGCACTGTGCTAAGAGCCTAACAAACATTATCTCATTTGATCTTCATAATAATCCTTTGTACTATTACTATCCCCATTCCATAGTTGGGGTAACTGAGACAAACAAGTCAAGTAACTTACTCAGCAGCAACACGACAGTAAGTCTATGAGGCAATGTTTGAACTCAAACCTTTCTGACTTCAGGCCCAGCAATGTATCTACTGAGCCACTCAGCTCTTCATTCTTTGTTCTAGTAGATAGGAGAGGAAGTAACTAGGAAGCATTCTAATCACTTGGAAGTCCTCATAATTTCAGAGAAGTGAGAAACCATGTTTTTTCCTCCCTACCCTCATATACACTTATTCCCGACTGTAAACACCTTTAAGGGACCAAGCATGTATCCCAGGTTATCCAGATAGACTTTCTCCTGAAAGAAGGAAAGATTTTAAATCATTGGAACAGAAGCTCTTAACATGGGGGTCTACCAGTTAGTCAATAAACGTTTATAAAGCACTAAATGTATGCCAGGCACTGTGCTGTGGATATAAGGAATGGCAAAAGATAGTCCTTGCTGTCAAGAAACTCACACTCTAATGGGGAGACAGCATGCATGCAGCTATGTATAAACAGATTATAAATATTAAAATTAAATAGATGACAGATGAAGCTATATTTTAAAATAATTTATTTCCTTTGATTCTGTATTTTATGTTTTCAAAAACGCTGTTATGAGAAGAGGGATTCATAGGCTTCACTAGAAGGCTAAAGGGTTTGAAAAGAAAAAAAGTTAAGGCTACTTATATTAGAGATAATTTTCCTTACTTTTCGTCATGTAGGGAAATAGAGGAGATTATATACCTTCCCTTCTGACAAAAAGGCAAGAAACAATTTTCACAGGCAACTTTCCTAATTAATGCCTGTTAATTGCAATCCCTGTTTAAAAGGCTGTTTTGAATAATAATATGCAGCCTATATCATTGGGCTAGTAGTGTACATATTTACTTCAATTCCTTCTCACTGTGCTTTTTTTCTGAAAATTTCTGTCGTTTCAATCTTGGTATGCAAAAGAATCAACTTATTATCTTTCTGCCTTCAGTGTTTCTTATTGTGTAATTTGATGAATGCTCCCACATTCAAAGGGAAATTTGATGTCTACTTATTAAAAAGAGAACAAGAAGTCCCATAGACATGAGTGACTCCTTACTGCAAGGTTACTAGGCTTAGTAATAATTATGAGAGTTAAATCAGCAGACAGATGGCAGCAAGGTGGCACAGTGGATAGAGAGCCAGACTCAAAATAAGAAGACTTGAATTCAGATCTGGTCTCAGGCATCTACTAATTGTGTGACCCCAAGCAAGTCACTTAAAAAAAAAAAAAATCTCTGTTTGCCTCAGTTTCCCCATCTGTAAAATAATAATAGCACCTACCTCCCAGAGTTGTTGTTAGGATCAAATAAAATAATAATTATCAGGTGCTTAGCATAGTCCCTGACACAGGTGATAGATTTAATAGGGACATCAATACTGCCTTCTTATTTGCCATACTTTTCTCCAAGTAGCTTTGGACTAATTTTTATATGTTCTAACTATCCTGAAGGAATACAGGATCAGGGAAGTGAAGAGATAAATAAAACAATTTTTGTATATGTTAGAGTACAATCTCCCAATGACTCCTGTAGAGACAGTAGCTACTTACTGACCGATCAGAAGTTGAACAAGTAATTTCAATTATCATATGATATGTTCTCCATTATTTTATTTTCTTATCTATTATATCAGATAATCTAAATATTAATTTATCAGTTGAATTTCTATTGTGCTTTTGCTTAATTTCAGATTTTTAATTCTGTTTTTCATTCATTGTACTAACAATTCTGTAGGATTCAGTTAGTCTTTCATTAAGTTCAGATCTCTCATTCAAATACCCTTTAATGATTGTATTTTTTATTTCAGTTTGACCAGTACAGTAAATATTTTATGTTTTGGTTTTTTGCATTTCTTTGTAAGGTTTTTTTCCTTCCTACCTCATGGTCAGTTTTTTGAAAGGTGCCATACACATTTGAGAAATAGATATAACTGTTTCAGTTCAGTTACAATCAGAAATCTCTCATATCCAAATTTTCTAAAATTCTTTTAAGGTCCTTATGAGGTTCTTTTTATATGTATATATACATTATACATAAATATGTGTGTTTATGTATTATGTATATATATGTATATGATTTATATATAAGATATAAATATTATGTGTTAATAATATGAGGTCCTTAAGGTCTTTTTAATTTATGTTAAATTTGTGTACATCTGAATGGTGAAGATTGAGGTTCCCAGTTATTGTTTTCCTATCTGTTTCTCCCTTAACTTTTCCTTTAAATACTTAGGTGCTATGCCATTAGGAATATTAGGAGTATGTTTGTGCATGTACATATACTTATTTAATATGTGAAAATTCTTTTACTTCACTAAACATAATGTCTTTTTCCTATATATCCCTGAATGTGTCTCTTTTTATTCTTGTATCTTTTGAGACTATGATTGCTACCTGTGAATTTTGAGTTTATCTCCTTTGTCTTCATGAGTTTAAGCATCGATTGTATATTTCCTTCCATCATATCTTTTTAAAGTTTTTTTAGCTCTTCCTTCTCCCCTCTCCTCAAACTCCTTTTTACAAAGAGGAAAGTAGTGGGTAGAAATGTGATCAGCACCAGTAACTATAATTTTAAGTGGTTTGTTCTCTGTCTATTCTTCTCTTTCACCTCACCTATACATTCCAATTACTTGATTTTTTTACTTTTCCCCCTTTTAAACCCTCCTTTATAAATCATTTTATGATGTCTAATTTTGTTTTGTTTGTGTTTTCCCACAAGCTTTATTTTATTCTGCATTAAACTTTTCTATGATCTCTTTGTCACCATCTATTTTCAGTTTCAATGTAATGTATTTCTACACCACTCTTGAAAAGAGGTGTGTGTGTGTGTGTGTGTGTGTGTGTGTATGTGCATATAAATGAGTGTGTGAGTTCAACTTACCTTTGTCTGATTTAGATAACATTGCAGTTCCTGAGATTGCTTCTTGTTCAACCTAATTCTCTGTGAACTTGCTTCTCGTTATTCCAATGATAAGAAATAGTATGTTCTCTTCCCTGGTATCTTCCCTAGTTTTTCCTTAGTATATTCCTTTTCTCCTTCCTTTCCTTTTTCTTTTAACAACATCAGAACAAACCAAGGCCTTATTTTTGTCTGTCATTACTCCTTCTGTGACTATTAAAAATAATGGGAGGAGACTTGTTTCTTTTTAGATTGTAAATAGTTCACCAAGATTTACTTTCTTCCAAGTACTGAAATGTATTACATTTTTCTTCATTTCCCTTTGAGGCTTGTATGTTTCCAAGTTTCTGTCTAGCTCTAATTCTTTTAAGAGGAGTGCTCAATATCCTCTTTTCTTAAAGGTTTTTCCTCTATGCTACTGTAGCTATTTTTTTCAGGGTAAATTGTTCTTTGTTGTAATCCTTTGTTTTTTGATTTTGAAATATTTTATTATAAGTTGTTCTTTTTCTCCTTTGTAGTATTTTTAACAGAGTCTTCTGTGATGCTGACTTTGATTCCTTGGTACTCTTTCTTTCTGATTAATTGCAGTTTATTTTTTGTTCTTACCTGGCAGCTTTATATTTTGGCTGTGGCATTCCTTAGTGATTTCAGTGTGAGGTTTCTTTCAGAAGGTAATAGTTGAATTCTTGATATGTTCACTTTGCCTTCCAATTTTAATAAGCCTGAGCAGTTTTCCTGTATGATTTATTAAAAATAGTGTTTGTGACTTTTGTTTGGTCATAGTTTTCAGGGAGTCAACTGATTCCCCCCCCCCAATTTATTAATTTGTTTTCAGTTTTCAAAAAATACTTTCATAAAGTTCCAAATTTTCTTTCCCTCCCTCCTCTCTCCCCAAGATGGCATGCAATCTTATATGAGTTCTACATATGCATTCCTATTAAACACACTTTCACATTAGTCCTGTTGTACAGAAGAATTAAAATGAATGGGAGATACCAAACATAACAAAGGACAAAATAATCTGCTTCATTCTGTGTTCAATTCCATAGTTCTTTCTCTGGATATGGATGGCATTTTGTGTCATGAGTCCTTTGGAAACGTTTTTGGTGCTCGCGATGCTGTGAAGGGCTAAGTCTATCAAAAATAGTCTTCCACATTGTGGTTATTACTGTGTATAATATTCTCCTGGTTCTGTTCATTTTACTCAGCATCAGTGCATATAAGTCCAGGTTTTTCTGAAGTTTACCTGTTCATCATGTTTTATAGTACAAAAGTATTCTATTACATTCATATACCACAGATTGTTCAGCCATACCTCAGGTGATGGGCATCTCCTGTACTTTCTAGCTCTTGGCTACCACAGAAAGAACTGCTGTAAATATTTTTGATCATGTGGGGCTGGGAGCCACGATGGCAGAGTAACAGCGTGGACTTTCTAGAGCACTTCCACCAAGGACAGTCAAATACCTGTAAAAAAATATGGCTCTGAACAAATTCTGGAGCTGCAGAACCCACAGAATGATGGAGTGAAGCAAATCTCCAGCCCAAGACAGCATGGAAGGTAGTCAGGAAGTGTCTATCGCACCATGCAGAGGGCAGGGCACAGTCCAGTGCAGGCTGCTCTGGCCACAGACAGGACCTGAGCAGGCCTTGGGGAGACTGAAACTCTCACAACTGCAGCAGTTTCCAGACTTCAGGACCCCAAAACACCAAGGACAAATTGGAAGGTCAGTGGGAAAAGCCTATGGGACCAATGTGGGAAAGCGGTGTGGTTCCGCTCCAGCCCCAGAGTGGTGGAGGGCGAAATGGTTGAAGGAACCCACAGCAGCAGCCAGGGACAGAGACAGCAACTGGTTTTGGAGCTCTAGGTCCACAGATTGTGGGGGAATCGAGAATCTTACAGTACATCCCCCACCCCTACTGAAAACAGATCTACCTTGACAAAGAGCTCAGAAGTCAAGTAAATGACTGAGGAAATGAGCAAAAACCTAAAAATGAATCAGACTATAGATTCTTACTTTGGTGACAAGGAAGATCAAAACATGCAAACGCAAAACAACAAAATCTAAGCTCCTCCATCAAGAAAAATATAATTTGATCTCAGGTCATGGAAGAGTTCAAAAAGGATTTTGAAAATCAAGTAAGAGAAATAGAGCAAAAATTGGGAAGAGAAATGAGAGTGATGCAAGAAAATTATGAAAAATGAGTCAACTGCTTGCTAAAGGAGACCCAAAAAGATGCTAAACAAAATAACACTGGTAAAAAATAGTCCAACCCAAATGACAAAAGAGATCCAGCAAGTCAATAAAGGGAAGAATACCCTAAAAAGCAGAATTGGCCAGATGGAAAAGGAGGTCCAAAAGCTCACTGAAGAAAATAATTCCTTAAAGAGTAGAATAGAGCACACGAAAGCTAATGACTATGAAAAATCAAGAAATTATAAAACAAAACCAAAGGAATGAAAAAATAGCAGATAATGTGGAGTATCTCATTGTAAAAACAACTGACCTGGAAAATAGATCCAGGAGAGAGAATTTGAAAATTATGGGAAAGCCATGATCAAAAAAAGAGCGTAGATATCATCTTTCAAGAAATTATCAAGGAAAACTGCCCTGATATTCTACAACCAGAGAGTAAAATAAATATTGAAAGAATCCACTGATTACTCCTGAAAGAGATCCCAAAAGGACAACTCATAGGTATATTGTAGCCAAATTCCAGAGCACCCAAGTCAAGGATCATGTAGAATGTTTTCCCATTTTTATGATACCTTTTGAATACAGCTCTAGAAGAGGTATTTCTAGGTCAAAGGGTATGTACTTTTTTTTCCTTGTTATGTATATTTTTATAGCCCTTTGGGCACAGTCCCAAATTGTTCTCCAGAATGTTTGGATCAGTTCACAGCTCCATCATCAATGAATTAATGTTTCAACTCTTCCACATCTTCTCCAGCATTTATCATTTTCCTGTTTTGTCTTGTTAGCCAATCTGATAGGTGTGATGTGGTACCCCAGAGTTGTGATTTGCATCTCTCTAATCAATAGTGATTTAGAACATTTTTTTCATATGACTATAGATAGCTTTAATTTCTTCCTCTGAAAATTGCCCGTTCATAATGTTTGACCATTTATCAATTGGGAAATGGCTTGTATTCCTGTAAATTTGACTTAGTTCTCTGTATATTTTTGGAATGAGGCCTTTGTCACAGACACTAGTTGTAAAAATTCTTTCCCAGTTTTCTGCTTCCCTCCTAATCTTGGTTGCAGTAGCTTTGTCTGTGCAAAAACTTTTCAATTTAATATAAACAAAGTTATCCATTTTGCATTTCATAATGTTCTCTATTTCTTAATTGGTCATAAATTCCTCCATAAATCTGACAGATAACCTATTCCTTGCTCCCCTCATTTGTTTATAATATCAGTATTTATTCCTAGATTGTGTACCCATTTTGCCTTTTTTCTTGTATACTATGTCAAGCATTGGTGTATCCTAGCTTCCACCACACTATTTTCTAGTTTTCCCAGGAGTTATTGTCAATGAGTTCTCATCCCAGAAGTTCTTATCCCAGAAGATAACCTTGGGATTATCGAGCAGTAGACTTCTATAATCATTGACTACTGTGTCTTGTGTACCTAACCTATTCCACTGCTCTGGACCTTTATTTCTTAGCCAGTACCAACTGGTTTTGATGATTGCTGCTTTATAATACAATTTAAGATCTGATATGGCCAGGCCACCTTCCATGGCTTTTCTTTTCATTAATTCCCTTGGTATTCTGGACCTTTTCTTCTCCAAGATGAATTTTGATATTAATTTTCTAGATCCATAAAATAATTTTTTGTTAGTTTGATTGGGATGGCACTGAATAAGTAAATTAATTTAGGTAGAATTGTCATTTTTATTATATCATCTTGGCTGACCAGCAACTGATGTTTTTCCCGTTATTTAGATCTGACTTTATTTGTGCAAAAAGTGTTTTGTAATTGTGTTCATATAGTAACTGGATTGGTTTTGGCAGGTAGACTCCCAAATATTTCATTGTGTCTACAGTAACTTTCAAAGGGATTTCTCATTCTATCTCTTGCATTGCATTTGTTAACATATAGAAATGCAGATGATTTATTTTGTATCCTGTAACTTTGCTAAAGTTGTTTATAATTTCAAGTAGTTTTTCACTTGATTCTCTAAGCATATTATTATATCATCTGCAAAGAGTGATAATTTAGTTTATTCTTTGCCTATTCTAATTCCTTCTACTTCTTTTTCTTCTTTTATTGCTAAAACTAACAATTCTAGTACCATATTGAATAACAGTGGTGATAATGGACATCCTTGTTTCACTCCCTGATCTTATAGGAAATGTATCTAGCAAATGCTTACAGATCATTTTAGATAAATACTGCTTATTATTTTAAGGAAGGCTCCATTTATTCCTGTACTCTTCAGCATTTTCAATAGAAATGGGTGTTGTATTTTGTCAAAAACTTTTTTTTTGCATCTATTGACATAATCCTATGGTTTCTGTTAGTTTTTTTGTTGATATCAATTATGCTGATAGTTTTCCTAATCTTGAATCAGCTCTATGTTCCTGGTGTAAATCCTACCTGATCATAATGTATTGTTCTTGTGATAAGTTGCTGTACTTTTTTTGTTACTATTTTATTTAAAATCTTTCAGTCTATGTTGATTAGGGACATTGGACTATAATTTTCTTTCTCTGTTTTGGCTCTTCCCATTTAGATATCAGTGCCCTATTTATATCATGAGAAAAATTTGCTAGGAGTCTTTCTTCTCCAATTTTCCCGGATAGTCTTTCTGTATGGTATTGGAATTAACTGCTCTTTAAATGTTTGATAGAATTCACTTGTAAATCCATCTGTCCCTGGAGATTTTTTCCTAGGGAATTTATTGATGTCCAATTTCTTTTGAGATGCATTATTTAAGTATTTTACTTCTTCTATTAATCTGGGCAATTTGTATTTTTTAAAATATTCATCCATTTCACCTAAGTTGTCAAATTTATGGGCCTACAATTGAGCACAATAATTTCTAATTATTGTTTTAATTTTGTCTTCATTGGAGGTGAATTCACCCTTTTGATTTTTGATACTGGTAATTGGCTTTTCTTCTTTATTTAAATCAAATTGACCAAAGGTTTATCCGTTTTATTAATTTTTTCCTAAAACATACTCTTAGTTTTGTTTATTAGTTCAATAGTTTTTTTAATTTCAATTTTATTAATCTCACCTCTGTTTTACAGTATTTCTAATGTGATATTTAATTAGGGATTTTCAATTTGTTCCTTTTCTAGCTTTTTCAATTGCATGCCCAATTCATTGATCTCTTTCTCTATTTTATTTACGTAAGCATTCAGTGACATAAAACTTTCCCCTAAGAACTGCTTTTTCTGCATCCCATATGTTTTGGTAGATTTTCTCATTGTTGTCATTCTCTTGAATGAAGTTACTGACGTTTTCTTTGATTTGTTGTTTGACCCCAACTCATTCTTTAGTATTAGATTATTTAGTTTTCAATTAATTTTTGGTCTATATTTCTGTGACCCTATATTACCTATAATTTTTATTGCATTATGATTTGAAAAGTATGCATTGACTTTCTGCCTTTCTGCAGCTTGTCTAGTACATTTTTTTTTTGTATGTGCCATGTGCCTCTGAGAAAAAGGTATATTCCTTTCTATCTCATTCCATTTTCTCTAGAGGTCTATCATATCCACCTTTTCCAGAATTCTATTTTCCTTAACTTCTTTCTCGTTTATTTGGAGGTTAGATTTATCAAGTTCAGAGAAGGGATGGTTGAGGTCACCCACTTTTATAGGTTTGGTCTCTATTTCTTCCTGTAACTCTCTTAACTTCTTTAAGAATTTGGATGCTATACCACTTGGTGCATATATGTTTAGTAATGGTACTACTTCATTGTCTGTGGTACCGTTTAGCCAGATATAGTTTTCTTCATTATCTCTTTTGATGAAATCTATTTTTGCTTTTGCTTTGTTTGAGATTGTGATTGCTGGGCTTCAACTGAAGCTAATATTTTGTACTCCAGCATTTTTCCTTTACCCTGTGGGTATCCCCCTGTTTCAAATGTTTTTCTTGTAAACAACACATTTTTGGATTATGTTTTTTAATTTAATTAATTTATTCATTTTCATTTTTCAACAATCACTTTGATATGTTTTAAATTGCCCCCTGTCCCTCCCCACTCCCTCCTGAGATGGCAAGCAATTTTATATGAATTCTACACATACATTCTTATTAAACACATTTAAAGCGAGTGGGAGAAACAGTGAGAAGAACCAAAACAAAACAAAGCATAACACAAGAGAAAACAGTGCGCTTCATTCTGCACTCTGATTCCATAATTCTTTCTATGGATGACATTTTGTATCAGGAGTTTGTTGGGAAGATTTTAGGTCCTTGCATTGCTGTGAAGGGCTAAGTCTGTCAGAAATCGTCTTCACACACTGTGTATAATGTTCTCCTGGTTCTGTTCATTTCACTTAGCATCAATTCATATAAGTCCTTCCAGGTTTTTCTGAAGTTTGCCTGTTCATCATTTCTTATAGCAGAGTAGTATTCAGATACATTCATATACCACCACTTGTTCAACCATTCCTCAATTGGTGGACATCCCCTCAATTTCCTCTTCTTGGCCACCGCAGAAAGACCTGCTATAGATGTTTTTGTACATGTGGGACTTTTTTCAACTTTTTGTGATCTCTTTGGGATACAGTCCCTAGAAGAGGTATTGGTAGGTCAAAGGGTATGCACATTTTTATAGCCCTTTGGGCATAGTTCCAAATTGTTCTCCAGAATGGTTGGATCAGGTCACAGCTCTACCAACAATGAATTAGTGTTCCAAGTCTCCCACATCTTCTTCAGCATTTATCATTTACCTGTTTTGTCATGTTAGTAATTCTGATAGGTATGATGTGTCTCCTCAGAGTGGTTTTGATTTTCATCTGTGTAATCAATAGTAATTTAGAACATCTTTCCATATGACTATAGATAGCTATAATTTTTTCCTCTGAAAAATGCCTGATCATATCCTTTGACCATTTATCTATAGGGAAATGACTTGTGTTCTTGTAAATTTTACTCAGTTTTCCACATATTTTAGAAATGGGACCTTTGTCACAGACACTAGTTGTAAGAATTCTTTCCCAGTTTTCTGCTTCTCTCCTAATCTTGGTTGCTTTGGCTTTGTTTGTGGAAAAACATTTCAATTTAATGTAATGAAAATTATCCATTTTGCATTCTCTATCTCTTGCTTGATCACAAATTTCTTCATTCTTCTTGGATCTGACAGATAAACTATTCCTTGCTCCCCTAGTTTGTTTATAATATCAGACTTTATACCTAAATCGTAGACCCATTTGGACTTTATTCTTGCATATGGTGTTAGGTGTTACTATGCCCATTTTCTGCCACACCATTACCTAGTTTTCCCAATGTTTTGTGAAACATTGAGTTCTTATCCAAGGATCTGGGGTCCTTGGATTTATTAAACAGCAGACTACTGTATCTTGAGTGCCTAATTTAACTGATTTACCCTTCTATTTCTTAGCCAGTAGCAAGTGGTTTTGATGATTGCTGCTTTATAATACAAGTTGAGATCTGGTATGACTGGGACACTTTCTCTAGCATTTTTTTTTCATTAACTTCCTTGATATTTTGGACCTTTTGTTTTTCTGTATGGATTTTAATATTAGTTTTTCTAGCTCTAGAATGGATTATGCTTTTTATACATTTTGCTATCCACTTCCGTTTTATGGGAAAATTCATCCCATTCACATTCGCAGTTATGATTACTTTCTGTGTCTTTTTCTCCATCCTGTGCCTTTCCCCATTTGTGCTTTTATTTTCCTCTTCTCTCTTCCCCTCCTCAAAAGTTTTACTTTTGACCACCACCTCCATCAATCTTCCCTCACTTCTATCATCCCTACTCCCTTTTCTTTCCCTTTTCCCTTACTATTTCTTCCCTTTTCTTTCCCTTTTCCCTTCCTACTGCCTGTGAGGCAAGGTAGGTTTCTGTACTTAATTGAGTATGTTATTCCCCCTGTCAACCAAATCTGATGAGAGTAAAGCTCAAAAAGTGCTCATCTCCCTCCTACTATGATGTTTTTGTCCCTCTTCATGTGGTGTAATTTACCATTTTCTTCCTCCTCTTTTCCTTTCCTCCCTTCACACATTTAATTAGGTTTCTTATCACATCAGTTAATTTATACCCATACCACCATCTATGTATATCCCTTTTAAATGTCGTAATAAAAACAGAATTCTCAAGATTAACAAGTATCATCCTCCCATATAGAGAATGTAAATAATTTGCCAATATTAAATAACAGGTTTTTTTTCCTTTTTTTTTTCTCTTTCCTTTTTTATGCCTCAGTTTTCTATTGAGCTCTGGTCTTTCATCAGGACAGTTTGGAAATCCTTTATTCCATTGAATGTCCATCTCCTTGCCTAAAAGATTATGCTCAATTTTTCTGGGTAGTTGATCCTTGCATGTAGTCCTAGCTCCTTTTCCTTACAGAACATCATATTCTAATCCCTCTGATCTTTTGATGTAGAAGGTCCTATGTGATCCTGGCTGTATTTTCTCCATGTTTGAATTGCTTCTTTTTAGCTGCTTACAGTATTTTATCCTTTATCTGGCAACAATATTCCTTGACATTTTCAATTTGGAATATCTTCAGGAGGTGATTGATGGATTCTTTCAATGACTGTCTTGCCCTCTGAATCTAGGACCTCAGGGTAGTTTTCCTTGATGATTTCTTGGAACAAACTGTCCAGGTTTTTTTTTTTTCCATCATGGCTTTCAGGTAGACCAATAATTCTTAGATTTTCTCTACTGAATCTATTTTCCGGGTCAGTTGTTTTTTCCACTGACATATTTTACATTTTTTTCTGTTTTTTTTCATTCTTTTAATTTTGTTTGACTGATTCTTGATGCCTCATAGAGTCATTAGCATCTACTTATCCAATTCCAAATTTTAAAGGATTGTTTTCTTCAGTTCGCTTTTGTTCCTCCTTTTTTTCATTTGTCCAATTGTTTCTCTTAAGGGGTTATTTTCTCCAGATAGGTTTTGTACCTACTTATTGATTTGACCAATTTTACTTTTTAAGTATCTGTTCTTTTCAGTGAATTTTTTTTTTCATTTTGTCAATTGTATTTTTAAAATTATTGGTCATTTTTTTTGTCTAACTCTCAAATTGCTTTTAAAATCCTGGTTGAACTCTTCCAAGACTGTTTGTAAGTCTTGAGACCAGTTAGTGTTCCTTTTTAAGGTTTCAGATGTGGATTTAATGTCAGTCTTCTGAATTCATATTTTGATGTTCCCTGTCCCTATAAGATGATTCTATGGTCAGTGCTTTTCTATTTTGCTTCTTGCTCATGGTGATTTCCCTTTTCCTGGCTTTTAAATTACCTTTCTGCTTCTCGGGCACACAGGGAGCTCTGTCTCACATTTCTTGTGCTGGGAGCTAGAGGAGTTGTTACTGGCTTTGTGTGCTGTGGCATCTGGTTCTTTTAGCTAGAAACTATATAATGCTGCAACTTAGCTGGTATTGAGCTGTCTGTGGTGTGCCAAGGCCTGAAGCCTGGTGAAGTCTGAGTTTCCTCAGGGTTACAGTGAAGCTTACAGTGTGAGTTTTGGGGGTAATCTGGCTCTTAGAGGTCTTCTCCTCCCCTAGGGCTATACTAGAGCACGGCAGCCTCAGTGGCTGTGCACCTTTTGGGCTTTCCTGGGCTGGAAATCTGCCATACTCTCTTCTAGTGAATTCTACCATTGTAAAATTTGTTCAGACCCACTTTTTATCTGAAGGAATTTGTGGAAGATTTCAGGTGAGTCCTTGCTTTCACTTCATCATCTTGGCTCCATGCCCAAACCCCAGTCAAATGATTCTTAAATGACATTTCCTTAACCTGTTTTTAAGGTGAGTTGCACTTTTTGAGAATAATTTTTCTAAGTTAAAAAAATTACAAGCATTTATTGTCTCCTCATTATCCCCAAGTATCACAACTAAACAACTAAAAGAAAAGAAAGGAAAAGAAATCCTTCACATTGGGGAAACAAATTCCCACATTGACCATGTCCAAAAATGTATGTCTCATTTAAATTCATTATTTCTCTGTGTTAACTGGGGAGTGTAATGGATAGAGTGTTGTGTCTGTAGTCTTGAAGACTTGAGTTAAAAATCTAGCATCAGATACGTCTTGGCTGTTTGACCCCAGAGCAAGTTACTTAACTTCTGTTTTTTTCAGTTTTCTCATTTATAAAATGTGGATTATAAAAGCACCTATATCCCAGGATTTTTGTGAGGATCAAATGATGTAAGTTCTTAGGGCAATGCTACACACATAAAATATACTATATAAATGCTATCACCATCATCACCATCATCATCATCATCATTATCTGGTATGAGATGATCAGTTTTCTAGACTCAGTGGTGTATCATTGCATTTATCGGAGTTCTGTAAACTCTTTGAAAGTTGTCTTTCTTTATAATGTTATTGTTTAAGTTGTTCTATTTCTGCTCACTTTTCTCTGTATCGGTTTATGCAAATCTTCTTAGTTTCCTCTAACACTGTCCACTTCTTCATTTCTTATGGCATGATAGTATTCTGTCACCTTCATTTATTATAATTTGTTTAGCCATTACCCAATAGGTGTTTACTCCCTTAGTTTCCAGTTTGGGGCTACTAAAATATAAATATGTTTAAACACATGGGTCCTATTCTTTTTTGATCTTGTTAGGGATGTAGGTCTAGTAGTGTCATAGCTGGGTCAAAGAATAACCAGTGTTTGACAATTTTGGTGGCATAATATTGCAAATTGCTTTCCAGAAGGAATGTATCAGTACATAGCTCAACCAAAACTGACTCATTGTGCAACCCCTCCAACATTTCTCTTTTTTTGTTTTTTCGTGATCTCTGCCAAACTGACAAGGTATGAGATAGAATCTCTCAGTTGCTTTCATTTGTATTTCTCTAATTATCAGTAATTTGGAGAAAGTTTTTATCTGGTTTTTAATAGCTTGGATGTCTTGTTTGGAAAAGCAATTATTATACTTTGACAATTTATCTATTGGGAATAACTCTTATTTGAATCATTATATATATTGGTTAAAAGACCCTTATTAGAGAAACTTGTTATGATATTTTTCCCCCATTATTGTTTTTTTTCATTTTTATTTTTTATTTCATTCTGATGGTTTTTGCTGTCTCTTGGATTCATTGAATTTGAATTACTCCATTCTATTTTTCTTGAAGTTTGCTATTTTGGTAAGGTTTTCCCCCTTCCATTCTAAGATATTTATTTTCCTTCCAAATTTTTCTTCCATGACTGTTATTCCATTTTTAATTTCTTGTTTTAGCCAATTTTTTTCTTTAATAAGATTCTGCTTTTCATGTTGCCTTTCCTCCATAACCTCCCACATGCCTAGTTTCCTTAAATTCCATGACCTACTTCCTCAGTCTACAGCAGAACTCACACAATGATGGTCACAAAGCAGATTTCAGCATTATTCAAGGATTCTACTTCTCTGATTAGGAACTCTGACATGTTTTTCACTATAATCTTCAATCATTCCATCTTCCTTATCCTTCATCCCTTCTAACCCTGTTCTTCACCGTCATCAAAAACTTGTAATCCCTCTAACCCTCACTACTTTATCAGGCATTTTCCTCTAATTCTACTAATTTATCACTAGCCATTTCAGCTATATATTTCCCTTTACTATTTTATCCTTTGCCTTCTTGTTCTATTGCTTACAATTCCTTACCAGACCTCTCCATTTGATTAGTGCAACCATCTTCCTTCTGTACTCCTAATCATGGACTTCTGAATGAAGATGGAGATCTTATAACCTAAATTACTGGGTATATTACAAATTCAAGTTATCCACCTTCTTAATTTAGGCCTCTGTAGCAAGGCAATCTTTTTATGCTTCTCATTCATTCTCTATCTTCTTTATTACAAAAAATTATTAGGAATCTTATCCCTCCTCAAGCTTACCACACCTTTTCTTTATCGCTTCCTAAGATTAGGACCATCCCTCTTACTTGATTGAAAAAAAAATGTTGCCATTTGACATGAGATTTTTCTTTCGTTCTTTTCATTTTTTAACTCTTTTGACTTCATTCCCTTATTCTCCTTGCCCTGGATTTCTGTTAAACACTTTTCATTACCAAGGCCAACTGTATTTCAGGTGGTTTGATCCCACTCCTTTCTGTTTTATCTCTTAGATAGTAACAAATAAATAAGCAAAATCCCTTAACTAGACCATTCCCTCAGGCTATCATCCCATATCTTTCCTCTGTTTCTTTAGGACATTCATTGAAAAAGGTCTCCTGGGTAAGTGCCTCAGCTTCCTTTCCTCTAATCTCTCTACAAAAATGTAGATTTTTGACCTTATTACTCAACTAAAACTACCCTTTACAAAGTTACCAGTGATCTCTTAATGGCCAATTCATGTGGTCATCTTTAAGTTTTCATCCATCTCAACTTGTCTGCTTTACTGACATTGTTAACCACTGTCTCCTCATGGATATTCTGATGTGGTTTTTGTGATATTATTGTCTCCTGGTTCTCCAATTTAACTTTTCCTTCTCCGTTTCCTTTGCTGTCTCATCATATTTACTACAGTGTTCCTTGGTTCTGTCCTTGGTCTTTTCTTCTTTGTTTTTCTTTTTAATTCTTTTTTAATTTTTTTTTAATTTGTAGTTTTCAACATTCATTTCCACAATATTTTGAGTTCCAAATTTTCTCCCTATCTTTCCCCTACCCCCACCCCATGACACCTTGAATTCTGATTACCCCTTCCCCCAGTCTGCTTTCTCTTCTATCGTACCCCTCCTTTCCTTATACTCATCTCCTCTGTTTTCTTGTAGAGCAAGATGGATTTCTATACCCTATTACCTGTATTTCCTATTTCCCAGTTGCATGTAAAAACAGTTTTTAACATTCTTTTTAAAACTTGGAATTACAACTTCTCTCCCTTCCTCCTTCCCCACCCATCCCCACTGAGAAGGCAAGCAATTCAGTATAGGTTATATATGTGTAGCTGTGCAAAAGACTTCCATAAAAGTCATGTTGTGAAAGACTAACTATATTTTCCTTCGCTCTATCCTGCCCCCCATTTATTCTATTCTGTCTTTTGACGTTATCTCTCCCCAGAAGTGTTTACCCTCTCTTCCCATTTTCCCTTCCTTCTATCATCTCCCCACACCCCACTTCTTCCCTACTTTCCTGTAGTGTAAGATAGATTTTTATACATATATACATACATATGTATATAAATAATCCCTCCAACCATCCAAATATTGAGAAAAGTCTGAAGAGTTACAAATATGATATTTCCATGGAGGAATGTAAACAATTCAAGTAAGTCCCTTGTGATTTCTCTTTTTTCTGTTTACTTTTTCTGTTTACCTCTTTTCTGTTATACTTCTCTTGATTCTTGTGTGTGAAAGTCACATTTTCTGTTCAGCTCTGATCTTTTCATCAAGAATGCTTGAAAGTCCTCTATTTCATTGAATGACCATTTTTTCCCCCTGAAGTATTATACTCAGTTTTGCTGGGTAAGTGACTCTTGATTTTAATCCTAGTTCCTTTGACTTCTGAAATATCTTGTTCCAGGCCCTTCAATCTCTTAATGTAGAAGCTGCTAGATCTTGTGTTAACCTGATTGTATTTCCATAATACTCAAATTATTTCTTTCTGGCTTCTTGGCAATATTTTCTCCTTGACCTGAGAACTCTGGAAATTGGCTACAATATTCCTAGGAGTTGTTTTTCGATCTCTTTTAGGAGTGATCAGTGGATTCTTTCAATATTTATTTTACTCTCTGGTTGTAGAATATCAGCGTAGTTTTCCTTGATAATTTTGAAAGATGATGTCTAGGCTTGTTTTTTGATCATGGCTTTCAGGTAGTCCCACAATTTTTAAATTGTCTCTCCTGGATCTATTTTCCAGGTCAGTTGTTTTTACAGTGAGATATTTCACATTATCTGCTATTTTTTCATTTCTTTGGTTTTGTTTTAAAATTTCTTGATTTTTCATAAAGTCATTAGCTTTCGTGTGCTCCATTCTAATCTTTAAGGAATTATTTTCTTCAATGAGCTTTTGGATCTCCTTTTCCATCTGGCCAATTCTGCTTTTTAGAGCATTCTTTTCCTCATTGACTTTTTGGATCTCTTTTGCTATTTGGGTTAGTCTATTTTTACAGTGTTATTTTCTTCAACTTTTTTTTTGGGGGGGGGTCTCCTTTAGCAAACAGTTTACCTGTTTTTCATGATTTTCTTGCATCACTCTTATTTCTCTTCCCAAATTTTGCTGTGCTTCTCTTATTTGATTTTCAAAATCTTGTTTGAGCTCTTCCTTGTCCTGAGACCAATTCATATTTTTCTTAGAGGCTTTGGATGAAGGAACTTTGACTTTGTTTTCTTCTGTTCGCATGTTTTGGTCTTCTTTGTCACCCAAGTAAGATTCTACAGTCTGATTCTTTTTTGATTTTTGCTCATTTCCCAGCCACTTACTTGATTTTTTAGTTCTTTGTCAAGGTAGTTCTCTGCTTCCAGTGGGGGTGATGGGGCTGTACTGTCAGGCACTTGATCCCCCACAACCTGTGGGCCGACAGGTCTAGAAACTGTTTTTATTTCTTTCTATACTCTCAGTACTCTGGTCAGCTCCTAGAGAGAGACCTTAAACTTAGTATTTCTAAACTAAACTCAAACTTACTCTTCCACACTTCCCTATTTCTATCAAAAGAAACACTATTTTTCTAGTTTTCTCAGTTCTCAACCTGGCATTATCTCTGACTCCTCATTCTCCATTACTCATATATCCCCTCATTACCACATCTTACTATCTCTATCTCCACTGTACTTTTCAAATTTTATCCCTTCTTTTTGCACACACAGCTGTTGCCTTGGTTCAGAGCCTTGTTATTCCTTGCCTAGGTTATTCCAATAGCTTCCTAACTAGTCTCCCTGCCTCCAGTGACTCTCTTCTTCACCCATTGAAACTTACTACTGCTAAGGTGATTTCCTCTAAGCATAGATTTGATCTTGTCACTCAGATCACTCCAGTGCTTCCCTGTTGCTGCCAAATTCTTCCACAAACCAGGCTTAAGCTGTCTTTCTGGTTTTGTTTGATTTCACTTCCTATCTTAAGGTCTTTAGTCTACCCTCAAACTAATCTTATCTCTTTTACTCACACATGATATTCCAACATCTACCTGTGCCTTTGTAGTGACACTGCCCTTCTACCCCATACCTAGAATATATTTGTCCTCTTCACTCTTACCTTGAAGAATCTCTTTTCTCCTTCACACATACCTCTGCATAAAGCCTTTCCTGGTCCTTCCAAATTGTGTTACCCTACTTCCTAAACTACTTTGTATTTAAACAGTTTATATTTATTTATATTTATTCTCTTAATATTTTTATGTTTATATATAACCATATAATTTTCTTCATTAGGATATGACGAAGTTGAAAGTAGAGATTATTTCTTTCTTTATACTTGTGTTCTTTGCACCTAGTATAGACTGTCCTCAGACCAGTAGGTCAGCCTTTCTAGCTTTACTAGACTGGCCTAAATTAAACTTTTACTTGCTTAAGTTTCAGAAACTTATTATCTATAACGTGGGAGGTAGAGTAATCTTTACATGTAATCGATAAATATTTTTTAGTATTGAATGGAACTTTTGATCATATATATTAGGAAATTTTGCAAAAGACAGTACTTACAACCTTCTACTTTATCATCTTGAAGAAAGCATTAAGTATTTGATTTATGTTGAGGCTATTGGTATCCACTTTGCATTTTCAACTTACTTAGATGCAGATATTGCATTTTAGTTGCATTGTAGTACATTAATATATTTTGTTTAAAGCATAAGAATGTTTGATGTAAGTATAAAATGCTATATGCAAATTTCCCTTAGATATTATCCACTTTATGCATCATCATTCAATGAAAGCACTGTGAAAATGTAATGTAGCTTTAAATGGACAATTCAATGTTCTTTCAATATCTGTGTGCAAAGATTATAATCAGCTTCCCCATTGGCAAGGGCAGAAATTCTCATTTAAGGAAAAGTCTTTTGTGTTAATATAATGTAGTCAAATGTTCAATAGTATGATTTAGAGATATATTTATAAAAGTGATTTCATTATGCTACTGTGTACTAAGTTAGAGAGAATACTATAAAACTTCTTTTTCAATGAAACATATAGCTTTTTAAGTCATTCGATTTCTTTCCCCATTACACAAAGGTATTTTGTCTTATAAATATATATGTAGTATTTAATCTTTAATTTAAAATAGACAATTTAGTCTGGGATACTAAAAAAATTGAAACTTGAATTTAAGTAAAAATATTTGCTAGGTTAAAAACAAACTATAGACTAAAATATAGATGTTAATTTCCTTAAGAATAGATTTACCTCCGTTTATAAAAATGTTGTACTGCCTTTCTTTAGTGTTATGCATATTTAATAAGGTGACAGTTCCCATAGAAACTACATTTATAGGTGTGTGGTTTTAGATACAATGCATTATTTTAGAGAAAGGTTTTTAAATGATTACATATATCTTACTAAAATTGTTTTTTATTAAATAGTAATGAGTTAATTTTTAAAACATGTTTTTCTTTTATTATTCTTAGTAATGGATTGTTTTTCAAGATTGTTCTTGAAAAGGTAAAGTAAATTTAAAATGTAGAGTATATAATAATCTCTTTTCTGTAAAATGGTGAAAGTTGGTTACAATGCAATGGAATACAGAATCTCAGAATTTTTAGATTTGGAAGGGCTGTCAGCAATCATCTGGGCTAAGGTATCTATATCTGTTTTGTTTCAAGGGCCCCTTTAGCAGTCTGATGAAGCCTAGGTAACCTGTTCCAGAAAAATGTTTTTTTTTTTAATTTTAGTTTTCATTTTAAACAGTTTATAATAGATAAAACAGTTCAAACTTTTGGTCAGGTGATATTTCTTTTTAAAGCATTTGTAATATGGACCACAAAAGAATTTTTTTTAAACATTAACCAACTGAGACACAAATAATATTTGTATTTGCTAACTTCACAAGCCCTTGACCTAATTGTCTCCCCAGTATTACTGAGAATTAAAGGACCCTAACTTATTGTTGTTGGTCTAAAGTCTTATGCCTAATGGCTTAATTTTAGACTTAACCTCGGAGGTTCCCCTACCAGTAATCTATAATCTAATAGATCTTGTATTAAGCTTACAGACCTTTTGAATATAGGAAATTGCCACCAAGAGTAGGGACATTGCAGGGATACAATATCTCCCCACCTTCATGTCAATTCCAGGCAGGAGTAGATTGTCCACTTGCATTCAGTCAGGCTTAAAGTCTGCCAGGTGTCAGTGGGGAAAGTGAGTCAGGAGAATCCTACCTCAGCCCAGGCTGAACAGCCACTCTCCCACCCTTACCATGAGATCACCTTTTGCAGTTCATACCAGCATCTCACAGGCTTACTGGCATCTTGGATTGGAGGCTTAGACCGCCTTTCTTGCCATGCATACCTGGAGTTAGACTCAGAAGAACAGTCACTTAATAGTCCCATAGCAACTAAAAATGGCAAGTTTCAATAACAAAGTTTCAAATATGATTATAATTTCACTTTGACTAAGGAGCATCTTTTAAGGCAAGTCTTAAGTGGCTTACATGCCTTTCTGTACATGTTCTAGTTCCTGATTAAATAGCAATCATAAAATCAACTTTACCATTAAAACCTTAACTCTTCCATCAATGCCAAATTTTACCTGAGGTTACCTTCCTCTTGGAACCTCCCCAAACTGAAGATGTCATTGATTTATTGTCAGTAATTAATTCAGTTAATTGTTTTAATGCTAATTGCTTTTACCTCACTTTGTAACATGTCCAATTTTTCTCCCCATCACTCCCCTGCCCCCCACTTCCTAATACCTTGCATTCTGATTACTCCTTCCCTCAATGTACCCTCCCTTCTATCACACCCCACCCTTCCCTTATCCCCATCTTCTCTCTTTTCTTGTAGGGCAAGATAAATTTCTGTACCCCATTCCCTGTGGTTCTTATTTCCCAATTATATGCAATAAAAATTCTCAACATTCGTTGCTAATCCTTGGAATTCCAACTTCTCTCCCTCCCCCCTTCCCTCCCCAGTCCCACTGAGAAGGGAACTTATTCAATACAAACTCAATATGTGTTCTTTTGCCAAAGACTTCCATAATAATCATGTTGTATAATACTAATTATATTGCCCTCTGTCCTACTCTATTCCCCCTTATTTTTTCCCCTATGATAAACCTTATCCCTTCCTGAAAGTGTTTTTTTCTAGTAACTCCCTTCCTCCATTTGCCCTCCCTTCTATCATTCCCCTCACCCTACTTGTTGCCTCCTCCCCTACTTTCCTGTGGTGTGATATAAATCTTCATATCAAGTTTAGTGAGCATGTTATTCCCTGCTTCAGTCACATGTGGAGAGAGTAGCTTCATTTTTCCCCTCTCCCCTTCTCCCTTTTCTCCTCCATTGAACAAGATTTTTCTTATTTCTTTTATGAGTTATAGCCTGCCCTGTTCCATTTCTCCCTTTCTCTTCCCGGTACTTTCCTCCCTCACCCCTTAATTTTTATTTTATTTTATTTTTGTGTATGTGTGGGTATCATCTTTTCTCATTCAACACATCCTGTAGTGTCTATCTATATGTGTGTATGTGTGTGTGTATGTACAATCTCTCCATCTACCCAAATACTGAGAAAAGAGTCAAGAGTTATAAATATTTTCTTTCCATGTAATCACCAATTTTAGAGAGTCTTTTTTGATTTGTCTTTCCTGTTTACCTTTTCCTGCTTCTCTTGATTCTTGTCTTGGGGAGTCAAATTTTGTGTACATATCTGGTCTTTTCCTCAATATGAATGATAGAAAGTCCTCTATATTATTGAATGACTGTTTATTCCCTTGAAGTATTATGCTCAGATTTGCTGGGTAGGTGATTCTTGGTTTCAATCCCAGTTCCTTTGTCCTCTGAAATATCCCATTCCATGCCCTTGGATCCCTTAATTTTGAAACTGCCAGATCCTGTGTTATCCTGATTGTATTTCCACAATCCTCAAATTGTTTCTTTCTGGCTGCTTGTAGTATTTTCTCCTTGATCTGAGAACTCTGAAATTTGGCCACAAAATTCCTAGGAGTTTCTCTGTTTGGGTCTCTTTCAGGAAGTCATTGCTGGATTCTTTCAATATTTATTTTGCCCTCTGATTCTAGAATATCAGGGCAGTTTTCCTTGATAATTTCATGGAAGATAATGTCTAGGTTCTTTTTTTTGATCATGGCTTTCAGGTAGTCCCATAATTTTTAAATTGTTTCTCCTGGATCTATTTTCCAAGTTAGTTGTTTTTCCAATGAGATGTTTCACATTATCTTCTATTTTTACAGACTTTTGGTTTTGTTTACTAACTGCTTTGTTTAACTCATAGTCATTCATTTCCCTGAACTCAGTTCTCTCTTTCAATGAATTATTTTGTTCAGTGAGCTTTTGAACCTTCTCCTGCATTTGGCTAATTCTGCTTTTTATAGCTTCCTTCTCTTCATTGGCTTTTTGGACCTCTTTTTCCAATTGAGTTAGCCTCTTTTTAAAGCTGTTATTTTCCTCAGCATTTTTTTATTCTCCTTTAGTCAGCTGCTAACTTGTTTTTTAAGATCTTCTATTGCCTGAGCTCAATTTAAGTTTCCTTTGGAGGCCCTGGAGGCAGGGGCCTTGACCTCTTCTGACAAAGTATGCCTTGTTCTTCCTCATCTGACAGGATAGGGGGAGACACTTGTCCCCCAAGAAAGTAACCTTCTATGGTCTTATTTTTTTCCCTTTTTTGGGCATTTTCCCAGCCAGTTACTTGACTTCTGAGTTTCCTCTCCACAACTACCTTGCCTCCAGTTCTGCCAAGCCAGCACTGAGGGCTGAGATTCAGATGAGCTGCTCCAATCCCCCAGGGGCTTTAGTTGGGGGCAAGGTTGCTATTCATGTAAGATTAAGATCAGCTGCTCAGGTTGGGCTCATTTCCCTCAGGGGTTTTACAATGAGACCTTCAACAGTGGATGTGGGCTACTGCCTGCTTAGGGAGCCCTGTCTGCTGCTGCCTCCACTGCTGCCACCTGAGGAGGCCTGAGTTATGGGGACACCCTGCTTCCTTGTTGGCCAGCCGAGAAGACCCTATCAGTGATCTTTGGCATCTGTGGGTTGAAGGATCTGCACTGCCTCTGGAGATTCTGGCCCTGAAGCCTGCTGGAATATGTTCTTCTCTGTGCCTCCTGGCCAAGGCTGGGCTGGACTGGCCTCTGCTCTGGGTCTGGTGGGACAGACCTTTCCCGTCAGTCTTTCAGGTTACTCTGGGCTAGAAATCTCCTCCACTCTGTTGTTCTGTGCCTTCTGCTGCACTAGAATTTGTTGAGAGTTCTTCTTTACAGGTATTTTATGGGCTGTGGGGTAAGAGCTAGTGTATGTGCATCTTTATACTCCACCATTTTGGCTCTGCCCCAGAAGAATGTTTTTAATGGCATAAAACAAAATGCATAGGACTACCAAAAAATTACATTTTTAAAGCGTTCGCTTTTCTCATTCAAATTCACAGTCCCAGAGTTTCCGGACATTCATTGGGGATCCACGGACCCCAGGTTAATAATACCTGCTCTAATCTAACCCATATCTGAAAGGAATAACCTTTAATCTCTGCTTATAGACTTTTAAGGAGGGGCAACCCACCGCCTTATTCCACTTATGCATAGCTCTAATTGTTAAGAGGTTTGTCCTAATAATATCAGGATGGATTTGGCCATTTTACAATTTCTACCTGTTCTTCCTGGTTCTTTACTCTAGAACTGAGTAGAAGAATTCCAATCCCTTTTTCAAATGACAGTCTCTAGTAGTGGCACAGGGAACCTCTAACTAAGTTGTCAGTGTATTAGGCTATAGAGGAGTCCACCTCCTTTATAAACACAGATAAAACTAAAAAATCTGCCATAGAGTTCAATGATAATGTCAGTTAAAAGTAGTTATAAGCTCCTCTGCTCTTCTATTTTGTCCACGATCATATAGGAACACCAGTAACCATTGGAGGCTCTTAGCAGAGACAAGTGAGTATAAGGAAAAAACACAACTTACAAGTAGCCAGGATACACTGAAGGAGCTAGAGCCTGACAAGCACTCAATGCAGAGCCCAGACATCCCATCTGACCCATGGCAGGAGATTTGGTGAGGTTAGTGTTCAGGCATTATAGCACATGGGCAGTCCAATTCCAAGCCATACAGGTACAGACCAGCATCCAAGTATCCCATGCCCACCCCAGAACTCATGTAGTTCATACGAAAATTATAGGAAAAAGCTTCCGTTTTAGCTCCCTTAGGAAGATTCTGAGGATAACCTGTCAGGATAAACTACCATACACTTAAGTCCTTGCTTGATATGAACTGCCAAGCATTCAGACTGTGCTTCATAGATCACAGCTCTGATGGGCTGGCCACATTGTTTGAATGTAAAATGCACACTTGCCAAAAAGACTATTTTATGGAGAACTCACATGGGACAGGAGATCACATGGTGGTCAGAAGAAGCTATTCAAGGACATTCTCAAGGTCTCTCTCAAGAAGTTTGGATTTGAGTGTGTAACATGGGAGACACTGGCACAGGACCACCCAGCATGGTGTGCCCACTTCAGAGAAGGTGCAGTGCTCTCTTAGTAAAGTAGAATTGAGAGCGCATAATAAGCATAGAATATACAGATTTGGAGTATCTACCCCGAAAATTCATATGAACTATCTGTGCCCAGCCTGTGATAGAGCATTTTGAGCTTGTATTGGTCTGATCAGTCACAGTCGGACACACTGAAACTTCATTTTATCATGGTGATGTCATTTTGGCCCTCCTCGAAAACAAATGACAACAACTAGTAGGAGAAAGCACTAGATCAGGACCCTAGGGACTTCACTCCCAGTGATAGCAAGGAAAACAGGAGGGACCACACGTGGGAGGCAAAATGAATATGTCTTGCAAGAGTTTTGCTACCAACAAGGTCTATATCATCTGAATAGGGCCCATCAGCAAGTGATAGAACCAGCTCCAGTATCAGAACTATGTAAGAAAAAGGGGAGGAGCTTAAACCAAAACCTACCTTGAGCTCCCAGGAGATTTACTGTAAGTCCAGGAATTTAGAGTGTAAGTCTAGCCACCTGATTGGATGGAGCAGAATTTGCTGATGGAGCACAAAGTTCCAGTCTAAAAACTGAGCCTTCAGGTATGAGTCAACAGAAGAAAATTTCAAACAAAATGAAGAAAAAAGAAGACAAAGAAGAAGAAAATAATTACATAAATCTAAGCAAAGCCCTCAAAAAAGAAGGGCCCAGCAACACAGACTACAAGATTATCTGGAAGATGTGAAGCAAGAGATAGAAAAAAAAATGTGTAATTAAAGGGAATGAAGGGGAGAGAATAAAGGGAAAAGTTAATGAAAAGGAAAATTAATAGCTTAGAACTGAAAGTGGTAAACTTTACTCAAAATTGAACTACCTAAAAATAAATGGATTAAACAGAAAGCAATGACTTCATAAGCCAATAAGAAATATTAAAGCAAAATTCAAAGATTGGAAAAAATAAAAATATAAGGTATGTAATACAAAAAACAACTGATTATGTCTAGGGGACATAATCCAACAGTCTTAAATTGAAAATTATGATCTAATCATAGACTTTCAATTACAAACAGTCATTATGTCCTCCCTCAATCATCTCTTTTTCAGGTTAAACATACTGAAATATTTGTCTTCCTCCTGACTCATATTAACCATGCAACTTACTAAAACTCCCAGATCTTTCTCAGAACAATTGTTGTCTCATAATGCCTACCCCTCTTGTATTTGTGAAGTTAGTTTTTTGAACTGATATAAGAGTTTAACTTTTTTGTGTCTTGATTCTGGCGTACTGTGTTAACTTTCCTTCCTACCTTTTTGTCATCTGCAAACTCTTGATTCATGCATGATTTTATATGTCATTATTACATATAATTTTCAGTTCATTTATATAAATATATAAGATTAATACAATCAGAATTCCTTAGGACCTCCTTTGAAATTAGGCACCGAAATAAATTACATTTCTGATTCAAGAAGTACTTCCTTCAGTATATCTTATCCAGCCCACATCAGAAAAAGGCTATCTTATACAGTGTGCTGGAGCTAGAGTGTGAGTATTTACACTTCAGATTTGGCAAATGCAACAAAATATTGTGTTGTTGATTTCTAGATTTTAAAAAATGTCAAAGAAAATGTTAATAATGTAGACAAAACTTAAAATATATCATGTACCATTCTTTCTACATGAAACCAGTTGCAAAACATTTATCTGTGCACTTATTATCTTAGAGTTAATTCTAACTCAGATTTTTCCAATGGAAGATCCTGTAATCACAGTTTTATGGATTTAGAGCTAGATATCACCTAAGATGTCATCTAATCCAATCTCCTCATAATACAAATGAGGTGCACAGAAGTTTTTTTCTTTTTTCATGGATTTTCTCTTTTGTTCTGATGCTTCTTTCACAATTTGACTAATGTTGAAATAGATCTAATATGATTGTACATATATAGCCTTTATCAGATTGCATGATGTCTTTGGGAAAGGGAAAGGAGAAGAGACAAAAAATTGCATCTCAAAATCTTATAAAAGTGAAGGCTGAAAAATTTTTTTAAAGCGGTCATGAGTATTTGATATGATTACATCTATTAAAATTGTGATGCTTAATTGTTTAAAAAAGAAGTTAACAAAGTAGTGGATGAGCCAGAAATTAAATATTGGTCTCCCAAATTTTCTGCCCTTTTATATTGCTTCTTTTAGCTGTGGCATTTTTGTAAGAACTTGAACAAAGAAAAATAAATGGTTAGCATAGGGAACAAAAACTGCTACTACTATTTCTAGGGTTGCCAGGACAAATAATTTACTTTTCTAACTTGGTTCATATAACACCAGTACTGACAATAGTGATTAAGATTGTTGAATTTTCAACTTTATCCAGGAAACCACGCAAAAAAATGCTAAAATTTTATACTCCATTTTATATGCCAGGTTTCAGAAATACTCATTTATTCTGTATACTGCCATTTAGATTCAATATTTGCTTTTGAATTGGTTGCTACGTTTTGAAGAGGGAAAATGTAGCTGTAAGTCTTAAAGTTTTAACCACTAGTTTCAGCCTTTTCCTTAAAAATAATCTTTATAAGAACTAATACAAAACAGAGTAATTGACCGATTTACATTTTATCCTATACTTCAGCCAGACCTTTGTGACAATTCTAATTATCAGTAAAATAGCTTATAGTAGAGATCAGTAAAATAGCTTATGAGAAACAAATCACACGAATAATCCTCTTTTAAGTGGTTGAGAAATGACTATCATAATTCACTTAATAGTAGTTCTTAACTAACTGAAATGAAGCATTCTATCCACCTTCTGATTGAAACCTTGAGAAACTCAAGATGAAGAATGAGACATATATATTTTGGAAATGGCCAATGTGGACATTTGCTGTGATTTTTTCTTTTTGTTCTTTTTCTTTTTCTCTTTGTTCAGTTGTGAGAGGGAGAGAAAAGAAATAGTTTTTGATTGGAAAAATAAAACTGCATCGTAAAATAATGATCCTTTAAAGATTGTTTATATGAAAGAATAGGTAACATAAAAATGTCACAATATACAGTGTAGATATTAACAAAATAACTTTCAATAGCTCAGGAATTGCTTTAGCATACATCTTCCCCTTCTTTCTTCCATACCACAAATGTTGGGCACACTTATTTTTGAGGGAATGTCTTACATCTATCTGTATTGAAAGGGTCTCAGTCCTGTGACTGGTAGCATTGATATCTTTAGCTGTATAAATAGTTTGTATTTATGGAGGAAGGGTAACATGAAAGTATAAACCAAGGTTCAGATAATGATGGGTGAACCGATATTGGAGGAAGGGTAATATGAAATTGGAAGCCAAGATTCTGATAATGTTGGGTGAACTGATATTATCAACATTCAAAGAGTTTGCATATTGAAGTTTATTAAGCTAATATTTTGCCATCTATTGGCATTAATTAGAATTATACCTAGGTTCATGATGTAAAAAATATTTAACACTTGAGTACTTTGAATGACAGAATGATAAGAATTGATGTCAGGGATGGGTACACCAAACTCCTCGTTTAAGAAGAAAACACAACATTTAAAATTAAAAGTCTATTTTATCATTGTATTGGTATGTACACACACATATGTATATATGTGTGTATATATATATATATATACATGCAGAAATTCTTCAGAAACTTTAAGATCCCACAAATTAAGCTTAATCATAGCTATTGCCTTTAGAGTTTTAAAGACTTTATATTGTACTTAGAACAAAAATAATGATTTTGTTTTTGTGATAGACATTTTTTTCCATTAAGATGAAAGATTCTATCAAAATTAAATTTAGTTTTTTCACTGACTTACCAGTTTTTTGAAGTTTTTACTAAGTGAGTAAAATTTTGTAGTCGCTTTCTTTTTATATATAGGATCATATATAGAAAGCGCCAAAAAAAACCGCTGAAACTAAAAATGTTTGTCTTCCAAAATATGACACTCTTTGTTAAGTCTAACTATACATGACATCCTTAAAAATCAAAACAACAACTTTAAGATTAGCCAGTATAATAAGAGAGTGAATTCTGTGGAAACGCTTGAAAGAAAATAGATGAATGATCAATTTGTCTTACTTCAGAGTAAAAATGTACTAATAAAAGTAAACCCTGGCTCGAAGAGAGACATGTACAAATATTCTTGATTGTACAAAAAATATATGTTACTGTAAGACAGAATTATATAAATTGAACATTGCCCCCATTTATTTGTATTATATGAAGGTGAAATAGATTGTTCATTGATAGTGTGATTTGTAAAATGGTGATGATAAACAGACCACATGTATGTTTGAAAGTTCTTTTTTACGTTCTGCCGTAGTTCTGCCATCATTATTACTAGCATGCAAGAAAAATCAGCCTTTGTTCCTGTAAAAAATAAAAAAGAATAAAGACATTGAGGTGACATAGTAAGAGAAGCTTAATTTTTTAATTTGATTAATTTAATTAATAATTTCAAAAAATTTGTGTTTGTATATACAAGTTTTTATGTATGTATGTACAAAACATAATGTGTGTACATGTACATATAGTTGAACACATATGTAGATGTACAAATCATTCACATATGTATGCACATGTATGTTTGCTTATGTGTATACACATATACACACAATATATACATGCTTTGTCATGTACCATGAGGAATTTTTCTATGTAGAATTTTTCTATTCTTTAAAAAATTTATTCATTTTTAATGTAAATATATAAAGACAAAAAGTGCATTTCTGTGCATGTAGCACAGCATAAAAAGATGATTCATTGTAAAACTATGAATTTCCATTTCACAGTCTTTTATTTTTTTAAAAAACTGTGTAATGAAGTGTGACACATCTGTGTTCATAGCTATCTTGCTGTTTTATTCTTCCCTCTAAGCATTTTTTATTCTCTACTCTTGACTTTTTTATTTTTTTCTTCCTCCCTCTCAGAGGCTACCATTAGACACAAGTATGTATATATGTATGTATGTATGTATGTGTATATCTATCTATATCTTTTTTTTAATAAATTATACTATACATACTTTAGTTCTTTCTCTGGAGGCGGATGATTTGAGTGGTTATAATACTCAAAATTGCTTCATCATTCAAAGTTCTTCTTAGAACAACGTTGCTGTTACTACATGCAACATTATCTTGGTTTTGCTCATTTCACTCTTAACTGAATGTAATACTCTGGTTGTAGTCTACTTAGAAAAGAACACATCAGGGTCAAAACCTTCCTGTGCTTCACTTAAAGCATATTGAGAGCATATTAGTTTTCTATTCAGAATTATACCAGTGAAGTAACTAATATGTTGATACCCTTTGATCCAGAGATTTTAGGACCAGAGGTATACTCCAAGGAGGTGAGTGACAAAAAGCAAGGTTCCATATTCACTAAAATATTTGAAGTAATCTTTTATGTAAGTGTTGTTTGCAAGGAACAGCGAGAAAACTGTTGTTAGAGAGAGTGTAATGTAGGAAGACCGGGAATATAGGAAGGTCCAGGCCGTGAAGGGATTAAATGCCAAGCACAGCTTTTATATTTTATCCTTCATGAAATAGGGAGGCATTGGAGTTTAATGAGTAGGGGAATGAAAGGATTAGATCAGTACTTTATGAAGATCAACTTGATAGCTGTGTGGAGAATGGGTTAGAATGGGGAGTGACTTGAGGCAGAAAGATCAGCTAGAAAGATCAGATCTGCAGTAGTCTAGGCAGGAAATGATGAGTGCCTGCTAGGTGAGTGAAGAGTAGAGGCCATATGCAAGAAATGAAGTGATGTTGAAATGAGAGACTTGGCAACATTATGAATGTGTAAGGTTAGTATAAGTGCAAACCTAGGTGACTGGAAAGGATGGTGGTGCCATTGATAGTAATAGGAAAATTGGGAAGAGGAAAGAGCTTGGGAACAAAAATGTTGAGTTCAGTTTTGTACATACTGAGTTTGAGATGTCTTAGGCAGCTGGTGATGGGAGCCTACAGATTTGGAAAGAGGTTAGTACTGCATAAACATCAGAGAATCATTTGCATAGAGATGATAATTGAACCCTTAGGAGTTAATGTGTTTATCCATCATTTTTGAAGAAGACTATGACATCAGAGAAATGATAACATGACTTACACTTGACTTTGTTTTGAGTGTGGGAGGGCTGTGCAAGGTCACCAGCCTTACTTTCTCCTCCTGAGCCATCTGGGTCCAGTGACCAGATATTTATCAGGATGACTGGAGATGGCCCAAGATTCAATAGAAGACCTTGGCCTTTTTCAGGTACTCAGAGTGAGGTGATGCCCATTCAGTGAATAGGCCTCTTTAAGAAGTAATCAGAGAGTGGTCCTTTTAATGAACCAAAGATTAAAAATATAAGTAAGTCAAGCTGGGAGGGAAAGAAAAACAGTTACTCCTGATAATCACTCTTAAGCCAGAAGGATCCAGAAAACAGCCATTAAGTAGAGTTTGGGCAGGGACCTATTGTTGTGCAATCTACGGATTTTAGAGTGCACTGGGTTTAAGGTTTTAGGAAAGATAGGAAAGGAAGGGAGGGAGGAAGAAAGAAAGGAGGGATGGAAGGAAGGAGGGAGGGAAGGAAGGAAGAAATCTAGCCAGTAAACCTCAAGCTAACTGGGAATCATCTGGCCATCCAAATTTACCCTTTTTTTTTTTTTGGAGAGGAGAAGGAAGCAGGGAGGGGACAGAAGAGAGAAGATGAACTGAGTTACCCAGCTAGCTAGGTCCCCATTCAGGCATCTCGGTCTACTCACAGGTTTGTGTTCATCCTTCGTTTTCGAAGACCATGACATCAGAGAAATGATGACATGACTTGCATTTGTTTTGAGTGAGGGAGGCTGTGCAAGGTTATCAGCCTCAGGGGTTAATGAGATCATTAAATGAAGCTGTATAGAGGGAGAATTGAAGAGGTCCCAGGACAGAACTTTGAAAGATGCCTACAATTAGTAGACTTGATATGAATAATATGTCAGTAAAGAAGACCAAAAAGGAGGGGTCAGACAGAAAGGAAAACCACCAGGAGAGCATTGGCATAAAAACTTAAGCTATAGTATTGAGGAAAAAGGGATGATCAACTGTCAAATACTACAGAGAGGGCAAGAAAAATAAGGCTATTTGGACTTAGAGAAGGAAATGGCAAATTACTTCAGAATCTTTACCATGAAAATCTCATGGACAGTAGTAAAATGATAAAAGCTAGAGAAATATTAGTGAAATATTTTAGTGAAAAACTTTTAGAGCAGAGGTAGTATTATGGATTACTGCATCTAAGCCTAAGGTGATAATTCTGCATTTCGCAAAATTGATGTTTAGTGGGAATGTTCTTTTTATTTTTAGCTAATGATTGCCATATGATCAGATAAACAGGTTGTATGAATAGCAAATTAGGAAGACTATCTACATATAAAATATTAAGTAGAAAAGACTTTAACTCCTGGGACAATCTAGTCCCTTTACCAATAACCAAACTAAGTGATATATCTATCAGTATATCTAAAGGGCAGAAAAGAATTTAGTTTGCATTTTGAGGAGGGTTCAGCTTTGGAGAAAGCCTGAATAGATTGGTGAAAGCCTCTTTTGATCCTGTCCCCTCTTCCAGAGAATATAAAATCTCTGATCAAGTGTATCCTGGAGTCAAAGACTGCTTTTTCTTTTTCTGAGGAGTAGTCCTCACCTCCACCTTGTGCAATAGTTTAGGAGCAGAGAAATAAAGTCAAAATTTTCATATTAGTTATAACCTAATCCAAATAGAAAAAAAATGAAACAAATCACCTCATCAAATGAGCTACAAGAAGGGGATTAGAAGAGAGTTTTCAGAGTTAGCTAAGGACAGGGAGAGGAGCAAAGGTTTTATAAGAGCTACTTTGAGATCCCTCTGATGGTTTCTGGAATCCTCTAAGCTAGTTAAACTCTGATAACTAGATGTGACAGGTGAATCTCTCCAATACCACCCAAAATTCTTTGCTTTTGATGTTCTGTGGGAAGCTGCTCTTCTTTTTGGAAAATAACATGCAGGTAACCCGCATCACCCTACCTGTCTTAATGAACCTAGGGTGTCAGGGTAAAGAAAAACACAGGGATCAAAAACTGGTTTCAGTTTTCCTAGTGTTAGTGACTCAGGCAAACCACATATAGGAGATTGGACAATGATTTACTGCACTGATGCTGCAGTGGGAAGAGCAACATGCTAGTAATAAAAATTTCATTAATTCTCCTACAATTGTTTTGCCATAATAAGAACCATATTTTAAAATGCAAATATATCTGGTAGTGTTATGGATGATGTGTCACTCACAGCAACTATAAATTAGTTTAATTAATTAGTCTCCTAACATCTAGTTCAGTCTTAACCTGGAGTCCATGGACTCCAGAGGGGATCATGGATAAATTGCAGGAAATCTTTGAGATTTAAAACTTTTAATATTTTGTTTATATATATATATATATATATATATATATATATATATATATAAATATTCTGAGCCAGGGGCCATATGTTTTACAAAGCTAAGGGACCCATGACACAAAAAAATTTAAGAAACCCTGATTCTAGCTTAAGTTTGAAGCATTGTGATTATGGGAAATTTTTGTGAAATGACAGGGTAGAAATAGGGAAGAAGGATTAAATTTGGATTAGGAGACATTGTGGGAATGAGTTGACCTAGTTCACTGAGATACAGGGTCTGGGCACTGTGGAATAGGAAAGAAGGTGAGGTGAAACAAAATTACAGAAAAGGAGGTGTGAAAGACAAAATTTTGCCTAATGCCTTCCCTCCTTTTCCCTCATTTCTCCCTGATGTTCCATGGGAAGCTGCTCTTTTTTTTAAAGTAGCTTACAGGTAACTCCCATCACTCTACCTATCTTAATGAACCTAGGGTATCAAGGTAAAGGAAAGTACAGGAATCAAAAACTGGTTTCAGTTTTCCTAGTGTTAGTGACTCAGGCAGACCAAATGTCGGAGATTGGAGGATGATTTATTGCGCTGATGTTGCGGTAGAAGGAGCAACATGCTAGTAAGACCATGAACTTTGGCAATCAATAGTGTCCATACTTCCTAAATTAGCATAACTTTGTTGGAAATGCTTCAGGGAAGTCAGTACTCAGGCATAATAGCAGTTTAGGCTGAAATTCTATATCTGTTTTGCAATCATTTCCTGCAGATAATGCTTGAAGTCAAGCGTCCATAGGATCATACTATTTAGAACTGGAAGGGACCTTAAAGATTATCTTCATCATTTCCCTCATTTTATAATTCGAGAAACCAAGGACCTGAGGATGGGAGGGAATTTGCTTAAGTTTACACTGGGTAGTAAATAGCAAAGTCCATCACTTCTCAAAAGAGAAGTAGTTAAAGGAAACAATTCTAAAAAGAATTGGAAACTATTAACAAACGTATGAAAGGAAGTGCTCCAAATCACTGATAAAAGGAATGTAAATTAAGGTTTCACCTTACACTCAATGAATTTGCAAAGATGAAAATATGGAAACAGTGTTGGAAAGATAAACACACTAATGTATTCTTTGTGAAGTTATGAATTGGCCCAACCATTCTGTAAACCAGTTTGAAAGTATATGATGAAAGTGACAAAAATGTTCATCCTCTGTAGCCTAGAGGTCCCTATTCTAGGCATATACCCTAAGGAGGTCAGTGATAAAAAAGGACTCCCAAATATTTATAGTAGACTTTTGAAAATATTAACAAAGAACTAGAAAGAGTTTATGATCATCAGCTGGGGAATAGCTAAAGAGATTGTAGTACATGAGCATAATGGAATATTACTATGTTGTAAGAAATGAGGAATATGAAGAATATAGAAAAGTGGGATACAACTGATGCAGAGTGAAGTGAGCAATTGTAGGAAGACAATACGCATAATGATTACAGCAGTGTAAATGAGAAAAATCTTTTGTAAAGATTTAAATTGAATTTATGACATTATAGTAGTTAAGGTTAATCCCAAAGAAGAGCTATTAGAAGGCATCTCCCCACTTCTTTGCAGAGTTTAGGGACTCTGAGTACAAAGTTCATATTATATGCAGTCCTCCATATGTCAGACTTTTTGATCTATTAATTAGTCTTGCTGAACTGTTTCCCCCTCCCCCTTTTTTATTCTAACATAAGGTAAAGGCTAAGGGTTTAGATACATTGAGGAATAAAAACATGAGATAATAAAAATTTATTTAAAAATAGCAAAGTTAAGAATCAAAGTTCTTTTATTCCAAATGCTATATACCTTACCAATACATAAGATATTATCAGAACATTTATTGATTCTAGTTATCTGAAGTAGGCAACCAATTTATTCTGAATGAGACAGAAAAAACAACTTTAAAAGGAGTACATTGTATACACTCCAGGTTTCACAATCTAACGCTGTTGTGGTATGAGATTTCTATTTCTGCATTTCCTTGTGTGTGAGTTGTTATAACTTCCTGAGATTACTTTCCTTGGGATTGAGACTTCAGAGTTACGGTGCTTTATATTTTCTGAAAGAACAGGGAATCCTCATTGGGTACCTGATTTGTCTTGGCATGTATTTCAGATGCAGGAATGAGCCAGGGGTTGTAAGTCAGGGTTGGAAGATTACAGCATGCGTTAGCTTTTGATGGGACTTGGTCTTAGGTTTTGCTTTTGTTAATTTGGCATGTGTCATTAAATGTTAATATTAGTCTTTTTTCTCTCGTTTTGAGTAAGAGATTACTTTACTTATTCATAATTACCTAGGAAGGGAGACAGTTCCCTGACACTCATAATATGTGTTTTCTGCTTGCTTGTGAGACCAACTTTCTTTTAGTTGGGAGAATAGTGTGTTCTTTATATTGGGAAAAAAAAAAGGAAAAACATCTTTTGCACTGGGAATTTTTCTGCCATCTTCTTTTGTCCCACCATACCAATCTTCTGGGTGAAGTGGTCTGGAACCTGGAGTTCTTTGTGATTCACGTGTGATTCACTAAATTTTTATGCCTTTTATGCACCAAGTCATGTCAAACCAAATTAAAATTGTAAAATATTCTTTAATTGAACCCAAACAACGGTGGGATGTCACCTTGCTTAAAAGGGAAATACTTGCCTAGGAAAAAATGGCACCCGTAGTTATAGCATGGCCAGGTCTAGCCAGCAGGTGTTTGAGGAAGGAGTTTTGGTCATTCACGTGCCCCTTAAAGAGAACAGAGCTTAGTAGGTGCTTCTGTATTGTGATAAGAGATTGCAAGCTACTCTTGGGGGGCAATATTGGTGATGCTATCATTATGTTAAAATTAATTACAGTATTAATTAAAACGTTTGCTCCTGTGTTAAATCAGTAAGATTATTAAGCAATAATCTTCTAGGGTTTATGGATGATATGTGTATAAAACAATTTTAAGAGGCAGAATTACTGAGGAACTGAGACTTGGTACCACACCTGTCAGGCACGTTTAAAATGGTCAGTTATTGTTCTCACTTTTAAAAATGAATTTACTTCTTTATAAATGCCTTTCTGTAGAATTTGGATTTTGTTATAGATAGGCACACATATCAACTATGCAAAAATAACATTGGAAATATTCTTTGTGGAAATTGTATGACAGGATATTTCTATTTTTCTATGTCTTTTTCTATAATGAATGAAAGCACAAATAGCACTAGACTGAATTGAGCCAATTACCTTCCTTTTGCAGGTTGTTTCTAGTTGAATCATAAGGAACATTTTCTTATTTTTTTTCTTTATTTTTCATTTTTTATTGCTTTATATTTTTATTTCATCCCTAATAATTGGTATAACTTGTGTTCCTACCATATGAAACAATGACCCCAAATTAAAGTGACACTCTATTTAATGTAACAATACATATTGTATATATCATATATTATATATGACAGTTTTCATAATTAGAACCTGACTTTCACATGGTAAAAAGGCCTTTTAAAAATCATCTGAATAGAGAGGTGAATATTTTCTGTAAGCTGTGTTATAATACCAAATGAAGTTTATATTTTTATTCTGTTGGAAGTTTTAACCAGAAGTCTGCCTTGAAGTTAGCAGATGGACCACATTGGGTTGGGTGTAAATTGAGGGCAGGCAGGCCAACTCCCACCCATATATGTAAGAGAAAACTGCCTAATACTTTGTTTCTAGAGAACTGTGCTTAATATTCTTGAAGACTGTGAGGATAATTACACAGAACAAGTCAAATTCACATGGCAGACTTGTTTAGAGAGGAAAGAAGTAGCAAAAGCACTACTATAAACTCCCCTCCTGAGTCTTCGAGGACTTATTTTCAAATATTTTTATGCACTGTTTTAGTTCTTTCTTTCCTGAGTGGTCTTGCTATAACTAGGGCTGCTATTTTTTCCTAGGCAAGTATTTCCCTTTTAAGCGTGGTGACACCCCACAGTTGTTTAGGTTCAATTAAAGAATATTTTAAAACTTTAATTGGGTTTGACATGACTTGGTGCACAAATTAATTATTTAGGCACATATTGTTCTATGTACATGAAAGGCATAAAAGTTTAGTGAATCACATCCCTAACTACCATATGTGAATTGTGATGTTTCTAGTGATCAGACGAGGAGAACAAAAGCTAGCAACGTGCAGTAATTCAGAATTTTTCCATGTTCACAAAATTACCATGAATATTTGAAGGTATCACAATAGTTTTGGACTTCCCTTCTAGTAAAGTGTCCTTGCTCTTATCTAGCCCTAAAAGAATTTGGAATGAAGTATTCGTTTGACCAAGTATAAAAATGTCTGCTATGCAGTTATAATCATATGTCATTAATCAGAAAATACTGCAGAAACTCTGACAAATTAAAAACACAAGGATGTATCTGCAAGGGCTTTTTTTTTTAAGTCATTAAAAAGCTGCTTCACCTCTCAGGCAAACTCTTTAATGGCAACTTCTTGCTCAGTGT